>CM061544.1:300629305-301879305 GCA_030864215.1 Capsicum pubescens
CAGTATAAAACCTCAGTTCAGTTTCAGAATCGGGACTGCCAGATACAGTCACCCAGCTCAGTATAGAACTCAGTTCAGTTATACAGAATCAGGACTATCAGAAATAGTCACTCAGTTAACAGTAATTCAGTATCAGTAAACTCAGATATCAGTCATTCAGTTATCAGAATTTAGTACCAGTGTTAACATGATCTCAGTTACAACATGCGTAGTTATATCCATATCATTGCATAATTAGCATTCACATTAGTTTCATATGTATATGTATTCTCAGTCAGTTTTATCCATGTTACTCAGTCAGTTATTGTTCATGTATATAAACTCATGCATATCAGCCTACCTCAAAGGTGTATTTGACACCCAAAACAGCCACAAATCGTGAAGAACAAGATGACAAACAAGAACACAAATTTTTGGATTCAACAAGACACAAAAATAGTCCACTACAAACAATAACAAGATTACAAGAATAAAAGGATAGATAGTTAGATATAAATTTGTTACAATACTTAGGAACAAAGTGTGATTCAAACACTAAACCCCTAATTAATATAACTACAACACCACACTCTTACGGTGACCGCCAAAGGAATCACTCGCCTCAAGATCCACCGTTTCCAAGCAAAGAACAATATTGACTTTTCTAAGCCCTATACTAAGGACGACTTTTCCAAGACCTAACTAAGAACTATACTAAGGTGTTGCACTCTCCAAAGAGAGAATAAGTCTTTCAAATGTCCATCATTCATTAACTAAAGAGAAATGACCTAAAATAGGCTATATATAGTATATTACAAAAGAAAGATAAAATGACTCCAATGCCCTTAATGAGGTGGGTGGCAATGGAGTGTCATTTAGACAAGGCTAAAAGACCAAAATGACCTTGAGTCTAAGTGACCAAAATGACCTTAATAAAAGGGGCCAAAACCGTGAACCATCACATGTGGTCCAAACCCGTGAGTCATCTAGTCTTTAAGGCTCCAAGCAATCTTCCACACACGGGTTTGTTTGATGGCATGCTCAAAATAACCCCTACAAGTATGATCTCGTGCCCTCTATGGGATCAAAGCTTGATTCTTCACGTAATGACTTTGAATGATTCCATCGAAAGCTAAGACGATCATTTCACTTGTATCATCCTCCCCTTCTTAAAAAAGATTCGACCTCGAATCTGTACCTTGCAAAACAAGAGAAAGGACAAACAAGCACAACGTCCTCATGGCATGAGGGTTAGCACAATAATAAACATCATCACGCCAAGGGGGTACATACTTGAAGTATAACCAAGAATCCTTTGAAGTAAGTATTAAAAACTCAATGAAAGATGTACAAAGAATTTGGTTATGGGATACACCAAGAGTGATACTTTTCTTGTCATGTAGACCAAGCAAAAATTTGGGTGCACCAACATCACCATTTCTACATTTGGCACCGGGGTCAAATGGGAAAAGTGGCCATAGACACGAGTCTAGACAACACTCCCCTTTTCCGTGGTCTACTCCCAAACTAAACGACATACTCTCTATAATAGCATACATATCATCCAAAGAAAATAGAGAGTAGAGAAAGGTATCACTCAAATCGACTTCTACCAAGGTGACCTCATGTGTGTACTCCCTACTAGTTTCCCAATAATAACCATGAGTACTCTCAACAATAAAGTCACACAAAGTAAAAGAAGAAGTAGCTTCCGAAACTACACATTCCTTACCCCTAAGAGTACTCTCATCTTCCAAGAAGAGATTTCCATCTTTAGGAGGAATGTTGTCACACCAAAGTGGGTTAGCATATAGGCTATAGCTTCCAAGGCAAGCTATACCATCATTTTCACCACTAGCTTTATTAGAAGTGTTTAAATCATCTTCAAACAAGACATTACACCTAAAGAGAGTTTGATCTACCTCACGGACAGATTTGGAATAAGCAAATTCCTCACACTCTAAATGATCAATATCAAGTTTCAAGGATGTTCCGAACACAAGATTACCCAAAGAAGAGATCTCGGGTTCACTCCCACTTTGTTGACCAATATTTTCAAATACTTCACTCAATTAAGTTCTATTAAGAACATCACACACATACTCAAGTGCGGGACAATTTTCACAAACAAGTTGATCAACACCAATTACACAAGACGATGTACTTCCGTTCAACATATAGGCTTCAAAACTGGATGGACATAAATTGATCTTACAAGAAGAGTCAATATCGTCATCAATAGGATCAACTAGTGTATCCAAACTCATAATATATACATTATCAACAAGAGTCAAGGAATCATTAGACTCATAAATAAGTAAGCTACTACTCACACTCAATGGTTTACTAGCCACACAATTGTCATTCACATGCACTAAAGTCTAAGAGTTAGCTATTTTACCTTTAAGATCTTGAGTAGACTCTTCCTTGCCGTGAGGTGAAGGTCCTCCACAAGCTTGGGCAGCAACTTCCTTTTGGCATTGTTTGCCTTCGCTTGCCATGTTGGTACCTACACAAATGTCCTTAGAAATGGAAGGACAACCAATGTTAGCACGGTTTGGTGGCAATCCCTTCACTTCGCTCCACATATCCTCTCTTTTTTCTACTCTCGGATTACCACCTTGCACTCCCTTACTTCTCTTAATCTTTTGTCTCCCATCATGAATCGGATTGGAGTAGGTAAGCATTTCTCTTTGCGGTTTAGGTAGCAAATACGTTATAAGGCGATTTCCCCATTGGTCTCTTACAATATTAGGCCAATTTTACACTTTAGGAACTTGATGTCGTGCAAACCAATCGACACCCAAGCTCATATGACCGTAGGTTAAGGAAAAAACATCGCACCACACCTCCTTATGGTAATCAAATTGGGAGAAGATAACGTTTACCCTCTCGGTAACCTTGAACTCGCCCAAGTAGTATGGAACAAGTAAAGGCTCTCGAAATAACTCCAAGTAGTCAACCATGGACGGAAGAATGTAGTTTCCATAGTACCTATCATTCAACACTATAAGACAGCCCGGTATCACACAAATAGTCACCTTTCCTGAGTGTACACTCCTCATTGGATCAACATTGTAAGGAACACGAGTACCCGTCGATTTTGGAGATGCTTGCCCTCTTCTTCTCATGGGACAACCTCTACTATATCTAGTATAACCAATCATACCATGTCGACCTTGATAATAAGTACTACAAGGTGAATAATATGATCTTTCACACTCTGCACGTGTACTCTCATCATAGCTCTCATAAGCTTTGCAAATGAAAGGGTTATACCTAACACCAAATATAGGTTCAGAGTGGGAAGTATAATACTCCTCACATGCCCCAAATTTATCATAAGAACCATCACGAGGTCCTACATCAACTCCAAATTCACCATAAGCACTAGGCACATCATTCCCCTCATTTTCTCCCTCAAAACCGTAACTTTCAAATCTGCCCAAGTTTTGATCATGACTATTTTCATAGCCTCCGCAATCTCCCTCAACTTCGTAGCCATAAAAACCCTTACTACAATCATAGTCTCCCATATTGTAGTCACATTAATCCCCATCTATCAAAGACATGTTTCCCTTATATTACCTTTTAAACCTACAAAATGAACAAACAAGATTAGTAGTAAAAGCTCCTTACCAACACTCGTATTCACTCACTTTTGTGATCCTCACAATTTGGAGCGGCGAATATTGAAAGTTGCTTATACTCTGGTAGTCAATAAGATGTCAATTCTACTTGGCGGCCGGAATATATTCTTGTTAGATCGACTCAAGACACAAAACAAAATCTACTTACGAACTTGAAACAAAGAAGTTACGATGAGTTAAAAATAAGAAAAGCACACAAATAACGAAGACACGAAAGAAACGAACTTAACAACTAATCTACAACTAAGTAGGTGATTACTAGTTTCTAATTAGTATTAGAACCAACAATGAAACTAAGGGACAATAAAAATGAAACTGAGAATCTAAAATTTTGAGCTCAGAAATATTGCATGAATAGTAGCAGTGATGATGTGGCAGCCCCGTATTAGTTCTATTTTATCAAGTGGTTATTGTCAAATGTTCAAGTCTTGGTCAAAAATAAATTTGGATTGGTGGAATTTGTTTTAGGAGGGAAAATAAGTCTTGGGGCCTTTTTCAATTTTCAAGACTTGACTTTTTCTTATACTTCTTCTTAAAACATGGGTCCTTAAATCATGGAAAAGTGGTTGAGAAGTGATATAAAGTCTTTTGGTGGTTGGGGGTCTTTTAAGACTAACAAGTACATACACCTTTTCCCTTCACCTTTTAGGATCTAACATTCACTTTATGTTCTAACAATATATGAAGGAAGGCGAAGAACTTCAAGAACAACAACAACCATACCAAGAACAATAACAACAATCTTCAAGAACAACAACAATTCCAATGGCCAACTCCAATCCACAAAATAATATCTCCAACACTTGGCCAAGACAACTACAACATCAACAAAATGGTTCTCAAGCCACCAAGTAACAACAATATCACGTGGTCAAGTTTAGAACATCAAGGAGAAACCACACCGCCAAAAAAGTCCACCACAACAATGGGCCAAGCTTATGTTCACAACAACTTTCAACAAGTTCAAGCTCAAGTTTAGATCTAGACTCAAAGTGTTAGTGGACAAGAAAACTAACACTAGAAACAACAAAACAAATAAGAACACTACTATATATAGTCACACAACAAAAAAATGTCGGTCAAGACACAACAAGAACACAATTTTGGCCAAGAACACAAACACGGACAGATTGCTATTTTTCTAGAACTTTTAGTTTTTAACACTCTTTTTTTTTCTAACAAGCAAGCCCAAGATTGATCTTGTAGGAATAAGATCAAGACATGATTTGATACCAAATGATACGAGACAAACAAGGGAACACAAAACAGTCCAATACACCCTCCAAAACAGTCCATAAATCATAACAAATCGTGGACCAAATGGAGACCTCACTTGGATTCGACAAATACAACAAGAATACAAGAAACAAAGATGTATTTGAAACCCAAAACAGCCACAAATCGTGAAGAACAAGATGACAATAAGAACACAAATTTTTGGATTCAACAAGACACAAAAACAGTCCACTACAAATAATAACAAGAATAAAAGAATAGATAGTGAGATATAGATTTGTTACAAGACTTAGGAACAACACTAAACTCCTAATTAATGTAACAACAACACCACACTCTTACGGTGACCGCCAAGGGAATCACTTACCTCAAGATCCACCGTTTCCAAGCAAAGAATAATATTGGCTTTTTCAAGCCCTATACTAAGGATGACTTTTCCAAGCCCTAACTAAGAACTATACTAAGGTGTTGCACTCTCCAAAGAGATAATAAGTCTTTCAAATGTCCATCATTCATTTACTAAAGAGAAATGACCTAAAATAGGCTATATATAGTATATTACAAAAGAAAGATAAAATGACTCCAATGTCCTTAATGAAGTGGGTGGCAATAGAGTGTTATTTAGACAAGTCTAAAATACCAAAATCACCTTGAGGCTAAGTGACCAAAATGACCTTAATAAAAGGGGCCAAAACCGTGAACCATCAAATGTGGTCCAAACCCGTGAGTCCTCTATTCTTTAAGGCTCCAAGAAATCTTTCACACACGGGTTTGTTTGATGGCATTCTCAAAATAACCCCTACAAGTATGATCCCGTGCCCTCCATGGACCAAAGGTTGATTCTTCACGTAGTGACTTTGAATGATACCATCGAAAGCTAAGGTGGCCATTTCACTTGTATCAAATACTTAGGCAACCAAGTTTTTCTTTTGCCAAGAGAACTTCATTGAAGTCTCCTACCTAATAAGGAAGTTAGGGCTAGCATAGATGGCAGATAAAATCCAAGGGGAGGGGTTTGGGAGAAGGGTTACCTTGAGAATGACGTGAATGACCTGGGCTGTGACCGTAAAGTTGTCAAGATGGATGCGATCTAGGTGCCACATGAAGATGATGAGTCTAGTGAGACCAACAGCAGGAGATTGAACATGGGCTTCAAAGCCCATAGCAGTAGTGAGGTGCTTATGCTCCGACATCTTAGTTTCGAGAAGGACAAGCATAGCAGGGCGGTGAAGCTTGAACATTGTGTCACATTGATACCTGAAGTTGGAACTTTTGGATCCTTTAGTGTTCCAAATCATTGCATTCATTGAGGTGGTGTAATACCCCAGAAAATTTTCGATGAAATTTTATGCGAAAACGTGTTGGATTCTATCTTCTAGAATGAATTATAAATTTTTCGTGGGAAATGTCTTAGATTATGACCCACCATTGAGTAGAGTATCGAATAAGCTTTCCAACGATATATGGATCATCCAAAACGAACACCCGAGCGACGAGTTATGAACATTCCGATCGAACCGTGAATAGTAGTGAACAGTAAAACGTGCAGAAAAAAGTATTGAGTCCTGGCGTATTTTTTATCCAACTTTAAACGATCATAACTCCTTTTACATAATGATCTGGTGATCTACTATATATCAACAGAAAGCTCTGCGAGTCCTCTTTCCAATGAAATTGGTTTTATCCAATTTGTCAATCGAAGCAAAAAGTTATGGTCGATCTACTTCAGCCTATCAAAAGTGAATTTTTGGGTCAACCTTAAATGATCATAACTCCTCGTAAACAATGATCTGGGTGAGATAATATATATCAACGGAAATATATGAGAGTTCTCTTTCTAATGAAATTGGTTTTATCCAATTTGGATATCAGAGTAAAACGTTATGGTTGATCTATTTCAGACTATCAAAACAGTCCACCAAAGGACAGATTCGAGAATTATTTGATTTTTAGGGGCGTTTTGGTCATTTCCCCTCACTCAAAATCCGTCCAAACCCTATATTAAAGCCTATTAGAAACATTATATATTATATTTCATCAAATTCCCTCAAAAAGAAAACCCTAAGCTCCTACATCCAACTTCAAGAACCTCCAAAGTTCACCATTATTTCTGCAAATTTATTCAAGATTCCAAGTTCCTAGTTCAAGAACTCCAAGAACCATCATTCAAAGGCACGATTAACATCTCAAAAATGAGTATCGATCTAAAGTTCATCATTCAAGGTATGTGGGGTTTTTCAATAAGAACTCTCTTTCGTTCTTGTGCCCAAAAGTAATTTTCTTTACAAAGGCATGATTTTTATTTGATTTTTATGAATTTGAAGCATGAACCCATATCTTATGATGATTATTATGAAATCTTGATGGTTATGATTTTGAAATATGAATTTACATGTATGGTGATATAAAGCATGAATCTTGAACGATATTTATCATGATTTTGATATTTGGGTCGTGAATCCCCATTGGAAATTGTGTTTTTTTAGAAAGTGTGTTATAAGCACGTTGATGTTGAATATTTGAGATATTTTGAATGATTTGACCTTTTGGTCTTAATGGAGTTGTTTTGAACTCAAGTGTGAAATAAATCCACAACGTGGTTGATTTTGATAGATGGGAAGCATGATGGCTCCTGATGTATATTTATATATCACTGAAATTGTTTTGTTATGGATTGTCTATGAAATAATCTGAGCTAAGTCCGGGAAAAATCTTTAGCACCGAGTGGGAGGTATAAAGCGACCTTACTTACCTAGAACTACGTGCCCCCGTAGGAGTGAGCCTGAGGCTGATTTATATAGTGATCACTAGTTTGTGTGGATTTGATATCGATAGTCCTACTCCGATGGCAAGGATAGGATGGCTCTCCCCAACGTGGGTTGTATGTTGGACTCCATGTAGCTCACATGGTTTATGTCGGTTATAGGATCTCCCAGTGTGTGTGTTTTCTTGTGTCTATGGTGAATGGTGAAGTAATTTGAAAGTGGAATTGTGAAAGTTATTCTTTCGAAAGATTTAAATGATATTTACATTATGAGAATTGATATTCTTGATGAACTGAAATTGATTGACAAATTATATGATGACTCACATGTGTTATTATACTTATTTCATCCTCTCATTATTATGATAATTTTCTTCGGGCTATGTGAGTCTTTCATACATCCTGCATATTTCTTATAAATATTTATGATGATGATGTTTATACAACTGCATACACACCCATATACTCGGTTCCTTTCCATGGTACTGACCCACATCTTCGGATGTGGGCTGCATTTTCTCGGAATGTAGGTTCAGGTGCTCAGTTTCAGGTTCGACAGTGATTCTTCGAGCACACTGTTCTACATCCTCTGTTGTGGTGAGTCCTCATGTTTTGAGGACGTGATGTCTGATGTTGGTTTCACGGAATTATTTACATTTGATAACTGAGTATGAGTCAGTTGGGGCATGTCTCAATGGCTCGCTGGTTTTATTGATTTTCTTAGAGGCTTGTCAGACTAGTATAGATGTTGGGAGTTGACTAATAAGTCGCATTTTATTATCTTTCTGAAATTCTTTTATTCTTAGATGATGATTACTCTGTTGATATTTGAGGGTTATTTATGGAAATCCCGTTGATTTGTGTTGAACTGAATGAAAATGGCTCAAAGGGTTAGCTTGGGGATACTCATAGCCTCAAGCACCGTGTGAAGCTCCGGGACCTATTTTTTGGGGCGTTACAAATTTGGTATCAGAGACTAAGGTTTAAGGAGTCCTAGGGAGTCTGACAAGCCGTGTTAGGTAGAGTCTTGATCATCGGTGTATAGCGCGCCACATCTATGAGCAAGAGGCTACAAGACATTTTAAAAAAAAGTGGTTTCTTTCTTTCAGTACTCATGTCGTGCCAGTGAGCGGAAGCTCAAGTTCAAATCTCAGCCTAATCTATATCCTCTTTTCGTGTTCAGTTTATGCCATCCAGCGAAGCTAGTGAGCAAAGTAATAAAAATCAACCAGCTCCTCAGCCCGTTCAAGCAGATCCCTTCGACGGATATGTCTCTCACGCAGAGTTCAGAACTGTTTTTACTACCTTAGCTAATGCAATAACTACTCAGGTCAACTTGTAGAATGTTGTCTTGTCTAAACTCTTGGATCACACTCAGCAGAATGAGGGAAAGAAGCGTAGGATAAATTGGGGAGATAGAATAAATCACTCTACGTTAGGATCATGGGGTAATAACCTCTCCCAGCTCCATCAGATATCTTCAGCACCTGTTTCGCGGTCAAAGCAGGCCCCAATATCTAAGTATAAAAAGATCAGTCGAGGTAGAGCGTCAAGCTCTAAGTCAAAAAATCGTAAGCAAGGTGTTCTTACTTATCCGCGTTGCGAAGAATGTGGTAAGAGCCATAAGGGAATGTGTAGGGTAGGTAGTGACGTATGTTTTGGATGTGGTAATCCAGGCCACCGGTTGCGGGATTGTAGAATCATATCACGGAAGGGTAAGGATCTGCGCCGGTAGGATGTCAATTCCAGTACCCATAGTGATCAGCGTCAGGACAAGCTTCATACACCTCAGATTACTAGTGCCCTGGGTCCCGCAGACCATCCATCCCCTACTCAGGGTGTCTCTTCTATCACTACTGGCGGTCAGCGCCAGGATAGGTTCTATGCTCTGTCATCTCGCCAGGAGAAAGGGGACTCCCCCGATGTCATTACTGGTATGCTCTGTATATTTCAGTTTGATGTTTATGCTCTGTTGGATCCTGGATCCAGTATTTCATATGTTACACCTCTGATTACTGTGAATTTTGAAATGGGTCCTGGAAATATTTCTGAACCCATATTAGTTTCTACCCCAGTGGGTGAGTTGATTGTTTCCCAGAAAGTGTACGAAAAGTATCCTATTATGGTCCCTCATAGAGCAAAAGGCGTATTCTCAAATCATCGATTATTGAGTATAAGTGTCTATCTTTGGAAAGATATTAATTTTTATCATCTTGTTGATGAAAACTTGAAGTCTAGTGAAACAGTGTGAGGCCTATTTTGATTCACTAGCGACTTATTATTTATTTTGTTGATTCGTCTTGTTTTCTGATGACGGTAAAAAGTTTGGGTTTAGAGGTATAGTGTTAATAAAGGCTGAAAAGGGTGATTTATGGAACGTATGTACAGTCGAGTCTTCATGGATGTGACTGAGCTAGTAATGGAGTAGTGTGACCTTATGTGATGGTAAGGTGTTTGCTGTGCTAGAAAAAGTATAGATTAGTGATGAAACTACTCGATGGTCGAGAGATGCCAACCTAGATCGCAAGAGAGAGTCTGGTTGAAACCTATAGGGCTATGAAAGAAGATTGGATGTATAAAAAGGGGTATTCAGCGATGAAATATAGAGGAAGAAGGTACTAGCGAGTCTTAATAAGATAGGTCGTAGGATTTTGATTGATCAGTGTCATTATGAGATTTTGACGGACTAGTGTTTTCAATGTTTGGCATGTCTAAACATAGTGAGAGGTTGTGGTTAACTATAGCTAGAACTAGACACTGAGTTTGGATTAGTAGATGATAGGTAAGATGGATGCAATGAGTGACTTATTGGTGATGCTTGTTGTATGGAAGTGAACCAGTAGGCTTGAGCAGTTTATGTAAGAGCATGGGTTTATTTGACTCGTGATTAGTTGTAATGTTGTAAGCATGATGAGGAAATTTCTCAAGGTGTTATAGGGTTGCACTAATTTCAAGTTAATAAGTATTTGAGTATTTTATAATGACTATTGGGGTACAAAGAAATAGGGTGTAACTCAGCAGGTATCATTGAGAATTTGTTTTATGCCTTTAAGTATAGTCATTCGGGATAAGTTTTATTATGCATAAGTATCATTATATCCAGGACTGTAGAGCAAGTGATTGTAGTTTGACTAAAAGTTTGGATATTGGCTCATAGCCTTAGAGTGATGGCTTGAACCCAAGGGGGAGATGATAGAACGAGTAACTAAGTCGAGCTTTTCGATCCTATTAAGTGTACCAGTAAGTTGTGGAATAGTTGTGAGAATTAATCATGTTCGATTTGTCCTTACTTTAATATTGTCAGCACTCTCAATACCTACACGTGCCTTATGTTTCAGTTCCATGATTATAATTCATGTTCATGCATATCATAAAGAATCATATACTCTCCTAGTTCTCAAGATATGGAATTCCAGTTCATTCCGCAGCTGAACTCACATCCCATGAGTTATGAAGTCCAAATTCAGATCATACAACTCATGACTCATGTGCTTAAGTTTTGGGGTATGTTAAGTCCAAGTACTCAAGCAATATCTTTACGATTAAGGGAATTTGGATTTGCATCGTGCGTGTCCCATACAAGACCTCTTTGATGAGACTATGATATTAAATACTAGATCCCTCAAGCCTCAGTTGAGTGTAAAGTCGTGCATGGTACTTCTTTATTTTTGGGTACTCATGTCCTAATCTTTTAGTTACCTTTCCTTAGTCAAGATAGCTGTGATGAACAATTGTGATGGAAGAGAGTGAGCGGTCCTTGTTGATAAAGATTATGCTCATTTAGCTAAGACTGTAAGTGAGAATTAAGGATGGAGACCAAGCCTTTGGTACATGTCATGGTTGGTTGAAGTTTTATATGTTATGTTTGAGAATTTTTGTAGTGTCTTGTTTTATGTGGGTCTACAAATACAGGGAGAATGAGAAAGAGTTTTGTTTATAACGGGGTTGATAGATAATGCTTCATATGTTTTCTGAAGAATTGAGTAGTATGAGTGCTAGTGTCATTGATGAGATTAGTTGAAGATATGAGAAGGATACTTTAAGAGTGTTTGCTTAAGAGTGCATACGTGGCTATAAACATAGGCTTGAACGTTATGTTATATATCAGAATAAATGCTCTGCAAGTTATTAGATGTCTTGTATGAGGTTGAATGTGCTTGTTAGAGTGGTAATGAGAATTATACATGAGAGGTGGAGTTGTGAAATACAGAGTGTGTTGGGTTCATGGTTCATACTAGTATTACAGTGGTATCTGGCATATCTTGTGAATGACTTGAGTTAGGCTTGAACATGGTAAGAGAATTTAGTTCAGTGCATACATTAGTAGAGGTAAATGTGAACGTCATGTAAGGAAAATGAGTTAAATTGGATACTTGGATATTTAAGGAAAAATAGTATGGTTGAGGGTGTATTTGAGCAGTGTTGCTAAGTTGAAGCAAGGAGTTCTATCTCCTGGGGTCTAGTGATTCTATCCTAATTTGTGACATTTGGGTCCTTGTTTTAAACTGATAGGGTTGTATCGATGTTATGATTTATTTACTCCCTAGTACTATCGGAATTTCTTAGAAGGAGTGTTGGAAGAGTGCTCTGTTTGAGTGTTGTAGTGAAAACCGATTGGTTGAGGGTGCAACTTGGGGAAACGAGGCGGAGATGCGATCCAAGTACATTTTTTCATAAGCTCCGATTAAGCCAAAAAGTACCGTTCTTTTCTAAATCATGCACTTCTTGATAAAAGTTGCAGCAGTGCAGCTGTTATTCTTATATGTTCAGCTGTAATTTCTGGAGTCTATGCATTTTATGTTGCATTCGGAGTTAGAAACGGTGTAGAGATGAGACTAATGAATGGTTTCAGCGATATGTGCTATTCCCTATCTAATCTTGGCATGTCTAGTGTCATTCGAGGATGAATGTTTCTAAGGGGGGATGATGTAATACCCCGGGAAATTTTTCGTTGAAATTTTATGCGTAAACGTGTTGGATTCTATCTTCTAGAATGAATTATAAATTTTTCGTGCGAAATATCTTAGATTATGACCCACCACTGCATAGAGTATCGAATAAGCTTTCCAACGATATGTGGATCATCCAAAACGGACACCCGAGCGACGAGTTATGAACATTTCGATCGAACCGTGAATAGTAGTGAACAGTAAAACATGCAGGAAAAAGTACTGAGGCCTGGCGTATTTTTTCTCCAAATTTAAACAATCATAACTCCTTGTACATAATGATCTGAGTGATCTACTATATATCAACGGAAAGTTCTGCGAGTCCTCTTTCCAATGAAATTGGTTTCATCCAATTTTTCTATCGAAACAAAAAGTTATGGTCGATCTACTTTAGCCCAACAAAAGTGAATTTTTGGGTCAACTTCAAACGATGATAACTCCTTGTACACAATGATCTGGGTGAGATACTTATATCAACGGAAAGATATGAGAGTTCTCTTTCTAATGAAATTGGTTTCATCTAATTTGGATATCGGAGTAAAACATTATGGTTGATCTACTTCAGACTATCAAAATAGTCTACCAAAGGACAGATTCGAGAATTATTTGATTTTTAGGGGCGTTTTGGTCATTCCCCCTCACCCAAAATCCGTCCAAACCCTATATTAAAGCCTATTAGAAGCATTATATATTATATTTCATCAAATTCCCTCAAAAAGAAAACCCTAAGCTCCTACATCCAACTTCAAGAACCTCCAAAGTTCACCATTATTTCTGCAAATTTATTCAAAATTCCAAGTTCCTAGTTCAAGAACTCCAAGAACCATCATTCAAAGGCACGATTAACATCTCAAAAACGAGTATCGATCTAAAGTTCATCATCAAGGTATGTGGGGGTTTTCAACAAGAACTCTCTTTCGTTCTTGTGCCCAAAAGTAATTTTCTTTACAAAGGCATGATTTTTATTTGATTTTTATGAATTTGAAGTATGAACCCATATCTTATGATGATGATTATGAAATTTTGATGTTTATGATTTTGAAAGATGAATTTACATGTGTGGTGATATAAAGCATGAATCTTGAACGTTATTTATCATGATTTTGATATTTGGGTCGTGAATCCCCATTGAAAATTGTGTTTTTTTAGAAAGTGTGTGTTATAAGCACGTTGATGTTGAATATTTGAGATATTTTGAATGATTTGACCTTTTTTATCTTAATGGAGTTGTTTTGAACTCGAGTGTGAAATAAATCCACGTAGTTGATTTTGATAGATGGGAAGCATGATGGCTCCTGATGTATATTTATATATCACTGAAATTGTTTTATTATGGATTGTCTTTGAAATGATCTGATCTAAGACCGGAAAAAATCTTTAGCACCGAGTGGGAGGTATAAAGCGACCTTACTTCCCTAGAACTACGTGCCCCTGTAGGAGTGAGCCTGAGGCTGATTTATATAGTGATCACTAGTTTGTGTGGATTTGATATCGATAGTCCTACTCCGATGGCAAGGATAGGATGGCTCCCCCCAACGTGGGTTGTATGTTGGACTCCATGTAGCTCACATGGTTTATGTCGATTATAGGATCTCCCAGTGTGTGTGTGTTTCCTTGTGTCTATGGTGAATGGTGAAGTGATTTGAAAGTGGAATTATAAAAGTTATTCTTTCGAAAGATTTAAATGATATTTATATTATGAGAATTGATATTCTTGATGAACTGAAAGTGATTGACAAATTATATGATGACTCACATGTGTTATTATACTTATTTTATCCTCTCATTATTATGATGATTTTCTTCGGGCTATGTGAGTTTTTCATACATCCTGCATATTTCTTATAAATATTTATGATGATGATGTTTATACAACTGCATACACACCCATATACTCGGTTCCTTTCCATAGTACTGACCCACATCTTCGGATGTGGGCTGCATTTTCTCAGAATATAGGTTCAGGTGCTCAGTTCCAGGTTCGACAGTGATTCTTCGAGCACGCTGTTCTACATTCTTTGTTGTGGTGAGTCCTCATGTTCCAAGGACGTGATGTGTGATGTTGGTTTCACGAAATTATTTACATTTGATAACTGAGTATGAGTCAGTTGGGGCATGTCTCAATGTCTCGCTGGTTTTATTGATTTTCTTAGAGGCTTGTCAGACTAGTATAGATGTTGAGAGTTGACTAATAAGTCATATTTTATTATCTTTCTGAAATTCTTTTATTCTTGAACGATGATTACTCTGTTGATATTTGAGGGTTATTTATGGAAACCCCGTTGATTTGTGTTGAACTGAATTAAAATGGCTCAAAGGGTTAGCTTGGGGCTACTTGTAGCCTCAAGCACCGTGTGACGCTCTGGGACCCATTTTTTAGGGCGTTACAGGTGGTGAGTGGGGGGTATGTATGACTGGGTCTTTCCCCTTGTCCCGTTGGGGATGGTCCAGAACCATGATGAATTGTTTTAGTAGCATTGATGGGGGGCCTGAGGGGCTCCTTGTCCTCAGAGATAGCGAGAATAGCTTCTTCTTTAGAGGGAGATACACCATAATAGCTAACCTGAATGGCTTGTTGAATTCTTTCTTTAGTGTCTTATCTAGGGCTAAAATGTCTAAAGTTGGCTCCCCAAACATTTCCAGAAAGTTTTCTAGCTCCTCGTTGCTCTTTCTGAGAGAGTCCAGGAGAGTTGAGCTTGTGTTTTCTGGGGTTTCTTCCCCTGATGTTGGGGGCACTGGGGTAGCTGGCTCTAGAGGCTTGGGGATGAAAGTAAATGCCTGGGAGGTCGGCATGTAAGTCTCCATGGGGAAGAATAGAATGTTCACAAAAGCTTGGTTCATGAAGTTGTTGAGCTCCTCTAGTGGAGTCAGGTTCCCGGCTTTGGAAAAAAGAGTTTTGAGCATTCTTTACTTCTATAGTTGGTTCCCCATTCCCATCACCGCTTGGTCCAGGGCTTCCTTGGTTATTTGGGCTAGGTATGCCGGGTCCTGGAGTATTAGAGTGATGTTCTTCTCTCCCATCTTTGCCTAAAAATACAGATGGACTCCTTGAAGTGCAAGTTCCATCTAAGAGGTCAGAGTTCTATTTGGTGCAGGTGGTGTTGAGATGAAGATTGAGGGCATCGTGCTGCTTTCCAAGTTCGGGTCCACTGGGAGAGGTTTGGAAAAGGCCAGTAGTAGATTTGGAAAAAGTGTGAGTAGCTTCCTCCAGCCATTCTTTCAAGGTGGCATTAGTAGTAGTAATATCAGGACAGTTAATTGAAGTGACCTCATCGGTCACTTCAAACATTTTGCTCTCATTATTGCTTAGGGCAATGGCAGAGGGATTGCTTAGGGGTTTTCCAGTAATCGTGGAGACGGGTGGAGTCTCCGATGTGAAGTTAAGGGCAGGTCCATGAGGAGGGGTGGCCATAGAGGCCCCATCGCATTTAATCAACGCGCGAGTTCCCAGAGGAATAAATTTATTAAAGGTAATAAACTCAAAAAGTATATCGGTTGAGGCATTCTCATTAGGGTGCACGTGTGGCACCGGAGTGTGGCACCGGAGTGGCCCTGGGTTGGCCTATTATTGGGGCCTTTCTTTTGGACTTATTTTGAGGGGCTCTTCCACCATGATGGGGAGTTGGGCCACAATCCAAGATTTGATTTGTGCCACTCAGGTTTTGGACTGAAACAGGGTCAGTGAACATACCTGTGGTCTTGTCATAGACCTTTACCTGTGTTTGGGCCTGGGCCTTAGTGTTGCTGACCCGTTATGGGCTTCTCTTCGAGGGCGTCCTCCTTTTTGGGAAGGAGACGACCCGTCATTGGCCACCCGTAGGAAGCTGTATAGTTTCACTGGTGGATGGGGGTACCGACGCAGATTGGTGTTGTGGTGGTAGGTCATTCCTCGTGAGTATGTCCCAACATGCCGCAGTTGGTACACATGATCTTTTCCCCTTCGTAAATCACCATTTTTCTATGAGCGCCAATGGTAACGTGGGATTTAAGTGAGTGCTCCAATGGTACTTGTACATAAATGCGTTCATAGCGTCCGCGCAGCGCAGTGGAGCTGCAGGTGTCGATCTTGAGTAAGGTACCAAGTTTCCTTCCGATCTTCTCGAGAATCTGCTAGTCGTAGAACTCGGTTGGTAGTTGTGGTAGACGTGCCCAAATTGCAGTGTGGGTGAGGTTCACTTCCTGGGGGATGAAATTGGTCTCCCATTTCCGAATGGTAAGGAAGTTTGCTGTGATGAACCATGGCCCTTCATTCAGGACTCGTTCCATGCTTTCAATTAGGAAGAATTTGGCAATGAAGTAGTCATTCCCCAGATCAATGAGGATTAGGTTCTCACCTAGTTTCCACAGGTCAGTGAGTTTGTTTCTAAAGTAGACATGTGGCAATCGTTTCTTGTAGAGTTTAACGATTACTTATATATAGACTCCATGGTTGATAGATCCTTTGTTTTTCTTGGTCGGTTAGTTCGATTGCATCTTCATCGTTCTCATTTTCCAATGGGAGCCCGTCATAGATGTTGTAGGAACGATTGATTTCTTTTTCCTTATTGAGAAGGACGTCCTTGAAGGAGGAGGAGGCTGGGCTTTCAATTTCCATGCTGGATTCTCGAGGATCGGGAGGTTCTGGTGGGATCGTGGTAGTTATCGGCGGCGTGTCAGGTATAGTCATGGGGTTAAAAATTCACTTAAGACTCTTTAATCCACATGAAAATGTATTATTTGAATCAATCTAGACTAACTAATAAATAAAATATATGGAGTGTGTGGACTTCACTCACACTAATTTGGTCAGAATATCCAATAAAAGAGTGACACTTAACCTTGACTAATTAACAAATAGAAAAGAAGAATAAAATTTATCCCCTTCCATCATTTTCCTTTCAACTAAAAATGGTGACGGATTTTTATTTCATTTACCTTTTCTTTTTTTCCCATATGTTATTTATATCTGTAGCATTGATCGTTTCAGCGTATTTTTATTCCGTCGTTAATTTGATTTCTTATATATGAATGAGAGAATCAAAATTAAGCTAAAATTATTTTGATTCGATTTTCAATTTGAACCTACTTATTAGGAAAAATATACATCTATTGTATTTCCTGAAAAGGAATTAACTCAACAGTTTTTCTTTTGACAAATTCAAAAGTAATTTGTACATGTAAAAGGATAGTTGCACGGAAGCTTGAAAGAGCTAAGAAGCATTTTCTTATTATTTCACAAAAACTAATCATTGAACAAATTACATAATTGATAATTTTAAAATATATTCGATACTTGTAACAAGAAAAATAATAATACAGACAATCAATTTTAGAAAACGACAATCATCTTCAAAAAGTAATTTGTGTACATGTAAAAGGACAGTTGCACGGAAGCTTGAAAGAAGCATTTTCTTATTAGTATTTCACAAAAAGTAATCATTGAACAAATTACATAATTGATAATTTTAAAATATATTCGATTCTTGTATCAAGAAAAATAATAATACAGACAATCAATTATACAAAACGACAATCATTTTTTTTTAAAAAATAAACTACTATATAATAAGAGGGAATAGCACATAGCTGAGCATCAACATGTTTGTTTGGGCTGTGTGCTTCCCTCACAAAAGTATCACTTGACTTGATGGATAAAGTGTAACATTTCATGCATCGCATCGCGGGTTTGAGCCTCCGTGGCTACCAAATTTTTTTGATGAGCTACTGCTACTGTTTATTTAACTAAAATTTACACAAATACACAACTTATATTTTTAATATTACAAAATATTTCAATTCCTTAAATATATTACAAAAAATTCAATATATACATAAAATGTTATGTATATGTAGGTTATGTTATGTATATAATAATATATGTTATATAACATAACATATATTATGTTATGTTATTTATATTTTATTCAAAGCAAGCACAAGTATTGGCCCACATTAGTTTCACTCATTCAATGCAATAGGGCCCTTGTTGTACTAAAATCACTTTTTATTTTTTATAATTGTGTATTTTTATTTGCAAAAAAATATTTTCAATAATTAAAAGGTCTTTTTCAAATATTTTATATATTTAAAAATTATGTAAAAATTATTATAAATTACAATAATGAATAATTTAAAAGATAAATTAGAAAATTACAATTAAAAAAATTGTTTGATTCTCGAGATTCATCCGTCTCACATAAATTAATGTAAAAAAAAAAAGGTAACATAATCACAATAATTAATAATTTAAAAAAATATTAGAAAATTACTGTCAAAAAAGTTTTTTGACTCTCAAGATTTCATCCGTCTCAAATTAATTAATGTAAAAAAAATAAGTAACATAATCACAATAATTAATAATTTTAAAAAATCATATTAGAAAATTACTGTTAAAAAAGTTGTTTGACTCGCAAGATTTCATCCGTCTCATATAAATTAATGTAAAAAAAAAGTAACATACTTTATTTGTTCTAATTTATGTGGCAGATATCAAAAATTAAACAATTTAGTTTTCACTTGAAATTCGGACATAAAATCATCTTTAATTTTTTTCAAATAGCATCTACATATTTGAAAGCTAAGCAAAAATACAACAAGTCACAATAATTAATAATTCAAAATACTTAAAAGGTGTATAAAAAAAATTATGATAAAAAAAAACTTGATTGAATTATAAAATTTCAAAGATGCCACATAAATTAGATTATGAAAATATTATTTTCATTTACAGATACTATTAATAATAAAATTGAGGTTATAGTTACAAAAATTATTTCTAATACTTGATTTTATATTATTGGGCTCGTGCTTTGCCCGGATGCTTCTTGACTAGTTTAGTAAGAGAAAATCTAAAAGTAAAAAGAGAAAAGAATACATTTCACCTTTCACTTGCTCTACGTGGACTAGAGTCACTCTCTATGCCATGTATGCAGTGTTCAAATGATACATTTTAATGTTAGTTGAAAAATTTAATCGGAGCAAATTTGAGTTAAAGTGTCAAAATAAAGTTATGAAAATTGACCTAACTTTAATAGTTGGTTTATGTATTTGGCCTTGTTTATTCATAACATCCATCATTATTTTAGCGTTTGGGCATGAAAATAAAAAAATCACTTAATTATTTGAAATTTTTAAAATTAAATTTAGTGTTGAAGTCATGCTTGACTGTAATTTTACAATAAATATTTAAAATTTAACATGTTGGCAGACAGTTTTATCAAAGCACACACACAAAGCAAAAAAGGTGCAGCCTCGTATGGGAGACATATTCAAGATAGAACAAGGGAACATTGAGGGTGTGTTCGGTTCCGAAAAATGATTTCCTATTTAATTTTTCATGTTTGTTTGACTAGAATTTTTGGAGAATATTTTTTTAATAAAAGTAGAAAAAATAAGTGATATTGTCTCCTCCTATTCTCGTAATTGTCCACCCCACCACCAAATGCCACCTTGCACCCAACCTAGCTCAATCCACCCTCACCGACCACCCATCTCACCCATCCACCTCCACCACCCCACCATGCCCACCCCCTTCCGCGCCACAACATGCACTCATATCCTACCTCTACCCATTCTTATTGTTTGTCTCAGATATATACATATGATTTTAAGATAATTTTTTTTACTGACTTATCGAACACAAGAGAATAACTAAAAAGCTTCTTGTTTTCCTAATAATTTTTTTAAAAAAATATTTTTCATGAAGAACATTTTCCTCCATACCTAAAGGCACAATCTTATTTAAACTCTCAACCCATATCTAAACAATAAAAATTTTCACATTCTAAAAATCATATTTATCACGCATCAACTATAATAATCTCATCCAAATTGAATGATCACAACCGCAAACAACAATTCACGGACACACATCTAATTAATTAATAAATCTCCTCAACAATATTCTATATACATAAAACTATATATGCTACCAATATTATATCTTCCTAATTAAATGTAACAACAATTAATTAATATGGCAGCCAAGAGTAATCTACTATTTTTTGTTATAATTGTGTTAATTATACATCCATGCTTCACATCCAAAATACACTATGAAGATGAAGTCGCAGATTGCGAAGATTATGTCGACGGGATTGCCCCTAACCCGGCCAGCGATTGTTGTGGCGCGTTATTATCTTTGAATGGTAGGGCAAAATATGTGAAGCATGGGGTTCGTAGGTAGTGTCACTGTATCGAAAACTTCAGTAATAGCCATTATCATCCTCCTTATCTCCAGTCTCGTATTGTAGATCTGTATAGGATATGTAATTTTCATCTTAGCTTCCCCATCTCTGAACGTATGGACTGCTCTAAGTACGTATTAATTTCACTTCTTATTTAATTATTCTTTTTTTTTTTTTCATTTTTGTAGGTGGTTTTAGGTATTATTTTAGTATTATTATAACTAACAATTGTGGGTTTTTTTTTCTTCTTAATTTTTAATTTGGTGCTTGGAGGCTAAACTAAGAGGACTTGTGTTTGAGGATCTCTGACTCGATTCTACGTATAAGTAAAGATATATATTGGGAAGTATAATTAGTACTATATTGGAAGTATATTAATGAATATTATGTAACTTTATTTTTAAATTAATGAAAGATTCAAATTTTAGATATAGTAGATTTTGAATTGAGTTAATAGATTCCAAAATGTATATATAATTTGATATAAGATTAATCTTTGACTTCAATTTTCTTTTTGGACTTTAACTCAAGTTTGTTCCACTAGCCTTTAATCAACATCAAATATATCATTTGAGTCACTCGTGACTAACTAGTAAATAAAATGGAGTATTGTGCACCTCACTCATATCAATTTGGTCAAAATATAAAAAAAAAAAAAATGACATATAACTATAACTAATTTATCCTAGATTAAAAAAATATAGAAAAGGAAAATAAAATTTAGCTCCTTCCATCATTTTCCTCTTTGATTAAAAGGTGACACATAGTTATTTCATTTACCTTTTTCTTTTCTCATTGTTATTAGGGATGTGCATGATCGTTTCAATTTTCATTTATTCGGTATAATTAATTTGATTTTCAATTTGTGAATAAGAGAATGAAAATAATACTAAAATAACGATCATCTTCAAAAAAATACTTTCACTTGCTAAACATGAAGTGAGCGCTACCTCCTTTGCCATGTATGCGTAAAGTGTTCAAATGGTATGTTTTGACGTGGGTTGGAGACTCTAACCGAAACAAACTTGAGAGAAAGTTTTAAAATGAAAATTGAACCCAAATAAGGATCTTCCTTGTTTAGTGATATTCATCAGTTTTGCAGAATAATAAAGTGATGAATTATGAGTCCACCACATACAGCAACAAGGAATTGATCGATTCGATATCTGTTCTTTGTATGACGGAAACGAAAAATAACAAGAATAGAAAAATAATCAGCAGTAAAGTAAGGATACAAGATATTTACGAGAAAACCTCCTTGCGGCTCAAGGGAGTAAAATCTCGACCTACTGTACAGTAGTATTTCACAAGCAAATATCACTAAAACAAGAGCAATGATTGAACTACACACACACTCTCTCTTCCGTAGTCCTATGGTTAACCTCATAACCCTATCCCCCTGAGCTAATGACAACACGAGCCACACTGCAGTATACCAACTATGGACTATAGTCAACTAACTCTAGTCGATACACCTTGGCTAGATGTAGCCCAACTATCAGCTACCCCTAGCTGATACATTCTTCACAAGAGAAAACTCAAATAATGACACCTTTCCTTGCTTCTCACAAGAGGAGTAGGCTTACAATTTAGCAAAATTATTAAGACTCAAACAACAAGAAATTAAGAACAATTTTTGTTGATTGAAAATAAGTACCTTGTTGTAAGATCTTTGAGCAGCTGAAGAACAATGAGACTAATTTTGCTGAGAGATATATATCAATATTTAGATTTACAGAAATTAAACTTGATTTTCATCCCACATAATGATGTATGTATAGGGAGCAATGTGGGAGGGAAAATACTATATATTTTAATAACCATGCGTCATCAATATGAGGATCAGGTTTTTGAGAAGATATCTACACACTCGTGTAGTGCTATCAGCATCAGTTGACCACATACTCATGCATTTCAAATGTCAAGTCCTTTCATGCGATTTGTTAATCATCAAAACTACGAGTAGAACATAAAGTTTTCTCTATCGAGAATATTGGTGACTTTCATATTCATTTTAATCTTTTTGCTGACAATGGATATCATTACCAAAGAAAATATGGACAAAAGCAAAACAATAGTCAATTGTTCTCACCCAAATTTGAATAAATATAATCACAACTGCTAACCATAATTCACGGACGTACATCTAATTAATAAATCTCCTCAACAACAATCTATAAAACTATGCTAGCTACCAATATTTGTGTCTTTCCAATTAAATGTAACTACAAATAATATGGGAGCCAAAAAACATCTAGTACTTTTTATTGCAATTGTTCAAATAATAAATCCATGCTATTATGCATCCAAAATATTCAGTAAAGATGCAATCTGCAATGAAGTCGATGCTTGCTTCGCGTATTGCGAAGCTTATATCGAAGGGATTGGTGCAAACCCAACCCACGAATGTTGTGACAACTTACTTATATTGAATGGCAGGGTAAAATATATAGATAATGGAGTTCGTAGGTATTGTTATTGCATCGAGGGATTCAGTAACAGTCATTATCATCCTCATTATCTGCAGTCTCGAATCCAAAGTATGACTAGCATATGTGGTATTCATCGGAGCTTCCCCATCTCTGAACATATGGACTGCTCTAAGTACGTATACCTTCACTTAGTCCACTAATTTCTACATCTTTTTATTGAAAAATGTACATGATTGCATACACTCTGATGTATGAATTAAATGAACTATTAACAAGATTAGAAGGTAAGAAATATTTTTATCATATTCATTAATGATTTTGTAATGTGGCTTTTGTTTTTCCTTTGGTTCACACTTAGTAAAAGTCAACCAAAGACTTTTTGAAGATTATTTGTTGGTTTTGTCAAACAAAATTGCTACCAAAAATTTTATTGTAAATTTTCCTCATTCACATGCAAATGTTGAAATTTACATCTTCTGTTAACATCATGGATGACATCAACAAGTCCATTTTCATCTCTATAAATAGGGACCTTATTTCTCATTCATAACAAATTGGTATCAGAGCCCGATCTAACCAGGTTATTTTCAATAGTCAAAATGACTATAACAAAAATTTGTGTTGAGAAATTTGATCAAAGTGCAAACTTCGGAATATGACAATTAAAGATGGAGGCTATCCTAATTCAGGTCACACTAACCGAAGCACGTTAAATTTGTGTCTTCTTTATTTTCTTTAATTACCGTTATTATCAACTTGTTGTTGTCTTTGTTATTGTCATTATAACATTGTTTGGCTAAATTTTGCAATAACCGGGATCTCGATCGTAACAGATTCTTTCTAGATATATAGTCGTATCTAGTTAATCAAAATGAAAGATGAAGGCTTCTAGAAATTAATTTAAGGATTATCTATTTTTTGCTTTATTTTACTTCATTTTTCTTTTCTTCTCCTTTTTCATAAACTTTGTTCTTGCAGGCTTTAGTAAGAGACTTGTGTTTGTGGAAGATTGGCTGTTCTCTCAATATTTTTATTTTCTTTCTTTGACACTATGTTATCTAGGTTAATAAGTTTGAATATATGTAGTTTTGTATTTAAATTAATGGCAGATCCAAGATTTAGATATAAGTGGATCTTGGTCATTGAGAAAATAGATTCAAATATATGTAAATAACTCTATATATGCATGTTTTCTTGCAAAACATATTATATGATCAGGCCTCGAAATATTGAATTCTATCCATCTTCTAAATTCTGAATCCGTCACTGATTACCACGTATGATTACCATCACCGACTTCACTCGTATAATCATGGCCACTACCCGTACTTACAACTATGACGACCATCATGTTAGTCTTCGCTGCTAGCTTTCAATATTGAATTGTGGTTCACAAAGAAACAATTTGTGAAATACCATCTAATTTGATTTTCTAATATTTTGTCAATAATAAATCAATTATATGGTTATTAAAATTCGAATAAAAATATATTATGCAAATTCCAATGCCGAGAAAATAAATAATATTAAAAGTATTCAATGTTCGAATCTATATGTAACATATAAATATTCATACATGTTTTCTAATTCAAGCGTGAAAAATTATATTTCATAATAAAAACAAATGAAACTTAAATTAGAGCCAAAATCATATTTTCAATTGTTACTATCTATATTCATATTAAGTATCAATGGCATTACAAATAATTCAGTTATAACACTGTGTTATAATTTATGCATAACTTGTCTGCTAACCAGAAAATACCTGAAAATCAACCTTTTGATTGATAGATACAAATTGCATGCAGTTCCTCGATACTAGTGTAATTTTAGAGATACTATGAAAATTAAAAGAAGAAAGGTAAACAAGTGCAATGCCATTCAGACTTTAATACAACTAGAAAAAATTACTGTAATGTCATTTAGACTTTAATAGAACTAGAAAAAATTATTGTAATGAACTTGGTAGATATATGTAAGATAGCGCCATCCAGCAAAAAAATTAATTCGGTGCCAACATAAGGAAAAGTTGAAGCTGTCAGAATTGTTCTGGAAAAAAAGAACGGGTTAAATTCATACAAAATTCAACGGGTTAAATTCATACAAAATTTGAGTTTAATTCATGATCATTTGGGTTGATTAACTAATTTGGGCCCTACAAATTAATTAGTCCATTTTGTTAAATTCAAGCCCATGGTCCATTACACTTTGAAGCCCAAGCTTATCAAGTGATGTGGCATCCCAGTCAAATCCAAGACCAATGAGACGCCACCACATGTACAAGTGATGTGGAAATCTCATTCAAATTCAAGAACCAGTCAAAAGGCACCAAGTGGCAAAGTGACATGTTTCGGTCAATCACAAGCAACTAGGTCTGCCCCTACAACTATAAATAGGGGAGTAACATAACATTCTAGGGAGGAAAAAAGAGGACATTCTTGCCAAGCATTGGAGGAAGTTTCTGCATTGACTACACAACTCTTTAACTAATTGACTAATGGAGTTCTGTCCGGAGATCAACTCAACAAGACGAAGTGCTGTCAAACAATTCCTGGAGGTCCAAACACATTTCTAAGAGGCTCAAATCATCCTACATTCGAGAATCACGTTACAAAGGCCCTCGAATCAAGGAAAAAAATAGGAGAGAAGAATTGAGAGAATAACGAAATTGTACCCGCAAAATTCATTTATATAAAATTATTCCTTTTGTTTATTTTATTTTTGCTTGCAGTTAATTTTCAGCTTTACGAAAATTTATTGCGAATAAATTTTGGCACGCCCAGTGGGACCAGTTTTGTTCTTCATCTCTTCCTCCTACAAGTCAAAAAATCACAAATTCAACTACTACAATGGACTTCAGAAAAATCAATGAAGTTTCGTGCAAGAAGTCTACTACTGTCACGTCTACTGAAATCAAACTTGTTGGCCCCATCAATCGACACAATCTCAACGCTTGTGCTTTGAATGGATCCCAATACTTCACCTTTTTGGAGATGACAAAAGTGAGAAAATCTCAAATTTTGGTAGTAACTACAACCCCTGGGGACAACTTTGCATCTATGTTATCAGAAGGACCGTCTGAAACTGTCTGCAACTTTGGAGAATCTGAAAACTTAATGAATTCTCCAACTTCAACGAAAGTCAACACGTTCATGGTTGATGCAATTGACTTGGACGAGAAGTTTGCAATGATGGAGCAAATCATTGAAGCCTTGAAGAAGTCCGTTGATGAGAAAGATCATCAAATCGCCTGACTTATGAGCAAGTTAGATCTCTACAATCCTGGAGAGCCAAATTATAATCTAACACCGGGAGAAAAAGTTTATGGTGAATCTCTCATCAAGACAAGTGACAATTACTGCGATGATCGATCCGCTTCAGTGGCTACTCTAACAGTTCAACAACTGAAAGATATGATTGCAAACACCATCAAGGCACAATATGGTGGTCCATCACAATGTTTCGTAGGATGCTCAAACCTGTATTCTAAGCGAATCGAGGGCTTACCGATTCCAATTGGATATCAACCGCCAAAGTTTCAACAATTTGATGGAAAGGAAAATACAAGGAAACACATCGCACATTTTGTTGAGATTTATAGCAGTGCTGGTACACATGGTGATCTTCTTGTCAAGCAGTTTGTTCGCTCTTTGAAAGGTAACGTTTTTATTGGTACACGGACTTGGAGTCTGAATCAAATGATTGTTGGGAGCAAATAGAAAGTCAGTTCCTAAATCGTTTCTACACCACCCGCCGTACGATCAGCATAATGGAGTTGACAAACACAAAACAAAGTAAAAATTATCCTATAGTGGACTACATAAATCGTTGGCGAACATTGAGCTTCAACTGCAAGGATCAACTTTTTGAAACTTCCGCAATTGAAGTTTGAATTCAAGGGATGCATTGGGGCCTTGTGTATATCCTCCAAGGAATTAAACCTCGAACTTTTAAAGAATTAGCTACACGGGCTCATGACATGGAGCTAAGCATTATAAATCATAGAATGACGTCACCTGCTTTTGATCCTAGGAAAGAAGTCACGAAATTCAAAGAATCGTCAGAATATCAAATTGGGAAATCTATGACGACAACAGTGAGTTTTACGAAGTCCTCCACAAGACAAAAGTTAAAAGAGGAAGCTCCAAAGCAACAAATGCAAGAGGTAAAAAATCAATCAACCATGAAGAAGTAACAAGCAAAGGTATATCCTTTCCCCGACTCTAATGTTCCTGGGATTCTTGACGAGTTACTAGCCAAAGAAGTCATTGAACTTCCTAAGTCAAAGCGACCTGAAGAATCAAACAAAGTCGATGATCCTAAATATTACAAATTTCACCGCATTATTGGTCATCACACCACAAAATGCTTTATCCTGAAGGAAAAGATCATGATATTAATGCAAGATGGAAAAATCATCATCGATTATGGCGATACAGTTGATGCAAATCATGTTAGCGCCGAACTGGACCATAAAAAAAGATCAATTTCAAAAGTTCTACAACCCATGTACTCTGTGGCATCACCAAAAGGTGAGGGAATCATCATGCTGCAATTTGGGAGCTTTGACCCAATTGAGGTTCCTACCACGAAGAAAATAAAAAGCAAATCCATGCAAAAAGACTTCTCCAATAGAAAGAAGGGTGATACTTGGACATTGATCGCTCGCAAAAGAAAAAATTATCAAAGGGCTTCTAAACTCCAACTTTCAAAAGTCGACACAAGATCAAGTGTAAATCTGCTTCAACCAATGGGGGTAATAATTACCAAACTGAAGTGCAATAGTACTCCATTACAAAAGGTTGGAAGGCAAGTCAAGTTGCTCCCCGATGCACAAGCCTAAACTGCAAGTCAAAAATGCTCCTCGATGCACAAGCCTAAACTGCAAGTCAAAAATGCTCCTCGATGCACGAGCTTAAATTGCAAGTAAAAAATGCTCCTCGATGCACGAACCTAAATTGCAAGTCAAGATGCTCCTCGATGCACGAACCTAAACTGCAAGTCAAAATACTCATCGATGCACGAGCCTAAACTACAAATCAAAACGCTCCTTGATGCATGAGCCTAAACTGCAAGTCAAAAACACTCTTTGATGCACGATCCTAAACTGAAAATCAAGAATGCTCCTCGACACACGAGCCTAAACTGCAAGTCAAAAATATTCCTCGACGCACGAGTCTAAACTGCAAGTCAAATTGCTCCTTAAGGCACGAGCTTAAACTGCATGTCACTTCTGGCCCGCATGAATCTAAATTGTGAACGACACCCTCTAAAAAAATGATAGAATTTTTTTTTAAAAAAAAAGTAAATTAACTCATCATGCCCGAACTATGCTATGACTTGATCCTCCTAGGTACGTAGGCATCTTAGAGTATTTTTACTCTATGTTTATTCGTATGAGTTAAAAAAAAAAGGAAAAGCATGTGTCATTATTTGAGCACGGCAATAACACTTTGAATTGACATGGATATCACATGAAGATAGACGTTCCTTCGCTAAGTTTACCGCAGACGCACAAAGGTGAAGAGACCAGCAAGGCAAAACGGATTTCGACAACATTCTTGTATAAATCCGTATAGATGTTCACATCATTTTGACATATGTGGTAGATCTTAGAGACTTTTCCACAACAAAAAAAAGACGACTCATGATTCAAAGGTTCTTATGCCAAGTTATGAATTTTCCATCATAGCCGCTCAAAGTTGCAAAATAGGCCATCAGATTCCGAACTAAGCTGATTTTGATAACGTATCTGTATAAATCCATAAGGACATTGAGTGTGGTTTTTTATTATGTCGTATCTCTGCGAATCTACTTTCTAATGCAAAAAATAGCACCTGATTCCAATACTCCCACATCGAGATATGAAATTTATGGTGACGCTGCGCAAAGCTGAAATAACTAGCGAACCAAGATTAGAAGGTCATTTTTGGAGCAATATCTAGGACGATTTGGGTGTAATCTGATTGTGATTCCCTCGTGAGATGTATCTCAATGATTCTAGTTTTCAACTCAAAAAACAGCTCCTGATTTTGATACTCCTACATCAAAATATGAAATTTATCGTGACGTTGCGCAAAGCTGATAAAATAGACGTATCAGGACATTGAATTTCATTTGTATGAATCAAACAACTCATATTTTTGTTCTCCCATCGGAGAATAAATATTTTTGTGGACGTGTGCCTAGTACTTACTCACCAAAGTCAGAAAAGGCTACTCCCTGTGTCAATATTATCAATCTGGATGACACCACGTACGTGCTCCTTGAAAAGAATGAGATGCTCTCACTCGAAGTCTCTTTATTGCCGAGCCTCACGGATGAGATGCACCACATGCTTTCTTTGCAACAATGGACTGCAGACACTCAAAACTTCATTATCATAAGGTCGCAAGAATGATACCAAGTACATGCTCACTGAAGCTAAAATGGAAAACTTTCAGCGTCGTCAAGGATGAAATCAGATCATTCCAAGTCACTTTCTTATCAAGCAGTAAGGAAGTAGTGCACTAAATGGTTCAACATCAATCATGTTGACCTTTTTGATCTAACATCAAGACCATTTGCATAAACCTGCAAAAAAATATGAAGATGGAACACATCTACGGTGTTGACCGGATGAAGCTTCTCGGTTCTATGCGGATTGATGTCCATTACGTGAAACTTCAATCTGGCGATAAGTGTCGATGCCAAATGCACGATGCTTCGATTTGGCATGATCAACTTTGAGAGAAACACATCAGTTTAGTTCAGCATAGCTTGTATCAATGTCAATTAGCATGAAATTTGGTTTTCAACCATAGATCTTCTATGCCGAGATGCAAGGAGTTTTCTATTCCAAGATTTAAGGAAATAGGCACAAATTTTCTTGCCAAGGATAGAAAAGAGTTGTTTCGAGTGTCCGTTTCCAAGCCGTGACAGGAAATATTGCTCGCCAAATCCTCGAGAAAATGGGTGAAGCACTTAGTTGTTGCTCATTAAAAACTGCAACTCGAAAAATGATGCCTAAAGTGGTTCCTGACCAATCATCCGGACAATGTTTGTATATTCTTGGTGTGATATCAACACCACTTGCATTTTTTCATGAACCTACAAAAAAAAAAAGCAAAGAGGAGTGATCACGAACATGCAATCTGGAGTCACGACATGACAGCTTATAGCGTCAACTTCAAAAATTGATTCTCGTCAATACAGAAGAAGTTTGACATTGATTTTTAGATATGACGCAGCAATGCAAGTCTAGCCGCTCCAGAACTAAGTCATTCAACATTTGAACATTCCTACAGTCAGATGTGATTTTTACTCTATGAGCGTTTGAAGCTGAAAATCGGGAAAGGCACTCCATGTACTTCTTCAGTCGGTGTTGCGAGGAGCTTGTATACTTTGCACGACGTCCACCAATTCTGCCAAAAAGGTTGAGGTGTACTAGTAGTACTCTCCAAATACATAGTCACAAAGAATCCAAGGGATGTCTTTGCAAAGGTTACGGATTTCAAAAGATTGTGGTTGCTGTGATTTCATAACATCCCCTTATATAGAGGCTCCTATGAAGAATTTTCAGTTTGTGTACCAGGAATGTTGTGGTGTAATTAGAAGATGAGAATCTCTGGAAATTTCAAATTGCCAACCAGTTGAAAAATTACCATATTAAGGAGATTTCTTTGGAGGTGATTTTAATTCTTTCTTGAAGTCAAAAGGAAAGTTAATATTTTCTTGGTTTAAAAGTTCAATGCAAGAATCTTTACTAACATGCAAGGGGCAGTAAGTTAAGGATTTACTCAATATGGTCCTATTTCAAATCCATATGAAGGGGCCTCAATATTGTCTAGTGTGTAATGTTTTGGACAAATATTAGGGGTCATTGATTTCACGCTTAACCAAGAGAAGAATTTTTGCTATGTAAAAATATGTGGCGGAAATTTTAGACCGCTCACAAGTGGCGGTCTATCCAGAAAGCACCGACAAGAAACAAATACCTTTAAAGAAAAAAATGAAAACACATTCATAGGTACTTCAAGTCTCGTCATCAAGTTTCGGCAAGCCTACAACGTCGACAAGTCTCGAAGTAAGGGGCATTTGTAGACATACAAAATTCAACAGGTTAAAAAATTCATACAAAATTTGAGTTTAATTCATGATCATTTGGGTTGATTAACTAATTTGGGCCTTACAAATTAATTAGTCCATTTTGTTAAATTCAAGCCCAAGGTCCATTACACTTTGAAGCTCAAGCTAATCAAGTGATGTGGCATCCAAGTCAAATTCGAAACCAATTAGACGCCACCATATGTACAAATGATGTGAAAATCTCAATCAAATTCAAGAACTAGTCAAAAGGCGCCAAGTGGCAAAGTGACATGTTTCGGTCAATCACAAGCAACTAGGCCTACCCCTACAACTATAAATAGGGGAGTAACATAACATTCTAGAGAGGAAAAAAGAGGACATACTGCAAGCATTGGAGGAAGCTTCTGCATTGACTACACATCTCTTCAACGAATTGACTAACGGAGTTCTGTCCGGAGATCAACTCGACAAGACGAAGTGCTGTCAGACAATTCCTGGAGATCCAAACACATTTCTAGGAGGCTCAAATCATCCTACATTCGAGAATCACGCTACAAAGGCCCTCGAATCACGGAAAAACTTAGGAGAGAAGAATCGAGAGAATAACGGAATTATACCCTCAAAATTCATTTATATAAAATTATTCTTTTTATTTATTTTATTTTTTGCTTTCAGTTAATTTTCAGTTTTACGAAAATTTGTTGCGAACAGTCAGAAATGTATCTTATGTTGATTTTAGAAAACGATCACCACTTGCAAGAAAAAGAGACCGCTTGGTACACAAAATATTTTGCTATGCTAGTAGGATTCGAGAATGGGCTGCATCCTAAGAAGTGTGATATAGACAGTTAAATTTTATTACAAATATTAACGTCTATTTTCACGCATTGAACTCGTAGAGCGTAAGGATGCAACATATTATTGCTTCTGCTCCCAATTGCATGTATCCAATATGTAATTATTATGAGTCCATTTCAATTTTCATTGTCCAGCTTTTTAAATTCAGCGTTGACAATAAATTCAAAATGCATAATACATGCATGGAAGTAGGTGAAACATATACACAAAATTAAATAAATTCATTATATCTGTGGCCCTCGTACCTAGAGACCTGTCCCAATCCTGATAATTTTTAATCAAATATGGCGCTTATCATCACTCTTTTAAATCCACAAATCAAAAAGAGCCAAATACATAGGTTAGTTATAAAAGCCAATTAAGTTAATCCACAAATGTTTTTTTAAATGCGAAACTATGGATAATAGTATATATTTTAATATCTTACGTATTTCTCCAAGTTATACCTTCCAAAAGTAGGTGGCTTGAATATTTTATAGTGCTAGCCTGCTAGGTGTAAAAAGAGCAAGAGAAGTTTCCCTTAAGAAAACATTTGAGTTATGGAAACATTTTATTTGGTATATCGATCATCATTGTATTCTAAGGGTTTCTTTGTTTGCACTTAATGGAGGTCTGACTCTGAATGGTTCAGACTTCAGACCATTAAGTGCATTTATTTTTTATTAAGATTTTAGCTCTTAATAGGTCTAAATGGGTTTTAATCATTCAGATCTAGAATCAAGTCTTAATAGGGCTAAAGAGGTATTCTGGTGTTGGATAATATTCACCGCCACTCTATTCATAATTATCAGTCATCACCACTAACCACCTCTGCCGCCGCCACCATTGTCAACCACCTCCACCATCACAACCACCATCGACAGCAAATATCACTACCAACCGCTATTATCAACCGTTACCACACCTACTATCTTTATTATTCTTATTATATTCACTGCCACCACCATCGTCAACAGCATCACCATCATCAACCACTACCGGCCAATTCCTACTATTCCACCTCATCTATCACAACTAGCATCACCGCTAACTACCACAAATACATCACAACCTCCACACATTCTTCGGCCGCCGCCATCACTATCACTAGTAACGCCACCTCTACCATCACTTCAACCACTACCATCGTTACAATTTATCTCTACTAACAACCATCTCTACCGTCACAACTAACAACATCTCCAACTAGCACCAACACATTGTCAACCATCATGCATTCATTTTTCAGCCATCACAATCAACACTTTCAACTACTAACATTAAGCAACGTCACATCACAAGTCACAACCACCACCACTATCAACCACCACCATCATAACAATCACTACAATACCAACCATCACAACTATTACCACCAACATTACTAATCAGTAATATCAATCATTGTCACCGCAATCACCATTATAAACCATCTCCACTATCACTAACAAACATAAATATTTTTTTTCAATCAAATAATAATTTTATTATATTAAATTACATACTTTTCTGATATATAATTAGTTTTTTATTTGAATTGTAATTTTTTATTTTATTATATATACAAATAAATTTTTTTTGCACATTCAGATGTTGAAAAACAAACAGTCTTAATCATTCAGTTTTCAGATCTAGAGACAACATCTTAATTATTCGGATATGAATTCAGATTCAGACGTCTGAATCTTAAAAAAAATAAATGCAACCTAATAATACAAAAGACAATGATTGGCACATATAATTATTACCATTATAGATAAATGAAGAATGAATGTACTATTATATCTTTGGTGTAGTACACCAATCCTTCATTTATAAGTAATTATATATTATTATTATATTATTATTATTTATTTATTTTACTATTATTATTATTACGACTACTGCTGTTGCTACTACTACTACTACTATTATTATTATTATTATTATTATCATTATTACTTTACTTTATGTAACACCCCGTATTCAAGTACATGTATTGGCGTATTCAAGTACGTGTATTGGTCTTATTTATATGGAATTAATTTTTTTATTTTATTTATACCGGAATTTGCCCGTCGATGGTTCCGTACGAAGGTTATTGAATAAGTTTTCCAACGATATAAAGATTTCCAAAAACGGATAAGTTTCGGATATAATCGAGCACGTTCGAAACTATAAAACGGTGGCCGGGATATGGTGAATAGTAAATGTGCAGGAAAATTTCCTGCACACAAACTACTGAGGCCTGCCAGTTTTTTGGGTCAACTTTGAACGATCATAACTCCCTTAATATAATGAACTGGGATGGCTAAGACCTATCAAAAGAAATATCTTTGAGTCTTCTTTCCAATTCAATTGGTTTCATCCAAATCCAACGTCTGAGTAAGGAGTTATAGTCGTTTTACTTTAGCCTCTCAAAACAGATTTTTAGGGTCAACTTCAAACGATCATAACTCCTTGTACAGGACGAACTGGGTGGCCTACTTTATATTAAATGAAATCCCTTTGAATTATCTTTCCAAAGATACCAATTTCATCCAAATCCGATATCGTAGCAAAGAGTTATGGCCGATCTACTTTAGCTTGTCAAAACAGTCCACCATGGACAGATTCGGATTTACTTAAAATTTTAAGGGCAATATGGTCATTTTCCATAGCCTCATGAACGAAAATTGGTCATTATATACATATACTTAGCCTCATATCCATTATTTATCATCCATTATTGAAGAATAAGAAACCCTAGCCAAATTTCAACTCCAATTATCTTGTGATTCAACCGTAGAAAATCCAAATTGATTCCGTAGTTGTGTTCACCGTCTCGAGGGCTTCGAGAAGCACCCCTTATTTGTGCCAACAGGACTTCGAAATCAAAAGGGCCATTTTATGGTAAGGATGTAAATTATGTTGGTGTTATTTATATGGATATGTATATATATGCATGTAAGCATAAGAAGTGTGTTATTTGATTGTTGTTGAAAGATGATTGGAAATGATGTTGGATTATTCTTGTGCATGGTTGGATTATGTTGAATTGTGAAGGGATTTGGTGTGATGATGTGGTATTGAAATGATGATTATATATATATATACACACACACATAAACCTATTGTTCAAGTTGGTTTTTGGAATGCTATGCAAATATTGGTTGTATGGAATTATGGAAGAGAATTGTGGTATTGGGTTGCTAATACTAGATGCCAAACATTTCATTGTAGATAAGTGATTTGTAAAGGCGGGAAGTTGTGTTGAATTGGTATCCGAATCTACGACGAGGTATGTAAAGCATACTCTAACAATGTTCTTTGGCATGAAAACACCAATGTTCCATCAAGTAAGATTCCGAGGTTGTCCAAAAACATGTATTGTTCTACGTTACCAACGAAGTTGTTTCCATCCTATAAAGTGACAAAATGTTTCATTGATATACCAAAAGGCTCCTATTTCATTGTTGTGATATTGATGATTCTGAAACACATTGTTGATGTACCAATGAGTCTTTATTACATTGTTACTGTATAGAAGGTTTATTACTTGGTTCCTATTGATGTATCATTGTTTCAAAGTATCAAAAATGTGGTGGCGACCGAAATAACAATCTCAAAGATTAATTGAACTAAGTGATGGAAGTTCTCTCTTATCGGGTGGTATCCCAGGGGCATAAGCCTAGCATGGGTCGATCCCTATTTACGTGTTTATGGGTGGTATCCCAGGGGCATAAGCCTAGCATGGGTCGACCCCAGTTGATATGTACTGGAGGCAGCCTAATGGTCACAGTACAGTACAGTAATGATTACAAAGATGTTAAGAACGAAGGTAAAGTGATTGAATAAATTCAATGTACAGGTTGTCACAAGTTCTAGTAAGTGTGGTCCACTCCTATTACGATTTATTCACTTGTTTTGGATTTCTATTGAGCTCCTATATCATATGTGATTATCTACAACTTTACATACTCAGTACATATTTCGTACTGACGTCCCCCACGGGGACCTGCATTTTATACTGTAGGCACAGGTACCTCAGCTCATACACCGCACAAGTAGGAGCCAGGTCATACAACTATTGTTGGTGAGCTCCAGTTTGCTTCGGAGCTTTCCGAGTCGGTTCCTTATGTTTTGTTATTGTACAGGAGTCATGTGTGGGCGGGGGTTTGTCCCGACCCTAGTTATGTTATGTATATCCTAGAGGCTTTGTAGACATAAGGAAGGGTAAAGTCATGGAAGTTTATATAGTAATGTTATATCTGTATATGTGGTGGCCCCGATGGCCAAGTATTATATATATATATTTGTGTGTGTTGTGTTGATACAGGTAATTAGATCCTTCTATATGCAACGAAGTGCTGTCCAAATTTTTGGTGACATGTAAGGGAAAGTACAGGTATTTGAACGGGTTCTCCCGGGCCTTCTCGGCTTCGGGTGCCAGTCCGGCCCGATGGGATTTTGGGGCGTGACAAAAGTGGTATCAGAGAGGTTCGTCCTAGTGAGTCTACAAAGCCGTGTCTACGTAGAGTCTTGTTTATCGGTGTGTTGTGCACCACATCTATAAACAGGAGGCTATGGACATTTAGGAATTGTTTCTTTTCTTCATGTATTATATCGTGCGATAGAGCTTATATTGTATATGAAGTCATAGTTGACCACTGAATCAGTTTGTTTCTCTTATTATAGTAATGATGTCGGTTACCAGAAGCAAGAATATCGCGAAGCAAGTAGATGTGGCTGCCGGAGAGGGGACTAGTAAGTCACCCACTATACCAGCTAATCAAAGTGAGGCTCCAGCTGAGCATGCATCAGAAACTTCCCCCAGTCCGGAAGAAATAAGGGGGGGGGGGAGAACTATATCCCCAGAGCCACCTATTAATGTTGTTGATCAAGATCTTAGAAATGCAGTGCAACTTTTGACTCGTATAGTTGCTGGGCAAGCTCAAGGGCAAGCCATTCCTACTGCAGGTCCTAGTGGTATAGATAGGGCGGCTAGCCTTCGAACACAGGATTTTCTTAAGATGGATCCTCCTACTTTTACTAGATCAGATCTTAACGAGGACCCATAAGACTTTATTGATCAGATCCAAAGGGCCCTTGAGGTGATGCATGTATCGAGCAGAGAGACAGTAGAGTTAGCCGCGTATAGATTCAAAGGTGAGGCTATATATTGGTATGAAGACTGGAAACGGTCAAGGGGCATTGATGCACCCCCAGCTACTTGGAAAGAGTTCAAAGAGGCATTTATTGATCATTATCTTCCATATGAGACTCGTCAGGCCCGTGCAGATCAGTTCTTAAACCTTCGACAGGGTAATACAAGTGTGAGGGAGTATAGTCTTTGATTTAATTCTTTGTCTAGATATGCTCCTAATGTTATAGCTACTATGGATGACAGAGTTCATCGGTATGTGGTTGGATTGGATCCGTATTTGGTTAGGGATTGTACTATTGTTGCACTGAATAAAGACATGGATATAGCTAGGATCCAAGCATTTGCACAGAAAATGGAAGATCAGAGGCAAAGAAGAAAAACACAGGAATTTGAAAGCGGATCTTCTAAGAGGGCCAGATCTACAGGGCAGTTTATGGCGCCACAGGGAGATTTTAGACCTCAATTTTCTGCTAGACCACCTAGGCCATTATTTTCTTATTCTGCAGCTAGTGCTCCACCACAGCATCAGGGGTTCAGAGGCAGTTAATTTAGGCAAAGAAGTGAGGGTCATAGTTCGCGATCACTGGGTTACCAAGGGCAAGGGAATATGAGCCAATCGAGACCTCCTCGAGAGCCATGCAATAAATGTGAAAGGTATCATTTGGGCACATGTCGGCTGGGGACCAATGTTTGCTTTTGGTGCGGTATGTCGGGGCATATGATGAGGGAATACCCACGAAAGGACATAGGGGGTATGGCACGACCTACGGGGTTATTTGTTGCATCATCATCATCGATGCCTTATTCAGGAAGGGGTGCACAACAATTGGGTCATGTTAGAGGTGATAGAGGAGCCACGAGTTCTAGCGGGGCTCAAAATCGTACGTATGCTCTAGCGGATCGACAGAATTTAGAGGCTTCCTCAGATGTGGTTACGGGTACGTTGTCTATATTTTCATTCGATTTATATGCCTTAATTGATCCCGGTTCTACATTATCTTATGTTACTCCATTGGTTGCTGTAAAGTTTGAAAGAATACCCGAACTGTTAGTTAAGCCATTTGAAGTGTCCACACCGGTCGGGGAATCTATTATAGCTAGAAAGGTTTATCGAAACTGCATAGTAACTGTTTGTGGTCATGATACGATGGCTGATCTTGTGGAGTTAGAAATGGTAGATTTTGATGTTATAATGGGTATGGACTGGTTGGCGTCTTGTTATGCCACAATTGATTGTTGCACGAAAAAGGTATATTTCCATTTTCCAAATGAATCAGTCCTTGAATGGAAAGGTGAAATTAGCGCGCCAAGAGGTAGATTTATTTCTTATTTTAAGGCAAGAAGAATGATTTCCAAGGGATATATATATCATTTAGTTAGAGTAAGGGATACAGAAGCGGAGCCACCAACTCTTCACGCTGTTCCGGTGGTAAATGAATTTTCTAATGTATTTCCTGAAGATCTTCCATGTTTGCCTCCTGAGCGAGAAGTAGAGTTTGGTATTGATGTAATACCAGGCACCCAACCAATCTCCATTCCTCCGTATAGAATGTCCCCAGCAGAATTACGAGAATTGAAAGAGCAATTGAAAGATTTGCTAGAAAAGGGGTTCATTAGGCCTAGTATTTCCCCCTTGGGGAGCACCAGTGTTATTTGTACGCAAAAAAGATGGCTCGCTGAGGATGTGTATTGATTATCGGCAATTGAATAAGGTGACTATTAAGAATAAATATCCTCTCCCAAGAATTGATGATTTATTTGATCAGTTACAGGGCGCCAAGTGCTTTTCTAAGATTGATTTGAGGTCAGGTTACCACCAAGTGAGGGTCAAAGAAAAAGATATACCCAAAACAGCTTTCCGAACAAGGTATGGTCATTATGAGTTTCTAGTTATGTCATTTGGGCTAACAAATGCACCCGCAGCTTTTATGGATTTGATGAATAGGGTTTTTAAGCCATTCCTGGATGTATTTGTGATAGTTTTTATAGATGATATTCTAGTTTATTCTAGATCGGAAGAGGACCATGCCAATCACTTACGACAGGCATTGCAGACTCTTCGTGATTGTAAGCTTTATGCAAAGTTCTCTAAATGTGAGTTTTGGTTAAAGTCAGTGGCATTTTTAGGTCATATTGTATCTAGTGAAGGGATAAAGGTTGATTCTCAAAAGATAGAAGCTGTGAAGAACTGGCCAAGGCCCACAACGCCTACGGAGATTTGTAGTTTTCTCGGGTTGGCCGGTTATTATAGAAGGTTTGTTAAAGGCTTTTCTTCCATTTCAGCACCCTTAACCAAGCTAACCCATAAAGAATCCAAATTCCAATGGAATGATGCCTGTGAGAAGAGTTTTCAAGATTTAAAGAACAAGTTGATTTCTACACCCGTGTTGGTACTTCCAGAAGGCACCGAAGGGTATACAGTGTATTGTGATACTTCCAGAATTGGTTTAGGATGTGTATTGATGCAGCATGGTAAGGTAATAGCATATTCTTCTAGACAATTGCGGCCACATGAGAAATATTATCCTACACACGATCTTGAGCTGGCAGCAGTTATTTTTGCTTTAAAGATATGGCGCCACTACTTATATGGGGTTCATGTTGATATATATACTGACCATAAGAGCTTGAAATATATTTTTAATCAGAAGGATCTAAATTTAAGGCAGCGGAGATGGGTTGAACTATTAAAGGACTACGATGTTGATATCTTGTACCATCCAGGGAAAGCAAATGTGGTAGCTAATGCGTTAAGTTGTAAGGCTATGATGGCGCCTATAGAAAGGCAAGGGATGGTTAAGGATCTTCACCAGTTAGCTAGTTTGGGAGTTCGCCTTCTTGAAACTCCGAATAAAGAGCTTATCGTACATAATGCTGCGGAATCTTCATTAGTAGCTGAAGTGAAAGAGAAGAAATATGCAGACCCTATTTTATTACAGCTTAAGGAGAACGTTCAGAGTGGTGTGACCAAGGCATTTGAGCTTACGCGAGAAGGAGTACTTCAGTGCCAAAACCGATTGTGTGTGCCGGATGTAGACGGACTAAGAAAGAAGATTATGACAGAGGCACATTTTTTAAGGTATTCCATTCATCCAGGATCAACCAAAATGTATCAAGATTTGAAAGATATGTATTGGTGGAATGACATGAAGAAGAGCATTGCAGAATTTGTAGCTGAATGTCCAAATTGCCAACGAGTTAAAATGGAACATCAAAAGCCCGGAGGCTATATGCAATGCATAGATCTTCCAATTTGGAAGTGGGACATGATCAACATGGATTTTTTTACAGGTTTTCCTCGTACAGCTCGGAAATTTGATTCTATATGGGTGATTGTGGATAGGCTTACTAAATCCGCACATTTCTTACCCGTTAAGACCACTTACACAGTTGAAGAATATTCGAAGCTGTATGTTAAAGAAATAGTCCGATTACATGGGGTGCCAACTTCTATTATATCGGATCGGGGAACTCAATTTACCGCAAACTTTTGGAAGTCTTTCCAACGGAGTTTGGGAACACAAGTGAATCTGAGTACATCTTTGAACCCTCAGACGGATGGACAAGCAGAGCGCACCATTCAAACACTTGAAGATATGCTACGAGCATGTGTTATAGATTTTAAAGGCAGCTGGGATGATCATTTACCTCTTATTGAGTTTGCCTACAATAATAGCTATCATTCAAGTATCAAAATGGCACCATATGAAGCTTTATATGGGAGGAAGTGTAGATCACCAATAGGATGGTTCGAAGCGGGTGAAACTCTTATGTTCGGACCGGATCTTGTGTATCAAGCCATAGAAAAAGTCAAGGTGATTCAGCAACGGTTGAAAATATCCCAAAGTCGACACAAGTCATATGCGTATAGTAGAAGAAGAGGGCTAGAATTTTCGTTAGGCGATTGGGTATTTTTGAAGGTATCGCCAATGAAAGGGGTGATGAAATTTGGCAAGAAAGGAAAGTTGAGTCCACGATATATAGGCCCGTATAAGATTATTCGAAGATGTGGGCAAGTTGCTTATGAATTAGAGCTACCCCAGGAACTCTCATCAGTGCATCCAGTATTTCATGTATCGATGCTTCGAAAGTGCATCGGAGATCCGTCTTTTATTACTTCTACTGAAGATGTGCAAGTAACAGAAGATCTTACCTATGAGGAGATGCCTATTGCTATATTAGATCATCAAGTTAAGAAGATGAGAAATAAAGAAGTAGCATCGGTGAAAGTACTTTGGAGAAATCAACAAAGGGAAGAGATTACATGGGAAGCTGAGGAAGCAATGAAATCTAAGTACCCTCATTTGTTCAAAGATGAAGAGGAAGTTCAAGAAATGGAGTTAGAACATTAACAAGTAAGTTTTTGTTTATATATGCATAGTATTTATGTGATGATGTGAATGTTAATGGTGGACTTAAACTTGTTTTGGTTGAATAACTACGCTAACATTCGAGGACGAATGTCCTAAAGGGGGGAAGGATGTAACACCCCGTATTCAAGTACATGTATTGGCGTATTCAAGTACGTGTATTGGTCTTATTTATATGGAATTAATTTTTTTATTTTATTTATACCGGAATTTGCCCGTTGATGGTTCCATACGAAGGTTATTGAATAAGCTTTCCAACGATATAAAGATTTCCAAAAATGGATAAGTTTCGGATATAATCGAGCACGTTCGAAACTATAAAACGGTGGCCGGGATATGGTGAATAGTAAATGTGCAGGAAAATTTCCTGCACACAAACTACTGAGGCCTGCCAGTTTTTTGGGTCAACTTTGAACGATCATAACTCCCTTAATAAAATGAACTGGGATAGTTACGACCTATCAAAAGAAAGATCTATGAGTCTTATTTCCAATTCAATTGGTTTCATCCAAATCCAACGTCTGAGTAAGGAGTTATAGTCGTTTTACTTTAGCCTCTCAAAACAGATTTTTAGGGTCAACTTCAAACGATCATAACTCCTTGTACAGGACGAACTGGGTGTCCTACTTTATATTAAATGAAATCCCTTTGAATTATCTTTCCAAAGATACCAATTTCATCCAAATCCGATATCGTAGCAAAGAGTTATGGCCGATCTACTTTAGCTTGTCAAAACAGTCCACCATGGACAGATTCGAATTTACTTAAAATTTTAAGGGCAATATGGTCATTTTCCATAGCCTCATGAACGAAAATTGGTCATTATATACATATACTTAGCCTCATATCCATTATTTATCATCCATTATTGAAGAATAAGAAACCCTAGCCAAATTTCAACTCCAATTATCTTGTGATTCAACCGTAGAAAATCCAAATTGATTCCGTAGTTGTGTTCACCGTCTCGAGGGCTTCGAGAAGCACCCCTTATTTGTGCCAACAGGACTTCGAAATCAAAAGGGTCATTTTATGGTAAGGATGTAAATTATGTTGGTGTTATTTATATGGATATGTATATATATGCATGTAAGCATAAGAAGTGTGTTATTTGATTGTTGTTTAAAGATGATTGGAAATGATGTTGGATTATTCTTGTGCATGGTTGGATTATGTTGAATTGTGAAGGGATTTGGTGTGATGATGTGGTATTGAAATGATGATTTTATATATATATATATATATATATATATATATATATATATATATATATACACACACACACACATAAACCTATTGTTCAAGTTGGTTTTTGGAATGCTATGCAAATATTGGTTGTATGGAATTATGGAAGAGAATTGTGGTGTTGGGTTGCTAATACTAGATGCCAAACATTTCATTGTAGATAAGTGATTTGTAAAGGCGGGAAGTTGTGTTGAATTGGTATCCGAATCTGTCACACCCCTTTTTTACGCGTACTCCAAAACATTGGAATACATTTTTGAAGTTCGAAAGGGTTTTATTATTTAAGTGACAAGAAATGAAAATTTGTTTCGGAAAAAGGATTATTTGCATTTTTTATTCAGAGTCGCCACTTGGCATAATCCGGTGTGCCAAGTCACCTTTGGAAAATCCCTTTTTCGAAACCAATTGACTCTTAAACCGGTTTGCGCACAGAGATTCCGGCTAAGGAATTCTGTTGATCGAGGGGAAGGTGTTAGGCACCCCTCGATTCCGTGGTTCGACCACGGTCGCTTGGTGGAGTGTATCGAATATTTTGGCATTACGAAATGTATAAACCACACAAGAGGCACGCAAAAATAATCAAACAAAACAAAACAATCAAAAAATGTAAAGTCCAGTCCAATTATACAGTCCGAAAAATAGAAAAAAATACAAAAAACATAAATCCTAGTCTAAACTAAATCTAGACTAAGCTCTAATGCCTTACCCGACGCCGCGGGCCTTCATCACAATTATTTTCCGCCAACATGATACGTCGGGGCATTCCCCGGTGAAATCAATACAGGTACTTCGGGGCATTCCCCGGTCAAATTACAGCATTGAATTAAATGCGATAAAACAAAATCATTCCGACACATATTTCAAACATGTCATCAATTTGTCATGCCTAAATTTGCCTACCCGAACCTACCACTTGCTTATCCGTTCTAGACTAAAGACATAATCCTACCACGATTCATACCAACAATAAATCAAATTAAACCGAATCTATCCTTTTGTTAATTTTTCCAATTCCACCCCCCGACTTTCTTTCCGTCCATCCATTGAACATGATCAAGTTTATGCCTTAATCTACCAAAAACCAAACAACCAAGCATCACAATCATAACATCAACATAAACAAAAATTCAACAAAACTATAATCACCACTCGCCATCGCAACCAATCAAAACAAACAACCACATATATATATATAAGAGACGAGTTAAGAAATGGACCTCGATAGAACGTTTTGTCGATAATAAGGAAATCCAAAGACAAAAACTCGATCGTAGAACCTCACGACGGACAAATCAAACTCGGTATTAAAATAATAACCGGACAGCTCCAAAACCCGTGAATGAAATTTTATTCTACGAAAACCCAAACTCACAACGACGATATTCGATAAAGTCAACTTGAAACTCACTATCGACGTGGAACCATGGAATAGACGAAACCAAAATCAACCAAAGACAACAAGAAACCAAAATCCAAACAGATAGAGCTCCGGTGACGGAGAGAAACGGTGGCAGCAGATGTCTGACGCTATCGCCGCTGTCGTTGGTCGGACGGTGGCGGGTTGGTCGTGGTTTCGGACGGCGAGACGGCGACGGCGACGGTGAGTCGGCCGGATCTGACCGCTGGCCGGATTTTTCTCTTCTTTTTTTTTCTTTTAGTTTTAGGGAGAGAGAGTAGAGAGGGAGTGATCGTTGACGGAGAGAGAGAGCGGCGCCGGTACCGGCGCCGGTGAGATCTATGAAGGGAGAGAGTGAGAGTCTAGAGAGATAGAAAGAGAGAGAGAGAATAGAGTTAGAGAGAGAGTGCTCATCTTTTTTGTCAAGAAGATGATCTTTTTTTCCTTTTCTTTCCTTGTGAGAGTATGTGGGAATATATTGTGAGGGTAGGTAGTGGTGAGGTAGGGTAGGTGGGGTCTACGGGTAGGGGGTAGGGTGTGGGGATAGAGTTTGTTAGAGTAGGGTAGGTAGGTGTTGTTTTTTAATTGGAGGGATAAGGGTTAGGTGTCCACTTTTAATTAGGAAGGTTGTTAATTTGTTATCAATTGGGATTATGTGGGGATTTTGGGATAAGATTTGTTTAGAGTTGGTTTTGATTTTTGTCATTTGTGGAGGGATAATTACATGATTGAGGGTACACGGTAGGATAAGGAAAAAAATGGGTAAAAATGATATTGCGGAGGGACGAAATTAGGTGTCTACATCATGCCCCCTTTGAATCTAAACATGAAGTGTTTTCAGGCAAAGAAGTAGACAGCGAGATAGAATTTTGTCCCAACCATTATTCAAAGAAAGAAACAGGAGAATGAAGGACTACCGGGTCTTGAATTAGGAAAACCTACCCACCCAAGTTATGAAGGGATCAAGTGATAAGTATCTCCAAGGATTGGACGGAGATGGACTATACCGAGTTGGAGAGTCGAGTGAGGTTCCGTCGAGGTTCCGGTCCGCGGCTCTGTTATTACATCAAAATGAAAATTACAAGTAAAAACATAAGTGAAATTACAAAAATTCTATCTATACAGCTTCTGTTGGTTCTTGACTCGACTTTCATCACCCTGTTCTCCAGGCGGGCTCCTGACTTGCAATTTCATTCCCTTTGTTGCTTGGCTTTCAATTGCTTCACTTTGTTGCTTGACTCTTTTGTTTCTTCACCCTATTCTCCAGGCGGGCTCCTGACTTGCTATTTCATCACTTTGTTGCTTGACTTTTCATTTTCTTCACTCTGTTCTCCCGGTGGGCTCCAAACTTGCTATTTCATCACCCTGTTCTTCAGGCGGGCTCCTGCCTTGCTATTTCATTTTTTGAAAGCATTGTCCCATTTTCCAGGAGGGTCCTGAACAGAAAGTAAATTCCCATTTTTCAGGAGGGTCCTGAATTGAAAGTAAATTCCCATTTTTCAGGAGGGTCCTGAACTGAAAGTAAAATCCCATTTTTCAGGAGGGTCCTGAACTGAAAGTAAATTCCCATTTTTCAGGAGGGTCCTGAACAGAAAGTAAAATCCCATTTTTCAGGAGGGTCCTGAACAGAAAGTAAAGTCCCATTTTTCAGGAGGGTCCTGAACAGAAAGTAAATTCCCATTTTTCAGGAGGGTCCTGAACATAAAGTAAAATCCCATTTTTCAGGAGGGTCCTGAACATAAAGTAAAATCCCATTTTTCAGGAGGGTCCTGAACAGAAAGTAAAGTCCCATTTTTCAGGAGGGTCCTGAACAGAAAGTAAAGTCCCATTTTTCAGGAGGGTCTTGAACAGAAAGTAAAGTCCCATTTTTCAGGAGGGTCCTGAACAGAAAGTAAAGTCTCATTTTTCAGGAGGGTCCTGAACAGAAAGTAAATTCCCATTTTTCGGGAGGGTCCTGAACATAAAGTAAAGTCCCATTTTTCAGGAGGGTCCTGAACATAAAGTAAAGTCCCATTTTTCAGGAGGGTCCTGAACATAAAGTAAAATCCCATTTTTCAGGAGGGTCCTGAACAGAAAGTAAATTCCCATTTTTCAGGAGGGTCCTGAGCAGAAAGTAAAATCCCATTTTTCAGGAGGGTCCTGAACAGAAAGTAAAATCCCATTTTTCAGGAGGGTCCTGAACAGAAAGTAAAGTCCTATTTTTCAGGAGGGTCCTGAACATAAAGTAAAATCCCATTTTTCAGGAGGGTCCTGAACAGAAAGTAAAATCCCATTTTTCAGGAGGGTCCTGAACAGAAAGTAAAAATCCCTGGATATGCATTTCCAATGGTAACTGAATCAAGTGAAACAAATTTGCCCCTGTTTCATTCAAAGAAAAATTTGTCAGTTAAAAACTTAGTGGTGGCTTGCAGATCTTGGCTTTTCAGGTATCTGCCCAACACTCGTTCCTTTCATCTTTGTTCCAAATTGCTAACACTTGTCGTGTCTTGCCGCATCATTGACCTGGATCCAGATTGAGGGAAATGAGTTCTGACTCAAACAATGGGTTTCCATTTTTACTATGCCCCTGAGGTGCACTCTTTTCCCAAATTCGAAATGCTTCTACGAATCCAATAGCCTATCGGTTGATAGACTTCCTTTGCTTCGTGTTGAATTACGATCATATTTCTTTTCTGTGTTGTTCCTTGGCTTTTCCTCATATAATTGGAAAGACTGGTAGTAAATTTTGAAATCCTTTCTTGCTTGTTTTGACACAGACTTGACTTAAAATGTAAAGAAATGATGGTGACTTTTATTTTGATAAATGACATAAAAAAAAGCATGAATATGTAAATGAAAGAAAGAGGGAAATGTCCCATATTCAAAAAGAAAACTTATCTGAATACGACAACCAACTCCAATGAGTATGACATGCATTTAGGATTGAGCTGCCTGATCTTCCTATCCAAAACTCCCCATTTGTTGTCGAGTTTGTGCCTTTGCCGTTGAGCCGTTTCTTCAAATCTATTGGACTCATACATCACATTCGACTGACGACATCTAAAAAGACATTCGCCAACAAATCTCTTTCTTTTCACTTTTCACTTTTCTCTTGAACTCTCCCTCGCCTTACGGTGCCCGTGAGGGTTTTCACCAATAAGACTCTCTCATTTTTGTATTTCTCTCAACTCACCATCGCCTTATGGTGCCTGCAAAGGTTTTCACCAATAAGACTCTCTCATTTTTATTTTCTCACAACTCACCATCGCCTTACGGTGCCTGCAAAGGTTTTCACCAATAAGACTCTCTCATTTTTGTATTTCTTTCATGATTTCTTATGCTGAGGGAGATAAGCGGTACTTCGCAATGTATCGTCATATCCATTGCATGCTTAGCCTTAACACTATCAAAAATTGATCTGAAGGACTTTCTTTGGTTGTAACTTGGCTTTTGGTCAAGGTTAGAAAAGATGGTAAGAGGCTCAAACGATACTTGAAGTGGGGGTGGGACTTACAACTTTTGGAATCGACTCAAACAATGCATTAACTCATGCCCCAATTTTGTTGACTGGGTGAATCTTAAATCTTTATTTGGTTGGACCGAGCCCGAAATAGGGCAGCCTACGTATCTCACTCCTGAGAGAGGAGAATCAGGTCGCACGTAGTTCCATCTGCTTGTCCTTTGCTTTGCTTTGATTTATTTTTTTTTTCGAACTCTTTCTTTTATTCTTATTTTCTTGACATTTGTCTTTGACTCTATTTTGATTCCAAAAGAGGGATATGAAAGAAAAATAAACGAGGCTCAAACGGGTAAACAAAGGATGACACAATGTTTGGATAGAAGAATAATATGTCTTCGTCATATCAATCTTCAAAAATGCAAGTACTAAACATGCAATAAAATCAAACAAAGGACCAAATATCATACATAGTATCTTTTGACCGCATCAGCATTGATAGCCATTTCTGTCATTTTGCCTTCAATATCTGTCAAATATAAGGCTCCATTGTGTAACACTTTCTTCACAACGAAGGGACCTTGCCAGTTAGGGGAGAACTTGCCCTTCGCTTCAACCTGGTGAGGAAGGATACGTCTTAATACCAACTGACCAACTTCAAAATTCCTGGGACGGACCTTTTTGTTATACGCACGAGCCATCCTCCTTTGATACAACTGGCCATGACACACGGACGTTAGCCTTTTTTCCTCGATCAAACTCAAATGTTCCAGTCGGGCTTTTACCCATTCGTCGTCATCGATCTCTGCTTCTACAATGACCCGAAGAGAAGGAATTTCAACTTCTGCAGGTATGACTGCTTCTGTCCCATACACTAATAAATATGGAGTTGCCCCTGTTGAAGTGCGAACAGTGGTGCGATAACCTAGCAATGCAAACGGCAACTTTTCATGCCACTGTCTAGAACCTTGTACCATTTTTCGCTGTATCTTTTTTATATTTTTATTGGCGGCTTCTACAGCACCATTGTCCTTTGGGCGATATGGAGTAGAATTTCGATGTGCGATCTTAAACTGTTGACACACTTCTTGCATCAAATGACTATTGAGATTGGCAGCATTGTCTGTAATAATCATCTTAGGAATTCCAAATCTACAAATGATATTGGCATGAACAAAATCTACCATAACCTTCTTTGCCACCGACTTGAAAGTTACTGCTTCCACCCACTTTGTGAAGTAGTCAATGGCTACCAAAATGAATCTATGTCCATTTGATGCCTTCGGCTCAATCGGTCCAATCACATCCATTCCCCAAGCTACGAACGGTCATGGAGCGGCCATTGCATGCAACTCAACAGGAGGAGAACGTATCAGATTGTCGTGCACCTGACATTGATGACACTTTCGAACAAACTGAATAGAATCCTTCTCCATAGTAAGCCAGTAATAACCTGCTCGAAGAATCTTCTTTGACAAGACGTGACCGTTCATATGCGACCCGCATACTCCAGAGTGTATTTCAACCATGATTACCGAGGCTTCTTTTGCATCTACACACCTTAGAAGTCCCAGATCTGGGGTCCTCTTATACAAGATTCCCCCGCTCGAGAAAAATCCACTAGCCAAACGCCTAAGAGTCCTCTTTTGATCGTTGGTGGCATATGTTGGGTATTCTCCTGATTGAATGTACCGCTTGATATCCAAGAACCAAGGTTCTCCATCGAGCTCTTCTTCAACCACATTGCAGTAAGCATACTGATCACGACTCTGTACATGCACTGGATCGATGTAGGCTTTGTCAGGATGTTGGAGCATTGAAGACAAAGTGGCCAAAGCATCAGCAATTTCATTACGAATCCTTGGAATGTGCCTAAATTTTACTAACACAAATCGTCGGCATAGCTCCTGCAAGCATTGTCGATACGGGATGAACTTCAAATCTCGCGTCTCCCAATCACCTTGAATTTGATGGACGAGTAAATCCGAATCTCCCAACACCAATAATTCTTGGACTCCCATATCAACAGCTAACCTCAAACCAAGGATGCAGGCTTCATACTCTGCCATATTGTTAGTACAGTAGAATCGAAGTTGTGCTGTCACCGGGAAATATTGTCCCGATTCAGAGACAAGAACCGCACCTATTTCGACTCCTTTCATATTGACAGCTCCATCGAAGAATAACCTCCAACCTGGATCAACATCTATAACGACTTCATCGACACACGACACTTCTTCGTCAGGAAAATATGTCTTTAATGGCTCGTACTCTTCATCGATGGGATTCTCAGCAAGATGATCTGCCAAGGCTTGGGCTTTCATGGCGATTCGAGTCACATATACGATGTCGAACTCGGTAAGCAAAATTTGCCACTTTTCCAATCGACCTGTCGGCATAGGCTTCTGAAAGATATACTTCAAAGGATCCATGCGGGAGATGAGATAAGTAGTATAGGATGATAGATAGTGCTTCAACTTATGTGCTATCCAAGTTAGGGCACAACACGTCCTTTCAAGAAGAGTATACCTGGCCTCATAAGTGGTGAACTTCTTGCTAAGATAGTAAATAGCCTGCTCTTTTTTGCCTGTGATATCATGTTTCCCCAGGACACACCCGAAAAAATTGTCCATGACTGACAAGTATAAGATCAAAGGCCTACCAGGCTCCGGGGGTACCAACACGGGCGGATTTGACAAATATCTTTTGATTCGATAGAACGCTTCCTGACATTCTTCAGTCTATTTTACCACAGCACTCTTTTTCAGCAACTTGAATATGGGCTCACAAGTGGTTGTGAGTTGAGCAATAAACCTGCTAATGTAGTTCAGTCTACCAAGCAAACTCATTACCTCCGTTTTATTCTTGAGCGGGGGCAAATCCTGAATGGCTTTGATTTTCGAGGGATCTAATTCAATTCCCCGACGGCTGACTACAAACCCCAACAGCTTTCCAGATGGAACTCCAAATACACATTTTGCCGGGTTGAGTTTGAGGTTATACCTGCGAAGTCTTTCAAAGAACTTTCTCAAGTCTTTTACATGGTCGGCCTGACTTTTTGACTTAATAATCACATCATCCACGTAAACCTCAATCTCCTTATGCATCATGTCATGAAACATAGTGGTCATGGCTCTCATGTATGTTGCTCCAGCATTCTTCAAACCGAACGGCATCACCCGATAACAATAAGTTCCCCATGGTGTGATAAAAGATGTCTTCTCCGCGTCTTCATCATCCATAATGATCTGGTGATATCCGGCATAGCAATCCACAAAAGAGGTAACCTCGTGTTTAGCACAGTTGTCTAGCAAAATATGGATGTTGGGCAGTGGAAAATCATCTTTTGGACTTGCCCTGTTCAAATTGCGGTAATCAACACACACTCGAATTTTGCCATCTTTCTTTGGTACGGGAACAACATTGGATAACCACATGGGATAACGAGCCACTCGAATTACTTTGGCTTCAAGTTGTTTCATGATTTCCTCTTTGATTTTAATACTTACATCTGTTTTAAACTTCCTCAACTTCTGTTTGACAGAAGGGAATGCGGGATCCGTTGGCAATTTGTGAGACACTAACTCAGTGCTTAAACCAGGCATATCATCATAAGACCATGCAAAAACATCCTTATAATCCATTAACGTTTGAATCATTTCATCCTTTAGTTGGGGCAAAACATGTACACTGATTTTAGTTTCCCTAACATCTTCTTGATCCCCTAGATTTATTGGCTTAGTCTCATTCAAATTAGGATTCGGTTTGTCTTCAAATTGTTCCAACCCTTTGCTTATTTCTTCTAATGCTTTTTTTTCATCATATTCCTCATCCTGCTCCATTACATCTGGATTATTTTGGATTTTAAGACCAGGCTGAAAATTCCGCATGCATGTCATGTCATTAGAATCAGCATAAAGAGAACTGTGTAAAAAGAAAAACAAACTATATTAGACACAAAACAAAAGGGACATTGCATTTCATTAAATAAAAGATAGAAGGGTTTAAACACAGACACCAATATAACATAAATAAACTAAAATCCAAATTACAACCCTGAAATAACTTGGATAAACAGAAAGGAAAACAAAATAAACTACCAAAACTCCCTCCTGACGGGGAGATGAGTGACTTCCCAATTATTGAGCCGGACAGGTGGACCTATGAATTGCACATCTGCCATACTGGTACCTTCTCCTGCTTCAACCATATCAACTTCAATAAAAAAGTTCTGGAGGTCACCCACCAATTCAACTTCAGATTCCACATGCTTCGCGACATCGCTCTTAACGAATGACTCACTGAGTAGTGGCATTGGGCGAGGGAGTGACCATATTTCCTTCTTCCTTCCCCTGATTTTCTTTAGATCTTCAGCTGTAGGCTCAAATCCCAGACCAAACGTGCCCACGTTCTCACTCGGACATATGGGATGAACTATACCATGCAGAGATGCTCCCAAACCTTTTCCTGGTTCAAATCCGTATTTCCAAAGTTCACTCACCATCATGATAGAAGTAGAAGACAATTGCGGTCCCGGTATAGCTTGCCACTCAGGGATACGACTCACTGGCACTGTATCAAAAATTTGATATACGAATGTCTCCTCTACGTTATTTGCTTCAATAAAGGACAAGGGAGAATCTTCGTAGGCTGATAAATCTCCTTCACCATGAATAACTACTTCTTGCCTGTCATGCTCAAACTTAATCATTTGGTGCAGCGTGGATACAACCGCCTTGGCCTTGTGGATCCAGGGCCTTCCCAACAACAGATCGTAAGAGGATTCTACGTTCAATACCTGAAACTCTATGGCAAACTCAACAGGCCCTATGGTCAACATTAGTTCTATTTCGCCAATGGAATTTGACTTTGCACCATCGAAAGCCCTAACACATACATTGTTGGGCTTGATCCTATCAGCACCAACATTCAGCTTTTGCAAAGTAGAAATAGGGCAAATATTTGCACCTGAACCTCCATCAATCATAACATGAGTGACGTAGAAATCCTCACACTTCACTGTAATGTAAAGACCCCGATTATGCCCTGTACCTTCAACAGGCAATTCATCATCAGAAAAGCTGATCCGATTGACCTCAAAGATTTTTCCCACCATTTTCTCAACCAGGTTGATTGTAATCTCCCTTGGAACATATGCTTCATTCAATACCTTCAGCAAAACATCACGATGCTCCTCGGAGTGCAACAGCAAAGATAAAAGGGAAATTTGAGCAGGGGTTTTCTTCAGCTGGTCTAACACTGAATACTCTGGCAATTTCATCTTTTTTCAAAAAATCTTCGGCTTCCTCCTCAGTGATAGGCTTTTTGATAAACGACGGTTCACTCACCGTTGGCTTAGACTTTCTTAAGCTTTCAGGCACGAAGCATCTTCCTGACCTGGTCAAACCTCCTACCTCATCTACATCTTCCACAACTTCTTTCCCATGATAGGTCATCACAGTCCGCCCATAATTCCAGGGAATCCTTTTTATATCAACTATCGGAGGTTGGGTCACCGGTTTGAGGACAATAGGCGCTGCCAGTGCTCCTTTCACCGTCAAGATAGGCTGACTCAAAGCTCCCACCACTGTCAACTTAGGTTTATCCTGACTCGAATCACCATACCTTCTGGCGCCTTGTACTGTGATCAGGGGCTTCTTTGTGCTTTCTCGGGATTTATCCTCCCTCATTCCTTCCTGGCTCAATGACATTGCTTTCAAAGACTCCGCTACATTCACCGATTTCTCCTCAGTGGTGTGTATCTTGACAATAGGCTTATAACCCCTCGAAGACTCTTTCCCATCATATATCAATTCTAACATATTGGCTTCAGCATGGGTTGGCAACGGATTCTGGTTAATGTTTGGACCCTCCGGGGCTTGGACCAATATCTGATTTGTGTCAATCAAGTCTTGGACAGCTCTCTTTAAATGCCAGCATTTCTCAATATCATGGCCTGGCATATCAGAACAGTACGCACACCTTAAAGAATAATCGAGATTCCTTGGTGGTGGATTTGAAAGCCTTCCTTGAATTGGGCTTAAAACCTTCAACTTCCTCAACCTATCAAACAAGCTAGCATATGACTCCCCAAGAGGTGTGAATTGATTTTTGACCGTTTTCTCCTGATTATACTCGGTCCTAGGCTGAAAACTGGGTCTGGGGGGGTTTTGATAATTTGGTGGAGCGAATGGGCGATTTTGTGAAGTTTGCGCGCGCCACTGCGGGTAAGAAGGGGTTTGGGCATATGGTTGCGCACTATATACTGGGTAAGGGGGTGGTGGAATAGAATATAAAGGATTTTGTGGAGGGTAGTAATGGTGGGGAGGAATATATGGAGCTTGGGCGTAGACTTGGGCTTGGGATTGGGGATAGGGGCGAGGTGGCCTTTTAGGATAAGTATGGGTTCCGGCTACGACAGTCGCAACATCCTCTTTCTTCTTTTTTCCTCCAAATGCGCCAGATCCACCTTGAATCGCTTGTGTGGTAGCTTTTAGTGCAGCAAAACTCACTATTCGACCGGTCTTAATCCCGTTCTCTATCATCTCCCCCATTTTGAGGACTTTCATAAAAGACTTTCCCATTGCCGGAAGTAAATGTTGAAAATAGGTCTCATCCTGCGCCTGAATGAAAACTTCTACCAACTTACTTTCCTTCATTGGAGGCTTTACCCTAGCGGCCTGTTCACGCCACCTTATAGCGTACTCCCTAAAACCTTCAGTGCTCTTTTTCTTCATGTTGACCAAAGATTTTTCGTCCGGAATCAAATCGATGTTGTACTGAAAATGTTGAACAAATTCAGAAGCCAAATCATCCCAACTGTTCCATTTATCGATATCCCGATCGATGAACCATTCTGAAGCCAGATCTGAAAGACTCTCGCCAAAGAAGGCCATGAGTAGTTCTTCCTTTCCTCCTGCAGCCCTCAACTGGTTGCAATAACGTCTCAAGTGTGCAACAGGATCACCGTGCCCTGCGTACTTCTCGAACTTAGGCATCTTAAAACCGGGGGGCAGGTTGATGTCTGGGAACATGCACAGGTCTTTATAGGAAACACTTCTATAATCTCCGATTCCTTGCAAATTCCTCATAGCTTGCTCTAAACTCTTCAGTTTCCGGGCTATGACATCCTGTTCCTCCGTTGCGACAGGTTTCTCCGTATCAAATGGAAATGCAGGCGGCTGAGTGTACCCATACGGTTCATTCAATTGCAGAGTAGGCTCCGTAGCATAATACTAACCATCTGAAACCTTCAGTGCTAGCTCACTAGAAGACCGAGGAAGCCTCATTGTGGGACGCACAGAATATATGGGAGTTTCTTGTGGTGGCGGGTCCACGAATACCGATGTGATTGGTGGCGCTGGATGAGCAGCTGGTATTGATTGGGGAGCTGCCAAGGGCACACCAGAATTGCCAGGATAATAATGTCGCGGAGTGAATCCTGGCGCGTGCTCAGGTGACTCAGTAGGAGCAGAGAATTGTGCTTGAGAGAGCGGTGGGCAATTAGAGATATTCCCAAGACCTTCAGGGAGCGGAGGAGGAGGCATTCCGCTGGCCCATGCCCGGTGCAAATCTATCAATTGTTGCCTGAGCCTTACTACCTCATCATCGTGTTCAGAACTTTCTTCCCTGTGATCCTGATCTGGGTCAATGAGAGAATTTTCAATCTCCCTGTTAGCCATGGCGAGCTTTTCTTTGGATCTAGTGAAGTATGGGTGACTAGCCAGAATGCTGCAAACCTACCACTGTTATCTGAAAGAACATGCTCATCAAAGACGACATCCGTTAGGATTAGGGCACACAACAAGCATGAGAGTCACATTGGTAAAATTGTCCTAAATTCATGTTCATTTCTACCAGCTTTTGAGGGTAGCGAGGTCATTTCAACATCATCCCGATTTTTATCTACACTCTCTTTTTTTTTTCTTTTTTTTTCTTTTTTATATCCACCTCTATTCTTTCCACTTCTCTCGTTATCTACCTTTATTTTATTATTCTTTATGGCTTTTTTTTCTTTAAAAGAGGAAAAATAATAAAAAATAACGAAACAAAATGATTAGATCGAACCCAAAAGTAGGTTGCCTACGTATCATGTTGTACATGAATCAGATCTTGTGTAGTTCGGGAAGTTTTGTCAAAATGGCCAATAAATTTTTATTTATTTTTTCTCTTGAAACTTTAAAAAGAAAAGAAAATAACAAATTATCAAAAGAATTGACGAAAATCTTTTTTGCATTTTTTAGGTTTAAACTCCCTATACAAAAATGGAATCTATGATTACCAAAGAGGAATGTTTTTGGGTTTTCGATTTAGAATTTCATAGGAAAATGAAACTTGAAACTATTAAAAAAAATCTTTTTGTAGTTTTCTTTTAGAGATGTCTATGAAACACCTACTCTAAGTGAAGAGTGAAGAAAATCTTTTTGAATTTTTCAGATTCCTGTACAACATGAAATCTATGGTTACCGAAGAAAATATTTTTGGATTTTCGATTTTAAATTTCATACGAAAATGAAACTTGAACCTATTAAAGGAAAATATATTTTTTGCTTTCTTTTAAAGATGTACATGAGACACCTACTCTAAATGAAGAGTGAAGAATTTTTTTTTTTTTTGAATTTTTGAAATAAGATCCCCGAACCTAAAATAGGTTGCCTACGTATCTCACTCCCGAGAGAGGAGAATCAGGGGTGCGTAGTTCGTTCAGATTGGACACTTAACGATTAACTAATAAATTGACCCTAACTTAAGAGACAACCAAAAACAAACGAGTGAAAACATTTTGGATTTCAACTAGACATTTCAACTAAGACTGACACCACCAATTATAAAAAAATCTTTTTGGTATTTTGTTTTTGACAGATAAGTAGACAAAGCAAATAAAACCCTCTTTTTTTTCATTCAACTTTTTTTGAACTTACGGTACTTTGAGAAGATAAATGCAAAAACGTAAAAAAAATCTTTTTGAGTTTTGGGATCGTGAAGAACAAAAGCCATAAAGAACTCTAAAATAAACTTCGACACTCCTTATGATTCATTCTTTTCGACTCACTTTTTTCCTCTTTTTTTTTCTCTTTCTTTTTTTTTCACACTTTACTTCTAACACATGTTTTCCCCAAATTGGTCCGTCAAATGACCACGTTACCCTCAAATATGCAACAGTTAGCACGTAGGGATGCTTTAAAGGCGAGTCTCCTACAAAGGACCGTGTAGGCCCCGCTAGGTCTCAATAAGATGCACATAAGAATGACCTAAAGGCTGACCTACGTTGTGGTTTACTAACAAGGCCGTTCGGGGGAGCATATGGTCGATAGTGGCTGCTTTGCTTTCCACCTACTCCATACATCCAACGGCTCCCCCCCTAAAATAAAGGTGACTCAACTAGATTTCGTGCGCACGACGTGCGCTCCGAGACTTGTTGCAGAAAGAAGGCCGGGGGGATGGACTCATGATGACAGATATAAAGCGGTAACACATAGGATAAATACTATAAACAAAGAGCACGAAGACGCACAAAAGTGAAAACAATGACAAAACAATAATCACAAACAATGCTTATACACTCGTAATGCCAAACAAAGCCGATACGACTCAAAAAATAAGCTCGAATTCTGAAATGTCCCCAGCAGAGTCGCCAGAGCTGTCACACCCCTTTTTTACGCGTACTCCAAAACATTGGAATACATTTTTGAAGTTCGAAAGGGTTTTATTATTTAAGTGACAAGAAATGAAAATTTGTTTCGGAAAAAGGATTATTTGCATTTTTTATTCAGAGTCGCCACTTGGCATAATCCGGTGTGCCAAGTCACCTTTGGAAAATCCCTTTTTCGAAACCAATTGACTCTTAAACCGGTTTGCGCACAGAGATTCCGGCTAAGGAATTCTGTTGACCGAGGGGAAGGTGTTAGGCACCCCTCGATCCCGTGGTTCGACCACAGTCGCTTGGTGGAGTGTATCGACTATTTTGGCATTAAGAAATGTATAAACCACACAAGAGGCACGCAAAAATAATCAAACAAAACAAAACAATCCAAAAATGTAAAGTCCAGTCCAATTATACAGTCCGAAAAATAGAAAAAAATACAAAAAATATAAATCCTAGTCTAAACTAAATCTAGACTAAGCTTCAATGCCTTACCCGACGCCGCGGGCCTTCATCACAATTATTTTCCGCCAACATGATACGTCGAGGCATTCCCCGGTGAAATCAATACAGGTACTTCGGGGCATTCCCCGATCAAATTACAGCATTGAATTAAATGCGATAAAACAAAACCATTCCGACACATATTTCAAACATGTCATCAATTTGCCATGCCTAAATTTGCCTACCCGAACCTACCACTTGCTTATCCGTTCTAGACTAAAGACATAATCCTACCACGATTCATACCAACAATAAATCAAATTAAACCGAATCTATCCTTTTGTTAATTTTTTCAATTCCACCCCCCGACTTTCTTTCCGTCCATCCATTGAACATGATCAAGTTTATGCCTTAATCTACCAAAAACCAAACAACCAAGCATCACAATCATAACATCAACATAAACAAAAATTCAACAAAACTATAATCACCACTCGCCATCGCAACCAATCAAAACAAACAACCACATATATATATAAGAGACGAGTTAAGAAATGGACCTCGATAGAACGTTTTGTCGATAATAAGGAAATCCGAAGACCAAAACTCGATCGTAGAACCTCACGACGGACAAATCAAACTCGGTATTAAAATAATAACCGGACAGCTCCAAAACTCGTGAATGAAATTTTATTCTACGAAAACCCAAACTCACAACGACGATATTCGATAAAGTCAACTTGAAACTCACTATCGACGTGGAACCATGGAATAGACGAAACCAAAATCAACCAAAGACAACAAGAAACCAAAATCCAAATAGATCGAGCTCCGGTGACGGAGAGAAACGGTGGCAACAGATGTCCGACGCTATCGTCGCTGCCGTTGGTCGGACGGTGGCGGGTTGGTCGTGGTTTCGAACGGCGAGACGACGACGGCGGCGGTGAGTCGGCCGGATCTGACCGCTTGCCGGATTTTTCTGTTCTTTTTTTTTTTTTTTAGTTTTAGGGAGAGAGAGTAGAGAGGGAGTGATCGTTGACAGAGAGAGAGAGCGGCGCCGGCGAGATCTATGAAGGGAGAGAGTGAGAGTCTAGAGAGATGGAAAGAGAGAGAGAATAGAGTTAGAGAGAGAGAGTGCTCATCTTTTTTGTCAAGAAGATGATCTTTTTTTCCTTTTCTTTCCTTGTGAGAGTATGTGGGAATATATTGTGAGGGTAGGTAGTGGTGAGGTAGGGTAGGTGGGGTCTACGGGTAGGGGGTAGGGTGTGGGGATAGAGTTTGTTAGAGTAGGGTAGGTAGGTGTTGTTTTTTAATTGGAGGGATAAGGGTTAGGTGTCCACTTTTAATTGGGAAGGTTGTTAATTTGTTATCAATTGGGATTATGTGGGGATTTTGGGATAAGATTTGTTTAGAGTTGGTTTTGATTTTTGTCATTTGTGGAGGGATAATTACATGATTGAGGGTACACGGTAGGATAAGGTAAAAAATGGGTAAAAATGATATTGCGGAGGGACGAAATTAGGTGTCTACAGAATCTACGACGAGGTATGTAAAGCATACTCTAACAATGTTCTTTGGCATGAAAACACCAATGTTCCATCAAGTAAGATTCCGAGGTTGTCCAAAAACATGTATTGTTCTACGTTACCAACGAAGTTGTTTCCATCCTATAAAGTGTCAAAATGTTTCATTGATATACCAAAAGGCTCCTATTTCATTGTTGTGATATTGATGATTCTGAAACACATTATTGATGTACCAATGAGTCTTTATTACATCGTTACTGTATAGAAGGTCTATTACTTGGTTCCTATTGATGTATCATTGTTTCAAAGTATCAAAAATGTGGTGGCGACTGAAATAACAATCTCAAAGATTAATTGAACTAAGTGATGGAAGTTCTCTCTTATCGGGTGGTATCCCAGGGGCATAAGCCTAGCATGGGTCGATCCCTATTTACGTGTTTATGGGTGGTATCCCAGGGGCATAAGCCTAGCATGGGTCGACCCCAGTTGATATGTACTGGAGGCAGCCTAATGGTCACAGTACAGTACAGTAATGATTACAAAGATGTTAAGAACGAAGGTAAAGTGATTGAATAAATTCAATGTACAGGTTGTCACAAGTTCTAGTAAGTGTGGTCCACTCCTATTACGATTTATTCACTTGTTTCGGATTTCTATTGAGCTCCTATATCATATGTGATTATCTACAACTTTACATACTCAGTACATATTTCGTACTGACGTCCCCCACGGGGACCTGCATTTTATGCTGCAGGCACAGGTACCTCAGCTCATACACCGCACAAGTAGGAGCCAGGTCATACAACTATTGTTGGTGAGCTCCAGTTTGCTTCGGAGCTTTCCGAGTCGGTTCCTTATGTTTTGTTATTGTACAGGAGTCATGTATGGGCGGGGGTTTGTCCCAACCCTAGTTATGTCATGTATATCCTAGAGGCTTTGTAGACATAAGGAAGGGTAAAGTCATGGAAGTTTATATAGTGATGTTATATCTGTATATGTGGTGGCCCCGATGGCCAAGTATTATATATATATATATATATTTGTGTGTGTTGTGCTGATACAGGTAATTAGATCCTTCTATATGCAACGAAGTGCTGTCCAAATTTTTGGTGACATGTAAGGGAAAGTACAGGTATTTGAACGGATTCTCCCGGGCCTTCTCGGCTTCGGGTGTCAGTCCGGCCCGATGGGATTTTGGGGCGTGACACTTTACTACTATATATTTTTTACTATTACCATTACTATTATTATAATAATAATAATAATAATAATAATAATTATTATTATTATTATTATTATTATTACTTTACTTTACTACTATATATAAGTGAAGGTTGGGATGACTACCAAAGATAGTTCAGTAATTTTAGTCACCCTACCCTTTACTTGTATATAGTAGTAAATAAAATGGTTACACATGCATATGGTTTTTTCCTTATATTTATTAGTTTGGTCCTATTTTTATTGTGCAATAAAATGGTTAAACATGCATATTATTTTTTTCTTATATTTATTTATTTTCTTTTTGTGCAGTGCATCAATCCTTCATTTATAAGTAATTATCTATTATTATTATTATTATTATTATTATTATTATTATTATTATTATTATTATTATTATTATTATTATTATTATTTGCTATTACTATAACTACTACTACTACTACTACTACTATTACTATTATTATTATTATTATTATTACTATTGTTACTTTTTTTACTACTACTACTACTACTACTATTATTATTATTACTATTATTACTTTACTTTACTACTATATATTTTTTACTATTACCATTTCTATTATTATAATTATTATTTTTGTTGATATTTTATTATTACTTTACTTTACTTTACTTTACTTTACTTTACTACTATATATAAGTGAAGGTTGGGGTGATTATCAAAGGTAGTTCGGGACTTTTACTCACCCCAACCTTTACTTATATATAGTAGTAAATAAAATGATTACACATGCATATGATTTTTTCCTTATATTTATTAGTTTTGTCCTCATTTTTATGGTGCAATAAAATGGTTACACATGCATATTATTTTTTCCTTATATTTATTTGTTTTCTTTTTATGTAGTATACCAATCCTTCATTTATAAGTAATTATATATATATACATACATATATATATATATATATATATATATATATACATATATATATTATTATTATTATTATTATATTATCATTTTTTTTGGTATTACTATTACTATTACTATTATTATTATTAGTAGTAGTAGTAGTAATATTACTTTTTTTTACTATTATTATTATTATTATTATTATTATTATTATTACTATTATTACTTTACTTTACTACTATATATAAGTGAAGATTGGGGTGACTACCAAAGGTAGTTCGGCAATTTTAGTCACCCCAACCTTTACTTATATATAGTAGTAAATAAAATGGTTACACATTCATATGGTTTTTTTCTTATATTTATTAAGTTTTGTTCTCGTGTATTATTTTAATAATATTTTTATTTAAACCTTTGTAATTGAATTATACATGATACTTTTTTTTTATAAATATCTTTTTGTTCCTTATTAAATGACATCAAGGGAATTTCAATAATTTTATGGTGCAATAAAATGGTTATACATCCATATTGCTTTTTCCTTATATTTATTAGTTTTGTCCTCATTTTTATGGTGCAATAAAATGATTACACATGCATATTGGTTTTTTCTTATATTTATTAATTTTGTTCTCATGTATTATTTTAGTAATATTTTTATTTAGACCTTTGTAATTCAATTATACATGGTATTATTTTTTTATAAATATCTTTTTGTTCCTTATTAGATGACTACCAAGGGTATTGCGATAATTTTATGGTGCAATAAAATGGTTACACATGCATATTTCTTTTTCTTTATATTTACTAGTTTGGTCCTCATTTTTATGGTGCAATAAAATGATACACATGCATATTATTTTTTTCTTATATTTATTAGTTTTGTCCTCATATATTATTTTAATAATATTTTTATTTAGATATCGTACAAGAACTACTAATAAAGATCATGTCTAAAGAGATACCCAAATATAAAGTAAATAAAAAATATTTCATTGCCCGAAAGATGGACAATAACAAATAAGATGACCCATGGCAGCCTGGAGACGAAGCGTTCATCCTTGGATCAAGATCTGCTATCAAACTCTAGAGGTGAGGTCATGTCTAAGTCTCTAGAACACATTCTGCACTCAACAAAAGAAGAGTACAGGGTAGTATCTGTACAAACCACTATGTACTAGTAGGTATCATAGGCCAACTCACTTTAATAGCATGTACACAACATAAATCAAATAGCAAGTAAACAGGCATCGTCACAGAATAAATATTCAATGAATCAACAATACAACAACAACAGGTCAAACAGTGCTCACAACTAAGCCACATAACTATCAAGAGTATCAACCATACTATAAATATCCACAGAATCAACACAAATACGTACACACATGCTATGGAACTTACTTTGGCCCAAATAGTCATGACCTACAGGGAACAATCTATGTTCATTTACCGTGCCGGTGTGGTACCTTATCCAACATATACATATTCATACCGGCATGGTACCCGATCCAACATATACATATTCGTACCGGCGTGGTACCCGATCCAATATATACATATCTGAACCGGCGTGGTACCTGATCCATCATATACATATCCGTAACGGTGTCGTACCCGATCCAATATATAAATATCTGTATCGGTGTGGTGCCCGATCCAACATATACATATCCGTACCAGCGTGGTACCCGATCCAACATATACATATCCGTGCTGGCGTGGTACCCGATCCAACATATACATATTTGTGCCGCGTGGTACCCGATCCAACATATACATATCCGTACCGGCGTGGTACCCGATATAACATATACATATCCGTACCGGCGTGGTACCCGATCCAACATATACATATCCGTACCGGCGTGGTACCCGATCCAACATATAAATATCCGTACCGGCGTGGTACCCGATCCAACATAAACAAGTAATATCAATATCAAATTTACATTACCTCACAGCATACAACACAGTGTACCAAGTTTACAAGTACACTTAAAGTCATAATTCCATCAAGTAAATTTTCAATAATCATTTATACACGCATTAACAATCCAAACATCAATAATTTCAAGCATGTCCGAAAACCAATCAACAAGTATTCAACTTAGGATCATACACACAATTAAGTTGAGTCTAAACTCCAATTAAACTGTAACCTACCTCAACCAACAAATTCAATTGTATTTAGTTTGCAAGCACCTTGCCCTTCCTCGCAACTTCAAAATGTTCAAAATCTGTTCAAATATGTAATTCTTATAAGAGTACGAATCTAACGACACCTTTTTTATTAAATTCTTCCACTTAAAAAAAGAAAGAATCTAAGCCTAAAACCTAATTTGTAAAAGAAAAATACAATTTCTACGTGCTAAGTAATTTCCCAGAAAAGGAAACTCGGACTGGAACTAGGCAGGAACGAAAATCGTACTGTAATAGAATTCATAATGCCAAAGATTTTGCCTGCCACCGTTTCTTAGCCTATGATTTGATTTTCTAATTGAATGATACAATAAGTAATGATTAGTTGTAATAATTACAGTGGATCATACCTGCAGTATATCCCAATTCGTGTATTTCCAATTACAGAAAGTAAAGAATCATGCAATTACTTAGTTTTTAATATTCTGTTGCATTATTGTGTATCAATTAATTGAATCTACTCTAACCTCAAACTGTCGAGCACCTTCTCTTCCCAACTCAATCACGCACAAGTTGTCTTTTGTGTGCACTTCTGTTACCATTCAAAGTTAAACCTATTGACTTTAATTAATCTCAACGTGGGTTATGGGAGAAGAAAGATAGTTATAGTTTTAACCTATTACCATTAATTAAATTAATTATTTAAAATACCCAAAACTTTTAATAATTCCTCAGAATTTGTTCGAAATCCCATAGAAATAAATTAAATGTGTTATTGACTAAAAAGTACATTCTGAACCTACTAAAAATATTACGACATTAATTCGAGGTTGTCTCGATTAAAGATTGACCATTATCGAGTTTAACTTTCTCAACTCAATAACCCCGTTTGTGACTTAAATGACTTTTGTGAGTCATAATCCACATATACAAACTACGGAGAGTGCTAAAATAAAGAAGATGAGAAAAATTCACAAACAACCGGGAGGATCGTTACATCAGATACCAATTAAACAACTATTCATCCTCGAACAGACAAACACAAAACAAGGAGGGAAAACCAGGAATTACCTGAATCCGCAAAAAGATATGGATACTTGCTACGCATTTCTGCTTCGGTCTCCCAAGTGGCCTTCTCAATAGGACGATTCTTCCACTGGACCTTCACAGACATAATCTCCTTAGTCTTCAACTTACGGACAACCAAATACCTAGCCGAGCCTATGCTACCCCCACCGCCCCAGACTCTGAAGGTTCAATCAGTATACAACAATACAAGGCATATTCTTTACCCATATATATGCAACCGTCCTATACCGGTTGACAAATATAGGTGCATACTGGTGATAGGTTTTACGCACGCAGAAAAGAATGCAAAGTACACAATCAATATCAAAACTCATCATCATAATCAACCTTCGACCTTGCCGGATATCAACACATCATCAATAGTATCCTACGGCCTTTCCGGATATCAACATATTATAAATATATCCTCCGGCCTTGTCAGGTATCAACATCATCACAATAGTATTCTCCGGCCTTGCCGGGTGTCAATATCATCACAATAGTCATTACTGAATAACACACACTAAAATACTCATAAGTATAGTCATATCACCATAGAATATCTATCTAGTCAATAATTCTCAACTACTCATTATTAGCTAACCAACACTCATTATAATAGAATCACTAGTTCGCTAGTCATCACATAACCCTTACCTAGTTATTAGCCTAAACATTATTCTTCACACAATCCTTATTCACGGGATAGCAACTAACCACTATTTATTTAATAGCCAACATCTAACATCTAGTCAAGGTTCATCACTAGACCAAAACCGTCATTTATCCATCATTCATTGTTATTAACTAATCATCATATATTCGTTAATCATTACTAGACAATACATTACTACTTGTCACCTAACCATCTTTTATTAACTTACTCCATTCATTATCTAACAATCGTTTACCAACTAATCCTTGCTTAACTATTCATTGGTTAACCATTTAGCAACTATTCAAAGTTATTAACTAGTCAGCTCTTATTACCAACATCTCTTAATATCTAGCCTCATTAACACACAACTTCTCATTTATCGACTTATCGACCTCACAAACTTAGTCATCAATACCAACTAATCTTCACCTATGCTAGACCCAACCTCACCATAAGTCATGCATTAACCATCACTTGCTATCATGTTTCAACTAAGCAAGTTCATTAACTAATACATAGATTCCTAGCCATCACCAGTATTCAATCAATAAAGTCGTAAGCAACATACCGCATCTTCCTCCGTCTCATACAGAAGAGATGTGTATATATACATATATGTATTCATAAACTGTAATTCTATCCTTTACACTGATAAACACTTCTCGGATATTCAATCATTATCATAACACAACCCTTGGCCCATTAATTTATTCAGAATAGTCACAACAACATAATCACAGCCTTAGGCCTATATATCGATAATCATATTTATAAGTTGTAACATATCTCTAATCATCTCACATATAGGAGGTATCTTACATATTAGAGGCATAATATAAATAAACATGTTATCGTCTATAGGAGATCTTATATCGCTCGATACGTCATACATCATGTCTACGAGAAATATCACTTCTCTAGGCCAATTTGCATATCTAAGAAGAAATAGCATCTTTATAGGCCAATTATCAAGTTTAAGAGGAAACAGCATCTCTATAGGCCACATAATGTATCTAGGAGAAATATCATCTCTAAATGTCCAATATCACTTCTATAAGAAGTATCATAACTATAACTCAAAGCCCACAATCCAGGAACATCAATACAAGTTACCAAGTTATGAAGTAACCTTATTCTAAGGTTTACTAGCCTCATTTATGTCTAACATCCGCAACTAAGTCCACAAGACTTAACAAAAGTTTAGGACTAAGTGGGCCAGACGATCCCACTTCTAATCCTCAATTTTCATAATTAGGCACGCTATGCCCCCAAACTAGGCTAAGGTACCTAGTTCATCTTCTAGATGTCAAGTAAGTCATATTCAAGCCTAAGATAGCAGCTTCGACCAGAAACAAGGTATTCAAGTCAACTCTACCCAACTTACTATTTCAAGACTACCACACTAACCCAATAAGGCTAAATATACAAATCATGCTTCAAATACTAAAACCACATCCCAAACATAGGTTTACATCATAACCACGCTACAACTAATCTAAACTAGAGAGGAAAAGCAATAGAATTCAAAAGAGGTATAAACATGCCATTTTACGGGTACCACAGAATTAGAGCCTACAACACATTATCCTCCACAACATTGTTAATAACCATCTAATCATCATACCTTAACCACTCAACAAGAAATATCCACCAAGTATCACTCAAGGAAAGATCAATCATGCCATTTAATAGTTCATTTATTCTCCCATTCAGGATCATCCTTAATTATTTTATGAATGTAACTAAGACATTTGATTTTGCATTGCCACTATCATGAAAATTACTATCCTCTAAAAGTGTCACATATCAGCCAACTTTGTGGGACATGCAAATGTATAATTCAGGCACAATGTGAAGTCAATAATAATTTATCTTCTCAAAAAATTCCCTAATGCATAAATCCACAACTACAACTTATGTCCTGACAATCACTAACTCAATATTTTTTCAACGACAAACACTTCATGGTCAAGCCAAACCTCTCTTATATCACTAACACTAATTTAAGATATACATAGTCATTCTTATTTCTACCTAACAATATTTTCATTACGGGCATTACTTAACTCTTAATTACCTCAAGAGTGGTCCCCACACCACCAGCACATAAGTAAGGCCAAACAAAATAAATTGATTATAGGTCATTGCCAGTCTCATCACCAATATCACATTTCAGACAAGTCATCGATCAAATTTTGTATGTATCAACAACCTCTACTAGTTTTTGTCACTTTTATTTAAAACTCATTATTTTGTCAAGCATTAAGAATTTGTTCAGATAAGGAACTCAAAGATAATGTCACTTAGCTAGTCCCCACAAGGAACCCATTATAATTTCAATAATAGACCTGCACAAAAATTCTAAATACGGTCTCAATGACCAGACCACATAAGGATTCCCAAATAATATCAAATAATCAAACTACACAAGGATCCATCCACAACATCATTAACAAGAACCTCTTATTACGAAAAACACATATCACCTAAGTCTTTTATTCATGTCACTTTTTCACCATCTTTTCTTGACATCATATTCTCATATTATCCTCTCAATTCTCATACCATCAATCTTATCAGTATAATAGTACCAAAAATACGTAAGCACCATAGAATTTCTAGTTTCACAATAACAAGAAATCAAATAATCCCATCACGTTTATCAACAAAAATAACTTAGTCAATTTTCATCACTTAACAAAAATAATTCACAATAATGATAAAAATCTAGCAACATAAGTTTAGCCAAATATCAAACACAAGCAATCAATAAGTTCACAATTTTCACAAGTCTTTACCTATTAACAATAAATTTTAGACCTTATTAATAAGTACCAATTGAAATCTCCTAGATTTTTATTCAACATTATTAAGCTATCAATTGGAATTTTCTAGATACCAATTGGATTCAATCTAGTAGTCCAAGATTAGGACGGCCCGATGGAGAGAAAAAAAAATAGCTTTTACATGCCTCATAGTCTTATGAAGATTGGGTGTGGAGCCCTACACACCAATTTACGGAACTCTACTTGACATTACTTTTATTAACAGATACCAATTGGAATCACCAGATACCAATTGAATTTAAGTAATAGCTTGTAAGAAAGAAGAATTTGAATTTTCCTAGTGTCCTATAGCCTCTCGTAGAAAAGTACAGACGTCTCTGTACCATTCTGCAAGACTCTACTAGACATTTTCTTGTATGACGAGATCGACAAACCTAGGACTCTGATACCAACTTTATCACGATCCAAAAGGCCATAAGTGGCACCCACGCTAATCTTCCTATGGGAGAACCATCTAAATCGAACCATTACCCAAACACTTAATCAATATTAAGATGATATTATTATAAAACAACATAATAACAATAATTCAGGACTAATCACTATTAATACAAAAGTCATACAAACTACTTACTGAAACCCCCAAGACCCGAAAGTCATCGTACAAGAACTACTAATAAAAATCACGTCTAAAGAGATACCCAAAAATAAAGTAAATAAAGAATATTTCATTGCCTGAAAGATGGACAAGAACAAATAAGATGACCCATGGCAGTCTGGTGACGGAGTGCTCACCCTTGGATCAAGATCTGCTATCAAATTCTAGAGGTGAGGTCATGTCTGAGTCTCTAGAACACTTTATGCACTCAACAAAAGAAGAGTACAGGGTAGTATCAGTACAAACCACTATGTACTGGTAGGTATCATAGGCCAACTCAATTTAATAGCATGTACACAACATAAATTAAATAGCAAGTAGACAGGCATCGTCACAGAATAAATATTCAATGAATCAACAATACAGCAACAACAGGTCAAACAATGCTCACAAATAAGCTACATAACCATCAAGACTATCAATTATATTGTAAACATCCACAGAATCAACACAAATACGTACACACATGCTATGGGACTTATTTTTGCCCAAGAAGTCATGACCTGCAGGGAACAATCTATGTTCATGTACCGTACCGACGTGGTACCCGATCCAACATATACATATCAGTACCGGCATGGTACCCGATCTAACATATACTTATCCGTACCGGCGTGGTACCCGATCCAACATATACATATCCATACCGGCGTGGTACCCGATCCAATATATAAATATCCTTACCGACGTGGTACCCGATCCGACATATACATATCTGTACCGGCGTGGTACCCGATCCAACATATACATATCCGTACCGGCGTGGTATCCGATTCAACATATACATATCCGTACCGGCGTGGTACCCGATCCAACATATACATATCCGTACCGGCGTGGTACCCAATCCAACATATAAATATTCGTACCGGCGTGGTACCCGATCCAACATAAACAAGTAATATCAATATTAAATTTACATTACCTCACAGCATACAACACAGTGTACCAAGTTTACAAGTACACTTAAAGTCATAATTCCATCAAGTAAATTTTCAATAATCATTTATACACGCATTAACAATCCAAACATCAACAATTTCAAGCATGTCTGAAAACCAATCAACAAGTATCCAAATTAGAAGCATACACACAATTAAGTTGAGTCTAAACTCCAATTAAACCGTAACCTACCTCAACCAACAAATTCAATTGTACTTAGTCTGCAAGCACCTTGCCCTACCTCTCAACTTCAAAATATTCAAAATTTGTTCAAATATATAATTCTTATAAGAGTACGAATCTAACGACGCCTTTTTTATTAAATTCTTCCACTTAAAAAAAGAAAGAATCTAAGCCTAAAACCTAATTTGTAAAAGAAAAATACAATTCCTACGTGATAAGTAATTTCCCAGAAAAAGAAACTCGGACTGGAACTAGACAGGAACGAAACCCGTACTGTAATAGCATTCATAATGCCAAAGATTTTGCCTGCCACCGTTCCTTAGCCTATGATTTGATTTTCTAATTGAATGATACAATAAGTAATGATTAGTTGTAATAATTACAGTGGATCATACCTACAGTATATCCCAATTCGTGTATTTCCAATTACAGAAAGTAAAGAATCATGCAATTACTTAGTTTTTAATATTCTATTGCATTATTGTGTATCAATTAATTGAATCTACTCTAACCTCAAACTGTCGAGCACCTTCTCTTCCCAACTCAATCACGCGCAAGTTGTCATTTGTGTGCACTTTTGCTACCATTCAAAGTTAAACCTATTGACTTTAATTAATCTCAACGTGGGTTATGGGAGAAGAAAAATAGTTGTAGTTTTAACCTATTACTATTAATTAAATTAATTATTTAAAATACCCAAGACTTTTAATAATTCCTCGGAATTTGTTTGAAATCCCATAGAAATAAATTAAATATGTGTATTGACTAAAAAGTACATTCCGAACCTACTGAAAATATTACGATACTAATTCGAGGTCATCTCGATTAAAGATTGACCATTATCGAGTTTAACTTTCTCAACTCAATAACCTCATTAGTAACTTAAATGACTTTCGTGAGTCATAATCCACGTATACAAACTACGAAGAGTGCTAAAATAAAGAAGATGAGAAAATTTCACAAACAACCGGGAGGGTCGTTACACTACTCCAGTACCTCAACTAATATAAAAGCTCAAATATTCAACAATAGCAAAGGTAATAACGTTCTCTAGCAAATTGATCAAGTTTTCATGAAGATAAACTATTTATTCTGTGATTTAATCATTTATAAAATTTCTTTTCATATGCATTTTGAGGCTTTTTAGTCTCCTTAATCTTAGACTATTTTCACCCTAGAAAAAGGATTTTATAAATTTAGTTTGTTATTTTACAACCGCGCAAAGTGCGATCAGATACATTAGTTAAAAGATATTATTATTTTATAATTAGAGAAAGATCAAAAAAAATAAAAAGTGAATCTTTGAAAAGAAAATGGCACATCACTCTGTATATTCACACACTTATAGATGAGTAATTGAACGAGAAATGGAAAAGGCACCGTTGGAGTCTTTTCAATTCTATATACAATAATTAATAATTATATAATAATTTATTGACAATAAATTAATATGGTTGTTAAAGAATTTAATGATATTTAAGAAATAAGAAAGAATATGATTAATTATTCAAGGCATAATACATAAATATGACCTTAAACTTGCTATCAAATTATAACATTGATCTTAAACTTTGATAGTGCACAAATAGGACCTTTAACTATTCAAAAAGAGAACAAATATGAACTCCGATCCTATGTGGCAAAGCGCGTGTTGTACACGCAAAACTAGGCGCATCGGGTTAAAAATTTGAGCGCTCCAACAGTAAAAAAATGGTAAAATGACTATTATGCCCTTACTAATTCCTTTTTATATATTTAAATGACTTTTCACTATTATTTTTACATTATTTTCAGCTCAATATGAAACTATACTAATAATAAATTAAAAAATAATAGTTTTAATAAAACGTTATTAAATTAACGTTATTAAAATATTATTAATAAAATATTATTAAATTAACGTTATTAAAATGTTATTAAGATGAAAATTTTATTAAAATATTATTATTATTATTAGTTATAGTAGTAGTAGTATATTGATAGAAGCAATAGTAGTACGTAATATGTAGAAATAGTTGTAGCAGAATAATAATAATAATAATAATAATAATAATAATAATAATAATAATAATAATAATAATAATAATGAAAATAATAATAATAATAATTATTATTATTATTATTATTATTATTATGATTATGATTATTATTATTATTATTATTAGTCGTAGTAGTATATTGATAGAAGCAATAGTAGTACGTAATATGTAGAAGTAGTAGTAGTAGAAGAAGAACAACAACAATAATAAGCAAAACGATATCGTTTTAACTTATAGAAGCAAAACAACGTCGTTTTAATTGAAAGACAAAAGTCCCTCCATGTCAGCCCTTTTCATGACGTGGCACCGTATAATTGGATTACATATCCACGTAGGCGCAAGTGAGTTATACGCATGGAGGTTGCAAAATCGGAGGTCATATTTGTTCAGGTTTTGAATAGTTAAAGGTCCTATCTATGCACTATCAAAGTTTAAGGTTAATGTTATAATTTGGTGTCAAGTTTAGGGTCATATTTATGTATTATGCCATTATTCAATGATAAATACGGAAAATGTATATCTATAGTCTATAATTTATATCTATAATCTATAATCTATATCTATATCTATAATCTATAATCTATAATCTATAATAAATAATATATAATATATAATCTATAATCTATAATCTATAATCTATCTATATCTATAATCTATATCTATAATCTATATCTATATCTATAATCTATTAAAAGTGTGAAGGGCCTTAGAAATATTGTTTGAACTTTTTGTCCTTCATTAAAAGTCTTTGCTTTAGATAAAATCATCTTTTCACTAATTTTTTTTAATATTTAAGAGTTAAAAATTAATTAAATATATTTATGGTAAAACCCTTCCTTATTAGAAGTCATCATAATTAATGACAACTAATACTTTTTTCATTAGGTTAAGAATTCTAAATCAACTAAATTTGATTTTTTAGAAAAATTAAAGAATTTAATGAAACTTAATTAATAGGAAAGAATATGATTAATTATTCAATGATAAAATAGGGAAAATCTATATCTATAATCTATATCTCTATATCTATATCTATATCTATATCTATATCTATATCTATATCTATATCTATATCTATATCTATATCTATATCTATATCTATATCTATATCTATATCTATATATATCTATAATCTATAATCTATATAATATATTAAAAGTGTGAAGACCTTAAAAAAGTGATTTGAACTTTTTATCCTTCATTAAAAGACTCTGCTTCAGATAAAATCACTTTTTCACCTTTTTTCTATTATTTTAATAATATTAAATATTGACTATATTATCAAAAAAATAAAACTTTTCCTTACAAAAATATAATTCTTTTCTACCATCTAAAAAAAACTAACCATATTGAGAGATAAAAAAAAATAAAAAAATAAAAACAAAAAAGAAACCAAGAAACCCAGCGTGAAAACAATCTCTCCCCCCCCCCCTGTCTTAAACCAAAAAAATATTAATAGTAATTTAAAAAAATCACTCCAACGTGAAACCCCCAAAAAATATTAATAAAAAATATTCTAAAAAAATAAATCACCCACTACGTCAAACCAAGAAAATCATATATAATAATTAAAAAACACTTCTCCCAACGTTTTTTGTCCAAAAAAATATCCAAAACCCTTCCCCTCTTTTGAAGGTTTTAGCATAACTTTTTTCATACAAAATATGTTCAAGAAAACCCCCAAAATCGATAAACAATAATTTTTATCCCATATAAAATAGATTTTTATGTATCTTTTGCTAATTTCTATAAAAGCCATTCAAATTTTTTTTTTTTTTAATTCTTACCATACTTTTCTTTCAACGACAATTTCTTTCAATTTTGTCGCTTCTCCAGGTTCTCTTTCTTAAGTTCTGTTCGTCAACTCGCTTTAGCTTATTTGTCATCAAATATTTTATTTTTTTGTATTATTGATTGTTGCTTGCCTATTAACGATTTGAACACAATATTAATTGTTATGCCAGAAATTTGACTTATATTCTTAATAGATCTAATTTGTGTTATTAGTTGGATTTATGTTCTTAATTGATTTTGTATTTTTTGTTGGATCTATTAATAAGTAACGCTCTTCCTCGATTAAATATTTTTGCCCTTAACTAAAAGTCTTTTTTTAGACAAAGAAAAATATAAGAATTATCAATTTTTATAAAGTTTTAAGTAAGTAATCAAAGATTTTTTTAAGTTTTAACTTTAAAATGAAGAAAGATTATATATATAGAAAAAATAAAAAAAACAACCGTACTACAAATATGGTTCAAATCGATGTGTCTCTCTTAGCCTCTAACAACAAGAAAAAGAGGTATTACATGACAAACGCAAAAATGATAATCAATTAACCACTTAAAACTTCGGGTGGTATATATTATGTATACATTATTATTTTAAAGTGTATAATAGATAAAATCGTCTAATTTTAAATAATCAAAGATTACACGCGCGAGGCACGTGTGATTGAACTTTTTGTCCTTCATTAAAAATCTTTGTTTTAGATAAAATCATCTTTTCACTATTTTTTCCTAATATTTAATAGTTGAAAATTAATTAAATATATTTATGGTAAAACTTCTCCTTATTAGAAGTCATCAGAATTAACGACAACTAATATATTTTTTATTAGTTTAAGAATTCTAAATCAATTTTAAGAAGATTTAAAAAATCTATAAATCTGCATCTACATCTACAATATATTAAATTCATTAACCACTTGAAACTTCTGATCGTAAAAGATATATCTGCTTACAATAAAATATATGTTTTGAATTTTCCGCACTTCATTAAAAACTTTCGTAATTGATAAAATCATCTAATTTTAAATAATCAAAAGTTACACATGCGAGGCACGTACGGCTAAACTAGTACCAAAAAAAGTGCAAAAGAAGACAAAAAATATAAATATGAATGGAGTTCATAGAGAGGTGTCACATACGCATATCATATCTGTATCCTTCCGTTATATATATATATATATATATATATATATATATATTGATTGATTGATTGATTACTTGTATGTTCTAAGAACTTATTAACCAAGCTGAAGATCAATTTCCATCAAGACCGTGCAGGAGTAACTGCTAAGGAGCTGTTATTACTTTCATCTGGTGAGCCATTTATTGTTCATGTTTTTTCAAGGATCATTACAGTACTATTTCTTGGACCACACTAATTAAGGAAATAAACATGCATAGGTTCCATGTCCTTAAATTTTCTCTATTGAAAAGCAGATACTGTAATCCTTTTCACAATTCAGAAACATATATACTATTTAATTCTTATAAAGTTTGTGGTACTACTCCGGTTATGCCATTTAATTCTTATAAAGTTTGTGGTACTACTCCGGTTATACCATTTAATTCTTGCTTCTTCATATATACGCACATTATCATTTCACATTACATGCATCCACTGGTCATTTCACCAAAAGAGAAACTCATATTAATTATATCTTTGTTTTTTTCAAAAGGTTTCTTCTTCCACTATATATCTTGCTTTTTCTTCTTATAGGTAATTAAAATGGGAAGATCACCATGTTTAGATAAAGAGGGCTTGAAGAAAGGGCCATGGACACCTGATGAAGACCAAAAGCTCTTGGCTTACGTTGAGGAACATGGCTATCCTTGCAGCTGGAGTGATTTGCCTGCTAGAGCTGGTAACATATATAATTAACTAATTCATTCATTTTGCTACCCTTGCTCCTTCATCCATACTTTTTCTTTTATTTTTTTTGTTTAAAACTTAATAATGATACTAGTAATGGGAGGGGGATTCTACGATTACTTTGTTAGCATAATTTAATGTAATTTTTCTTTTTAACATTTGAACTATATATAGGGCTTCAGAGATGTGGAAGGAGTTGCAGACTGAGATGGATAAATTATTTAAGACCTAATATCAAGAGAGGAAAGTTCAGCTCCGAGGAAGAACGAACCATCCTTCAACTTCATGCTCTTCTTGGAAATAGGTAATAGTCTAACTTAATTTTCTTAGTTAAAATCCCCACTCCACTGTCCAGGTTATCATCGGTCTATTTGGATCGACTTATTTTAAGCATTTTAAAAATGTTTGGGTTATAAAATAAAAAATTACTCTTAACCACTTATTTTTAAGCTAAAATGGCACAATACATAAACATGCCATTTAACTTGGCCTTACATCACATCTATGACCTCCAACTTTAGATGTGCACAAGTAGACACTTAAATTTGTATAAAATTGAATAAGTACACACATATGTTCCATGTGTCATCCTACGTGGACAAATCTTGTCCTACATGGCGTCCTACGTGTATTATGTCACATAGGATGTGTGTCTACTTGTTTAATTTTATACAAATTTAAGTGTTGATTTGAGCTCAAGTTAAAGAACATGTTTATTTATTATGGCAAGCAAAATTAAGTCAAAAGTAATTCTTATGACTTTTGACTTGAGCCAAAACCTATCCAAACACCCACGTAAGTGGATTTTTTAAACAGTAACATATTGGTTCTTTTCATTATGGATCAGATGGTCAGCAATAGCATCTCACTTGTCAAACAGAAGCGATAACGAAATAAAGAACCACTGGTACACGCGTTTGAAGAAGAGACTAATAAATATGGGCATTGATCCCATGACTCATCAACCAAGGAGGGATGGTTCCAATTACAAGTCCCTTGCAAGCCTTAGCCACATGGCGGAATGGGAAACCGCTAGACTTGAAGCAGAAGCTAGGCTTGTTCGAAAGAGAAGCACATACAACAACAACAACAATAAGAACAATTATAATATTATTCTTCATCAACGTCGTCCTTGTCTTGACATACTAAAAGCTTGGCAAATGTCTCGCACAAAATTCCCAACTATAAATGACATTAGTTCAATTCTTCTTGATGATTTTCTCACAAACCCGAGGAAAAATTATACACGGAATTCTCCAACACCATCTATGTTCAATATCGAAAAACCTGTTGAGGTTGGTGAATACCTTTGCCCATTATTTGAAGATGCAATAACAAAAGATAACAACCTCGTCCAAACAGAATTTTCCATCATTGAGGGGTTAGCAGATCTTTTTCCAGAATATGATTGAAGCCCAAACCCTGGAAATTAAATACGGATGGACAATTATATGGGTGGATGCTGTGGAAATTTTGAAGAGAACAAGAGTAATTTGAACAAAATTGCACATTTGATCACTTCACCAATTGGATCTCCATTAGTCTGAGTGATAATTATTGATGGTTTTGGATGATTAATGTAATATCATGTTTTGTCCTTGTGGTGGGATGGATTAGATTCATCCATACTCGATAAAAAAATATCAGTTTTGAGCTAAAAGAATGGAGTAACTCCTTGCAGGGGCCTTTCCTTAATGATCTTTATGCTATGCGAATCTGAATCTGTCGGCAAATGAATAGTAAAAAACATCAGGACCTTCTATTAAATTCTTTTCGATAAATAGTTTATTAGAGTTGAAGTGAGTTGTCTTTTATGTTCATGACAATAATTCGATGGGCTCTTCATTTGTTGGTGATATTTATATCATACCTTGGTACGCTGGCTTATTCTATGTTACGGCCGTCAAGTGAGCCGGGCCGGGCCAACCCAAAATCGGACCGTGTTGTTTAACCGGGTTGAGGACTGGACCGGGGCCGAGTTGGGGTCTAAGTGGACCGGACCGGGCCATGTCAGGCACAACAGTAAAAAAATCAAAAACCATCCTAACCCGGCCCACTTAACCCAACCCGATCAAACTCACCTAAACCCAGTCAAACCCGATTAAAAAATGGGTCAAATCCGATCAAAAATATAAAAAAAATACTTTTTTTTAATATACATTATATATACCCACCTATATACATTATAAATACGTTAAACAATATATATACACTATATATATAGTATATACTACATTAGAATTTAAAAAATATATACACAATTACACATATATACGCACCATTCAAATATATATGTACTACTTTAAAGTTTAAATAAAATATACTACAATATATATATATATAATTATATATATATACACATGTATACGTTAAGTATACACGTCTATAGAAGATCTATACACATATATACACTCTAATCTATGTATATGTAATACTTTAAATGAAATATACTATAATATATATACATTACAATATATATTTGTATAGTTATATACTAATTTATAAAACATATACACATGTATACGTTAAATATACAAGTCTATAGAAGATCTATTCACATATATACACTATTCTATGAATATGTAATACTTTAAATGAGATATACTACAATATATATATACATTACAATATATATTTGTATAGTTATATACTAATTTATAAAATATATACACATGTATACGTTAAATATACACGTCTATAGAAGATCCATTCACATATATACACTCTATTCTATGTATATGTAATACTTTAAATGAAATATACTACAATATATATTTGTATAGTTATATACTAATTTATAAAATATATACTCATGTATACGTTAAATATACAGGTCTATAGAAGATCTATTCACATATATACACTCTATTCTATGTATATGTAATACTTTAAATGAAATATACTACAATATATATACATTACAATATATAATTGTATAGTTATATACTAGTTTATAAAATATATACACATGTATACGTTAAGTATACACGTCTATAGAAGATCTATTCACATATATACACTCTAATCTATGTATATGTAATACTTTAAATGAAATATACTATAATATATATACATTACAATATATATTTGTATAGTTATATACTAATTTATAAAACATATACACATGTATACGTTAAATATACACGTCTATAGAAGATCTATTCACATATATACACTATTCTATGAATATGTAATACTTTAAATGAGATATACTACAATATATATATACATTACAATATATATATTTGTATAGTTATATACTAATTTATAAAATATATACACATGTATACGTTAAATATACACGTCTATAGAAGATCCATTCACATATATACACTCTATTCTATGTATATGTAATACATTAAATGAAATATACTACAATATATATACATTACAATATATATTTGTATAGTTATATACTAATTTATAAAATATATACTCATGTATACGTTAAATATACAGGTCTATAGAAGATCTATTCACATATATACGCTCTATTCTATGTATATGTAATACTTTAAATGAGATATACTACAATATATATACATTACAATATATATTTGTATAGTTATATACTAGTTTATAAAATATATACACATGTATACGTTAAATATACACGTCTATAGAAGATCTATTCACATATATACACTCTATTCTATGTATATGTAATACTTTAAATGAGATATACTACAATATATATACATTACAATATATATTTGTATAGTTATATACTAATTTATAAAATATATACACATGTATACGTTAAATATACACGTCTATAGAAGATCTATTCACATATATACACTCTATTCTATGTATATGTAATACTTTAAATGAAATCTACTATAATATATATACATTACAATATATATTTGTATAGTTATATACTAGTTTATAAAATATATACTCATGTATACGTTAAATATACAGGTCTATAGAAGATCTATTCACATATATACACTCTATTCTATGTATATGTAATACTTTAAATGAGATATACTACAATATATACACATTACAATATATATTTGTATAGTTATATACTAATTTATAAAATATATACTCATGTATACGTTAAATATACACGTCTATAGAAGATTTATTCACATATATACACTCTATTCTATGTATATGTAATACTTTAAATGAGATATACTACAATATATATACATTACAATATATATTTGTATAGTTATATACTAATTTATAAAATATATACACATGTATACGTTAAATATACACGTCTATAGAAGATCTATTCACATATATACACTCTATTCTATGTATATGTAATACTTTAAATGAAATCTACCATAATATATATACATTACAATATATATTTGTATAGTTATATACTAGTTTATAAAATATATACTCATGTATACGTTAAATATACAGGTCTATAGAAGATCTATTCACATATATACACTCTATTCTATGTATATGTAATACTTTAAATGAGATATACTACAATATATACACATTACAATATATTTTTGTATAGTTATATACTAATTTATAAAATATATACTCATATATACGTTAAATATACACGTCTAAAGAAGATCTATTCACATATATACACTCTATTCTATGTATATGTAATACTTTAAATGAGATATACTACAATATATATACATTACAATATATATTTGTATAGTTATATACTAATTTATAAAATATATACACATGTATACGTTAAATATACACGTCTATAGAAGATCTATTCACATATATACACTCTATTCTATGTATATGTAATATTTTAAATGAAATATACTATAATATATATACATTACAATTTATATTTGTATAGTTATATACTAATTTATAAAACATATACACATGTATATGTTAAATATACACGTCTATAGAAGATCTATTCACATATATACACTCTATTCTATGTATATGTAATACTTTAAATGAGATATACTACAATATATATACATTACAATATATATTTGTATAGTTATATACTAATTTATAAAATATATACACATGTATACGTTAAATATACACGTCTATAGAAGATCTATTCACATATATACACTCTATTCTATGTATATGTAATACTTTAAATGAAATCTACTATACTATATATACATTACAATATATATTTGTATAGTTATATACTAATTTATAAAACATATAAACACGTATATGTTAAATATACACGTCTATAGAAGATCTATTCACATATATACACTCTATTCTATGTATATGTAATACTTTAAATGAAATATACTACAATATATATACATTACAATATATATTTGTATAGTTATATACTAATTTATAAAATATATACACATGTATACGTTAAATATACACATTTATAGAAGATCTATTCACATATATACACTCTATTCTATGTATATGTAATACTTGAAATGATATATACTACAGTATATAGACATTACAATATATATTTGTATAGTTATATACTAATTTATAAAATATTTACACATGTATACGTTAAATATACACGTCTATAGAAGATCTATTCACATATATACACTCTATTCTATGCATATGTAATACTTTAAATGAAATATACTATAATATATTTGTATAGTTATATACTAATTTGTAAAACATATACACTTGGATACGTTAAATATATAAGTCTATAGAAGATATATACACACCATTCAATATATATGTACTAGTTTAAATAAAATATATACTACAATACATATATATATACTACAATATTTATATATATATATATATATATATATATAGTTATATACTAATTTATAAACCATATACATAACGTATACATTAAATATACTCATCTATAGAAGATATATACACACACACATATATATATATATATATACCATTCAATATATTCACTACTTTAAATAAAACATACACTACAATATATATATATATATATATATATATATATAGTTATATACTAATTTATAAAATATATACACATGTATACGTTAAATATATACTACTTTAGATTTAGAAGATACACACACACACACACACATATATATATATATACCATTCAATATATACACTACTTTAAATAAAAGTATAAAACATATGCTACTTAATATAATAAATTAATAATACTTGATAGTAAATTAATAATGTATTAAAACTAAGTTTTTAATTTCAGTTTGTGAAATTCTGAATTTTCAAAAAAAAAAAAAAAAAAAAAACCTTAATCGGGCCGGTTAACCGACTGACCCAAACCGGGTTGGGTCCGGCCGGGTTAACTGGGACCAAATAAAAAACCCAACCGGACCGGGACCCAGACCCCTAAAGCCCTTGGGCTTACTGGGCTGGGTCAAATCGGATCGATTTAATTATGTGGGCCGGTTCGAGTCGGTTCGGGCCGGTTTTAACCGGTCCGTTTGACACCCATATTCTATGTATACTTATAATATGATATGATTATTTCTTAGCCTCTATTTTTATAATTGTGACAAAGTAAGATGGGAAAAATTGGCAAAACTATACTTTTTTTGTAAAACTACACTACTAAAAAAAAAAGAACCGACCACACAAAACCGACCACGTGTTGTGGTCGGAAAAAATCGATCATATGTGGTCGGTTTTTCTTAATATTTTATATTTTTTTTTTTGAAAAAAAACGACCACAAGTGGTAGCTTTTTTATTTTAAAAAAACAAAAAAAATATTTCATTAATTATTATTTATTTTACAAATAAAAATTTTAAAAATATATCAAAACCGACCACTAGTGGTCGGTTTTTAATATATATATTTTTTAAAAAAAATATATTAAAAACCGGTCACTTGTGGTTGGTTTTTGAACTAAAAATATTAAAAAGTAAATAAATTTTAGTAACCAATAATTATATATATGTAATCAGATATAAATATTATTTTCATTAAAAATAATTATATATATGTAATGTAATTTTTATATAAATTTTTGAAATTACACTGATCACACATAGTCGATAACCAGTATAATAATAATAAAAATCAATCATTCTTAAATTTTGTGAAAAAAATTACACTAAAAAATATATCAAATAAAATAAAAAAATTACGTTAAACATAATATTTATCTTTTACTTATATTTCAGTATATGGAATAAATATTTTCCTTATATATACGTTAAATGACGTTAAACATGCATAATCTTTGTATAATGAATATGTGTGTATATATATACACACACACATATATATCATACCGTTGAGATAATGATATTATGTTACTATTTCAGTCATAATAATATAATATATAACCGATAATTCATCAGAATATAATGAACGTGTTCTATTATAAGGTAATATATACTCGTGGATGTAATATATATATATACGCATTCAAGAGTTCATATATATAAATATCTTATATATATATATATATATATATAATTAATCGATCGCTCATTTGAGTATGTATAAGAAACACATTGCATTTTATTATTGGATAATATACTTATGTGCGTATGTGATATATATATAGTACGTATTTAGAATTTGATATAGTCGATAGTGTGTATATGTGTGTATGTGTGTGTGTATATATATATATATATATATATATAGTATATACATATTATACGGTGAAGGTATACTAATGTCATACATAAGATAATGTAATCTATAATTCATCTGAGTATTTGTGAAATACGTTGTATATATATTATTATGGGGTAGTAGAATCGTGTATGTGATGTTTATAGTACGTATGTGAAAGCTGATAGACAATTGAATATATGTATACATACGTATATCTTGTGTAGTGACGTATGTAGTAATCGAAAGCTAGATAACTAAATGTATATATCAGTATAGTTTGAATGATACGTTGATATATATCATACTATTGAGGAAGTAGATATACTATTTTGGGTCAATGTAGATACGCGTATGTTGTTGAAGTTGTAATAACGTAAGACTAGTATTACGAGGTATATATATATATATATAATATCGTATTCAAAAGCTTGTAAAAATCATTGATATTATTATACAATCGAGGAAATATACTACTCGTGTTAATGTGATGATAAAGTAACTATTATCTAATTTATATATGTACGAATTGTATTAAATTAATTGGATGTTGTCCCGGTACCATACACAGTGTATGTACTGTGTATTTATGTATATACGAATTGTATTAAATTAATTGAATGTTGTTATAAATATTATCGAATTTATTAAAATTTTAATTTGTTAAAAAATAATTTTAATTTATTAACTTATTTTTGTAATTTATTAATTTATTATTGTAATTTATTAAATTTTAATTTCAAAAATAATTTTTTTAATTATTACAAAAACCTACCACATGTGGTCGGTTTTCAAAAATAATTACAGAAAACCGACCACATGTGGTCGGTTTTCATAATAATTGAAAAAAATATATAAATCTTTAACCCGACCCGACCCGTAATACATAATAAAACACAAAATTACTCCAAAACCTCACCCATTTCCCGTCCAAAACAGTCACCAACCCCCCAAAACTTTCAAATATCACACTTTAACAATAAACTCCTAATCTCCATTGTTCTTTCTCTTTCAAGGAAGTTTGTACTCCATCCTAACTTTCAATTTTGGCTTTAATCCATTTTCAAGGAACAATTCCATCCTAAGTTTCAATTTTGGGCAAGGTAAAAATTAACTTTCATTAACTAAATTTAGCTTATTCTTGTATCCACAAAATCGTTTTTTAGTATCTATAAATGTTAAACGTCTACATATAAATATCTTAGTGTTAATTTCGTCAAATGGTTGTGGTTTGAGTTCTAGGATTTGGATATTTATTTTATTTAGCTAGATTTTAGCTAATTTTTGGAATTTGAGATTGAATTAGCTAATTCTAGGCTTGTTCCAACATTAATTTGATTTTGAATTACCTAAATTTCGGTTAGTCTTGATACTTATTTCTCCATTTTACTCATTAATTGTTTAGTAGGTTTGGGGGGAAATCTTATTCCTATTCCTTTACTAAATTGTTGTAATTATTTAAGCGAAAGAGTATTCTTTGTAATAATTTTACTATTTGACAGATTTCGAATTCGATAAAAGGATTGCTTTGCTATTTTTTCGGGTGACCGCTTATCTCTTTCATTTTAATTTACGCCAAGCATAGGTAAGTTGATTTGTCTCTATTTTCTTATAATTAAGTCTTGTCTTGTTATTGTACATATTGAAGTCTAGTGAAGCCGTGTGTGGCCTTGTTCGATTCACTAGCATTGTTGTTATCTTCTTGTTACTGTTCATATTGAAGTTTAGAGAAGCCGTGTGTGGCCTTGTTCGATTCACTAGCATTGTTGTTAACATTTTGTCGGTCTTGTTGTTGCTTTTTTTGTGACATAGTCATTTGAAAATGGTTAAGTGTAGAGACTTTAAAGGGGATTTTTTGTTATGAATGTGGTTGGGTTGATGACTTAGTTGCTTGAAAATGGTTAAGTGTAGGAACTTTAAAGATTTTTTTTTTTTGTTTTGAATGTGGTTGGGTTGGTGACTTAGTTGCTTGAAAATGGTTAAGTCTAGGAACTTTAAAGGGGATTTTTTATTTTGAATGTGGTTTGGTTGGTAACTTAGTTTCTTGAAAATGGTTAAGTGTAGGAACTTTAAAGGAAGTTTTTTTGTTTTGAATGTGGTTTGGTTGGTGACTTAGTTGCTTGAAAATGGTTATTTAAAGGGGATTTTTTGTTTTGAATGTGGTTTGGTTGGTGACTTAGTTGCTTGAAATTAGTTAAGTGTAGGAACTTTAAAGGAATTTTTTTTGTTTTGAATATGGTTTGGTTGGTGACTTAGTTGCTTGAAAATGGTTAAGTGTGGGAACTTTAAAGGGAATTCTTTTATTTTGAATGTGGTTTGGTTGGTAACTTAGTTGCTTAAAAATGGTTAAGTGTAGGAACTTTAAAGGGAATTTTTTGTTTCGAATGTGGTTTCGTAGGTGATTTAGTTGCTTGAAAATGGTTAAGTGTAGGAACTTTAAAGGGATTTTTTTTGTTTTGAATGTGGTTTGGTAGGTGACTTAGTTGCTTGAAAATGGTTAAGTGTAGGAACTTTAAAGGAATTTTTTTTATTTTGAATGTGGTTTGGTAGGTGACTTAGTTGCTTGAAAATGGTTAAGTGTAGGAACTTTAAAGGAATTTTTTTTGTTTTGAATGTGGTTTGGTAGGTGACTTAGTTGCTTGAAAATGGTTAAGTGTATGAACTTTAAAGGGGATTTTTTTGTTTTGAATGTGGTTTGGTAGGCGACTTAGTTACTTGAAAATGGTTAAGTGTAGGAACGTTAAAGAGATTTTTTTTGTTTTGAATGTGGTTTGGTAGGTGACTTAGTTGCTTGAAAATAGTTAAGTGTAGGAACGTTAGAGGGATTTTTTTTGTTTTGAATGTGGTTTGGTAGGTGACTTAGTTGCTTGAAAATGGTTAAGTGTAGGAACTTTAAAGGGATTTTTTTTGTTTTGAATGTGGTTTGGTAGGCGACTTAATTGCTTGAAAATGGTTAAGTGTAGAAACTTTAAAGGGAATTTTTTCCGTTTTGAATGTGGTTTGGTAGGCGACTTAGTTGCTTGAAAATGGTTAAGTGTAGGAGCTTTAAAGGAATTTTTTTTGTTTTGACTGTGGTTTGGTAGGCGACTTAGTTGCTTGAAAATGGTTAAGTGTAGGAACTTTAAAGGAATTTTTTTTATTTTGAATGTGGTTTGGTTGTTGACTTAGTTGCTTGAAAATGGTTAAGTGTGGGAACTTTAAAGGGGATTTTTCTGTTTGAATGTGGTTTGGTAGGTGACTTAGTTGCTTGAAAATGGTTAAGTGTAGAAACTTTAAAGGAATTTTTTTGTTTTGAATGTGGTTTGGTTGGTGACTTAGTTGCTTGAAAATGGTTAAGTGTATGAACTTTAAAGGGGATTTTTTTGTTTTGAATGTGGTTTGGTAGGCGACTTAGTTACTTGAAAATGGTTAAGTGTAGTAACGTTAAAGAGATTTTTTTTGTTTTGAATGTGGTTTGGTAGGTGACTTAGTTGCTTGAAAATGGTTAAGTGTAGGAACGTTAGAGGGATTTTTTTGTTTTGAATGTGGTTTGGTAGGTGACTTAGTTGCTTGAAAATGGTTAAGTGTAGGAACTTTAAAGAGATTTTTTTTGTTTTGAATGTGGTTTGGTAGGCGACTTAGTTGCTTGAAAATGGTTAAGTGTAGGAACTTTAAAGGGATTTTTTTTCGTTTTGAATGTGGTTTGGTAGGCGACTTAGTTGTTTGAAAATGGTTAAGTGTAGGAACTTTAAAGGATTTTTTTTTGTTTTGAATGTGGTTTGGTAGGCGACTTAGTTGCTTGAAAATGGTTAAGTGTAGGAACTTTAAAGGATTTTTTTTTTGTTTTGAATGTGGTTTGGTTGTTGACTTAGTTGCTTGAAAATGGTTAAGTGTGGGAACTTTAAAGGGGATTTTTTTGTTTGAATGTGGTTTGGTAGGTGACTTAGTTGCTTGAAAATGGTTAAGTGTAGAAACTTTAAACGGAATTTTTTTGTTTTGAATGTGGTTTGGTTGGTGACTTAGTTGCTTGAAAATGGTTAAGTGTAGGAACTTTAAAGGGATTTTTTTTGTTTTGAATGTGGTTTGGTTGGTGACTTAGTTGCTTGAAAATGATTAAGTGTAGAAACTTTAAAGGGAATTTTTTTGTTTTGAATGTGGTTTGGTAGGTGACTTAGTTGCTTGAAAATGGTTAAGTGTAGAATCTTTAAAGGGGATTTTTTTGTTTTGAATGTGGTTTGGTAGGCGACTTAGTTGCTTGAAAATGGTTAAGTGTAGGAACTTTAAAGGATTTTTTTTTATTTTGAATGTGGTTTGGTAGGCGACTTAGTTGCTTGAAAATGGTTAAGTGTAGGAACTTTAAAGGGACTTTTTTTGTTTTGAATGTGGTTTGGTTGGTGACTTAGTTGCTTGAAAATGGTTAAGTGTAGGAACTTTAAAGGGAATTTTTTTATTTTGAATGTGGTTTGGTTGGTGACTTAGTTGCTTGAAAATGGTTAAGTGTAGGAACTTTAAAAGGATTTTTTTTCTTTTGAATGTGGTTTGGTAGGTGACTTTGTTGCTTGAAAATGGTTAAGTCTAGGAACTTTAATGGGATTTTTTTATTTTAAATGTGGTTTGGTTGGTGACTTAGTTGCTTGAAAATGATTAAATTTTTGTGACTTGATCTAATTAGTTGAATCAGATTGATTGCGTAGATGTAACCTGATTATAGCTGGATATATCAACGGAACAATGATAATAGAATGAGTATTAGGGAGGAATTCGTTGAAGATGTCAAAATATTTGTTGAACATGCTAAGACACTTGATATATGGACACGTTATCGGGTTATTCGTTGTCCTTGTGTTAGATGTGATGAGATAAATCATATAAGTGAAGAAGATGTAAAGGAACATCTTTATAGAAGGGGGTTTCACGAGGATTTTTTATGATTGTGTGGCATTCATGGGGATGTTGTGCAAAATAACTTTGTTGTTGTAGAAAGTAGTAGGTCTGCAAGGCATAGTGAATATCGAGATACTAGGATGACATAAATGGTTCACGATGTTTTTGGGATGCAACACGGGGTTGAGTTTACGAAAAATGTTGAAGATGTTCCTAATAGCGAAGTGGGCAATTTCTACAAAGAATTGAATGCTGCTAGTCATCCTTTGTTTGACGGGTGTTCGCACTCTCTTTTGTTTGTTGTTTTTAGATTATTAAGTATTAAATCTGACTGGAATATTGCTGAAGGTGGAATGGACTCAATGATAGACCTTCTTAAAGAGTTAGTTGACCCTGGCTTGGAGGTTCCTAATTCTTTCTATAAGGCAAAAAGATTGGTGTCAAAGTTAGGTCTCTCCTCTGTTAGAATTGATTATTGTGAAATGGCTGCATGTTATACTTTAAGAAAGATACTAAGCTAGAGTTCTGTAAGTTTTGTCAGCACTCTCGATATAAGCATGGTTCTACTGGAAGTAAAATTGCTATTAAGGAGATGCATTATTTACCTCTTATACCAAGGTTGAAGAGGTTGTATGCTTCAAACAGCTAAGCTCCTCATATGAGATGGCACAGTGAAAATACAAGGCCCACTGATGTTATGTGTCATCCATCTGATGGAGAGGCTTGGAAGCATTTTGATGCAACTTATCCAAATTTTGCAGCTGATCCACAAAACATTCGATTGGGATTATGTGCGGATGGATTCTCTCTTTTTTCAGTTGGTGGTGCGCCATATTCATGTTGGCCTATATTTATCACTCCTTATAATCTTTTTCCTGAACTGTTGATAACTAGTCCCTAAATATTTCTGAATTGTTTTATTCCTGGCCCGCGTAATCCAAAAAGCGAAATAGATGTCTACTTGCAACCTTTGATTGATGAACTTTAAATTTTATGGCATAAAGGGGTTGAAATTTGGGACATCTCTCTTAAACAGAATTTTAATCTGTGTGCATATCTAATGTGGACTATTAATGATTTTTCTGCTTATGGAATGTTGTCTGGGTGGATGACAGCTGGAAAGATGGCTTGTCCATACTACATGGAAAAAACAAAATCTTTCACATTGAGACATGGTAGGAAAAATTCATAGTTTAATTGTCATCGTTGTTTCTTGCCACCTGATCATAACTTTAGGAGACTCAAGAATGCATTTAGAAGGAATAGAAGAGAATAAGACGGTCCACCTCCAAGGCTGTCTGGTCATGACGCGTGGGAAATAGTTCAGGATTTGCCTAAATCCAGCGAGGAACGATTGTATAGGCTTTAGGGATATGACGTTTCGCATAGTTGTACTAAGCAAAGTATATTTTAGGAGTTAGAATATTGGCCAGATAATTTACTTATAAAAAATATTAATGTCATGCATACTGAGAAGAACTATTTTGACAACTTGTTCAACACAGTTATGGATGTCACCGACAAAACAAAGGATAATCCTAAGTCCAGACTTGACTTACCAGAATATTGCAACCGTAGAGAATTACACTTACAGCAGGGGCCCAACGGCAATATTCTTAAGCCCAAGGCTAGTTTTACATTTAAGCTGGACCAAAAACATCAAATATATGAGTGGGTTCAAAGTTTGAAGATGCCTGATGGATATGCCTTAAATTTAGGAAAGAAGGTTGATATGACACAAGGAATCTTGCATGGAATAAAAAGCCATGATTGTCATGTTTTCATGGAACAATTACTTCCAATTTTTTTTATTGGTTTACCTGAAAACATATGGAAACCAATAGCAGAGATCAGTTTGTTCTTCAAAGACTTATGTGCCATCGCATTAAAAGAAGAAAATCTGGCGCAAATGGAAAGTAATATTGTCGTTATCACCAACAAGCTGGAGAAGATTTTCCCACCAACATTCTTCGATGTGATGGAACATCTTCCCATTCACCTTGTGCACGAAGCTCGGCTAGGCGGTCCAATTCAAACTATGTGGATGTATCCATTCGAACGGTAAGCATTTGCAACATATTTAAATTCATACATATCTTTTTTAAATATAGTAAACATCTAACCTTAACATTGTATAGGGCAATTGGAAAATTGAAAAGGGGTCCAAAAAACAAACATAGGATGGAAGGCTCTATAGTCGAGGCATACCTTGCAAGAGAAACTTCTCAATTTTGTTCATACTGCTTTCGTGATGAAGTTGTTTGTTCAAGAAACCGACCGAATCGTCACCAGGACGATGTGAATGAGCCTCATTTACAACCGATATTATTTTTCAATCAATCTGGTTGTAAGGCTAAAAAGACCATACCTCGCTGGCTCACTCCCACAGAGTGCAAGTTAGCAACTTTGTATGTCATGCTGAATTACCCGAAAATTGAGCCCTTTCTAAAGTAAGGAGATTAAAATTTTAACATATCTTATTTGTTTACTCATTCCCTTAAGGAAACTAATTGTATTTCCCATGTTGGATATTCAGTTCATTTAAGACTCAATTCCATGAAAATTAAGTGTATGCATCCTTTGCAACATGGTTTAAAAATGAGGTTCGTAAGTGTATTAATATTTCTACAAAGTTTAAACATTTACACATTCCTCAACAAAAATATATATATGTATAGTATTTTTAGGTACACCATTCACCAAATGCAGCCGCATACTATCATCTCTTGAGAGATATTTCTTTGGTTTCAGTTGAAGCTAATGCAATGTCCCAATACAAAGTAATTGAGTTTAAATTTTCCATCGAACAACACTCCAGAACAAGGAAACAAACAATAGTGGTGTTTGGGTTAAGGGTGATAATGATGTTGATTACTTTGGTATCATACACGAGATCTTAGAACTGGAGTATGCTGGTTTCCCAATAAAAAAAATTATCCTCTTTCGATATAAGTGGTTTGATCCAAGAACAAGAGGCACAAGAGTACATAGGGAGCATAACATCATTGAAGTGAAGCACAATAGCTCGTATCCTATTTACGATCCATTTGTTCTAGCGCAAAATGCTAAACAATTGTATTATGCTCCTTATCTGTTGTGCAATGACAAGTTTGATTGGTGGGCTGTAATAAAAACAAATCCTATAGGCCGGGTGGAAGTTGAGAATGTGCTGGAGACTGCGTATCAAAATGAAATGCAGATTGATCACCAGTTAGTGGACATTGAATTAGTGGATAGTTTGAATCTCCCAGAAAATATATTTGAAGAAGTTAATATTGCGGAAGAAGAGGCTGAGTGGATAGGAGATGAGAAAACCTTTGAAGAGGCGAATGGTTTAGTGGAGAGTCTTCAGAAGAGGAGGATTAGTTGTGTAGGTTGTATTTATTATGTATTGATGTCTTTATGCCTTGTACTATGTATTTACCTTTATGTTTCTTGTTTAAGATTGATATGTAATATACTGTTTAAGTTTGTTGTTTTCACTTTTCCATGATTTATATAGTTATAAAAATATTCTTGTCTATATCTCGTGTTGTATTAGAGTGATTTGAAATGTGAATTAGTAACTTCAAATTAGTTACTTGGAATATTTTCTTATATATTCAGTTTGTAGGAACTAACTACTTGTTAACTTAACTTAATTTAGATGCCAGGCAGAGGTGACAAGGGTAAGGGAAAAGTTGATACTACGAAACCGAAAAAGAATAGACAACCTCTGACTTATAAACGACCCACAGGTATTCATATATCTGAGGGTCAGTTTGCTAACGCGACAGTACGACCTATCTTCTAGGTCATCCAAGGATTCAATACCTACGCCTATGCATGTGGGACCACTACATGGGTCTACACCGACTCATTCTTCTCCTATGATTGTGTCACCGCCAGCACAGTACTATCGGATGGCCGCTGATTCCTCCAGAAATCTACCATCATCGATACCCTCCTGTAGCAGTCACGCACCTTTGCACAGTGATTCTGCTGGATCTATTGTGTTGTCATATCTTCATCTTGGAGGCACTCCATCTAGTGCTTCAGATCCGCACAGGCCAGTGCATCCACCATTACTTACTAGGCAGCCAGGATACAGAGATGATTCTGGGAGGATTTATCTTGTTCCAATTGCGAGAGGGTAAGATTTCTAAATATAATAACGTTACTTATTTTTTCATTACTACATTATTATGCTCTATGAAATTACTGTTTGATCTTGTGTTGTAGGTTTAGGCCGGATGGTGGAGTTGGACAAAAGGCGCGAATATGCATTACTCGAAACTTCAACGGCTACTGGACCAGCTGGTAAAAGGTTTCAGAACTTGACAGGGATAGAATGTTTGAAGAATTTAAGGTAAGGATTTAACTTATCGAATACTTATTAACACTTTGTTAGAACAAAAGATTGAATATTATATTTTTGTTGTAGAAATTTTACTAGTGGGATGATGCAAATACATTTCTTATAAGGAGAAACTTTTTCATAAGATGTAGAGCCAGATTTAATGATCTCTTGGATTATGCCCGAAAGAAATTCGTAAAATCTATGTGGATTCCTGAACCCGCATGGCAACTGTATCTTCACCATTGGAGTAGCGTAGAATACCAATTGTTGAGTGAAAAAGGAAAGAAAGCCCGGGCATCATCCAAGGGTGGCTCCCTACATACTTCGGGTGCCAGAAGTACTCTTGCTGTGATGGAAAAAATGGTATGTAACTTTTACAGTTTTAATTGTTTGTTTCTATTTAAATTTTTTAATTATTTGAACATGGATAATTTTTTCATATGCAGGAAAAAGTAAAGGGTAGGGAAATACCATATTATGAGCTATACGAGGAGACTCATGTGATGAAAAAAAGAACCCGACTGATGAAGATGTCTGGGTTGAAGCTCGTGCAAAAGCTGTCCATGTAAGAAATAAATTCTGAATTTATGAATCTTTTTCTTAAAGTTGGATATTATTCAATTATAACTACTTTAATATTTTTTAACTTTTAGTATTAACTTTACTTTGAATATAGGACGAATATATGCGTCTTGTTGGTGTGTATCGTAGTATTCAACCTCTTGAAAGTCAGGGTGACCCAATACCCCAACATGTAGAGGAGGAGTTATGGGCAAAAGTTGTGGGTCCTGCAAATAGAGGCCATTTGGTCGGATACCACAAAAACTTTTTTGGCGATAATGTTAGGTGTTCGTCCGACCCTTCTTACTCTATCTCTTCAGTTGATAGAGAAACAATTGACAGACTACAAAATACGATATCTCAACTCACTGAAGAGCTAGATGGACAGAAAGAGTGGTAGAAGAAGACGGAGAAGGAAACAACATCACAATTTAAGAGGTTGCAGCAGCAATTAAGCTCTTTTATTAGAACTGCGGGGGTTATTCCTCCGTGTCCTGGTGATGCAGTTCATGATGCAAAGGGTCTAGGCCCCCTGAATGATTTCAGCACGGATGATGATATGAAAGACGAGGACGAATTCGATGATGATGACTTTTAGTTTTCTGATTTTTGTATGTGTTGTACTTTGAATTTAGACATTTTGTTGTATGAAACTATTGTTGTAGTATTTTCATACTCACTTTTGTTGGACATTTTATATGTCTTGTACACTTTTGAAAGTATTTACATTTGGTTTTTGGTTGTTATTGCTGCTGTATTTGATTTGATACTGTTGTATTGCATTGTTGTTGTTGCATGCTGTATTTGAGTTTTGATTACCACAAATGGTCGGTTTTTTGAAATTTTTTTTGTAGAAAACCTACCACAAATGGTCGTTTTTTTTTTCTAAAATTATTTTTTCCAATTTTAATAAAATAATAATGAATTTTAAAAATATCTATAAATATTTTTTTTAAAAAAACGACCACTTGTGGTCGATTTTAAAAAAACTACCACAACTTTACCGACCACAATTTTGGTCGGTTTTGTGATCAGTTTTTGGGGAAAACCGAACACACATGGTCGGTTTTTGAGGAAAACCGACCACACGTGGTCGGTTTTTGTGGTTGGTTTTCCCTTATTTTTAGATGTGCTATTTAGTCATATACCCATTTTATTTCTTTTTTATTTAATTTTTAGGGTTACGGTGAAAAAGGTGGGGAAAAGTTGAAAATGTGGCACATGAGCCAAGGGACCATTTCATCATTTTTACAACTTTACAAATTTAATGTAATACACCCTCCGCTTATTCCAATATAAAAAAAACCCTCCCTCCCTCCTCTTCAATTCTCTCCCAACTCCCGCTTTCAAGAACGTTGCTCCCAAAATGTCATTTTCGTTTCTCCCTCTTCTCCAGCTGCTATGGACTCGTTGTTGCTTCGCAAGGTTAGTTAAAATCATGTTTCGATCATTTGTAGATCCATTTAAATGGGTTTCTTTGCTAATCGATTCATAGTGATGTAGGAGATTTTTTTTTTTTTAATTTGGTTGATTAAGTAGTTAAAATATGAGAATTTTATAGGTAATGAGTTTGATTTTGAAGCAATTGTTGAGGTTTTATACGACATTTTGGACAAATTTTTTTGTCGATCACGGTGTTGAATTTTAAAATTTTTGTTAAGGAGTTTTGGTTTAGTTCTGATTTTTTTATAGAAATGAAGTGTTGAATGGTGGGATAATTATTATTTTAAGAGTTATTTTGGCAATTTGATTCAAACATTGACCTGTTTCTATCTGTAGAGCCATGGTCTATGAAATTAAAATGCCCTAAATTGAAATCAATTTTTAGACGTATGAAATTCTTTTCAAATGTGATTGCTGAAATAGTGAAAATTGAAAGATTAATAGCTAATTAGTTTGATTTGTAGCACTAGTTTTATTTTTAACAATAGTTGAGTTTTGATACTGCATGTTGAATTTTGGTTCAGTTATTGTATTTTTGTGTAGTGAACTATTTAATGGTGGGGTATTTCTTAGTTTTTTGGGCTTTTTCATTTGAGCATTGAGTAATTTCTGTTGGTAAACTTGTGGTCTATGAACTGAAAATGACAGATTTATTCTGTAGATATAGATTCTATTAAAAATGGCTAAAATAAGATCCATTGTTAAATGTAAAGTCAGTACCGCATCTGATTCTGCAGGTAGCAGTAGAAAAAGAAAAGTTGAGGCAGTTGAAATTATCTCAAAAAGGAAGAAAATTGAAAAAGCAGTGTCCGAATCAGATTCGGAGTTAAAAGAGATAAGTGAATACGTCGATTCTAGTGAAGATGTTGCCAAGCATAGTGCTAGTAGCGAGGGAAGTGGAAGAAATAGTGCTGATGGGGATAATGATCCCTTATCCGTGCTATCTTTTTTAAGGTTCATTTTCGTGGAGCGGTATGACCTTCGAACGATAATAGACGAGGTTGGATCTTTTCCGACAAAGATATCGGTCAGATCAAGAATGACTGCTTATCGAGAATTTAAGCAAGTTCTTATCGACCAGGAGTTGAAGAAAAGATTCAAGCGGTCCTATTTTGGACACCTAATAAACCTGCCGAAACATCTCAAATTCAATAGGAAGTTGGTCCATTATTTGTTGTTGCGACGCATTAAGAATGATAAGATACGTCATGAGATATGGTTATGCGTTAACAACAAGCCTTCCTGTTTTGTCTTGAAAGAGTTTTATTTGATCACGGGGCTGAACTGCTCATCATACCCCAGTGAATAAAAAATAAAGAAGGTGTTAGCCAAAGGGGATCATTTTTGCTTTAAGGTGACAAAAAGCAAAAACATTACGGCGGCCAACTTGTTACACTTGATTAGAGTGAATAATTTGAACGAGGAGCAGAAGTTTAAGTGTTGTTTACTTTGGTTCTTGCACACCATGTTGCTTGCAAAATATTCGATGAAGGTTGTCGACACAAAATTAATTCGATTCTTTGAGTTTCTTCGAAAGTTATCCGTGGGGGAAAGAGATATTTCAACTGACCATGGACTATCTGAAGAAGAAAAGTGACCTGAAGAAGCAGAGGAAAGTATTTGATGAGAAGCAGAAGGCATCCTATGCTCTATTCGGATTTTCCTGGGCATTCATGGTATCTACCATCAACCCTTTAGTGAGATTATCGTAGATTCGTGTTTTATTTATACTCTGTCATAGACTCTGAGTTATTTTTTCACTACTGTACTGCTTATAGATTTGGATCTATAAGGTCTTTCCTCATCTTAAAAAAATTGATGAAAAATCAATGGATGAACCCTTTCCCATTCCCCATATCCTCAGATGGCATACTACAAGAAAATGGCGAGATAATCAAAGGCGACCCATTCAAGTATAAAAGAAAAGTTACCGAGGTATGAACTTATTTTTTATTATTATATAATACTACTGTTGTATCGAATGTTATGTAATTGTTAATTATTTTTTTGTAGAACGTGCACCCGTATATCATCCCTACTGTTCGTGAGACGAAGATGGATTACATGGTTACTTTTAAGCCATATACGGACAAGGTGAAGAATAACGTCCTCGGTGGCTTGAAGAAAGAGCTAGAAGGGGTGACTGTATTTATTTCAAAATGAGGACAGTGATAATGACGAGGATTTGGATGGTAATCCCATTAGAGTACGCGGTGGTGATGATGCTTCTTCGAAAACCTCCAAAGATGTAGTGGGCACCTCATCCCCTAGATCTTCATAAGTGTGTTTCTATGCTCGAGGAAGCGATGTTGGATATTACTGCCTATATCCAAGAGAAAAGACTGATGAAAAAGGAAAATGATAAGCGATAACATGAGCGAGGTAACTTCATTTAATAATGAATTTTCAGCCTTAAATATTAGTAACTCTTTGTAATATGATCACACAGTGTATGTGGTCCTTTGGGAATTAGAGAGGAATGAAGAAGGATAAAAATGAGCAAAATGGATGAGTTGGCCACTGTTGTGGCAGAAGAGGAAAAAAAAGAAAAAAGGATGAAGAAGAAGAAATGGAAGAAGATAATAGCCAAGAAGAAACTGGAAAAGAAGCAGTTGCAGAAGAAGAAGAAGTGGAAAAACAAGCAGCAGCAGATGAATAAGAAATCAAGGAAAAAGAAAAGGCTGATGAAGAAGAAGAAGAAGAAGCTGACAAAGAAGAAGTTGAGAAAGAAGCAGCATGTGAAGAAAAAGAAGAAGTTGAGGAAGAAACAACTGCTACAAGTGAAGAAAAAGAAGAAGATGAGGAAGAAAAGGAAGTTGAATAAGCACCATGATACAAGAAAGACCAATAACACACGAAAACAAATACCCAAAACAGTCCACAAGTTCAAGAAAACCGAGGACCCCTTTGAGTGACCCCTCTTGAATTCAAGATCAACAACAAGAACACAATGTAATGTGGTGTTTAACACCAAATTTCCACCCAACCACCAAACTAAATTAGCAAAACAAGCAAGAAAAATAATATTACAACAACAAGAAACTCACGGGTTACATTAAAACAACAAGAAACTGATGAAAACAACAAGATACAAGATAGATAGCTAGACAAATGTAGGTATAATCTTAAAAATTCAAGAGCCTATTCCACTCTTGGACCTTTAACACCACACACAACATAAACCTAACTCCTACGTTGACACAAGAGGGACGTTACCTACTCTAAACACCAACGTATCAAGCCAATAATGCAAACACAAGTGAATCTTCACTTACTAGCCCTGGTTTTGGTTTTGGAGTTCCTCTCAACACTTAGAGAGAACTTTTAAGTGTTACAAGTTTCAAGCCTAAAAAATAATCAACTAACTCTCAAAAACTCTAAGTTGATCTATTTATATTACATCACAAAATAAGACTAAAATGATAAAAGTGCCCCTTTAATGAAAAGGCTCCAAAGGGCTTAGGCCTTCTCTCGGTTACCTTTGACATGCTAAAAAAATATCCATCTACGAGGTCATACTCATATCACACCAGCTGCTGCAGATGCTAAAAAACAAGGAGAACAAGGTAAGAATGAAGCAACAGCTGCAGATATTGAGAAAAAAAGGAGATGAAGCGCAACAGACAAAGAAAAAGGAGAATAGAAAAAAGAAAAAAAAGAAGCAGACTAAAAAATTGTGGGATCATGGATATCGTTGATGAAATCAACATTAATATTTGTGTTGATGAGGAAAATGGGAAAAAATACATTTGAATACTAATATTGTTAATGTGTTGTCGAATGATCAGTTGTTAGGATACGACAAATATTTTTTTATTTGACAAGTATGAAAGTTGTAGGATTTATTGGTAGAATATTAGAAACATTCTTTTATTTCATAGTAGTTGTTATGATTCTGCACTGAATCTATTTCTATCAAACTGATTTGTGTCATGGAATCTGAATATGCAGTGTGTTGTCATAATTGATACAGTGTATGGTTGATATCATAGAATGCATAGTTAATCTTTCGTATACTGCTTTCATAGTCTATCATTACCACGATACTCGATTTTAAGTTGATGTGTTGTTTGATCGATTATGATTCTATCAAAAACAGTATTAACATTATAGAAAAATAGAAGTATTATTATTTATTCAATATCACTACATCCATGTTACATTTTTTCAAAGAACGAATACTATCATTATAGCACATAACATCATTTTTAGGCCATTCTCCCTTTATTCGGCCAAAATTAATTTTTGTTTTAGTTGATCCATCTCTATTTGGGTGTCATGTAGCAATACTTTAAAGTGATCCCTCTGTTTTTCGACTTCTTTGAACAAAGTCATGAGAAAATTTCTATTTTCTTCGCATTGTTGGAGCCTTTGTAGTAGATTAAATTTTTTCAAGCCATGAAAATTTGATATCTCGGGTTCTAGACTCAACGTTGATGGACTGGTTGGAGGTGATATCTTATCAAGTCATTTAAAAAACGAGCATGCGCCATTATTCTAGAAAAAAATAATTACATAACGAATAACTTAACTTTATAAAAAAGACATACACAGCTCACCATCGCAATTGCACGATTATAAAATTTGCGACCTGGATTTGAGTCCGTGCGTGATGTCCTCAAGACAGTTGCATTCCCACAATGACAAATTAGAGTCTTTTTAGAATTGGATGTTTCATATGCTTGAGACATTGTAGAATTTTTAAATAAAAATAAAGTGGATGAAATAAAATAATGAGGGATGGACGACTTTATATATGAAGTAAAAAAGAAGTGTTAACACTAAAGGATTACAAAAGTAGTCGTTTATTACCGTTGGAACAGTAATTTTATTTTTTGAACTGATGGTGACACTTAATAGACTGTCGTAGGTCATGACATATGTCAGCCATCAATGAGATACTAAAGTCTACCGTAGACACGCGTAATCGATAGACCCTCAATAACATGTTTAAAAAAAACCTAAGTAAAAAATATACTTGTGCTTTGAGGATCCATCGATTCGCCTAGTTTACTATAGACTTACTCCTTGTGAAGTGCATCAATTGATCTCTTGATTGTGCGTAGACCACGGTGATCTATGTACACTTCTATAGACCATCACTTTGATGTTTTTTCAAAAATAAATAAATAAATAAATCAAAAATAAATGTAGGGTGAGTTTCTATACATATGAAGGAGTGTAAACTAGTCACATAATCATATTAGAGCTTATACAAATTAGGGGTGGTTAATTAAGAAGTGTGTGAATGGGTAGCGGCCGAACAAATAATATTCTAAGAGTAATGTTTGTCAAAGCACAAGTACGTATTAAGGATGATGATTGTTCAACCACTATCCAATCCATATACTCTTTTGATTTGGGGGTGGTGATTGAAGGAGTATGTAAAATATGTAGTCATCAAATACAATACATATCCTCAAAACATACTTGTGCTTTGACAAACATTACTTTTAGGATATTGAACATTCAACCACTACCCATCCACACACTCCTTAATTCACCCCCTAATTTGTATAAAACTCTAATATGATTATGTGACTTGTTTACACTCCTTCACATGTGTAGAAATCCACACTATATTTATTTTTAATTTATGTATTCATTTTTGAACAACATCCAAGTAATGGTCTATAGCAGTGTACATAGACCACTGTGGTCTACGCATAATCAGGAGATCAATCGATATACTCCTAAAGGTGTAAGTCTACGGTAGACCAGACTAATCGATAGACCCTCAAAGCACAAGTATATTTTTAACATGAATTTAACATGGATCAACATCGACAGTAGTCTATTAAGTGTCACCAACAGTTCAAGATTATCTATTTAAATTATTTTAATTTAATTATTTTCTTCAACCAGCCCCAAAACATGTGATTATCTGTTTAAATCATTTTTAATTTAATTATTTTCTTTCACCAACCCCAAAATATATGATTATCTATTTAAATATTTTTTAATTTAAGTCGATTACTACTGAATGTTAAATTCTACAGAAATGCACATTTACCCCCCCAAACAGTAGCTTTATAACTGAAGCAAAAAAAAATATCTATGATTTGTTGGCCATGCTATATGTGGTTCTTTTGTGCCCGAATTTCTTGCATATTGAACACCTATTCTTCTTTTTGGACTTGAATGTCTCACCGACGCTCTTAAAGCATTTTGATAATGCTCAAACTACACCTATCAATGAGAATGTAAGCGATCGTTGTCAATATAAAACCCAACTAGGTTGGGGTTGAATCTCACAGGGAATATGGTGTGAACGTAAGTCATTTATGATTTAATCAACTGATAGTTAGATGTTTTCAGAAAAAGGGGGTTTTAGTTAACAAGTAATTGTTGGTCACTTTAGTTTAAATGTTTGTAATCAAGATTTTATGAAAAACAAGAATTATGTTCACTAGGGGTTTTGGTACTTGACAGATGCTACTAGTGGTTCAATATTCTCACGGTAGGTAGGACAATAAGTTATCTTTAGCGAAGTTATGCTTAAATGTCTCTCGACCTACTTAAGCATTTAATTACCTAATCCTCTCAGACTTAGGGAATTTATATTCACTGCCCAGATTTTACCTCAGGTTAACCAACCTTGTTACAACGCTGATTATTAAACGGAAGTTTAGTGTTTCCAAGTCCCTGTTGATAATTCACTTCCCATTATATTTGATTTCTTTTTCAAGAAAATCAAAGCAGGTGTTATCTATCATTTGCAACCAACAGACAATAATTAAAACATCAGAACTATCAAAGAGTCCTACCACCTTTCGAATCTTGAACACTCAGCACCTTATCAAGACCTACCCCTAGATCCCATAGTTCAGGTTAAAGAAATTTACCTGCTCATGACGTAATAATCGAAACAACTAGATGAATTCATGCTTTGAAAGATGAACTTACCAAAAGATGAATAGAAACTAGAGATTCTCAAATTAAATCACCAAAGAAAATCCCAAAGTAATGATGATAGTCTCTTTAAAGTAATTGCTTTCTCAAGCCAAAAGAAGAGGGAGAAAAATATCAAAGTATTGTCTCTCAAAACTCAAGGTTCGGAACCCTTAAGAAAACCCTAAACAAAGCTTTAAATAGTTCACCCTAATTATGGAAACAAAATAATAAAATTCAGAAATTCCTTGAATTAGGTGACGCCATTTGTGATAGCCTATCAGGAGGCTGACGACTTATCACAAATGTCGTTAGCTTCCTTTATACTTTTAGTACTCGCTGCCTAACGCTGACGACAAACGGTGATGCCCTATCAGATCCTTGATGCCCTATCACAAATTTCGTCAAGGCTTTTTCTCAGCTCTCATGTTCTGCCTTAGGCTGACGACAATCTTGACACTTATCAGCTCCTTGACGTCCTATCACAAAATGTCATCACAACTTTCAACTTAGGCCAATTCTCTGTCTAATACTGACGATGAAGCTGATAGCTTATCACAGGGCTGACGACTTATCACAAATGTCGTCAACCACACTTCGCCTTTATTTACTTCAGATTTCAGCTCATTTGCTTCCATTCTTGTTGGTTCTCTAGAATTTTAGCTTCTACTGCAAAATCAAACATAAAGCAATCAAAAACGACAAAAGTTGCTTAAGACTTCACAATTATTCTTAGTTAAAAGCCTCAAATGTGTTAGCATTAGCTCACACATCAACACTGTCAACTTAAAATAATTGCTTGTCCTCAAGCAACTCAGCACAACTAAGAGAATACAAAGCACATTTGGCAGTCAATCATCCATATCATCTCAAAACACTTTCACCATCTCCAAAGTCAGTCAATTTAAGTACAATGAAGAACACCAATGCAACACAAAGGAATCAATATATGGTATTAATTCAGCTATAACAACTATGCATAGACCAGTATTACACTACCCGAACAAGTTAGTAACTAACAATGTAACTAGTGTGCCCTCACAACAAAGAAATCCCCTTTTATCTCATATCAGGAATTATATATGTAACCATGGGGACAATTAAAACACTCACTCTCAGAACGAAGTTTCAATCAGTGTATGCCAAGTACCATAGACTTTCCTTTATTTTCATTACCCAGGTCTTCAGATAGGTCATCTAGGATCACGATAGGACTTCTCTTAGGCTTGTACTGTAGGCTAGGGGCTGGTATGATACTCGATGGTATTTAAAGTGACTAAGCCTCCTTGACACTACACTATCTTTTTGAGGTTTCACTCATTAGCCTTTTCCGCTCTTCTCTTTTCTTGATCATAATTATTTAGGATGTGTGCAGTCTTTTCTCAATTACTTATTCTTTTTCACAATTTTTTTTCTTGCTCTTTTTCTCTGCACCCAGCTTTTTATTCTTTTCTTTTATGCTACCTTTCTTCATACTCATTTTATATCACGCACCCCTATGATAGACACCCCAACTTAGGCCATTTGCCTAAGTCAAAGTGCATAGTATCCAAGGAGGATCAGGGCCAAAACAGGTTCATTATGGTCTAAATGAGAAGGTGATAGGTTTCATACAAAGAAATAGGCTAATTAGGCTCAAAACAGGGATCAAGGGATATGATACACATAGGGAAGGTCATTTAGGCTAAAGTGAGCTAATATTAAAATGGCCTATGATCCTTTCCTAACCCCTATCCTTCAACCTAGGTAAGACTAATCGGGCAAGTTTTGGCTTCAGTATACAGATGGAACTGAGTAACAACTCACACAGACATTTGGCGCACAGGTATATCACACTCGACTACTCATTCAGTTCGTGTAACTGTTTAGCAATGATTATTATGTTACTAGAACTAATGCCATACAAAGATGCATGGTGGTCACACTTAAATGCAAATCACTCATTTTAAAGTAGTAGACCACTTGAAGAGGTGTACAAAAATCACAAAAAATAATTCAACTGCCTCAAGTACAAGTATTTCTCCTAGTTGACTACAAAATTTTACAACAACAAATTTACCTTACACCCTCAACTTAAAAACAAAGAAAATCTAAACTAAGGGTTAGAGTATACCTGGAATAGATCAATCCCGGAGGTCATGGGTTCCTGACCCTGCTTCCGCATCTCCATCAAGATCCTCTCTCTCTGTTCAGGTGCAGTTGGTCTATCAGTCTCTGAAGTCCTACTAGAAGAGGCACTTGCGGATCTTGCTTGGATGGTTGCCTCCCATCTCTCATTGTCCACTAAGGACTCAATTCTCGCCTTTTTCATCTCCTCCTTTTCAGACTTCTTTCTTGCCCTCTTTTCTTTTTTTCTTTCTTCATCATTGTCGGGCCTCTCTCTCTTTTCTTTTCCTTTCTTCTCACCTTTCTTATTCTTTTTCTTCACTTACTTCTCCATGAGATCAAGCATCGGGATTTCTCCTTCAAACTCCCCAGCTACTAGATCTACGGATGCCATAAAGTGGTGTTGATGTAGCTTTCCAACCTCCTCCTTTACTTTGTCTAGGTCTGATCTGAATAATTCCATCTCTGGAGCTGACCTCTCTCTCAGCAGCATATTGAAGCGGCTCTCTAATTCATCAATTCGGCCCGACAGAGCCTTGTAAGGCTCAAGTGCAGCCTTAACTCTTTTGTCAACTGCAGTTGTGAATTGCTTGGCAAAGAGTTTAAGCTGAGACTCGCCCTACTTGGACTGCTTTGCTACTCTCCTGAAATTCATAGGGTTGAAGGAAAATTCTGTTGTAGGCACTGCAACTGGAGGAATTGTCTCAGTTCTGGGCACTGATGATTCTACCATTGTTGCGGATGTTGGAGGTACAGCTTCAGAATCAGTCACCTATGCATTAGGTGCTGAACTAGTACCTGTAACTAGTGGATTAGTTGGAATCTCTGCGCCCCTATCAAGCATTAGCCTTGGCTGATTTTCCTCATTTCGGATCGGATTGTGGGTCTTCCTGGCAAAGAGTTCTTCTTCTAACCCTACAATCTTTGGCATATTTGCTGCCCTACATAACCTTGTAATTAAACAAGGGAAGGGATATGCTATATCAGACCTCAAGACCCGAGTTTTTATCTCTTCGGTGATAATCTCTCCAAAATTCAATTTGAGGTTAGCCATAAAACTTGTGACTAATATTGCTCTGTCATCCCTGGGGATATTATCACCATTTATGGGCATCAACCACGTACGTACAATACCCCACCAAAATCTTGCCTCTGAAGTCAGGGAGGCCTTGAAAATCCTTTCACTCGAATTTATTAGCCATTCCAGTTCTCCATCAGCTATGAGTGTGGCTAACCAATTCCGCTGATTTTCCCGATGCTTCAACCAGGCATAGTAAGTAGGTAAAGTGGCCTGAGGAGTGAAGTTTGGGCCATGAAGGAACCTATTGATTGTTGCTTCAGAAATATCCACTATTACGTCCCGTACCAGAACTTTATCCAACAAAGGTTGGTCAGCTGCTTTCTCTTCTTCTCTACACATGTTTTCCAAGCGAGCTTGGTAGTTTGCATAGAACTCCCTAACTAGTGTATGGAAAAATGAATTTCCTTCTCGTGCAGTCCATCCCAAATCATAGCCATGAAATTTTTACTCCACTTCCAGGTACCTACTCAACCCCTTAGTGATGATTCTCTTCTCCTCAAAGATTGGCCTCTTGATAGCTCTTCTTTTGGTTTTGTGAAGCCCATTAAAGAAGATTTTCTGAGCTTTGGGAATCTTCCATCTAGTGCCATCTCGGAATTCAGGATTCTTTCATTTGACCATAGTTCCCTAAATCGGAGAGTCTTCGTCATCTTGTGGCTCAGCAGAAGGGGACTCAATTGATGGTCCCTCAGATTCATGCCCCTCGAAATCAGGATGATCTGAATCATGCTCTTCAAATTCAGTATGTTCTGAATCTTGTTGCTCAAAGATCGTTTGCTCAGATGTTGTTGGCTCAGTGTCACTTTCTTCACTCTTCTACACCTCAACTGGTGGGGGTGGTGGAGTTTTTTTAGGGCTTTGCTTCTTCTTTTGCTTCCTAAACAGAGGCTCTTCCACTTCATAATCAGACTCTTCATTAAAGAGTCTCTGAGGTACACTTCCCTTGGTCACTTTCTTTGTGGATTTTGAGTTCTTTCCTTTGGGTGCCATTTCAAGACCTGATGGGAGCCTTCAATGTGGCTACACGAGCAAGAAAAAATAAAAAGAGGTTCTTGATTTTGATTGCAAACCCACACATACAAGGAAACATTCTTTTGTTTTAGTTGGAGAGACTTTGAAAAGGTAAGAAAATAAACCAAATACGGAAAGAGACTAACTTAAAGGAAATAAAAACTAAGCAGGAAGGTGGAAAGGCCAAGCTGTGGACCGGGTCGGGTCTTTTTGATTTGGCCCACATTTTCAGCTAATTTTGGGCTTTTTGTGATGACATTTCTGATAAGCCATCACAATTTTGATAGCTTATCACAAATGTCGTTAGCCTTAACAGAAATTACCTTAGAGATGTTGTTTTTTACGATAAAGCTGACGGTTTATCACAATTGTGACAGCCCGTCAAAATGTCATCAGGAGCACTTGGATGGATATATCGATTCCACCTTCTTTGAACTAAGATCTAACTACAAAAATAAATAATTTGCTGGAATATAAAAATTTTAGGTTGCCTCCCAATAGCGCCTAATTTACTGTCGCGGTACGACTTGGTTATCTTGACTACTCAGACTTCGCCAAGACAACCTGTTGATACCCCTTTACCATCTTCATAGAATACGTCCACGATTGAGAAAACACTCATCTCCTTTACCGGTGTCATGGATGAGTGTATTTTGAATCTTGTTTCCTTGTCATTGAACCTGAACTTTAGCTCATTCAGTTCCATATCCACTATTACTCTCCCAGTTACAAGGAATGATCTACCTAAAATGATAGGCAGATCTACCTAAAATGATAGGCACTTCAAAGTCCACCTCACAGTCCAGGACTACAAAATCAGCAGGCAGAATGAAGTCGGCCACCTTTACTAATACATCGTGTAATATGCCCACTGGCCGCTTTACAGACCTATCTGCCATCACCAATTACATGTTCGTCGGGGTAGGATCCCCCAAACCCAGTTTCTTATACACAGCGAGTGGCATTAGGTTTATACTGGCACCCAAATCATATAGTGCTTTTCTGAAATTCAAGGACCCAATAGTACACGGGATGGTAAACGCTCCCAGATCTGCCTTTTTCTACACTAAAGACCTTGTAGAGATAGCGCCATAATAAAAGAGATTGTCCTCCAGCTCATGGCTAACCTTCCATTTCTTAGTCACAAGGTCTTTCATGAACTTCGCGTATCCTGGCATTTGCTCAAGTGCCTCGACCAAAGGCACATTTATTGTTAATTTCTTGAGCATTGCCATGAATTTGCTGAATTTTGCATCATCAACCTTTTTCTTCAACCGCTGAGGAAATGGAGGTGGTAGTCTTGGGATAGTTTTCAACACTACCTCCTTCTCTTTCTCTTTGTCTTTATCCGGAGCATCATTAGAATTATCCAGCTTCTCAGACTCCACTGGACCACTTTCTTCCGATTCAATATCAACTACCTCATCAACTACAGGTTTGCCCATAGAAGGGCCGGGTAATATCTTACCACTTCTAGTGGTAATAGCCATGCATGAGCCATCATTCCGCGAATTTTGGACTGTATCACTTGGTAATGTTTCGCTCTTCCTCTGGTTGAATACTGTAGAGAGTTGGCTAATCTACTGCTCCAACTATTTGATTGTGGTAGAGTGTAAGTGCACCAACTGATTGATGAATGTCAGATCGGTCTTCATGGTGGTCACACCAGAGTTGGTAGATTTCACTCCCTTCAACAATTTAGCCATCATGTCCTCCATGGATATTTTTTCAGAACTTATTGAAGCAGCCTCACAATTTCCAGGAGAAACATATAGCCCGTTCCTGTCATTGTTATTTCTCTAATTTCCTTCCTTCCTATCTTTATAACCAGGCTTATCATAGTAAGTCCGACCTTGATTCCCTTGTCTATTTCCACGGAAACCCCCCTGATTATTAACATAGTTAGCCTCTTTATCTGCATCAACCTCACTTCTATCCTGAGATCCCACAGCTTTCACCTTTTCAATCTTTCCTGATAGCAAGTGCTTGGTTAGTAATTCCATCTGTGTTTTAAGGTGAGCCATGTCTTGGTCACACTCCTCTTCTCTTTTGCGTTGTTCCACAGTAATACCTACAGAAGTAGTGGGGCTGGCTACCACAGAGTCTCTGGTATGCCATGCCCGACTTATTTTGGTCATTCTGTCCAGCATCTCTAAAGCCTCTTAAAATATAAGATCAGCAAACGAACCACCAGCAGCATTGTCTACAATTGGCTTTGTAACAGAGTTAAGAGCCCTGTACAAAATCTCCATCAAATGTATGTCTGTCATGTTGTGGTTCGAATACTGTGTTAGCTTCTTCATGAATCTTTCCCAGGTTTCATGCAAGGCTTCAGTCGGGAGCTACCTAAAGTTGCTGATCTCATCCCTCAACTGTACCCTCTTGGAAGGCAGAAAAAACCTTTCTAGGAAAGCTCCTTTCAACTGCCTCCAGTTAGTTATAGAATTGGGTGTCAGTTCATTTAGCCACAATGTTGCCTCCCCAGACAGAGACAACATAAACAATCTCAATCGGATAGAATTCTGGCCCACTCCTGGGTTATCAAAATATTTGAAGATGGTTACAAAATTCACCAGATGCAAGTTTGGGTCATCCCCATGAAGGCCACCAAACAACTCCTTTAGATTTAGGAGTTGAATCATAGTACTCATAATGTTGAATTTTGCCCCAGGTGCCAATGGTAGAGGAATAATTGTACCCATTGTACCTGCTCCATCCATTCCATCATCATCATCATTGAGATCATACTGGATCGGCTGGTTCTCTTACCTTTCTCGGAATAGACAGTTCTTGTTAACATTACACCGTACTGGTGCAGCTATTTTCTCTACACGCCTTGGGTTACCAGGATTCAGCAACTCCTCGTCTCCCAAATCTTCGTCCTCAGGATTTGGATGTCGTGCTTGTTGCCGGATATTTTGCAAATTCACCTGAGCTCTAGCTAAGGCCGTCAATCTGTCAACCTCTTGCTGTTCTGCCATTCTTCCAATTCGTTGTGGTTCCGAATTAGGTGGTAATAACGGTTCTCCGAAACTTCTGGTTCTTGGCATACACTATAAAGATCCTGCAAATAAACAAAAACAATAAATAAACGTAAAACTAGGAAACTTGACTAGCAGTCAATTAGCGCACACAAACTTCAGTTTTCAACCGTATTCTCCGGCAACGATGCCATTTTTTGTAACGCTCAAACTACACCTCTCAATGAGAATGTAAGCGATCATTGTCAATATAAAACCCAACTAGGTTAGGGTCGAATCCCACAGGGAATATGGTGTGAACGTAAGTCATTTGCGATTTAATCAACTGATAGTTGGATGTTTCCAGAAAAAAGGGGTTTTAGTTAACAAGTAATTGTTGGTCACTTTAGTTTAAATGTTTGTAGTCAAGAGTTTATGAAAAAACAAAATTATGTTCACTAGGGGTTTTGGTACTTGACAGATGCTACTAGTGGTTCAAGATTCTCACGGTAGGTAGGACAATAAGTTATCTTTAGCGAAGTTATGCTTAAATGTCTCTCGACCTACTTAAGTATTTAATTACCTAATCCTCTCGGACTTAGAAAATTTATATTCACTGCCCAGATTTTACCTCAAGTTAACCAACCTTGTTACATCGCTGATTATTAAACGGAAGTTTAGTGTTTCCAAGTCCCTATTGATAATTCACTTCCCACTATATTTGACTTCTTTCTCAAGCAAATCAAAGTAGGTGTTATCTATCGTTTGCAACCAACAGACAATAATTAAAACATCAGAATTATCAAGGAGTCCTACCACCTTTCGAATCTTGAAAACTCAGTACCTTATCAAGACCTACCCCTAGATCCCATAATTCAGGTTAAAGTAATTTAGCTGTTCATGACGTAATAATCGAAGCAACTAAGATAAATTCATGCTTTGAAAGATGAACTTACCAAAAGATGAATAAAAACTAGAGATTCTCAGATTAAATCACCAAAGAAAATCCCAAAGTAATGATGATAGTCTCTTTAAAGTAATTGTTTTCTCAAGCCAAAAGAAGAGGGAGAAAAATATCAAAGTATCGTCTCTCAAAACTCAAGGTTCTGAACCCTTAAGAAAACCCTAAACAAGGCTTTAAATAGTTCACCCTAATTATAGAAACAAAATAATAAAATTTAGAAATTCCTCGGATTAGGTGACGCCATTTGTGATAGCCTATCAGGAGGCTGACGACTTATCACAAATGTCATCAGCTTCCTTTATGCTTTTGGTACTCGCTGCCTAACGCTGACGACAAATGGTGATGCCCTATCAGCTCCTTGATGACCTATCATAAATGTCGTCAAGGCTTTTCCTCATCTCTCATGTTTTGCCTTAGGTTGACGACAATCTTGACGACTTATCATCTCCTTGACGTCCTATCACAAAATATCATCACAACTTTCAACTTAGGCCAATTCTCTGTCTACTGCTGACGATGAAGCTGATAGATTATCACAGGGCTGACGACTTATCACAAATGTCGTCAGCCACACTTCGCCTTTATTTACTTCAGATTTCAGCTCATTTGTTTCCATTCTTGTTGGTTCTCTAGCATCTTAGCTTCTACTGCAAAATCAAACATAAAGCAATCAAAAATGAAAAAAGTTGCTTAAGACTTCGCAATTATTCTTAGTTAAAAACCTCAAATGTGTTAGCATTAACTCACACATCACGTTTGACTTTCTTCCTTTCGAGTTTGGGATCGTAAGGGGGTGGAGAAATGTTAGTGTCTAGTAATTCCTGTGGCATAGTCCATTCGGCCTTTGAAGGGACAACGTTAATAGCTTCTGAGTATGAGAAGAGGTAAGTTTCACCTTTATAAATTGGCGAAGAGTACTCGTAGATGGAGTTACCATAACCTACACCATCTCCATACTTTGCTTGCAAAGCTGCCATCGCATGTTCGCACGATATTTTCACCAAGTCAAATTTCCAATAAGAACAAATTCTCTCCAAGAGATTGACCTTGGTAGTAACACAATTGTCGAACACCGTGTACTGGTCGAGACCCCTGTTTGGATTAGTCACATACAAGGATTCGCTCACACTCTTATTATCCATTAGGATCTTTTCCGCATAAGGCACAAATTTATTCTTTTTACCATCGACAAAGGCATGCCGCTCCCTAAAATTTTCACCAAATTTCTAGCAATTGAATTGAATATGTACGACACGGGATACTCCCGTTCATTCATCAAAATTGAGTTGAGTGGCTCGGTGATGTTTGTGGTCATCACATCGTGCTTATTGCCCGAGAAGTGTGCTCTACTCTATTTTTCAAAACCAAGCATATTTTCAAGGACATGTGTTGCCTCAGGGCAATTATTCTTCAATTCTACAAAATTCTCACTAAACTCATCAAAGGAATAAGCCTCTGCCGCGGCGTAGAATAGATAAAGATGTTCTCCATAGTGTTGGTTTACATAAAGATTTTCAGCGAGATGCCTCATGCAAAGTCCATGATGTGCACGATTGTATACACGGGAGAAGGCATTGACGATGCTAATGTGTCTATCAGATAAGACACATAGATCTGATTCATCTTCTACTATAGACTTCAACTTCTCGAAGAAGAAGGTCCAAGAAGTATCATTCTCTTTATCCATGACACAAAAGGCAATTGGAAAGATATGATTTTAAGTGTCCTGCACAACGACACTCAGCAAAACACCTCCGTACTTGCCATATAAATGTATGCCATCAACGATAATTATCTTTTTTATGTGGGCATATCTCCGTATGCAAGCTCCAAATGCTAAAAAGTAGTAAACGAACGATCCATCTATCTGATTTAACATGATAGAGTAAGAATACCCAGGATTTAATAACTCCACCATCTGGGAAAAACCTGGAAAGCAAGCATATCTATGCTCCGGTGTCCCTCGAATGATATTCTTCGCAATTACACTTCCTTTCCAACACATCCAATAGCCTACATGGGAATACATCTCCTTAAACACAATCCTTTGAATTGCTCTTATGCTTGGATCCTTACCATCTTGAAAATGATTTACGCATAGTGAAGCAATCAATTCAGATGAGATTCTCTTATGCTTGCGGGTGGCGCGTTCAACACCGCACGTGTGCAATCTGACATACTTGTATATGTGAAATTTTTCCGAGGTTTCGTACTTCCTTGCCCGCAACAACCAGCCACAACTAGGAGATATACATTTCACCTTCAATAATTTGGTGCAGCTCTTTTCCGTACGATAATCAAAAGACTGCCTCACCGTTGCTCTGTCTAGTAGCATTTTGAGCTTTCTTTTTGGCGAATGTTTGATCATAATAGAAATTAATTTTGTCAGTGAAGAAATATCCTGGTTGGGATCCCGTTTCATAGTCTTCTTCTGCATTTTGTGAGTCCGGTGAAACGTCTTCCATATGCATAGAATTATCTTTCATATTAATTAGATGATCACTATCGTTCTCGTAATTATTCAAATCGTCGTCGACTGTCGGGCATCGAGGTGAGGATGGTGATGAATTCATCGGTCCTTTGAACAACCTCTCAACTACATTTATCCTTAAAATAGGCCTAAAGCCATCTGCATCAACATCCATCATGTACATCAACACACGTGCATCATTATTTATGATCGTAGGATTCACCTTTTTCCTCGAATACATTAGATAACTAATCACCACGTCGCTCGATGCGCAATCTAGTTCCCACTCTACATTACGCTTGCAATCAATTTGTCGTATGAAATATTGCGACGAACAACAATAGGCAGTGTCACCTTGGTAAAAGATCTCCATTTTCAATATTTGAGAGTATCCACTCATTCTCCCATAAAATCATCAGAAGCCAAAACAAATTCTGCAATAGACATCCTAGAATTAAACTTTGATCGACGGTAGATTATGTTGAGGGTCTATGTCGGGATGTATGCACAGTCGATGACTGACGATGACTGAGCCAGATATCCGTACAAAAATTTGAAATTGCAAATATTGCTTCTAATCAATGATCGTTGGATTTATGGAATAGAGAAATGAACTTGGAGTCGCCTGAGCTACTGTAATGTACTTTCTAAAGAGTTTTTGAGTAATGTGAGGGATTTAAAGATTTTTAACAATGATGGAAAGTGTGTTTGAGAAGATAACAAACAAATAGGGTAACAATGGATGTAATAGACAAGCTTATGATATTTGTAGACTGATTTAGAGTTGATCACCGAAAAAGACGTCGGAATCAGAGTTTTTTTAAGGAAAGAACCACCTTCTATTTTTAGCTTTTGAAATTTTTTTAAATATTTTTGAAAACCTAGATATTTTGTATTATATAATGGTTGATGATGGAATGGGTTGAAGTGTATTATTAGAAACTTATGGATGAATTTATTAATTTAGAAATATTGGGTTAAAGTGTAGTATTACAAAACTTGTGGGTGAATTTGTTGAGTTGGAAAAGTTTGTGATGATGTGGATTAAATAGGGTATATGGAAAATTTTTAAAAACTTTTGTCTAAATGGATAAATAGTTTTCAAAAGAGCCTTTTTGGCATACTTTCCCAAGTAAGATACCTAAAAATATGTTGCACAACAAGAATGTGTGAAGTAAGAGGGGCATGCATGAAATAAGAAACAAGATTCACAATATAAGACATATTAGGCCTAGTCATAGTCAAGTATTACAATGCTCCAACCATACTATGTTATTCAGAAGGATCAGATAATATTTTTCCATCCATTATGACAACGAGGTCCTGAATGATAAAGGTGTGCGAATAGGTTTAAATTTAAGGATATTAAATTTTCTGAAGAAATCTTGAATATATTTAGTTTGAGAAAGAAACATAAACACTAAAGACCACACTACTTGTACACTGAGAAAGTAATAATGGTCACTAAGATACTGATTGGAAAACAGAGAAATAATGTGATGGAGTAAAGCAGAAGAGGTCCTGAAAATAATAACATCTACATAAAAAAGTAAAATAAGATTTTAGTGGAAGAACGATAAATAAACATCGAAGAATTAGTCCAACTACAAATAAAGCCCAAACAAAATAAGAGACTACTAAATTTGTGAAACCTGGCCCGAGAAACCTGTTTCAACCCATATAGAGGTTTATCGAGTTTACACACATAATGGGTATAGTTAGGATGAATGAAATATAGAGTTTGGGTTATGTAAACATATTCAGTGAGATCATCATTTAAAAAGCCATTTTTAATATCCAACTGCCTAATGACCCAATCATTTGTAAAGGCAAGAGACAAAATAACATGAATAATAGTGAAATTTACTACCGAACTAAAGATATCATGATAATCCGATCCTGTATGTTGTCCAAAATCGCGTACAACCAAACGAGGTTTATGACACTCAATTGAACCATTAGGATGGTATTTCATTCGATAAACACACTAAAAAGTGTGCAAATTCATTTGAGGTTGATGAGGTACTAAATATCAAGTATTATTTTGAATAAGCACATTAAATTCATTTACCATGAAAATTTGCCAAATAGCTAGGGAGGAAGATCAGAGGAGTGATTTTATGAATGAATGCATAAGTGAATAATATTGATTATACATAATATCCAAATTTTAAAGCGTAATTCAAGTTAAATCCGCACTTAATATCCTACCTAAAATTGCTCTTGTTATGATGGGATGGAGGCAACAAATAAATTTTGTACGTAAATCCCATTATCATACAACTTTCATCTCCTTTACTGCAAATTCTTCAACAATTTCATTGTCTTTTTTAATCTTTTTATCAACTTTTCTTTTATCAATTTTGAATTCTTTTTCAACTTTTAAGTCGGTACCCATTAAGAAAAAAAGGAGAAAATAAACAATGTGATAGTGGCATATACTTTATGATAGTGATTCATATTTTTAATTTATTTATAAATGTTTGATACATTTAACATATGTTTGACAAATATAAATTATTTATTTTGGTGTGAGATTGAATTTTCAATGGTTAGTGAGTAATTTATGAAATGTATCATTGTGATACATCTAAAACCAAATGTATCATTTCCACAATTTGTTCTTAATTTTACTCCCCGTAATAATTGAAAATTAGTTACTTCCTTATTTAACTAACCACTAAATTACAAATGTATCACAATGTATATGACATACACTGTGATACATATTTCTACATTTAGTAATAATATTGCTTTAAAATGTCATTTTATTTTTAATGAAATGATTTATAATCATATAAATATTTATGATATATTTAAATCATAAGTTTTAAAAGTTCATCTTTATCTTGTTAAACTTTGTGTCAAATCATACTATCTTAAGCCAACAAAATTTAAATAATTGTACAAAACATAATATATATTGTACAAAAGTTTCTGTGAAGGATCCTCTATTTTTTCTTTGTTTCAAGACACGTGTATTGTAACAGTGAAAACAGGTGTACTTCTCTCTATGAATCATTACCAATTACCAATTAATCTAATTCCCTTCGTCTCTTTCTCTACTTTTCTATGTTCTTAATAATATTACTATTAAGATTTCTTTGAACCATTTATGATAATTGAAAATTCGCAACTGCTTCTTTGGGGTTATGGAGAGGAAAGAGAAACGCAACTACTCTTTGAGATGTAATTTCGTTTATTCATAGTGATAGTTCAATACAATGATGCAGTGTTGCTTTGGGGATTTTCCTCTCTCTGTCAATTTCATGGATGATATTTATGTTTGTTGTCAAATTTCTTGGTTTCAATCAGATGACGTTTCTTGAGAGGTTTGAGGAATCCTACAAGATTGCAGTATGTATTGTTCCAGGAATTTTTTCGCTCTTCCTTTTCGTCTTCTATCACTGTTGTTCTTTGCTTTTTTTTTACCCACTGAGGAATCAAAAGTATTTTTTTAGGCAATTTAAAAAATATGAGTGGCCATTCAAAAAAATAACTCTTGAAAAAATATACGTCAAGTTTTAGTATTGATAAAGTTTTTCCAAGTATAAAAATTTCTTTATAATAAACTAATGCATTTTTTAAAAAAAAAAATATAATTAGATTTTTGATTAAATGAGTTTGATGAGTTATAGGTTTAGCATTTTTAAAAAATGAGATTTTAATGACATGACATGACAACTAAGAGAGGAAGATTTTTGTGGTGTTGAGTGATATTGTGGTCCTAAATGAAACATAAGTGATATTTGAAGAAAATATTCAAAACTTAAGTGACTATTTAGAGAATTCACTCACATTTTTTGCGTTTTCTTAACCGAATAGTTTCTCTATTGATGTCTCTATCAATACTTTGAATTTTGAGACACTCTCATGTTTAATGAATTTTGAGACACTCTCAAATTTACTGCCAAAAATTTCAAACTTGGGTTAAACCTTAAGTGGAACTGCTTTCGCAATTTTTTAATCCAAATTCAACTACTCTTTCAATTTGAATCACTCATTGTCATCAATTTTAGCAATAAACATGTACACTCAATCAATTATCTTTAATCACTTTTTAAATCAGTAACAAATTAATAGTTAGGAAAATCTCATCAGTGAAAACTCAAATGGTTCGTATGAACAAGTTTATTATTAAATTGATATCACCAAGTCGGATTTAGATGCCAATTTCCAAAAATAAAAAACCAACAATGGCAGATTTTGAAAGTTTTCCCCAAAAGAATTGTGATTCTGTCTTCAATTTCAACCTCAAAAGACCACACCAAATAAAATATTGAGCTTTCAATTTCATCTTCAAAGGCTTCAATATTAGAGTCGCAAAATGTGTACGATATACTAACTATATTTAAATTTGAGAGTGTTTATATTAGATGCACTAAATATTTTTTTTAGAAACTATGAATTTAGTGTTATTTTATGAACTTAATGAGAACATAAGTACAATAGCTAGACAGTAATTAATTCTCCTACATCTGAGTATTATGATTCATGCATTAAGACATTTGATATACTTTTCTTATCCTAACTTTTTCTCTATTATTTTTTTTATGGCCACGTAAAGATGAGAATGACTTTTAGAACTTTAAGGGATCGTTTGGTGGAGTGTATTAAAAAATATAATGCATGCATTAGATTTGTGTACTATTAATTCCTTGTTTGGTACATTTTTTAAGCCTATGTATAACTAATGTTTTTATTAGTTATATACTTTATTGTGTATTGAAGAGTGTACTAATAAAACCAACATTTTCTATATATTGGTAATACAAAGCATTTCAATACATGCATTAACTTGGTTAATGACATTATTACCCCTTTAAAATATTTGTTAGTTTTTTCACCATTTTTATATTTTTTAATTTATTTTCTCACCATATTATGTTGTAAAAAGTTGGCTTTGTCTCATCTCTATATTTTTCCATAAAAAAAGGTGATTTTCTTCTTCTTTTTTCTACTTAATTAAACACTGTTTTAGGGCTTTCAAACACAATAAAAAATTAAAATTGGCTTCAGAATGACTAGATTAGAAATATACTTGGGCTTTTAAACATTAAAGTAATGGTGTTACTTTCATCATTTTTTCTTGTTAATAAGGTTCATCTCGATTGAAATTTTACGGTCACAGTGATAGTGTTCAAAACCTTCAAATCAGAGCAGCAGCAGCACCAGAGTCATGATAGTTGAAATTTCTGGCCTGCAGAAAATCTTTGGAGGAGTGGATAGGGCGGTAAGAGCTCTCATCTTCAAATTATTGCAGTGAAAAATTTAGGAAAGTTCTTTATGGTCCATGAGGTGATTATTGTCTAGGAGTTTATTTTTGTATACTATGTGCGTCTGTAGCCACTCCGCGAACCAAAAAAAGGCTAAAGAATTTTATTGAAAAGATGAAGGATATTTTTATAAATGAATATTATTTTATTTACATAATTTATTGCACATTATTTTTAATACATCACATCAAATCGTGTATAAAAAATAATGACAGTATAAATAATACAAGCATTATTAATACAAGCACTATTAATACAACTTATTTCAGTATTATTCTTGTACACTCTACCCAACGATTTCTAATTATAAGTGTGTAAAGAGTATTAAATACTTGACGGAGAAGCTTGGCCTTATAGTATTTTAAAATTTTAAGAACCACTTATTTAATACTACATAGTGTACACATCTACTTGTTGTTGTGTGAAAGTCGTAACACTTTCCTAAAAATTATTGAAATTTCTTTGTGGATGCTTTGTTGCTCTGTCAGCTACACATATCGAGAGAGTTAATGACTTCAAAATCTCCATTCAAAGCTTAATTCGATTTCCACATTAATATGTGAGCATACCTGACTTAAGTAGATGAATTGAGGACGAGAAAGACTGAAATTAAGTCATGTAATAGACAATTTACCACAATAGTAGTTTTAAGCATTTTCTCTCAATTACATAAAGAGAGTGATGGACGAATTATTTTTTTCTTTTTAATATTTTAGGGTCTAATTCCTGCATCTATTTATTTTGTTGAAGTTTTCATAAAAAGAATTTAGTTGTTATATTTTTAACATAACAAAAATTAAAAATAAAAGAAATTTTGAATATTTAAATAAATGTGATGGGGTGAATGTTTTTTGTTTTGTATAGATTGATAAGATTGTATCAGTTGTAAAAATAATTTGAAAATAACACGTCTTTTAGTCTCCAACTCTTGAAAAGCATTTGACGTAGGCTACATCAAAGATATGCTTATAAGCAATGACCTCTGCTACGCATAGACCTAACATGTTGGGTTTTGATGCAATTTTTTTGTCACAGTTAATTTTTGGATAATACAACTAAAATAATTGACTACACTTGATCAAAGACCTTGATACTAACTCGACAAAAAATGACATTCTTATATATGTGTGTGTGAGAGAGATTGATAATCAATTTTTGGAGCACAAAAGTAGCTTGATGGAGTTGAGATATAGCAGCAAACACTTCTTAATTAGTACAGTTTAGATACTCAGATAGTAAAAGACTTTTTGACCTCTTAACCATTACCTAAAATTTGGTGTGGAGAAGTAGTTTTGTGATTACAATGAAAATACATAAAAATAATGTTGTGTTATTTTGAAATTTATATCTTTATGTATGTTAAATTTAGTTTTTTTTTTCTCTTTGCTCAGGGTCTCCATTCAATTAACTTAAGAGCTAACAGATTCATGATGGTTAGAGACAGATATATGATTTTCACTTTTCGATCTTCAATGCAGAAGCATGATCAATTTTGTATATCAGTTGAAAAGTGATAATGTCGGTGATTCACCTAACTCTGAGTAAGGTCAGTATATAAGTGGTGGTCTTGTTATTTTATATAACACTTGGTATAGAGATTCTGATTTTCTAAAGTTTTTGAGTAGATAAGTTATAACTGAGACAAATAATAATTGAGAAGGCTTTATTGATTTTTTGCTATAATAAATTGCCAGTGTGAGTCGACTAAAGAATTTTGAACTCTTACTAAATTTCGTCAATTAAATTACTTTTTCAAAAAATGAGAGGCATTTAATCATATAACTACAGAAATATTTTCATTGATAAGAAAAAGAAAAAAATACAAACTGAAGATTGTATTAAAATACCGGTCAAATGATGATGAAAGATCTATTTTGAAGTTGAAATTTTAAACTTTGTGTTGTTTTGGTTGAAGATCTATGAGTTGTGGTCTTACTTTTTAAAAAGTAACTTCTCGGTTTAATATTTCTATTTATATCTCTCGAAATGAGTTATATATATTCATAAATAATGAAAAATCACACATAAGAGAGAAACCAAGGTTGAAAACTATTGCCATGAATACTTACTTTGCAACATTGATGAGAAAGTCTTTCATCCTAAGAAGTTGTGATTGTTTTGTATCTATTCATTCATGTTTGCCTTCTCAAGTGAGTGTTTGAGTTATATGTCTTGAAGTTCATATTAATAAGGATTACCTGTATTTGTATTATTCATCAGGTCACTTTATTCCACAATGCTATCATCCAATTCTATGTAGATTGAATATCCATTATACTTGTATGGACATAACATACACTACTTCTATGACGTATGATTTGAAAATGAAAGCTGTCAAACCCTTATTCTATTGATAAGTAGTTTGTTGCGAATTTTGCAGTATGAAATCTCTCAATCTTTATTCTATTGATTAGTATTTTATAGCGGATTGCACTATGAAATCTCTCAACCTTTTTTCTATTGATTAGTATTTTATTACAGATTTTGAACTTTTATTATACTAAAACAAATATTTATTAAATCTTACTTGAGTTCCTATGTTTCAAGGTTAATATTATGTTACATCATCAATTTTTTCTTTGTAGGTTCTTTATTTAGAGATGAGAAAGAAATATATTTTGAAGTGCAATAGATGTGAATTCTTTATCAAAATAACAATCACATTGGATAGAAAAGGATGAAAAAAAGACACTCAAAGAATAATTTGCATAATCAATTGTCCTAATTGTTGATAATCAAGGTTCAATCTCTCAATTTAGATTTTAAATTTGATCTAGCATTGACCAAAGAATGATTTTCATTCTCACACTTGATTGATTGTTCTTGGACATTGAATTAACTCTGTTTTCTTTTGCTTATGTAGTGTTATCCTTATTCCAATATGACCTCTCTTATGCTTGCTACTTTGTAAAAGATGAAACTTTACTTTTTTATTTGTAAATTATGGTTGCTATGAGGTATCTATATCAATTTAATGCTCAAATAATAGATGCAACTAAAATTAAACATAAATTAAACTATATTCGAATTCGAAATGTTGGGTCCGTGCATAGCACGGACATGCTTATCTAGTATAATACTACACAATACTTAATACTACTGTTGAAAGTATTTAAGAAGAGATAAACATTCAGTACCTCCTGAACTACGGCCAAAGTTACTATAACACCCTCCAACTTCACAGGGATCCTATTATCCCTCTAAACTCAATTTTAGCATATTTTTATTACCTTTTTGTGTTGTGATACCTTTATAACATAAAATGAGGCTTACGTCAAAGGCGTCACGTCGGCTAAAAAGATTGACAAAAGGTGTCACATTAGCTAAGAAGGTTAACAAAAATACACTAAAATTTAGTTTAAAAGGTAATAGAACTCACGTAAAATTGAAATGTATCCTAATAAATTTGATCATAGTTTAGAGATATTGAATGCTTTACTCTATTTAAGATCTTCGTTAAACAAAACACCATATTTTTTTTTTTTATTTTTACATTTCGTTCCTAAATTTTAGTGATCGCGTGTCCTTTTTTTGTAATTTTCTGCTTTATAATGTGTACATAGTTTATTATTCCTGTGCATTTGTGTGCCACTTTTTGAAATGTGCACTTAAAACTTTATATATTAAGAAAATATATGTAAATGTTGGACTTCCTAGCACCAATTAGTAGCATTACTTTTTGGACCAAATTATATATTAGCCTTTGAAGGCTCCAACTTGCTAAAATAAATAATTTCTATGATAAAAATCGGTAGTGAAATAAATGTTGTTAAACCAAAAGATAACTATTCATAGTACACAAAGGAGGAATCAATTACTAATATGACAAAAAAGAATCTAGTTATATATTTATTTTTTAAGATAATTTAAATTTGTATTTGCATATTAGGGTTAAACCTTGCAACCAATTGATGTTTAGTCATCCCTCAAAAGAGAGAGTACAATATAATGTGTTCAAAGACCATAAATTTTGCAAAAAAATAAAATACTACGAGCTTTTTTTTGACTTGAGATGAACTTAAATTTTAGAAGTATGATTGTTAAAAGCTCAATTTCTTAGAGATTGAAGCATACGTAATAGGAAAATGACATGAAATACACCTAGAAGTAGTTTAAATAACTAGCATACACACTCAAACCAACTTTTTCATTTTTTTTCTAATTATCATGTATACATTTCAAAATAGTTGCACACAGAAAGCATGAACTCTATACGTCAAAAATAAATTTACAATTTACTAAAATATGGGTGAAAATTAGATTTATGAGAAAATATTTATTTTGTTTTTATCCAATATTCAAATATTATTGACATGGTTAATTCGAATGTGCATCATTTAAACCCTATTCAAGTAGAGGACCCTTATTCTAATTTTTTTATATTTAGAATTTGTACTCGAAATATTAAAAGCACAAAAATCATAAACATTGCACCACACCTTTCAATAAAAAATCCTAAACTTGGAATTCCTACAATTTTAAACTAATAATCCAATAATAATGAAATATACAGTAAAAAGATATTAAGTAGTAGCCCTCGATAGGTGGTAGACATGGTGCAATAGATATCGTATTTGTACAAACTTAATTATTTAGACGTTAAAGCTTTAACCATAAATCCTTTCTTAATTAGAATATCTTTTTTATGTAACTCATTAGCGAAAAAAAATTATATATACTTTTTTTTTTTTTTTTTTTTTTATATATTTATGGTGTTAGTATGATCTAACTAATATTTTTTTTTTTACAAAATCAGCTTCATTATTCTCTATTATATAGTTATATATAAATTGAAATCAAATAAATTATGTTCAAATACTAAAATCGAATTAAAGAAACCATCAAATCAGGTCAAATTAATTTGATACGATAAAGAGGATGCGGACAATAATTTCATATAGTTCGACCCTTCTTAGCAGGGTCGACTCAACGAATTTGGTGGCCTAAAGCTAAATTTTAATCAGAGGTTTCAAGTATATTCAATAAAATTAATTTTTTTTTGCATCACACATGTATCTCATGTACCACCCGTGCGATATACGTGCATCTTGTGCGATTTAGGTGCATTTTGTGTGTTATACATATATCCTGTTATCAATTAATAAAAATATTTTTTAAAAAATAGAGTCTAAAGCCTCAAATCATTACTTTAATAGCTTTATGATCGAGTCAGCCCTACTTCTCAGACACGACGAATAACAAAAATTTAATACATCAAAATATTTTCTTTTGCCATAAGTAAAGAGGGTGGGGTGCTAGTTGTCAAAAACGCGTTGATTTATGGAAAGAGACATTATTATAAAGAGAAAGTACGTAATAAAAAGAAACGCGGTTTTGAATAAAAAATAGGTCAGCATCATCTTTCATAATTCACATGGTCTCTTAGTCAATGCGATTTATACTTGCACATATATATATCTACATAAATTTTCATCATTACATAAATAATACTATAGTATACTTGTATAATCATTCCAACATATTTGTTCTGAAAAAGCTATTTCAGTCATGACTGGTGGAAGAGAAATCTTGCACAAGATGAAGGTCTGTTATTATTACAATTCATTGTTTCTTATATTTGAATTGAAAAAAAAAAAAAAGATTCAATTTTTGTGTTAGTTGCAAGTTTTTGTTTTATGGGTTATTGAGTTCTTGTTGAATATTTGTAAGAATCAAGATTAGTTTCAAAGAATTTGAATATGTTTATATAGTAGAAAATCAGAATAGATTATAGAAGTAACCTATTTGTGACCCCGACTTGTTTGGGACTGAGTCGTAGTAGTTGTTGTTTCATGAACATTATGGTCCCGTTTGGTCATAGATTTTGAAGTTTGAAACTTGAAAATTTGAGTGTTGAAGTTGTGTTTGGACATGCATTTTACTTGGCCAAACATATATTTAAAGATAAATTTTCGAAATCTCCTTCTAGAATTTAGGCAAGGAAGTTGTATAGTCTAAACTTTCAAGATATTCAGGGAATTTGGTAATGGGCTGTGAAAAATTTTAGGTAACGAAAGGTTGGAACTTTATTAGATCGGAGATAGTGAGGACTATGATTGGAGTGGTTTAGGGATCAGGTGATTTGGGGAGTTAGGGAATTCACTCAAGTTCAGCTGAATGTTAGCTTTTTAAGTGGCAATGGTTGAGTACTTAAAGCCATTTGACATTGTAGTGATTCGCAGTGAGGTGAATTGTGAGGGGGGCCTTGGCGTAACTGGTAAACTTGTTGCCATTTGATTAGGACGTCATGGGTTCGAATTGTGGAAACAGCCTCCTGCAGAAATGCAGGTTTAGACTGCGCACAATAGACCCTTGCAGGCTGGTCCTTCCTCGAACTCTGAGCATAGCGGGAGCTTAGTGCACCGAGGTGCACTTTATAGTGAGGTGAATAGTGAATGCCCCTATGATTATGTTCTTAGAAACCTTCTTGCATCGTAATTTCTTAAACCGAAATGAGCAGAAAGAAAGTGGGAGAAAGTGAGGGGACATGATTAGTACTTGATTGAAAGTGTCGCGTAGAGTTGGAAAAAAGAGGGGCTTCAATTTTTCGGCAGAGTGACGTTGTTTGTTTATGTGAGCTGGTACTCTTAAGTGTACTTTCATCTGAGCGTAGTGCTAATGTGCCAAGCTAATGCCAGGTCAAATTTAGAGAATTTTGAGTGCATTTCTATTTTAGCTTCATGAGTTTTCGTTCCTTCGTTGTTGCTGCTTGGGTAGAAGGACTATTGAACAAAGTAAAGTGCCTTAATTTGGTATTTGACTGTTCATTGTGAGCGATCATTGAACTTGTATGCTGTCAATAAAAAAAGCAACATTTCTGTTTTTTTAGTATGAAGATATTTGCAATAGGGTGTATCTAGGACATAAAGAGACTCTAATGCTCCCCAAATTGTAGATTTATCATGATACCCTTTGTTGTGTACGTAAAAATCATCTTCTGCTATCTGCATATTTGTTAGTGACCTACTATCTCGATTTTCTTCCAATTCGACAAATCCTTATGTTGAAATGTATGTGTTGGATCCTGTATCTGTCATTACGCTGCTAGGAATTGACTTTATATCCTGGCCACAGTATTTAAGAGATAAATCATCTTCATTGTACTTTACCTTATAAAAATCATCTTTTAGTTGTGCATTACACAATGGCCATTAATGCGAGCTGTTTTGAATTTTTGGTTTTGTTAATGTTTTTGAATTTCTGATCATGCTTTTCTTTAATGAGTATAATAAGATGGAAAACAACTGAATAATCAATTCCTGCACTTAACAAGAAGGTTGATATAGCCATACAGCTGCCTATAAACGTGATTGCAGGCGAAGTTTTGGTTGTCACTGGAATTGTTCTCTAATTTCAATATCTATCTTTGTGTGTATCTGTAATAGTCAAATAGATATTTGAAGATAAATTTTAAAAATCTGCTCTCAAAATTTGTGGCAAAATGCTAGCGAAACTTAGGCAAGGAAGTTGTATAGTATAAGTCTTCAGGTTATTTAGGGAACTTGGTAATGGGCTGTGCTACATTTTAGCTAAAGAAGGGTTGGAACTTTATTAGATCAGAGACAGTGAGGATTGTCTGGTGCAATTAAGACTACTGTGATTAGAGTGGTTTAGGATGGGTGATTTGGGGAGTGAGGGAATTCGCTCAAGTTCAGCTGAATGTTACCTTTTAAGTGGCAAAGTGCTGAGTAACCTTGATGTAATTGGTAAAGTTGTTGCCCATGTGACCAAGAGGTCACGGTTTGAGCTATGGAAACAACCTCTTGCAGAAGTGCAGGGTAAGACTGCGTATAACAGACCCTTGTGGTCCAGGCCTTCCTTGGATCCCGTACATGTCGGGAGCTTAGTGCACCGGGCTTCCCTTTATAGTAAGGTGAATTCTGAATGCTCTGTTGATTGAAAGTGTCGCGTAGAATTTGATAGAAGAGGGACTTCAGTTTTTCGACAGAGTGGCTATAAAGATTTTTGTCTATGTTGTAAGTTTTTGTGATCTGGTATTAAGGGCTCATTTGTTTGCACTTAATGGAGGTCTGAATCTGAATGGTTCAAACTTCAGACCATTAAATGCATTTGTTTTTTATTAAGATTTTAACTCTTAATAAGTCTGAATAGGTCTTAATCATTCAGATCTAGAATCAAGTCTTAATAGATCTGAAGAAGTATTTTGGTGTTGGATAATATTCTTCGCCACTCTATTCATATTCATCAGTCACCACCTATGTCATTGCCATCATTGTCAACCACCACCCACCACCACCAATCACCTCCACCATCACAACCACCATCGACAAAAAATATTGCTACCAACCACTATTGTCAACCGCTACGACACCTACTACCTCTATTATTCTAATTATATTTACCGCCACCACCGCCGCCAACAACACCACCATCATCAACCACTACCGGTCAATATCTACTATCGATCAACTCATCTATCACAACTAGCACCACCGTTCACTACCACTAATACATCACAACCTCCACACATTCTTCGGTGACCATCACCATTGTCACTAGTAACGCCACTTCTATCATCACTTCAATCACCATCATCGCTACAATTTATCTCTACTAACAACCATCTCCACCATCACAACTAACAACATCTCCAACTAGCACCAACACATCGTCAACCATCATGCATTCATTTTTCAGCTATCACAATCAACACCTCCAACTACTAACATCAAGCAACATCACATCTCAACCACCACCACCACTATCAACCGCTACCATCATAACAGTCACTACAATACCAACCATCACAACTATCACCACTAACATTACTAATCACTAACATCAATCATTGCCACTGCAACCACCATTATAAACCATCTCCACCATCACTAACAAACATAAATATTTTTTTTCAATCAAATAATAATTTAGTTGTATTAAATTACATACTTTTTCAATATATAATTAGTTTTTTATTTGAATTGTATTTTTTATTTTATTATATATACAAATAAAAATTTTTGCACATTCAGACATTGAAAAACAAACAGTCTTAGTCATTCTATTTTCAGATCTAGAGACAACATCTTAATCATTCAAATGTGCATTAGATTCAGACGTCTGAATCTTAAAAAAACAAATGCAGCCTAAGTGTACCTTCATCTGAAGCTGAGTGCTAATGGACCAAGCTAGCCCCAGGTCATACTTAGTGAATTTTGAGAGCATTTTTCTCCTATTTTAGTTTCATGAGTTCTCGTTCTTCCTTTGTTGCTTGGTGTTGAGGGACGATCAAACAAAGTGCGTAAGAAAATATCTCGAGAACTCTACGAGATTGACTTAGGTCTCAAAGAGTGAATCGGTGTTTTACTAGTGCGGATTCCTCAAATACCTTAAATAGTGATAATCATGGAAAATGTGAAATATTTGATAGGATCCATTTCGGGAAAGTAGAATGTGAGGGAAATTCAAATGTGAAACAATACGTCAGTTCTTCTACTTGGAATATCCTCCTTAACTTCGTCTTTGGTTGTTCATTGTATGTACACAAATTCTGACAGTCCTGCTGCAGCTTCAGAATTCTGCACATGCATGCACAAGCTAAGCTCTGTGTTGCCTTGCAATGGAGGCAATTTAAGAAACTCTTTGTGTGCTTGAACAAATTTGAACTCACGGAACAGAAGCAAACTTATAAGATCAGCGCATTAAATATCAGACATGCTCTTCCAATTCTGTCTCTTAATTGCTCCTCATCACGAAGATGGACTTTCATCTTGATCTATGTTTTGAGCACCATCCGATTGCTCATTGTATGTGTGTGTAAGAGTATAGAGGTTAAAACAAACAAGGAGGATCACTAAGAATCTTTCCATGAAATAAAATCACCATAACCAAGTTCTCTTTGATTGAATTTTAAACTTAGATAGGATATTAAATAACTTGGTTTGTCATTATCGAAATCAGTTGACTGAAAACCAAATCAATTAAGTGAAACTTTCGGGACTTACAGCGTTTAGAAAAGGCTCATTAATTCTTTCAAGAAGGAATTAGTAGACTAGCAGAAGCAATATTATATTAGAGAAAGAAGAAGATTGTTGTAAGGATTAACATAATTCTCAGGAGAATACTCAAAAGGAATCTTTTGATTCAATAATCGAAACTGATGGAGATCTCGAGATCTTACTTAATCTCAAGCAATACACATAACAAGTTGTTACAACGAAAAGAACACTGAACAAGCAAAGCCAATCACTTCGGAAAGCATACAAACAAATTTTGCCAGAGGAAATGGAAATGCTCCAAATAGGAGGATGAAAATGAGTTAAAAATCAAGGAATAGTGGAAAAATATTGAACGGAAGGATACAATTGTTATTAGTAGGTTGGTGGGGGAGATGGTGATGGAGGTGGAGGTGAAGCATAGGTGGCAGATTGCTCGTACTTTGTAGGTGGCGGAGGTGAGGCATAGGTGGGTGTCTCTTTCTCATAGTTTGTTGGTGGTGGAGGTGAGTAGTATGATGGCCGTTGTTCATAGGTCTTTGGTGGAGGTGGTGGAGAGTTATAGTAAGGTGGAGGTGGATACTTATAATTAGTTGGTGATTCCTCATAATATTTTGGTGGTGGAGGTGGAGGAGAATTGTAGTATGAATGTGGTTTTTCATAATAAGCTGGTGGTGGTGGAGATTTGTAGTAAACTGGTACCTTGTAATATTTTGTTGGAGGCGGTGAGTTGTAGTATTTAGGAGCTGGCGACTTGTAGTAGTGTTTTGAAGGAGTTGGCGACTTGTAGTAGTGCTTTGAAGGAGTTGGTGACTTGTAGTAGTTAACCGTTGATGGGGACTTGTAGTAGTACTTTGAAGGAGCAGGTGACTTATAGTAGTGCTTTGAAGGAGTTGGCCCCTTGTAGTAGTACTTTGAAGGAGCAGGCGACTTGTAGTAATGCTTTGAAGGAGTAGGTGACTTGTAGTACTTCTTTTCAATTGGTGACTTGTAGTAGTGGTTTGAAGGAGTAGGCGCCTTGTAATATTTTGCTGGTGAGGGCGATTTGTAATATTTTACTGGCGACTTGTAATAGTTGTGCTTAGAAGGTACAGGTACTTTGTAGTATTTGTGTGATGGAGAATATTCAGCAGGTTTTTTGTAGTAAGGAGTGGGTACATGATGCTTGTCTGGAGATGGTGATTTGTAGTACTTCTTAGAGCTGTAAGAAGGTGTGGGAGAAGTATAAGTATAGGAGTAATCAGCAAAAACGGTGCTGGCTGCTAAGCAAATTGCCAAAGCAGCTGCAAGTAGGGACCATTGCCCCAGCTCCCCTGAGCTTCTCATTCTGATATGCAAACCAACTAAGAGAAGAGACACAGAGAACTAAAACTTGTGTTGCATTGTTAAGAAGGGAGCGCTGGTTTTTATACAGCAATGCGACATCTTTCTTGTTGACATTTGATGTATTGCCTTAATGGTTACCCACCAAGATGAGAGCAAAGTCCAAATAAGACTTGGTCAATAGTACTGAGTGGGAGGCATTCTTTGTTGACAAAAATGATTACAATAAAACTAAAATAAAAACAAAGAGGAATAGCATAAAGTAGTTAAAGATTTGACAATTTTTAAACAATAAACAAAGTAGAGAAATGGGGACATTTACTTCGTTATTTTTTCAATGTAAAGGCTATGGAGTAAACGGCCTTGCAGATAAGGTCCTTTATGATCCTTGGCTCTTTGCAATTTCAAGTTTGGAGCTAGAGGATCAAAGTCTAAGGAGAGAAATGCATGCCACTTCCTTAAAAAGCAGCTCACAGAGTCTGCGTGTTTCTGTGATTTGATGAACTTGGACCACCAGTGGCTCATCTCACTTGTAATCACTGAATTTTTTCCACTAGAATGGTAGTCATAACATTTTTTTCACACTAAAGTAGCTCCACTATAACATGTGATCACATTCGAGTTGAGGGTGTATTTTTTCTTTTAAAACTGCTTTGCTATGCATTACTTGAGCTCAGGGTCTTTCCGAAACAGCCTCTCTACCTCCAAGAGGTAGGGGTAGCGTCTGCGTACATTCTACCTTCCTCAGACCCTACATTGTGGGAGTACAGTGGGTATTTTCTTGTTGATTAATATTGCTCTTTGTTTCTCAAATATTAGCATATATTTGCCTATGTTTTTGACCATCAGAATATGGCACTTCTCTACACCAACATGCACATTCAGCTGCTATTTGCAGATTCTGTTATGCACTCATCATAATAAGCAAATAGAGTATGATGAAGCGGGCATTGGAATTGTTTTGTTGATAGAAAAGCAGAATTTGTTTTTTCAATATGAAGATATTTGCAGATAGGGCAGTAGGACATAAAGACGTTCTAATGCTACACAAATTGTAGATTTATCACGATGGCCTTTGTTGTTCACATAAAAATCATTGTCTGCTAGCTGCATATTAGTTGGTGACCTACTATCTTGGTTTTATTCCGAATAGATAAATCCTTAGGTTGATATTTATCGGATCCTGTATCTGTCATTATGCAGCTAGGAATTGAATTTATATCCTGGTCACTAGTATTTAAGAGATAAATCATCTTCATTGTACTTTGCCTTAAAAAAGATCCTGTAATTGTGCATTACACAACAGTCATTGATGTGTGCTGTTTTAAATTTTTTCTTTTTGGTAACTATTTTTGATGAGTATAATAAGATGGATAACAACTGAATAATCAATTACTACACCTTACGAGAAGATTGATATAGCCATACTGCTGCCTATAAACGTGATTTCAGGCGAAGTTTTGGTTGTCACTGGAATTGTTCTCTAATTTTAATATATATCTTTACGTGTATCTGTAAATTCTCTCTCATGCAGAAAGCTAATTGGTGTACGGAGGAGTCATTGTTCTCACACTAATGCATTTGTTACATGTCTTGCTCAGGAAAAGGCATGTTTTATTTCTTCCATGCCAGACTCGCCAGCATCAAAGCGGATCACTCACGGCTCCCACCTGGTGAAGGGAAAGTCTAATCATGCCATGGAAGATTGTTTAGTTTGTGAGTTTAAGCAAGTCAATAACAACGAGTTGGGACTATTTGCGATCTATGATGGACATATGGGCCATGATGTGGCTCACTACTTGCAGACACACTTGTTTAACAATATTTTGAAAGAGGTAGTGCATAATTCACAAGAAGGGTTTGCATTGCGACGACTCTGTTCTCACTTTTTATTACATTCCCGCAAAGTCTTACTGGTCCTTGCTCTATGTCTGCTCTCATTTTCTCTCTTCTGTTAATCCCATTCTTCTTTCTCAATCTTTTGTTCATGCATCACCTGTCTCTGTGAGCAGCATGACGTTTGGACGGATACTGTGAGTGCAACTCGTAGAGCTTATCAAAAAACAGACAAAGATATTCTAGAAAAAGCATTCCAATTGGGAAAAGGAGGGTCAACTGCAGTTACTGCAATGTTGATCAATGGTCAAACGCTTATAGTTGCAAATGTGGGAGATTCTCGAGCAGTCATATCCAAGAAAGGTGTTGCTCAGCAGCTATCAATTGATCACGAGCCAAACAGAGAAAGGGAGATAATTGAAAGCAAAGGCGGATTTGTTTCAAACATTCCAGGTAGCTTTCGTGTTAATGATTCATGGTTTAGTTTAAGTGGTCTAAGATGATTTCACTCTCTCACATTGATACTGCTCCATTTCATTTGACCGCTTCAATCGGTTCTCTAATCTTCATGCTCAAACTTCAAAGTTCTTGAGATCTTAAAGTCAGCCATCCCTCTGAATTGTTCGTCCTGATGCATTAGAGGGATATATCAATAACTGTTGTGTCTTTGTGTCTTCACGCAAAGAATGGGCTTTGCCAAGAAAATTAACCTTGTATTCAATGGCTGAATATACTGTGCACAATGTGGTACAAGGCCTACCAAGTGAATATACTATTTGTTGATTAGTATGCAATCGATGCAGTGTGTTCTCTAGCCATAAGTCGGTGATTCAGACAGTATATTGCTTCACACAAGTTGATAATTTGGAACTTTGTAGGTGATGTACCTCGTGTTGATGGACAGCTTGCTGTTGCCAGGGCATTTGGAGACAAGAGTTTGAAGAGACATCTTAGTTCAGATCCAGACGTGGCAATTGAGCTGATAGATAATGATGTAGATCTCATCATTTTGGCAAGCGATGGTCTGTGGAAGGTGAGCTGTTTCCGTAACATAGAGCTAACGCTGTGTCTATGCTCCTCCTTTACTTCTACCACTTAGAATACTTCCATTCATAGGGCCCATTAATAAAATATCTTGAGGAAAATGTTGTATTCTCTTGAAGCTGAGGGTCTATCGGAACAGCCTCTCTAACTCCCAAGGTAGGGGTAAGGTCTCCGTACAATCTACCCTCCCCAAAACCCACTTGTGGGATTACACTGGGTATGTTGTTTAGGAGGATGTTGTACTTGCTCTTGTTAGTCGGCCGTTGACATTTGCTTTGCCTATTTGTAGGTAATGTCCAACCAAGAGGCAGTAGATTGCATTAAGAACATGAAAGACGCGAAAGCAGCAGCTAAACATTTGTCAGAAGTCGCGATTTCAAGGAAAAGCAAGGATGATATTTCTTGCATAGTTGTCAAGTTCCAGTGAAAAGTGAGTCCTTTTGCAAGTAACATAACTGGGCTGTACAAATTTTTTTGAAATGAAAACACTTTCAATGCTGAACATTGCTTTGTTAAGTTGAAAATATGTTGTAAAATGGATTCAATGTTGAGTACTTGTATATTCATTTTCTCAGACAAATATGTTACATTTCCTCTAAGCGGAGTCTCTATTTATTTCTCAAAACTGTTTCTGTTACCTAGAATAATAATTTGTTCAAATAAGCACTTTATGGAGGAGTCTCAGAGTAACTGATAAAGTTGTTGTCATGTGATGAGGAGGTTACGGGTTCAAGCTGAGGAAATAGTCTCTTGCATAAATGCAAGATAAGGTTGCGTATCATAAACCCTTGTGGAGGGCAAATAAGAGAAATAGTCAAACATGAAAGGGTTATCTATAAAAAAAAAAAAAAAAAAACCTTCAACTTTGAATTAATTACAAGACATATCGGGGTAAAGGAGATTTGCATGTATCTTAAGCCTATGTATTTAAGATACACGCGAACTTTGCCTGTGTATTTCAGGTACATGCATATTTTGAAGGTCTGAATACACGTGATTTTAATTTATGTATCTCAGATACACTCGAAATTTGGCTTGTATATTTGGACTGTGTATTTTAGATACACTCAAAATTTGACTTTTGTATCTGGACAATTACTTCGATATATCTTGTACTTATTTTAGAAACTTAGAAGGTGGTTTGTAATTAGAGACCAAACCTCCTATATTTCCTGTTATTTGTCCATGATAATACTAGTATTAATTAAATTGGGCCTTTTCAACCACATGGGCCACTTTGTTCACACTGCAACCTAAGCTCATCTGGGCTTAATTTACAAGTTTTTGCATGGATGTGTAAGAATAAGTTAGGGGAAAGAATATAAATAGTATTTCTCATGAAATTATTAATCCGAAAAATGGTCGTTAAATTTTAATTTTATTTTTTATTCATTTGCTGACAGTTTTGTACAATACTAATACAAATTTTAAACATGTTTTATATAGATATGTATTCTATACAATAAAGATACAATTTCTATATATATATATATATATTTGTACAATAGCAATATAAATTCTATGCACATCATATTAGAAAATACATATCTATATACCAATGATAAAAATCTTCACCATAAATTTGCTGGTCTATTTTTTTTTTTACAAACTATATCAGTATGATATATGAATTGTATCAATATGACATATAAATTGTATCTGAACTACTTGAGCTAAAATGATCAAAATTATGAAATGGTCATAATATGAATTTTGTTTGGGTCGACTGGCCGTGAATGTCCAATGACCCAATAATAAAACAATTATTTTGAAAAGGGTCAGTTCATGTTCTTTTCTCAATAAGTTGTGCCTCTTCGTGGATTATGAATAGAATTTAGGCCTCTAACGGTATATGTTCGGCAAAAATTAAGTTGCATTACTTGTTATATCTTATAACACATAACTTGCATTATATTATGATCAAACTATATGCTTTTGTCATGCAATTCTTTTTTTCGATATCAGGGGTATATTTGGCTACTTGTTGCTATTTACAGTGTTAAAGGAAAAAAAAAAAATTTGAAGGACAATAATTAAGACCACTGGTTTGCGGATAATAAAACTACCGAAAATAAAGGCATTCATGTGAATGAACCATTTACGCAAATATCCTTTTTAGACTCTAGTTATGTTTTAACCTATTTTTAAAAGTTGTGCAAATATAATTTTTAGAAAATTATCATTTTTAAAATTAAATTCAAATCTATTATTTGCTCATTTATTTTTCTACTCTATAGATAAAACATTAAATCGTGTTAAGGTTTAAAATAACTTACAAAATATTTAGCGATTTTCTTATAGGATTTTTTAATTTGCTTTTTAAAAAAAAACATACTTTAAAAGATCCACAAATTATCAGAAAAACTGAAAAAATAAATCACTCATCAAACACTTTTTCGAAAAAGGACTAATGGTGAAAAATTATGAGCTCATCTCACATCCGTAGAGAGTAAACGATTCAACCCAGTTAAATCTCAATATTGAATTGAAAAATCATTTGTTTCAAATAATTATCATTATCATACAGAGGATTATCATTATCATATTGTTAGGGAATTTGAAGTTTTGATGATAGACATATGTATGAAACATGTTGTGCAAATTGGTCCACACAAGTGAAGAAATAGAAGTTACTGGTTCTCTCATGTACTGCATATTGAAGATGATGCAAGGCTGACAAGGCGTTAAGACAAAAGTGGATAAGCAAGGAAACTCAGATATGTTACCAATACTTATCACATGCAGCAAAAAAGGTGAAAAAGAGAAGATAGATACAAACACTTGGAGATCGAGTTGATCAAGGAGTCCTACCAGACTAAGGAATAAGAGAGAAAGAGTTCTATTCAGCTAAGGAGTGAAATTACCTGTGAATCCTATTGAAGATAGAAGAGTACATCATCTAAAGGACTCCATCAAGGGGTTGGCTTAAATACAACATACGACATTCAAAGTTTCACTCATGCACTGACAAGAAAATCATCAATCAACAAATCAGTTCTCTTACTAGAAGAAGAACCTGATCCTTTACTTAGCAAGTCGTAGACTTTATGTAATAGGTTAGTTCTTTGAGTTGTGATGAGTCTTTTGTTCTAGTCTCAGTGAAGTATGAATTGAGTTAGGAGTTGTGTCTTCAAGTTAGGGAACTTGAAGACTTGAGAACACTTATCTTGGGAAGATTTGTGTTTTTGTAGAAATAAGAGTTAGAAGTTTTAATTCCTAGTTTACAAGAAATTTTGTAATTTGTTGATTGTTGAGGATCAAGACTAATAGTGAAGTTGAGGTTAAATCCTGTAGAGGTACAGGTCGTGGGTTGTTTACACATTTCTTGAGCCGGGTGTTTTCCACGTAAAAATATTGTGTTCATCTTTTACTTTTGTGAACCACGTTAGCTTACTTGTTCCACAGATAGGAAACTAGTAGAGTATAATATTAAAATCAGTAGGGCACACACTCTAACAAATGGTATCAAAGCGAGGTTGTCTTAAATAAGGTTAACACCTAAGAAAAGTATCATTATGATGAATTTCGCACCTCCTACTGGTCACAGTGAAGGTCAGTCAACTACTCGACCTTCACTTTTTTATGGTTCTCACTTTATCTGGTGGAAGGCCAGGATGGAAATGTTCATCCAAGGTGAAGACTAAGAATTATGGAATAGGATCACTGATGGTCCTACTATTTCAATGAAGTTGGTTGATGGTGAAGAAGTCAAAAAAGTGAGGAGTGAATTTACTGCTGATGACTTGGTAGCATTAAATAAATGCTAAGGCTAAGAATATCTTAGTCTGTGGACTAGGACCTGCTGAGTACAACAGAGTGTCAACTTGTACCAATGCTAAGTAAATTTGGGATGCACTAGTCAATGCACATGAAGGTACCTCTCAGGTAAGAAAATTTAGGATTGCTCTTCTTTTTACTGAGTATGAAGCATTTAAGATGAAGGAGAATGAATTCTTGCATGAGATAATGACAAGGCTTACTGCCTTAACAAATGAGCTGACTTTCTTGGAAAAAGTCATCACTGAAGAGTAACAAGTTGAAAAGGTTTTGAGGGTACTACCTAAATCAAAATGGAATGTTAAAGTAACCACAATCAGGGAGGCAAACAAGGTTCTCACAGGCATGACAGTGGATGAACTTGTAGGAAATTTCAGAAATTATGAAATGAAAATTGATGGAACTAATGAACAAGCAACCCCTGAGAAAGTCTTGGCTTTGAAGGCCTCAGACAGTGGTGATGAAGTTGAACTTGACCAGGAACAAGTTGTTTTCATAATCAAGAACTTTAGTAAATTCTTTAAAAAGAAAAAAGGAACAGGTGGCAAGAAACGTAACGTTCCAATGACAATCCAAATGGATGCTACAAATGTGGAAAAACCGATCATCACATCAGAGATTGTCCTGTTTGGGAAATAGAATGGAAGAAGGAAAGGGCTGAGAAAGAACTGAAAGAAAAGGCCAAAAAGAAGGAAGAATATGCTATGGTAGCAGCTTGGGGATCTGATTCAGATAATGATGAGATTGATGAAACAATATTCATGGTTGTAGGAGATTCTGACTTAGAGGAAGAAGGTGATGCTTCTGAGGTAAGTATACTTGAACTTAAAGAAAAATTGCATTTATTTTCAAAAACAAAACTTATTTCTTTGATGAGTGCACTAATTGATGATTTCCAAGATTAACTTCTGATAGGGATGAGTTGTTCAACAGTCTTGCAGGTCTAAAATTTGATCTCATTGATTTAAAAACTTGCAAAAATACAGTTGAAGAAGAAAATTGCACTCTTAAGAAACAGGTTGCACAACTTCATTCCTCAGACAATGATCTTAAGTCTGAAGTCTTAAAACTGACACTCACTGATAATGGAAAGAAGGTCATGAGTAAGGAACAAGAAAGTGTTGAACTTGAATTAGTCAAGTACAAATAAGAATATAATGATGCAACTGATATGGTGAATAAACTAAGTCAAGAAATCTCTAAACTAAAACTTGATCTTGAAAGAGCAAATAGGTGGACAAATTCTTCAAGAATTGTTCATAAGTTGAGTGAAAGAAATCACAGTGAAAAGGTAGGTTTGGATTTCCACAAGAGTCTTGATAATCCTAAAGACTTATGTTATATCTGTGGTAACCTTGGACATCCAACCACTGAATGCCCTGTGGCTTCTAAAAGCAGATATAGCAGTCAAAATCTGGTTAATAAATTTCCTCAAACCAAGAAGAAAAGAATTGGTTTTGGTCAGAGAAACAGGTCATATTACATGTTGCCTGCATGGACTAGAAGAAATTTAATTCATCCATTCACTCATAAAACAGGACCCAAGTTTGTCTGGGTTCCTAAGTCTAACCATTGATTTCTTGTAGGAGGAGGTGAAAGGAAGCAAATAACATTGGTACCTGGACAGTGCTTGCTCAATACACATGTTTGGTGATAAGAAAAAGTTTATTTCACTCTCCAAAATGAATGGAGGAGGAGTTTCCTTTGGTGATAGCAAAAAGGGAATCATTACTGGAGTTGAAAAAATTAGCACATCTGAGTCAAGAGCATTGGAAAATGTCTATCTTGTAGAAGGATTGAAGCACAACCTGCTGAGCATTTCACAACTGTGTGATAAAGGTAATAAAGTTATTTTTACTTCTGCAGGAGTCAAAGTCAAGATGATGGACACCAAAGAGATTGTACTCACTTCAAGGAGATACATAAATGTATACAAAGCTGACATAATGACAATGCCAAAAACAGAGTTGACCTGTCTGAGTGCAATGGAAAATGATCCCCTCCTTTGGCACAGAAGACTTGGACATGCAAGTCTAAAACAACTAAACATACTTTCTTCCAAAGATATGGTATTGGGATTGCCCAAGACCGAGTTCAAGAAAGAAAAGTTATGTAGTGCCTGTGTAAGGGGGAAACAGGTAAGATCTTCTTTTAAGTCAAAGAACCATGTCAGCATTACCAAGTGTCTTGACCTGGTCCATATGGACTTGTATGGACCAATAAGACTTCAAAGCAGAGGTGAAAAAAGGTATGTTTTTATGATTATTGATGATTATTTCAGATTTATCTGAACATTGTTTCTAGCTTCTGAAGAAGATGCCTTTGATGTCTTTACTATTTTCATCAAGAAAATTAAAAAGAAACTGGGTACTTCTTTAGTTTCCATAAGATCTGACCATGGTACAGAATTTGAGAATGTCAAATTTTTGGAATTCTGTTCCACAAATAGTATAGATCATAACTTCTCTGCTCCCAGAATACCACAATAAAATGGTGTGGTAAAAAGGAAGAATATAACTTTGGAAGATATGACTAGAACAATGATGCTTGCAGCAAATCTTGCAAAAAAACTTTGGGCTGAGGCAATTAGTACTGCAGCATATATCATAAATAGATGTATGATCAGACCTATTTTAGAGAAGACTCCCTATGAAATACTAAAAGGAAGAAAGCCAAACATTTCTCATTTAAGAACCTTTGGTTGTAAATATTTTATTCATAATAATGAAAAAGATAATCTAAGAAAATTTGATCCTAAAAGTGATGAGGGAATCTTTTTAGGTTATTCACTTCATAGTAAGGCCTATAGGGTTTTAAACAACAGAACAAACTGTGTTGAAGAAAGCATGCATGTAGTTTTTGATGAATCCTGTGTTAAGACTAACCTGTAGGAAGGAAGTGACTCTGATGAACAGGTTACACGACCTGGTTCATCGATTAGATCTACCAAACATGGAGGCACCTCAATAGGGGGAACTGATTCTGGAGGCACAGTGACAGGGGGAACTGAGCCACCAACTACCCCAACTCAGAACATCAGTAGTGATCCTAGTAGCTCATTAGGTTTGGTTCCAAAAGGTTACAAGTATCAAGGATCACATATTATTGAGAATGTTCTCACTGATCTCACTTCTGAGATCACCACAAGGTTTGGATTGAGAAGCATGTGTGCTTTCAAGGCATTATTATCAGAAATTGAGCTAAAGAAGGTAATTGAAGCACTGCTTAATGCTGATTGGATCATAGCCATGCACGAAGATTTAAATCAGTTTGAGAGAAGAAAAGTATGACACTTAGTTCTACTCCCAAAGGACAAAATAGTAATTGGAACTAAATGGGTGTATAGAAATAAGGTTGATGAGCATGGAACAGTTACAAGGAACAAGGCAAGATTAGTGGTCCAAGGGTACAATCAAGAAGAAGACATAGATTTTGATGAGACTTTTGCTCCTGTAGCCAGAATTGAAGCAATAAGATTACTTGTTGTTTTTGCTGCTTCTATGGAATTCATTCTCTATCAAATGGATGTCAAGAGTGCATTCTTGAATGGCATTCTCAAATAGGAGGTGTATGTCAAACAACCTCCAGGATTTGAAATAAAGGAGTTTCCTGATCATGTTTATAAACTTGACAAGGCCTTGTATGGACTGAAACAAGCTCCAAGAGCTTGGTATGAGAGATTGTCAAAGTTTCTTCTGGAGCATGGTCATACTAGAGGTAATATTGACAACACTCTTTTCTTAAAAACTAATGGAAAAGATATGTTGGTTATGCAGGTGTATGTTGATGATATTATTTTTGGCTCCACAAATATGAACATGACTCATGATTTTGCTAAACTCATAAGTTGTGAATTTGAGATGAGCATGATGGGGGAACTAAATTCTTCTTGGGGTTACAAGTTAAACAAACAGCATCTGGAACCATGTTCCATCAGCAGAAGTATGTCAAGGAGCTTCTCAAAAAAAATTTTATGGAAGAAGCAAAGAAAATCAGCACTCCAATAGCCATTGCTACAAAACTTGATTTGGATGAAATAGGTTCTGAGGTGGAGCAAAAATTGTACAGAGGAATGATAGGATCATTATTGTATCTCACAGAAAGCAGGCCAGATATTGTTTTCAGTGTGGGGATATGTGCAAGATTTCAAGCAAATCCTAAAGAGTCTCATCTAAAATATGTGAAAAAAATTTTTAGATATCTCAAGGGAACCAGTGATCTCGACCTATGGTATCCAAAAGGTAGTAACTTCAACGTGGTAGGATACTCTGATGCTGACTATGCAGGATACCTGGTCCACTAAGAAGCAAAACTCAGTAGCCTTATCTACTGCTGAGGCTGAATATGTTGTTGTAGGATCTTGTTGTGCCCAGTTGTTATGGATTAAACAACAACTCATGGACTTTGGTATAGATGTTGGATGTGTTCCTATTTTCTGTGATAATACAAGTGCTATTAATATTGCTAAGAACCCTGTTCAACATAAAAGAACTAAACATATTGATATTCGACATCATTTTCTTAGGGATAATGTTGAAAAAGGTCTTATATCAATCTTGTTTTGTTCTACTGGAGAACAAATTGCTGACACATTCACTAAGGCATTAAGTAGAGAACATTTTGAAAAGAATAGGTTAGCCTTGGGGATGATTAAAATTGCTTAAATCTCCCTCAATGATTGACTAGAATTAAGTGCTCTTAAGTGATTGCTGATTAATTTAGTCTTACACATTTAGTTGTGTATCCTAATTCTAAGATTTTAGGGTAAGTTGAATCATTCATGTGTTGATTTTGTAGAGAGACTGGAACACAGAGGAAATTTTGTCCATTTTATTCTCAAAATCAAGGTATGATTACTTTTTACCCATAGTGTCTTAAAGAGAAAAGGTTTCCTATATGGTCCTTATGCTACCCTTTAAACCGCCAAAATCCAAAAGTCTTTTAACTTTAAAAAGATGCCACCCTTTCCCATCAGAACTGAACTTCTCTATCATTATGTTTCTTCACCAAATACACTCCATCCATGATTCAACTTCCTTCTTTCCATCATAAATTTGCTTTTTTCTCTCCTCATCACTCACCATTTAGCAAATAAAATCAATTTACTGTCTCTCTCTCTTTTTTACCATGGCTTCTTCATCATCTAACTCATCCTCAGACTCTACCTCCACCTCCTCAACAACCATTGTTCTTCATCCCAACATTAACTTACCACATCTCATTTCTCCCTCAATTTCGATTAAATTATCCGATTTTGAATCTTTCAAAAACTTTAAAAACCCCTTTGCTCAATTTTCTTCAAACCCTTCATCCTTTTCAAAACCCTCACTGCCATCTCCACTTCTCCTTTAAATTTTTGACCCTGATGATGAACCTATTGCAAATTTGATCTCAAGAAAATCAAGATCTAAATCACAAAGAAAGTCCTCGTACCCTGTTACTCCCACTCCCTCTACCATTGTTGTTGAAGATTAAGATCTGGGTGAACCTACTCCTGTTATTCCCACTCCCAGTACTCCTCATACTCGGGGTAAAAAACAACGGGAAGAAGTTTCCTTGGCTGAAGCTTTTCAAGTAAGCAAAAGGAAACGTGTTGCTCCATCTAGTCCTCCTCTCTGTTCATCCTCTCCTGATATTCTTCTTCACTCAGTACAAAAAAAAAAGACTATCAGAGTAAAGGCTCCAAAACCCTCCTCTTCTCTTAACCCCTTATCGAAGTCTAAACCCTTTCCTCCCTTAAAAACTTCCTCATCTTCCAAGGCCCCTCCTACGAAATCATCTTCTTGTCTGAAGAAACAGGTCAACAAACCTATTTCTTCTGATTCTTCTGAGTCTGACTCTTTTCTTGATACTACTGCTAAGTTGGATCCTGATTTTGAAGCTCATGAACCATCTACTAATCAGGACACTCCTGAAGAACACTATCTCCATTTTCAAAAGCGTAAGCTAGCTAGATGACGTGTTATTTGTAGGTTTAGAGGTGATGATGTGAATACGTTATTGGAAAAATTAGAGGTCCAAGGGTGGTCCCAACTATTTCTTCAGGGTGAGGTATAGAGGAGGTTTGCTAAGCCTGAAGTATATGAGTTCTACACAAATGGGGTAGCTATTGGTGAGTTGTTCTCTACAACTGTTCGAGAGGTAACCATGAATCTTTATGTTTCTGATATTGCTCGAATTCTACACATTCCTTTAGGGGGTGGGGTCACTATGTCAAGGGCATTTGGCCATCTCTTGACAATCTTGCTTCTGTTCTTGCTATAACTCAAAAAAAAATTGGCAATCCTCACCTGGTAAATCATCGAAGGGTTCTTATGAGAGAGATGTCTCCCCCCTCATCAACTCTATTTTGATGTTGTTCACAAGATGTTAATTCCTAGAAAATAAAAAAGGATTGTAGCCAATTTTTTTTATCTTACTCTTATGGAGTTGTTGGACACTGAGGTAAAGATTGATTTGCCTTAACTTATTCTGAAGCATATGCAAAGGGTTCTCCTCAAGGAAGTAAATGGTCATGCTTTTCTTTATGAATTCTGGCTCACCCCTATGTTTGAGGATTTTGGAGTATCTGTCCAAGTGTGGTCTTCACAGATAACCAAAGATATTATAGGGAGTATGAACCATATGATGTTACCTGTTTCCATAAGGAGTGCTGATAACCTTGTGCAAGGGTTAAGGAATGCACTTGCAGCAAAGACTATTGAGCTAGAGGTTGCTCAGGCTGCACTAAAAGCTGCTCAAGCTGGCCATGATGATGAGAAGAGGGCTCTACTTGCTCAAATTGTATCCCTAACAGCTTCTTTGGAACGTGAACGATCTGAGAATGCTGATGTTGTTAGGAAATTGACCTCCCTTATCCCCTCTTCTTCATCTACTTAGACCCTATCTTAGTGCCCTAGGACTGTCTCTTTTTTGTTTCTTTCCCTGGTTACTTGTTATCTCTTATACTGCTTTTGGTAATTTTAATTGTATCCTGATGTTGAATGAAATGGACTTATTTGCTTAAAAGTATTATGCTCCTGTTTTTTTATAATGCATTAATGTTCTCTTACTCTAGGTTTTGATTGTCTTAGTGATAGCCCTAGTGGCCATGAATTACTAAATATTTTTCACTTTTTGGGCCCAACTTTTCTATGATGTCAAAAGAGGGAAGTATAGATTATGCAATGCTTATAACTCAATTGACAAACCTGTTTCCTGTTTCATTGTGTTCCTTTGTTTAAATTCCTTATTGAGTATGTCAGGACTTTGTGATGGATGTTGTGCTGAGTAGTTTGTCATCGTCAAAAGGGGGGAATTTGTTAGGGGATTTGAAGTTTTGATGATAGACATATGGATGAAATATGTTGTGCAAGCTGGTCCACACAAGTGGAGAAATAAAAGTTACTGGTTCTCACATGTATTGCATATTGAAGATGATGCAAGACTGATAAGGCATTAAGACAAAAGTGGATAAGCAAGGAAACTCAGATATGTTACTAATAATTATCACATGCAGCAAAAAGGATGAAAAGGAGAAGATAAATACAAACACTTGGAGATCTAGGTGATCAAAGAGTCCTACCAGGCTAAGGAATAAGAGAGAGCGTTCTATTCAGCTAAGGAGTGAAACTACCTGTGAGTCCTATTGAAGATAGAAAAGTACATCATCTAAAGAACTTTATCAAGGGGTTGGCTTAAATACAACATACGACATTCAAAGTTTCACTCATTCACTGACAAGAAAATCATCAATCAGCAAATCAATTCTCTTACTTGAAGAAGAACCTGGTCCTTTATTTAGCAAGTCGTAGACTTTATGTAATAGGTTGGTTCTTTGAGTTGTAATGAGTCTTTTGTTCTAGTCTCAGTGAAGTATAAACTGAGTTAGAAGTTGTCTTTATGTTAAGAAACTCGAAGACTTGGGAACACTTATCTTGAAAAGATTTGTGTTTTTGTAGAAATAGGAGTTAGAAGTTTTAATTCCTAGTTTACAAGAAGTCTTGTAATTTGTTGATTGTTGAGTCTCAAGAGTAATAGTGAAGTTGGGTTAAATCCTGTAGAGGTACAGGTCGTAGTTTTTTACACCTTTTTTGAGCCGGGTGTTTTCCACGTAAAAATAATGTGTTCATCTTTTACTTCTGTGAACCACGTTAACTTACTTGTTCCACAGATAGACAACTAGTAGAGTATAATATTAAAATCAGTAGGGCCCTCACTCTAACACATATAGAGGGACGAATCCAAAATTTAAAGTCTATAAGCTCTATATGTATTATTATATAATACTAGTTTAGGTGTACGCGCCTTGCGCGTATACCTCTCTTTAATGAGTTCAAACATTACACTAAATAGGATCTTTGTTTAAATAATAAAGATGAATATAGTAATTAAATTTAATATCTTTTGAGTATGTAAAGATGGAGAATTTATTTATTAAACCTAATTTTTACCAAAAATAATTTTAAAAGTCGATCGACATTCATCTACCATCTGTAAATTGCAACAAATTAATACAATGATAGAGACATCAAAATAATACAATTAAATCTAATCTTTAAACACAAAAAATTTCTCAAAGTTGTATGAAACTCATCTACCACCTATAAACAATAACAAAATAATACGATAATAGAGATATCAAAATAATACAACTAAACCTAACCTTTACATAAAAAAAATTCTCAAAGCCGACCAACATTTATCTATCACTTGTAAACTGCAACAAAATAATAAAAGTGATATCAAAACAATACAATTAAACTTAAATTTTATACACAAAAAATTCTCAAAGCCGATCGAGATTCATCTACGAACTGTAAACTACCACAAAATAACAAACTAATAGAGATATTACGATAATACAATTAAACCTAACTTTTACCTAAAAAAATATTTCAAAGCCGATCCACATTTATGTAGCATCTGTAAATTAAAATAAAACAATAAGATAATAAAGATATCAAAATAATAAAATTAAACCTAATCTTTACACAAAAAATTCTTCAAAGTCAACCGACATTCATCTACGACCTGTAAACTATAAAAAAAAACATAATAGTGATCACAAAGTTTCGATTTTGATCCAACTAATTCTTGTCTGAGTGAAAATTTTGACCCTAAAGAATGATTTTGAATGAAAACAAAGTAGAATTTTGAATGAAAACAAAGTAGATGTATATAAACACACGTGTTGAATTCTATTATGTTGACAAAAATAGTGAAGAAGTTGAGGGTTAGAAAATCAAGCATCCATCAATCTAGACATGCAATCGAATCAAGTTAGATGGACATTAATAATATTCTTCCAATAGGCAAATCGGTTTGTTCTCTAGCTTAACGTACATCTCAATATTTATAGAAGTATTTTTCTTAATAGAGTCATATTTTAGGAGTATTATTGAACAGTAGAAAGAAAAATATTAATTAATTCGCCTACCATATATTTTAGGAGTCTCATGTATTTTAGAAAGTCTAGTTAATATAATAAAAAATAATTAAATAATAAATTAAAAAATAGTGAAAAAACAGTTTTGTCTAAAGAAGAGTCTTTTAATGAAGGACAAAAAGTTTAAATCACTTTTTAAAGTATCTTCACATTTTTAATATATTATAGTAGATTATAGATATAGATTATAGATTAACAATTTTACAAAGATAAACTAAGGTGAATTTTAGTGAATTACCATTTACTGACTTCATTATTTTTGGAGCCAAACATGGATGGTATAAAAGTATATGAAGCTGCATATTGAAAAATATACTCCAAAGCATTTTTTTGGTCAAGATGAAACTCTAATTCAGAACAATATGTATTCCCTCCGTTTCAAAATAGTTGGCCTTTTTGACTTAACACTTTCCTTATCAAATTAATTTTATTAATTATGCTTTAAAAATATAAATTTGAGTAAATATATTTTGTTTAGTCATTTAATGTTGAGGGTATTATTGGAAGAACGTAACAAAATACTCTTGATTTCATCAAAAGGAACAACTAAATTGAACAAATATTTTTAGAAAGAGGGTCAACTCAAAACGAAACGGAGGGAGCATTTTATATACTTTAGGATTATGGGTTGCATATTTAGAATCTCAAAATAATGAATTGATTAAATTGAATAAATTGAAGAGAAGTCGTGCTCGCACGGATTCTCGAAATGGGACAAGGCTCATCTCCTCCAGTACATAATCTCTCCAATTGCTCAAGTACAACATTATTCTTCTGACATCTGTCCCATTTTTAATCTAACGGTGAGCATTTCGCTGCCCCTTAAACCATAGTTAAGTCTTGGTTAAGCCTCCTAATTATTATAGCTGTCAAATCCTTGTTCTTCTTTATTATACCTAATTATTATATCTGTCAAATCCTTCGTTAAACCATGTCTCTTCCTTCTCAGTTTTCGTTTTCCCCATGTCTCTTTCTTCTATAATTTCTCTTTATTTTTCATTGATATCTCCATCAAACTGAATTTCTTTCATTCGTTCTATCTCCCCAAGTACTTAAAAAAACTCCCTTTCAACACAATATAATATCGTAAAGAAACTTTCTTTGTTAACTTAAATCACTTCTTTCTTAATTATTTTCAGTTTGAAACGGAAAATATGACGGGGTTTTGCTCTTCATCCAAACATTCATCACCTCCACATTCTCTTCTCATAAATAAAGTGAGACTTTAATGGAGGATGCTTTAAAGAACATTGAACCAATTATTATTATTAGATGGGATTTTGATAGGTCCAGCTATAATCTTTTCCAAGATAGTAGAGCAGAAGTTAAGCAGTTTCCAAGATTTACGAACTTAATCGAAAATCCGTCATTGATGAAACATTGTATTACTTGGGTATTAAAAGTTTTTGCATTTGCAAGTATATGCTCGCATAATATTTTTTTCTGTGCTTTTGGTAATTCATAACTCATGTAGTAGTACCAATTTTCAACAGGCAAGCATTATTTTTTAACAAAAGGAGAGTTCCAAAATTTTCTCATTTTCACTTTCTAAAACTTTATACTGTTAGTTTCCACTTGAGAATCTCATTTCATTGCACTTCTCTTTTGTTGGAGCTTCAAGCCTTCTTCAACCACCCGCAAAATGAGACAAAGACAAAGCCAAAAATGAAAGAACACAAGCCAGCAAAACTGAAAGTTTTTTTATATCAGATTTCCACTGACAACAAGTTTTCTTTTATCTTTTAATCTGAAATCCAGACTCCTTTCTTCTCCATTAACACACACGCATTTCCTATATATCATGAAATTTAAGCTTTAGAATACATCAATTTCATCTTTTGAAACCAAAAATGTAAGGCCAACCATAACAACTAGAATCCGACCAAAAAAACATACACCTTCTACAAGTAACAAATGCAAACAGCTATATTCTCACCATCACCACGAATGAAACCTTTGCCTTTTTGAAGTTGCTATAATCAATATTGATATCACTTGTTTAAATTATTAAATAAAACATCCTGCAATTAGTTAAGATCAAACATGAACTCGAACACAAGTACATACTTATTAGAAGGAAAAAAAAAAGAGCAGCATCATAAACTTGTTTACTAACTCTTAAGAGTTGACTCAGACTTCCATGGGATGATCCTTGAGACAATTGTGAAAGGCACAATGGAGGAAAGCTTCCTTCTGTCATACCCTGTTATTTAAAGGAAAAAATATAAGTAGTTACACTACAATAAACAAGAAAAAATTAAAATCTCGTGATTACCATAGCCATTGATGCATCTGATAAAGGAGGATATGGGACTTGAAGAGATGGAAAGTTATCTAACTGCTCATCAGCTTGGCCAAGTGGAGATTTTGGCAATGAACTCTTATTTTTTCTCTGGGCCTTTTCCATAAAACTCTTTGGCCGAGTATTAGAACGACGAGTTGGTTGCTTCCGTTTTATCAACAAACACTGTCTCATTCGCCTCATTTTGGATATTATTGACTTGAGTCGGCTCTTCAACAGATTCTTTTCTCTCCTTTATATCATTTAACTTTGTAATTAGCTCATTCGCACATATTGCAGCCAATTCATACCCTTCTTTGGATTCAGAAGCTTCACTTGAAATTTGCACAAAAGTTTGACATAAATGTCTATACCTTGAAATAAATTCAACTTTTGGATTAGAGTCTTTTGATACTAGATTGATATCCATTTCATGCATCTTTGTAACATCTTTTGTCCACCTCTTTAGTATATAATATGCAGGTATCATATCTTTCACATTCAATATATCTAGGATCTTTAAAGCATGTCTGCATAGTATACCCATAAACTCAAACATTTTGCAGCTACAAGAAACTTGAGTTACTGACCGTTTCACGATTATTGCATGCTCCTTAACACTTCCATAAGTTCTAACATTGTATGTACAAAAATCTCCTTCATCATGAATGTCATTAACAGAAACAAGTAATGATCTTTCATATTCATTTTGAAATATGTCAAATATAGTTGGGGTATATATATCCCTGGCATGAATCAGTAAAGGAAGCTTAACCTTCAAAATTGGTATTCTTTGGGTCATATCAAAATTTGATTTATTTTTATTGGTGCGCTTATCATCTACTGACCTTTCAAAATGCTTAAAAAATTGAACAATATCCAAATCAGATTTCAAATATCCCCTCAAAGATCCATTAAAGCTTTCACTTAATTGTGTGTTTCGCATACCTGCTGAAAATGTATTTCTTCCATAAGTCATCGACCATTTCTCCCTTACAGCAAATGTAGCTTTCAACCAACTATTATCTTCGAGTTCATATTTATCAAGCATATCCTGCCATGCACTTAAAAAATCCTCCTCATATTCGTAATCATAAAGCAATTTGCTAAAATCTTTCGTAAATGATGAATTACCTCTAAAGATATGGTTAAGATGTCTAAATGAATTTTTTTCTAAGTGTCATACACATAGACGATGATATGTTTGGGGCATTACTGATGAGACAGCAGAGGCTATTGCTGGATCTTGATCTATCATGAATGTTTGTGGTTTATCTGCAGACATAATCCTAAAGAATGCGTTAAAAAGCCATTCAAACGATTCAGTTGATTCTTCATAAAGGAGAGCTGCACCAAATATAACCATTTCCCTGTGATTATTCAAACCAACAAACAATGCCAAGGGTCGATACTCCTTATTTGTCCTATATGTTGTATCAAAAGACACAACATCTCCATAGATTTTAAAATCTCTTATCATCTTTGCATCAGCCCAAAATACATTAGTGATCAAACTATCATCATCTAACTGTAAGGAAAATCAAAAAGCAGGATCTTCTAGTGTTCTTTTTTCAAAATAATTCACCAAGCTACGACCCACCCGATGTTTCAAACTTTCTTGTCTTTTGTCCCTAAGATAATTCTTATGATCCCTCTTTGTGTAACCTAAAAAAGATTGTCCTCCTGCTTGACGAGCAGCATATTCAAATGAAGCTTTCGGACGTATTCCTGAATCATCCAATAAGTCAAGTTCATATGCTTGAACAACTTTTATCTTTCTTTGAGACGGTAAGAGATGAGCTAAAGTAGGATCAATAAGAGGATGGTTATGTTTATCTTCAAACGAAGTAATGCGAAACGCTCCATTCGATTGACGACTAATAATAATATGAGCTAAGCACCCTGTCCTGGTTTCCTTTCTGTGCTTTTTGACCGTCGAATCTCGTTTGTCTATGTTTCTGTAACCTTCCTTATAACACGTAAATTTCGTTGAAGTCACATAACCTTGGACTCTATTTTTATTAGCATATTCTTTTCGAACACTAAAGCCAATTGAAGCTGCGTATTCATTATAGCATTCATAGGCATGTTCGTCAGAATCAAATTCCATCCCAAGTTTTATTCACACATTACATTCACCTTGAGTCTTAGTTGATGTGGGATCCATAAATCTACATTAAAAAGGTATAAATAAGAATTCTCACTACTTTAAATATTCATTTTCACGTAAAATTATCAAACAACCTAGTTGAGACATTTTATCAAACAGATTTTAGACATTTATTTATATTAGTTGTTTCACCAAACGAATCAGAAGAAACGAATGTATTTGATATTACATTATCAAAATAATGCAAGAACGAAGAAGAACCTGTTTTGATTTTGTCACTTAATTTCTGAAAAAAGTTTTGCTATCAACAGAGAGATGCTTTTTTTCTTGTAAGTTCTAGCTGTTACTGTAGACGCATGAATTCTTTGTTCTTGCTGATAATTGTTGAGTTTTTACATGGTAACAAAATCTTGGATTTTAACCAGAGAATTTTCCGATGATTTAGGAGTTAGAAAGATTTTTGCGTGGTCCATTTAATGCTGCCCATCAAAAAAAGTACTAAAAGAAATAATTAGGAGACTTAACCAAGGTTTAACCATGCTTTAAGGGTTGTTAAATACTGACCATTAGATTTAAAATGGGACAGATGGCACAAGAATAATAGTGTACTTGATTGACCAACTGGAGAGATCATCTACTGGAGATGAGCCTCGTCCCTCGAAATGTGTCTATGTTCGTCCAATCCATAAAGCTTTAAATAATTTGGATATATGAAAGAGATGAACATAAATGTTTCACAAGTATAGGATGAAAAATTTGAAGAGAGGTGATTAAACAAATAGTATAATAAATTATTGAGTCTGTTAAGAATTAAACAGGAAAGTATAGAGGTTCAAATTAAAGTAAATAATTAATACATAATCGAGTCTATTATCTTGTCAATATTATTTTTATTATGTGATTACTAATTTAAAATATGAGTACGAATTTCGTTACTTTCATTTTAATTAATATCTTTATTATTTTTCTATGTCACTAGTTTTCTTTCTTTAATAATTTCACTGTAGCTTATTTACTCTTATTATACATTATTTTTTAAATTTGTTATGAAAAATGATTTTCTTAAATAAAAAAATTTCTACTCTATAAAAATCGAAATAAAGTATACGTACACTTCATTCGTTCTAAAATTCACTTATAAGATTGTGTTGAATATGTTATTACTTTCTCCGTTTCAAAAAGAATAATCGACTTTCCTTTTTAATTTGTTTAAAAAATATTTTGGTATATTTGACACTACTTTAATTTAAGGTCATAAAAATTTAAAAAAAAATTATTTTCTTAAACTTTATGTCAAGTCAAAGTAGGTCTTTTTTTTTTAAATCGAAAAAATATTAACTTATTAAGTTAATTTGTGCATATTCGTTGAGTTTCAATATAATTTAAATTAAAGTTATTGAGTTTAATCGAATCCATCGCCAACACTCTAACTTCACCTCGATTACTGTGTCATGCACGAGACCACCTGTTTAGCATGAACACGTGGCAGAAAATCAGGATAGCTTAATGGATTCCCACGTGAAACTCATATGAATACATAACAGATGGCACCATTTAAAGGATAACTTTTTTGGTAAACCAATTCCGAGTGATTTACACAAAACGAGAAACCAAACTTCTGCCCATGGAGAAAGTATTTTTAACCTTTATTTACCCTCCAAAACTTTGATTACCATCACCTTACTAATGGACAAAATAGACACTTTTTTTTTTTACTTACCCAAAAGATTACAAAAACAATTAACTAACCAAGTACCCTTTATCTACCACACCATCATTACCGTACTCCATGTGCTTTTGCTAAAGCGGTTCGTCTGTTTCGGGTGGTGGATCGAGAATTTAGAAATTATAAATATTTGAGAGATTTAAACACATATATTAATATGTAAAATTATAAAGTTTAATTAAAAATTAAAAGTATCGAGCTATTTTTTTTAATTTTAAGGGTATTTTTTTTATTCTATATCAATAAATTATTATATAATTATACCTAATCTGTATCAAAGTATTCGAATTTTATACCTAAGGTTGCTTCTAATTTATTTCATTGATCTTAATTTATGTGACATAATTTAAATTGACATGAAATTTTGAAATGAAATTATTGAATAAAATGAAGATTTTAAAGCTATTTTTAAATGTACCATAGTTTTGTATGAGTAATTTTTTTTTTAGGAAAAAAGCTATGACCTAAACATGTTTAAATTTAACTTACTTAATTTGATTTAATTAGCACAGAGTTTTATCTGAATATTATGATATTAAATGAAAAAATTGGTATATTACCAATCAAAATTTTATTTGAATCTTGTGGTTTTGATTACATTCCATAGAACATTAATAAAATTAGAGAATTATCATCAAGTATCAAGTATAGAAGAGATAGTATTTTTACACATATTAAAAAAGGAAAGTAAAATAATTTGATTATACAAAAGCTTTCAATAAATTAATTAAAGGAATAATGGAAGTATAAAGTTAATTATTTTCAAATTAAAATGTATCTTTTTTCTTTTCAAATAGATAAAAAGAAAAGCGTACATAGGCGGGGTATAAAAGTTGAAGTTTATAGATTTCCAATTTAATATTTTCAAGTTATTAGATTCTAAATATAATTAGTAATATGTATATATGTAATAAATTCTTAAGACAATATAAGATTTGAACCAAATTTTTTGAATTCAGTCGAATTTATAGTTAATATTTTAACCCCCTTTCTGAAAGTGTATCTATAAATTGAAATGGATGAAATATTTTGTAGTACAATTTCTTGACTATTTGACTTCCCCTTGGTAATCCTCTCCCCCTATCTTAATTTTGTTTTAAAAAAAAATAAAAATGGATGAAATATTTAAAGAATTTTTGTAGTACAATTTCTTGACTATTTGACTTCACCTTGTTGGTAATCCTCTCCTCCTATCTTAATTTTCTTTTTTTTTTTTAAATAAAAATGGATGAAATATTTATTTTTGTAACCTAATAGGCTAAAATCAAAATGCTGTACCCTATATATTCTTTTCATCCTAAATTATTCGTCCTAAATTGAGATAACACATTGATTAAGAAAAATAATTAATGACATATCTAGTTTACTATTATACCTTTATTAAATGATGTTTACATTTTAATTTGGAGAAAAAATAATTAATGCAAACGGTAAAACGTGGAAATTTTTTTTTATCTCTTCTTGATTAATGAAAAAAGACAAGTAAAATAAAAAATCAAATTAAAAAATTTGGGACGAATAATTTGAGACGGAAGGAGTATTTATGAACAGTATGGACCAGATTGAATGCGTAACTTGTTATTGCTATATTTAGGTTATGTCCAAGCAAAAAGTGTTAGGTTTTAAATTGAGAAGCACTACCAATTAATAGCACAAGAAAAAAAAATCATTAACTGACCTAACAAACATCTTTCAAGATAACTACAAACTTTTGCTGGCATTCTGATTCAAGCAGGGAGTTGAGAAAAAATATTTGAGACTTCATACATAAACTTTGTGCAATTTTAGAAAATTTCATCTTGTAGTTACTAAAGATAATAGAAAAAGTACAAAAAGGAAAAGGAAGTTCCAAAAATAAAGTTTACCAGAGCAATAATAGTTGTGTAAAACATTCAGCCAAAAGGCTGAAGAAACAAGAGTTTAACTCATACATACGATTGATAAAGAATGCATAGCATTATTAAGTTATTGGGAAAAGGCATCGTTTTTATCCTAAACTATACCCGAAAAGTCGAAGTCACACCTAAACTATACTAGTGATCTATTACACACCTAAACTATAAAAAAATGAAACTATTTACACCCTGTCAGGCTACCACCACTTGCATGTGGTGTAGTGTTTTACACGAGCTGTCACGTCAGCACCACGTCAGTAAAAAGTATCATTTTTTATAGTTAAGGTGTGTAATAGGTCACTTATATAGTTTAGGTGTGGATTCGACTTTTCGACTATAGTTTGGGGTAAAAACTATGCCTTTTTCCTTAATCTTTTTTGCCGTTTAACACACGCGCCTTAGAATGGGGGTCGCAGGGAGGTAATAATATCACTTTTATATAGTTAAGGTGTATAATAGGTCACTTATATAATTTAGGTGTGACTTAGATTTTTCTTATATAGTATGAAATGAAAATAATGTCTTTCCCCTGAGTTCTTCAACATATGCCAAACATGTACCTTCTATAAAAATAAGATTGACAATTTTAAACATATAGGGTTTGAGAGTTGTGTGAGTATGGATGATTAATCAGCATAATTTGATGAGCACTTTTAATATGCGTTGTTGAATGAACTTCTTTAGCATCCGCAGCAAGGAAGGAACCTAAAAATAATCTGATTCAAACTGGTGATTTTATCAACGTCAAAATGACATTCTATCATCGAGTTATACTTTGTTTGCTCTTTCGAAACGTATTTTATGTCATCATAAATAAAAAATAATCTGAAAATATTAAAATTCTTAACACCATTAATGAAATTAGTTAAATCAAAGAGAAATGTTACACCAAAAATTCGTAATTAAGGCGCAACAGATGATTTAAATACATTTTTCAGCCACCTCTACTATTATTAGAAAGTTTTATTTGTGTCAAAAAAAAATTTAATAATATATATATTCAAATATTAGTATTATAACATTTTTATGGAAAAAATAAATCGAACCCCTCTTATCCATATAATAAATTACGCAAGGAGTTATAAAAAGAGGTCAAAATTAGATTCACGGAAGAAAGATGTCTACCCTATATGAGGAGGATACATGACTATCATAAAAGAAACCTAAATTAAGAAAGAGGAAATTTAATGAAAAAATTAAAATTAAACTATTTTATTTTATAATAATTGAGAGAAGAAAAATGTTACTAAGTACTTTTTAATCCGTGTGTTACCCTTCAAAAAATAATGGAAGGAGGTCAATCATCAAGGAATGCTATTATAGCCTATAAATTTTAACTATAGAGGCTTTAGTTTGGAGTTTTGAGAATTGAAATTTTTGGAATAGAAATTATTTTTTGTCAGTATATGTTTGATATGGAAATTTTTTATTTTTTTTATTTTTAATCTTTTCTATTATCAATTGATCAAGAAAAATTTAAATATAATTTTCTAAAAAAATAAGTTTGAGAAATAATACTCCATTATTAACAAATTTCACATATGATATTCTATATTAATTATGTCCCCTCATTATATTTAACATACCTTACCTTACTTTAGGAATGCTTATCGAATGATTTGATTTGATTTTCCACATAATAATTTAACTTAATTATTGATAATCGATTTTTAAATATGTTAAACAACTATCAAATCAATAAAATATAATTGATTCAGTTTGACTAAACACTTATCTTTCGGTCAATGATGAAAATGATGAAATTATCAGTTATTCTTGATTATTAACTATAAAAATTGACATTCAAAAATGATTGAATAGCTTTTACGAATTTTATTAGTAACTTTTAATTCAATATTTGAATTTATTAACTCACAATGTTGCTCCCGATCAAAAATACAGTTGTTGATAAGCGATAATAATAGCAGTTGAATGAGCGGCGAACGAAAGACAAATATTTTGAGGCAAAACAGGTTAATGAATTACTAAAACAGGAAAATAGTATTACTATTGGTGGTGAGTTGGAGGGGTGCCGCACAAGTAAAAGTGGTTAATGAATTATTAATTTATTCAATATAAGAATTCGATAAGCTATTTTTGAAATAATAATTTATTATTTATAAAATCAATAAATCATTTTCAATTTGTTAATTCGATAACCTGATTTCAATAGCTTAATAATTTTTTTTTTCAATTTAAGTTATCACACTCTATTGATTATAATTCAATTTTAAATACGACCTCTATTTCACTTCACTTCATTTCCACCACATTAAGTCATTAACACTACTACCCCGATCTCTATGTATAATACTTTTTTTTGGATTATACACACATATCAAATATAAGAAAATACATTAACACCTCCTTAATTAACTAGACTTACGTGGCGCAATTTTTACCTAATCGAACAGTATTAGATTCTTGCCTAGATTAAAAAAATAAAGAACCAAAAGAGGTCAAATTAGATTAACAGAAGAAGAATGCAACCCCATGTGAGGACATGACCTATCTTAAAAGAAAACCAACTTAAGAAATAAAAAAGAATACATAAAAAAAAAACAAATAAAGGGAGAATACTGTCTTTTTCACAAAAAACTAATGTTGCATGCAGAAGAACTATGTATCGAGCTGCCACATATCAACCTTTGCATGTCAATCCCTAATACTCTTAAGCCACGCACCTCCTTGCCCATCCTTCACACTATCCTCGTCATCCCTTGTAAAATTATTGTGTTTCCTAATATTAAAACTCCATTTAATTTCTTGTTATGTACTATATAAATACCTCCTCCATTCTCGTCTTTTTTTATCATGTACTTTCATTAACACTAGCTATATCTCTTCTTCATTCACACAAATTTCATTATTTTTCAATAATGGAAGGTCTTTGTGCTGAGTTGCACCATCACAAGTTTCATCCCTCACACCAACTTTACAAGAAGTCCCTTCGTGACATTGATATTCCACCAAGAAAATTACTGAGCCGTCGCTCTACTCTTTCATCAGTTGATTCTGATGTTTTTGACTCTCCTAAGTCTGGGTTTGGGCCTGAAACCGACACACTGTTTCAGAAGTTTTTGCCTTATAATAGTCTGGATGATGATGATGCTGATCCATACTCGTCTGACCATTTTCGTATGTACGAGTTTAAGGTGCGGAGATGTACTCGTAGCAGGAGCCATGATTGGACTGATTGCCCCTTTGCACATCCAGGTGAGAAGGCTAGACGGAGAGATCCACGAAGGTTTCATTATTCTGGGACGGTTTGTTCAGAATTTCGTAAGGGGAATTGCAGCAGAGGTGATAACTGTGAGTTTTCACATGGAGTATTTGAGTGTTGGCTGCATCCATCAAGGTATAGAACTGAAGCATGCAAAGATGGGAAGAACTGTAAACGAAAGGTTTGTTTCTTTGCACACACTCCGAGACAACTTCGTGTTCTTCCTCCTAGTTGTCATGATAGTGGTTCTTCACCATCACCTAGGAACTCTCCTGTTGACAAGAAGTACAGGAATTTAAGCCATTGCTGTGTTTTTTGTCACTCTGTGTCTGCTTCCCCTACTTCCACTTTAATTGGGATGTCACATATATCTCCCCCTGTTTCTCCGTCCTTCTCACCGCCTCTTTCCCCTGCTCATCGCACCCAATTTCCATCGCCCGTGTCTCGTTACACTGATCGTTTTGGGGGCGTTGGGAGTGTTGAGTCGTCGTCTGTGGGTCAGATGGATCCAGCTGGGTTGATGAGCTACAAAGATGCACTTACGGAATTGGTTAGCTCATTGGAAGCTATGAATGTGAATCATGAACCTGTTTCTTCACCAGCACCTGCTGCTCATCAAGCACATTTTGATGGGAATTTACCGTGGGTGGATGTGAATTTTAGTAACAATAATGGTTACGATGATCAGCAGCAGTTCCTCCTTTCGCCTTCAACTCCATCGCCAAGTCCAATTTCCAATTCGAGGAGCAAATTTTACGCGAGGGAATTTCCATCTAGTCCTATTTCCACCTCCAGATTGAGCTTTGTGGAAGAACCCAATAATAATAATAATGCTACAAACAAGTACTACAGTGACAATGGATTAGGTGGAGGACCAGATCTTGGGTGGGTCAATGATCTTTTGACTTGAAAAACAAAGTTATGGAGATTATGGGCCATTGATTTGGAGTTTAATTTGTGGTCCAGTCCGATTGATTATGATGAAAAATTATTCAAGATTTGAAGATGATTTTTGTATATACAAGTTCAAGAAGTACTGTTTATTTTGCTAGCTGCTACTGCACCATCCATATAAAACAAGAAGTCAACTAGTGTGTGTATATATGAGATGGAGGAGGATGTGGTGACTGTTTATTATTTTACTTATTTGAAAGCCTTATTAGATTATTTTGCCTTATTTAATCAATGTCAATGTAAGATTGCTTGGGTCATCGATTGTGTGTCGATTATGAAGATGTAATTTTCAATTTCAATTTCAATTTCCATTTTGTTGAAGGTAAGAAGAATTGTGGGAGTACGTATTGTGTTATGTTCAAGTTCAATGTGAAACCATTAATGTTACTATTATTATTGTTGCACAAATTACTCGATAATAGTTTCTTGTTTTTCCATGGATCCCTTTGTTAATTTTTCATTTACACCCCCCGTTTCTGATTCTACTGTCACTCCTGGTGAAGTGGGATTAATAGGTGTTTTTCAATGCAATTTTTGTTACAAATGTTTGGACTCTAAAATCAAGGTACAAATTTTATTTTACTCAGTGATCTTTATCTTGTAGTCCTTCGTTGGCCCACATATTTATTTATAAAAAATTCAATGATTTACTTATTTCAAAATATCTCAATAATTTACTTATTTCGAAACGGAAGAATTAAATTACTTATTTCGAAACGGAAGGATTAAATTACTTATTTCGAAACGGAAGGAGTACTATTTAATTCTGTCGTATCATAAGCAATGCTATTTATAGTATGTTTTGAAAAAATAAAATGTGGATTTGTGAGAGTTCAGATAATTCTTGAAGTTGGAAATGGTTATAAGATGGTACAATTCTGTTCAGCTGCTGCTGAAATTCTGCGATTGGGAGATTGAGAAAAAGGAGGATCCAAATAATCCGTATGAATTGGGTATTTAAATTTAGTTGAGATAATCACTGATATGCTGCTATGTTAATTTAATTTACATTCTTTAAAAAATATTACTATAACTATGAGAAATATTACTCTTATGAAACAAATTAAATAGGTGAGATGAGGTGGCTATCAGACCTTGATATTTGTCCAAGTGGCATCCATGCAGATTGTACAGCTGATAGCATATTTTAATGAACTTTATGGATGTTGTTTGTACTTTTCTTCTTTTGGATCTTATGGATATCATGGTTTATTTATATATTTATTTATTTATTTATTTATTTATTAATTAATATTTTTCTTTGGTTCTCTTCTGTTTGGTGTGAATTTTCAGTGTTTAGATTGATTTTGGATAAAATTAATTTGAGAAAATGAGTGTTTAGATGTTTTTTTTTGTAGTTCCAAGATGCATAATATATATCGGTCAATTAGTGTCTGTTAGAACATTGAGCATATTTCTGTTCCCTTTGGCAATTGCTGATATTTATTCATTTGTATTAAATTAATGGAAAAAGGCATCAAAATCATCCTGAATTATACACAAAAAGTCACTTACACGCCTAAAAAAATGTGACGATCTATTACACATTTATTTTTCTCAAAAGTGAATTTAATTCCAACCTGAATCTGATGTGGAAATAACATTAATTTTTTAAAAAAAAAAGACACGTTTGAAGAAATAAAAAAGGCAAAAAATCTTTAAACCTCTAACCCCACTCCTGTGCACACTCTTTCTTCTCACCCATCTTTATTTTTTTCTCTCTCAATCTTCCTTTCTTCTTCATCGTAATCACTCTTCCATGATAGTTTTTAGAGAAAAAAAATAGAAAAGATTGAGGATGAAATCATCGTCAATCAAAAAAATTTCCGATGAGATGTTTGAAATTAATTAAATGTTATTGCTCTCACGTTGAACATCAATTTTTCAATTTGAAGAAGATGATTTGGACATTGAAGAAAAGGAACAAGATGACATTGAATTTGAATGAAGTTATTGCTTGGGTGTATTGATATGATCCCGTTAATTAGAAGATGATTTGGACATTGAAGAAAAGGAACAAGATGACATTGAATTTGAATGAAGTTATTGGTTGGGTGTATTGATATGATCCCGTTAATTTTATTTTTTTATTGAAAATTGAAGAAAAAGAAGAATCTAAGAAAAAAAGGAAGCAGCGGCATCGTTTTCCGGTAGATCTGTCAGAACAGTAACAAAAAATGATTGGATCTTTTTCGGTGAGTAATCCGGTGATCCTCAGCTCTCACTCTCGCTCTCTCTCATGTCCTCTCTCCGGTCAACTCATTTTTTTTTCTTTCATTGATTTTTGTCTCTTCCAGTAGGTTTGTGTATGGAATCCAAAAAATGAAAGTGTGTGCGTAAAGATCGAGTATGTTGGGAGTTCGAAAAAGGAAAAAGAAAGAGATGAAGATGGTTTTGGACATTGAAGAATTTATTGAAGAAGATGATGATGATTTTGGACATTGAATAAGATGATTTTGGACATTGAAGAATACCTGCACTTTCATTGAAGAATCAATAACTTGATTTTTACCTGCACTTCCATTGAAGAATCGATAATTTGATTTCCAATCTTGATTTTTGGTGAATTTCAATCCTGCATATTGATTTTGTCGGGATGATATTGAATAATAGTTGAAATTTTACTTTGAAGAAAAAAAAACTTAAAAAGAAAAAAAATTATAAAAATAATAAATTTATTAATTTTTTCGTATTATGCTTATGTGGCGCTGACGTGGCAGCGCGTGTAAAACACCACAACACATGCAAGTGATATAATGTCTGACAGGGTGTAAAAAGTATCACCTTTTTATAGTTTAGGTGTGTAATAGGTTACTAGTATAGTTTAGGTGTGACTTTGACTTTTCTTGTATAGCTTGGGGTGGAAACGATGCCTTTTCCCTAAATTAATTTGTGTACTTTGCACATGTATGTATGTATGCATGCATACACGCGTGTGTGAATCCCGCGAATCCCATTAATTTAATGAGAGATAATAATTAGTAGTCAAATTGAATTTGAATACCAACAATTACTTTTTCAAGTTGAATTTGAATACCAACAATTACTTTTTCAAGTTGAATTTGAATAAACTTGTTCAATTTGAATTTGAATATCAAAGATGTTAAAATAAGAGACAATATTTGAGAATTTTCTTCTCTTCTATATTCCTTGCCAATCACCTTTATTTATACAAGCTAAAACAATCTTATCTTCTAAGCTAAACAGTGAAACTAAAATACTAAAAAGATAAAAAAGAAGCTTCTCTTCTAATCTAAAATAAAGGGACCCACTATTCTAAGTTGGTCCATATTTATTTTGTCTAACATCCCCCACAAGTTGGAGGGGAAAGAAGTGACACCCAACTTGCACAAATTCTGACGGTAAGAGGGTCCGACAAGAGATTTGGTGAAGATGTCTGCGAGTTGATCTTTAGATGGAACAAAGGAAAGAGATATCAAGCTGGAGAGATATTATTGATGAACAAAGTGGAAGTCAAGCTCGACATGCTTCGTTCGCTCATGGAAAACTGAATTTCAAGCTATATGTAAGGCTGTTTGACTGTCGGAGTGAATTGAAACAGGAATTGGTGGAGGGATTGCTAGATCGGTGAGTAATCTTGTTAACCAGGTCAATTTAGAAACCAATCATCGCATTGAGCGATATTCTACCTCGACAAATGAAAGAGAGACGAAGGATTGCTTCTTCGACTTCCAAGAAATTGGTGAGCTACCCAAGCTGATGAAAAACCCACTAACCGATCGGCGTGTAGTCCGAAAAGAAGCCCAATTGGCATCGCAGTAGGCATGGAGAGAAAAGGATGAAGAAGCATTAAGGAATATCCCCTGATTTGGGTAAGTTCTCAAGTAACTAATCACTCTCAAGCCTACTTGATAATGATCAAGACTAGGCTGTTGCAGATACTGACTAAGGGTCAATACAACAAAGCATAGATCTGGTCTTGTATGATTTAAATAATTGAGCTTGCCAATGAGATGTCTATAAAGACTAGGATCTGACATGAGATTGATTGATTCTGCAGGAAATTTCACTGAAGGATCCATCGGAGAGGAAGTTGGAGGAAGATGAGAAACATCAAACTCATTAAGCAAGTCCAAGGTATACTTCCGTTGGCTCAAAATAATTCCTTCTTCCTCTCTTAAAACTTCCATACCCAAAAAATAATGCAAAGGATCTAGACTTTTAATCTTGAACTCAGTTTGAAGGAAAACTTTGAGGTGTTTTATTTCATTAGTAATATCTCCTGTGATTAAGATATCATCAACATATACTGCAACAATTGAAATGGAATCCCCTGAGGGTTTAAAAAATAAGAAGTAGTTATTAAGTGAAGCTGTATAACCTTTGAAATTTAAAGCCTCTGCAAGCCGGGCATACCAATGCCTGGAAGCCTGCTTCAACCCATAGAGAGACTTCTTGAGTCGACAAACCATATTAGGCTGAGGTGGACCTAAACCAGCTGGAAACTTCATATAGACCTCTTCTTGCAAATTTCCTTGCAAGAAGGCATTGTTCACATCAAATTGGGAAATATCCCTCTTTTTCTTGGATGCAATTGCCAAAAGACATCTGATAGTGGTCATTTTGACCACTGGGGAGACGGTTTCATTGAAATCTACCCCTTCCTTTTGAATATCACCTCGAATTACCAATCTAGACTTTAATCTTTTAAGAGTACCATCTACATGTTGTTTAACTTTATACACCCATTTGCAAGGTAGTGCCTTTCTACCTTATGGTAAATGAACAACTTCCTAGGTTTGATTATGTAATAGCGCATCAATCTCATCCTTCATTGCTTGTACACAACCAAGATGGGTACAGGCTTGTGAATAGCTTCTAGGTTTAGTGATAAAGGGAATAGAATTGAGAACAACCTAATTGGGAGCTGATAGTTCAGAAACAGATAAACAAACAGGGGTAGCAGGCACAGTAAAACATGAGTCAGTAACATCACTCAGATAAACATTGTTGCAAATGTAATCTCTTAAGTGGGTAGGTAAATTCCTAATGTTTGTACTCTGAGATCTCCTAGGAAGTGGTAAGGGTTGTGAATCAATAGATTCAGAAGATGTTGGTGTGGATGAATCAGATGATGAATTAATAGGAGAATTGGATGGGTCTTGAAAATTAGAAGATAGTGAAATTGAATCATCAGAAGGAGAGGGAATTAAGAAATGATCTTCCCCCGTAGGAGTAGGAAAAACAAAAGAGGGTATATGAGAACAATCTTCAGCGAAAGGAAACATATCTTCAAAGAAATGGACATCTCTGGACACAAAGAATTTCTTAAAAGATAGGTCAAGGAGTTTGTACCCCTTTTGATCACTTGAATATCCTAAGAAGACACACCTAGTGGCTCTAGGATCAAATTTACTCCTTCTGTGAGATAATATGTTAGCAAAATATAGGCAACCAAAACATCTTAACTAGTGATAAGAAGGTGTTTTTCCAAATAGAATTTCATAAGGTGTTTTACCTTTAAGAACTCTGGAATACAACATGTTGATTAGAAATGTGGCAGTGAGAACACACTCACCCCAATAGATCATCGGAACCTTAGATTGAAACATCAAAGCCCTAGCAATTTCAAGCAAGTGTCTGTGCTTTCTCTCAGCTACCCCATTTTGTTGTGGGGTAGCAACACAAGATGTCTGATGTATAATACCTTGAGATGTCAAAAAATTTGATGTCTCTGTACTCCTACCCAACTTTATTGCATTGTCAGATCTGATAATATTTACCTTTTTGTAAAACTGTCTTTCGACCATTTTCAAGAAACATTGAATAACAGAAAATACATTACTTTTAGTTGCTAGCAAGAATGTCCAAGTCCCTCTACTGTAGTCATCTACTTTAGTCAAGAAATACCTATAATTGTTATGAGTAGGTGACTTGTAGGGACCCCAAGTGTCTACATGAATCAGATAAAAAATAGATTGAGAAGTAACTTGCCTGATAGGAATAAGTAATCTAGCTTGCCTAGCTAAATGATAGATTTCACAACGAAAATCATAATTAGAGGGAATTGTAAGAAAATAGACATTTTTCATTGATGAATAAGGCAAATGCCCAACTCTTTCATGTCATAACCTTACATTAGAATTAGCATTGAAACAGACTGGAAAATAATGTGAATCTGAATTGGGACTAGAAACAACATTGTTAAGGCTAGAAAAGACTTTAGAATCCTTATAAATCTCTTAGTTCCTACTAGACTCCTTAGGAATGATTTGAAGCAAGTATAGACCTTCCTTTACTTCACCAAAAGCGTGAGGCTTCTTCATTAAAGGGCCCTGCAAGACACAACTATTAGGAGTGAAGGATAGAGTATAACTGTATTGGAGATTAAATTTATGAACTGAGGGTAGATTGTATCTAAAACTTGGAACATAAAGAACATTATGCAATGTGAGGTTATTAGGAATTAGAACACTTCCTATGTGAGTCACAAGGGTGGACTGAGAGTTGGGTAAGTTAATGTTAACAGGAATTTTTAGAGCCTTCATGGAAAGAAAAGAACTAGAGTTGTAACATATGTGCTCAGAAGAACCTGAGTCTATTATCCATGTTCTAGAATTAAAAACTTAAAGATAAGTTCAAATATATTTAAGCACAATACCAGCAACTGCATCAACATTTATCCCAGATGATCCCTCTGTTGATTTCTATTTTGCCATTTGAATGAAATGCTTCAATTATTTTTTGGTGAAGTGTTGATTAACTAAATTCATGTCAATCATATGCCCATCGTCACCTTCTTTTCTAGAAATAACTGCATTTTCTATGATCTGAACCTTCCACCTTTATTGTTTATGAACTAAAAATCTTCTGGAAAACTATGTAACCTGAAGCAATCTAATCTACATGCCCAGTCCTACCACAAAAATCACAAGACACATTAGGATTATAATTCTTCTTAACCCTAAGCTTCTGTTGTGGTTGGTTTGTTCCTGTGTATTTGGGTAACTGTTGATGATTGTTCAATCTTGGATAATTGAATGATCTAGTTCCAAAATTAGGCATAGCATCAGGGGTTTTATGTACGTTCTAGCCAAATTTGTTTTGACTCACATTGCTTACCATAAAAGAAGAAGAATCAGTTGGGATCAAGCCACTGATATAGGTTTCTCTCTGACTTTCATCTTGTAAAATCGGAGAGTGAGCAACATTTATGTTGGGAAGAGGAATCATCATTAATATGTTTTCTCTTGCCTGAGCATACACATCATTTAGACCCATCAAAAATTGTATAATTTTCTCATCTTCAAGAGACTTTTACAGCTTCAATTTACCTTCACAGTTACACACACAAGTGCACTTATTAGACTTGAGAGATTCCAGCTCATCCCAGAGTCTCTTAAGTTTAGTGAAATATCCTACAATGTCATTATTTCCTTGAACTAACCTATTTAGTTCTTTTTGCAGGTGAAACAGTTTAGCTCCATTAGATTGTCCAAATCTATGCTCTAGACTCATCCATAAATCTTTACCAGTCCTAGAGTATATCACACTATTAGCAATATCTTTGGAAAGAGAGTTAAGTAGCCAAAATGTTACCATGTCATTGCATTTTCTCCAAGATTGCAGATCTGGAGACTGGGCATCTGGTGAAGCATCAACACCAGTGATAAAACCAAGCTTATTCTTGGCAGACAGTGCTATAAGCACTGATCTCTTCCATCCTTTATAACCTTTTCCATCAAATGGAGTGTTAACCAAGGCCATTCCAGGTGAATCTGAAGAGTGAAGATAATAAACATGAGTAGGATCCATAGATGGTGGAGTTCTGGCAGTAGAACCAGAGGATGTTAAAGAAGCAGTGACTCCATCTGCCATTGTAGAGAAAGGCCAGATGAAGAAAATTATTGATCAAGAAGATGATTTCTATGAAACTACCTTACTCTCTGATACCATGTTAAAATAAGAGACAATATTTGGGAATTTTCTTCTCTTCTATATTCCTTGCCAATCACCTTTATTTATACAAGCTAAAAAAATCTTCTCTTCTAAGCTAAACAATGAAACTAAAATTCTAAAAAGACAAACAAGAAGCTTCTCTTCTAAGCTAAAATAAAGGGACCCACTATTCTAAGTTGGCACATGTTTATTTTGTCAAACAAAAAATAATCGTCAAATTGCTAACTTGATATCAAGCTTAGCAGGCTTGGAGAGCAAGTTTAATGGTTTATAAATAGTCATCATTTTATACAATTTTATGTATAGATTCAATAGTAAATAAAAGTACTACTAAAATTCTCTAAAATTGCCTCTTATTTTCTTTAAATTTGATGTTGATATTTTATCTTTATTATATAACAACACGAATAGTAAACTCTTATTTATGTTGAAATGAACAAGTCATTGAATTTTAAAAACTTTAGTCTTGTTTTTTGTCTGTCTACTAAAAATGACTCGGGAATATGTCCATCCAGAGGAGAGATGATGATCAAAATCTGACTTGAATATGAGATAATTTGATCCCCTTGTTGAAAACACGAATGAGACACTCTCTTACCCGGAGCACTTAGTCAAAAGTGACAAAAGAGTTTCAAAATGAGGTGTAGGTGACTCAAGTCTTACTAATTGAGTGGAGGTGACAATTACTTTATTATGGATTAAGAAAGTTGAGAAAGTTTGTGAATAACCCACAAATTTTTAAATTTACACTTTGATCCAAATATTAACCTAATATAATAGAAAATGGAAGAAAAAAGGCATGTTTCTCTCTCTTCTCATCCATTTTTGTTTTCTCTCTCTTAGCGATTTTTGTTGTTCATTATTGTTGCTGCTTTATTCTTCATCTTCTCCTTCATTATCATCATCTTTTTCTTCATTATCATCTTCTTCTTGTTAACCATTGTTGTTGTTGTTACCGCTACTGCTGCTACTTGACCAATTTTGTAGGTCAAATTTTATTACGTACATCACTTTTCACGTTGGCATTACTTCATAGGAGACTTTTGTAAGTCAAATTATGATTTTTAGTTGAATTTTTCATCTCGGTAACTGCTATTATGTTATTTTTTCAACATTAGATAGCACGTGAACATTAATGCAACATAAGAGCCAATGAATACAACATATGAGTCATCTGTTTAAACAAATCACTCATCTGTTGCGACAGATAAGACATTTGTTGCAATGGAAGACTCATATGTTAGATTTACATTTATGGTTCTATAGTGTCGTAACATGAATCGAACAGATGGGTCATTTGTTGCAACATATGGCCCCTTTGTTGCAACAGACTAGTTATCTATTACAACATAGTAAATATTTGTTGCAGCAGATTAGTCACCTGTTGCAACAGAACCTGAACTCGATTCCAACAGACGTGTCATCTGTTGCAACAGACTAGTCACCTGTTGCAACAAAACCTGAACTCGATTCCAACAGACGTGTTGTCTGTTACAATAGGTAAGTCATTTGTCGCAAAAGGTTAATTATCCATTGCAACATGTCGCTCATCTATTGGAATCAGCTTCAAAGATTCTTTAGTACGGTAACATCTATCCCAACAGGCGCTTAATCTATTACAACATATGATTCACCTATTACAACAGATGACTCATACGTTAAAATCAGCTTCAGGTGCATAATATGAATTCCAATAGGTAAGTAATCTATTGCAACTGATCGTTTACCTGTCGCAACATATTTTTCAGTTGTTGCAACAGATTACATATCACTATTAATTTAATTATGATATCATTATTAACTTTTTTTAACAAATAAATTTATTTAGGTACCACTAATGGAGGGATCAATAACAATAGGGGTGGATTGTCACGGTCAATGGATCGAGAAGAACAATCGATATGTATGGCATTGAAAGGAGGATGAAATGCAAGAGACGATAGCTATGATAGTCCAAAGTGATGTTTCGTATGATGATTTTGTGAACTTAATCATCAGCTAGTGTAGACTGAATTGTCAATTGGAAAAACTAGTCAGCAGCTATATGTACAACTCTTTTGAAAATCAGAGAGAACTATATTTCAAGATAACCTATCATGTTCGATTACGTGTTTATCTTAGTGATTTAGCCAGTCCGGTGTCAAGGGTGTACATGGTTGTAAAATCAAGAGAGAATGAGAACCAGAATATAGAAGAGGAACAACAACAAGACATCTTTGATGATAAGTTGGATGATCTGGACATATATATACCAGATGATGATCAAACACCTACGCCCATTGCTGCGAGCAATAAGGTGGGCAGTTCTTCTCAATCGACACATTCTGGCAATCGTCAAGATGACGAGACCGACTTTTACAAAGGAATATCATTCAAGGATAAGGATGAGCTATCTACTTCTTTTTGTTTATTGCTTGATAAAAAAATTATTTCAGAATAATGAAGGTGCTTAATTCGAGCAAAGTCTTTTGCTTCAGATGTGCTAATCCGAACTGCAAGTGATGGTTGAGAGCGATGAAGTACTTAAGTTCTAACAGATTCTTTATTCAGAGCACATTTCGGGTCAAAATTCTCACATCGCGGTAAAGGTCCTCGGTCAATATTTTAAGAATAGATTCCCCAATGGCAAAGGCCTTTCTAGAAGGGATATGGCCAATCAACTCTTTACGAAATTGGGTGTCATGGTCAGTTATCATAAGATATATACGACCATGGGTTTTGTCAAGGACTTGATTTGGGGGATACACGAGCACGGGTATGCAGTCCTCGATGCCTACCGTTACATGCTTGAGTCCACAAATCTCGAAAGTAAGACGACGTTGCATATTGATAAAAACGGAAGGTTCAAGTAATTTTTTGTATCCTATGGTGCTTGGATTCAAGGTTTTCAACATTTGAGGAAAGTCATAGCCGTCGAAGGGACCTTCTTGAGGAGCAGGTGTAATGGAGTTTTGCAAGCGGCGATGGCGCAGGATGCGGAGAATCACATCTTTTCTGTCGTTTTTTGTGTAGCATTCAAGGAATGTGATGTCTCTTATGGATATTTTTTGAACAAATGCAAAACTGCATCGTAGATACTGAAGAATTGTGTTTTGTTTCGAATAAAAATCCAAGAATTCCAAAAATGAGTTCAATTTTCTACACTTTAGCTCACTTTGATTGTTGCATAAGGCATATTGGAGATAATATTCGGAACAACTTTCACAACGAAAGGGTCATGACCCTTTTTATAGAGCAGCTAGAGCATATAATAGAGATGAGTTTTTAGACCATTTTAATCAAATAACGGATATGCATCCCAAGGCAGCAGAACATCTCGTACGTGTCGATTTTGAGAGATGGAGTCGGGCATTTTGTCCAGCAAATAGGTACATTCTTATGAATTTAATGTCTTGTTTGAGTTACAAGTTTAGTATGATATCGTACTAAGTGATTCTTTTGTATAAGTACAATATTATGACGACAAACATAGCTGAATCAGTGAATTCATTGTTTGGTGATGAAAGAGAATTTCTCATTGTGGCTCTATTTGATATAATAAACTAGAAGTATGATAATTTTTTCACAAAAGGCGTGTGAAGTTCGAGAAGACAGGAACCAAATTTGTTCTAGAAGCGAAAAAATAATATCAACGAACATCAGTCTGGGGAATATGTTATTTGCTCATCAAATAGCATATTACAAGTTCAGTATCAACGGTCATGGTGATGTTGCCATGATCAATCTTCAAAAAAGATCTTGTACGTGTAGAGTTTTTGACTTGGACAAAATACCTTGTCCACATGTTGTGACAGCGCTTCGAGCTCAATACGGTGCACAATATGAAACTAAAATTTATGAGCTCTCCTCTCCATATTATTCGGTGTAAAAATATTTAATGGCATATAGTGAAAATATTAATCTTGTGCCTCCCGAAGAATCTTGGGTTGTTCCTGTAGAGATTTTGTGGAGATTAATACATCCTCCATATATTGACCCAAACACAATCAAACCGGGAAGAAGGCGATATTAGAGGGGGCATGGAGTCGAAGAATCATTTCCATTAAGAAAAAATAAGTGCTCCATATGTAAGAACGATGACCACAAAAGAACTACATGCCCTGATCGTAATCCACCATGATCGTTGTAATAGCAAAAACTCGTGTTGTTGTTTGTTATGGAATTTTTATATATTTAATTCATTATTGTGAACTTAAATGTTATCATTTATTATATAAAATATCTTTTTTAATAACTTGTGCATCAATAAAAAAGGCAAAACAGGAACTAAATACACCAGACCATAAAATTATTTTCAACAGATTACCCATCTGTTGCAACAAATAGACATTAGCTGGAAGAACACAATAGAGTTTATCAAATTGGAATGTGTTCCTCCAACAGATGACAAATCTTTTGCAACTGATGAATAATCTGCTGATAGAAATTCAATCGATGACCAATCTGTTTCAATAGACGGTCCATCTGTTGAAAAAACTCAAAACTCTTGTTATTGCTATTGGATTCAAAATTACTCCTTACGTCCAACCGTCAACATGTTTGTTGAGAAGAAGAAATAGACAGAATGAAAATTAAATAAGAATTAAAAAGCCAAAGTTAACCAAAAATAAATTTTTCATTAAACAAAAACAAAGTACATTAGGTATAGATCCGATATAGAATAATTAAAATACATACGCTAAAAGGAAAAATATCTCCTAAATATTATTATCATTATTATTAGAGAAAATACGTAAAGTCCCCCTGGTGTTGTCCGACTTTTCCAAAAGGACACCTAAACTATACTTCCGACCTATTACCCCGCGAATCTTATTTAAATTGTTATAAATATACCATTTTTTGCTGAATTTCAGTCACAAGATAGAGAGTGAATGCACGCACCAATCACAGTTTGCCACGTGTTAAATATTTTTTTTTATATATATTTTTCTTATTTTATTAACTTTAATTCTTTTTTATTTTTTTTCTCTTCTCCTCCATTGATATCTTTCTCATCTTTCCACAATACACTATGCACACACAAAATACTCATCATTTTTATTGATGAATTTACAAAGCAATTTTGGGGGACCTCACGCAAAATCATTGTATCACGCCAAGTAACAATGGAATATTGTATTACCTCATGAATATCATAAATTGATGAGAAATTTTTTATTTTTTAATTTAAATATAATACTAATGTGAGGCATCCCAATACTTCCTTTGTTCCATTGACAATAACAAACACACACAAAATTCTCTAGATTCTCATAAATCCACAAACTCTCACAACTTCATACAATACTTCATCCACGCACACACAACACATCCAGTGAAAAACACATACTCACACACCGACACTACATACACATAAATCGAATGGAGGAGAAATAGAAAAGAAAATCGAGTGACACCATTAATGGAGATTAAAGGAAGAAGAAACAAAAGAAAAAGATGGAAAATGAAGAAAAAATACTTAAATACAAAATTATAAAAATGGATCCTTTTTATTACTCGTGACACATTTTAATTTATTGGTTCAACAATTTTTTTTGCATTCACACGCTTCATGTGCGTGTTTACATGCATAGTCAAAATTTTGGTCATAATGGTGCATTTACAATAGTTTAGGTAAGATTCGTGGGATAATAGGTTGAAAGTATAGTTTAGGTGTCTTTTTGAAAAAGTCGAACAACATCAGAGGGGACTTTATGTATTTTCTCTTCTTCTTCTTCTTCTTTTTATTATTATTATTATTATCAGCCGACCAATCATAACCCGACAGAAGCAGGGTCCTCCTCATCCTGCACATCTCTCCGAACATCCTTGCTCTCACGAAAACCAACTCCTACTGCAGGTTATTAACCTGCCTCTGAAATTTATGCATGATGTCGCGCAGAATATCGATGTCCTAAACAGAATCAGTCATAACTAGAACACAAATGAATTGACAATAAATGTAAACACTAAAGTTTAGAAAAGAGTCTGAATGTAATACAATGTATACTACCAACTGGTAGATTTACACACATACCAAAAAAAACATACCTCAACGAGAAAAAAATATGCTCTTTGAAGAGAAGTGGTTGAAGATGTAATACGAAAAGACAAAATGCAAGAAATAAATAAAATGAAGTAGAATGAAGATTAAGGAGGGACGTATTTATAGAGGATTGAATCTGAATGTGTGAAGCAAAAAGCCGCAACTGTTCAGCTTCATTGTATTAATTATATTCAAACTAATGACTTTTAGTTTTTTGTGAAAAGTCATGACTTTTTCTTTTACATTCAAACTTCTGACCCTTTCAAAACGGTTTCTCTCATAATAACAACCGTTATTATTGAGCTGTTGCAATAGATCATCCATTTGTCACAACAAATTTACCATCTGTTGCAACAAATGGTCTATGTGTGCAACAGATGAGACATCTATTGTAACATATGGATTATCTGTTGCGATAGATGGACCATTTATTGGAGGACATGTTTTGATTTCTTCTAACAGTTGATTCATCAGTTGTAACTGATGGGAAATTTGATTTATCGGCTATTTTAAACGTGTTAGACAAAAAGTCACGACTGTTCACCTCTTTTTAATAGTCATCACATACCTTAATTAATCCAAATTGGTGCCTATTTTATTATATAATTTAAGAAAACAGATTTAAAACCAAAAAAGGTGAAAAGTCACAACTTGTAGCACTTGTTTTTTCTTGACGGGCATGTAGTCCTCTGACATTGAAGATGGTTACCATTTGAGCCTCCGTAGTCTTGTACACTACTTAACGTTGGGAAGTGAAGAATAAACATTGTCTTACATTGATGGGGTATGAAAAATAAGGTGCGTGCAGATAGATGGATTCACTTTCATGCGTGGGAGTTATGTATTATTGATTAGGCTTTCGTGACAAACACACATAATGTATAATGATTTTTTGAATGTAGTTTTTTACCGATTAGACATTGATCCTTCAAATAAGATCCTGCATTTTACAAATTGGCTTGATTAGTGCGAACTGATAAGGCCGAAGGTTTCCACGAAGGTGGTGTCAATACCCTGTTATAATTTAATGACAGTTTTGCTCATGTTTATGCATTAAGTTTTGAGAAAAGATCTATATTTGATGGCATTGTAGACATTCAATAGTGATTGAACCAATTTTAATGGTTCAATGACCTTTGAGATGGCCTTCGAAGCTTTCCACTGCAACAAATAAGAATGAAAATCCAATAGAAATTCCTATGGTCCAAACTTATATGGATTTGTTGCTTAAGAAAACTATTATACAGTAGGAGGTGCTTGGGAGAATACATGTGCGGGAAATGGGAGGTAGAGAAGACCATATATCATCTCAAACCTTATTTAGGAGGAAACATAGGGAAGCAAGTAAGGAACTTCTAGCCAATCTAGACAATGTAATTGACTTCAAAGATGAAAAAATTGAATGAGCTGCAAATGTGAAAGTGTATCCAAATATTAAAATCCGTCAGTCGTTCTTTAAAAAGAAAAATGTTAAAGAGGAATGAACTGGACACTTCTCTAGGTACTGCAACTAACTAGTGTGATTTGAATGAAGACCTACAAAATGCAGGACCAGAACTCTAAGGAAGCAGTTTGGCAAGCACAGAGGACAGGTAAGATTTTCCGCCAAGAATAAAACTTAAACCAAAAACTTCAGAAGTAAAAACAAGGGAAGCGAAGGCGTCAATTTTTGAAGTCTAACTTGCATCCTATGTCCTCTATTTATGGTTGTGATCTGGTTAATGGTAGTAGAAATAAAAAGGCCTGAAGTTGAGAAAAAATCCCATGCCTTGTTGTTTCCACTGCCTTTGACCAGACCAGAGCCACAAGCAGAAGGCTTGGATGCAAGTTAGACTTTAGAAATTGATGCCTTGGCTTGGTCCATTTATTTTACTTCTGGAGTTGTTGGTTTAGGTTTCTTCCCTGACTGAAAATCTTACCAACCCATGTTCTCTCCAAGTTGCTTCCTTAGAGTTCTTGTCCTGCATTTTGTGGGTCTTCATTCAGGCCATGCTAGCTAGTCGTCGTATCTATCAAAGTGTCCAGCTCCAATCCACTTTAGCATTTTTCTTTTCTAAATGGACTGATGGATTTTTATTTTTGGATATACTTTCACATTTGCAGCTCATTCATTTTTTTCATTTTTCATGTCAATTTTATCAACCAAATTCTCTACATGTTCCTTCTTACCCCGTGTTTCTATTTTAGTAAGGTCTGAGTTGATATATGATCTTCTCCACCTCCCCCTTCCCACACAGGTATTCTCCCAAGCACCTTCTGCTAGATAATAGTCTCCTCGATCAATCCATCTATATAAATTTGGACCAGGGCAACAACTATATTTATTTTCATTCTTGGTTGCAGTAATGCGAGGCTTCGGAGGCCTTTAGAAAGTCCATTGAACCCTTAAAATCAGTACAACCAATATTGAATATTTACACTGTCACCAAAAACTTGAATCCTTCTCCAAACTTGACACATAAACATTAATAAAATCTTTATTAAACCATAACAGGGTATCAGCACCACCTACTTGGTCCCTCAGCCTTATCAGTTCGAACCTAATAATCTTAACTGTAAAATGCCATATCTTGTTTGAATGCTTAATTCCTAATAAAGGTAAAGAACCAACACTTACAAAATCAGTATACTATATGTGTGTTTTCACGGTAGGTTGATCAGTAATACATACCTCCCATATATGAAGTGGTTCCATCTGCAAGCAACCTATTACTCCAAACCCATCTTTACTCTAGCCTTTATTGCTGGTCAGGCAAAAGTTGATCCACTCATTTCATTTTATCAGCAAGCAAGAAAAAAAATTTGAGGTCAAATAAGAGAAGAACAAAAAGAACATTACAAAAGGGTATCAAAAAATTGAATGAATACAATATATTACAAGAAGAGTTCCAACAGATGACCCATCTGTTGCAACAGATTCCCCATCTTTTCAATAGATGAGTCATCTATTCAATAGATGAGTCATCTATTGCAACAGTATACACATCTGTGGCAATAGATAGCTGATATATTACAACAGATGGGTCATCTATTGAAATAAATCAAAGCAGTATTGCTACATGTTTGATTTCTTCCAACAGTTATTTCGTCTGTTCCAACAGCTGATTCATCTGTTGCAACAGTTGAGAAAACTATTACAACACCACTAACACCAACACCAACAACATCAACAACAAAAATCAACATCATATGTTCCAACACCATCAACAGCACAAATATCACATGTTCCAACAACACCAACACCCCCAACGATAGCACCACCAATAAAGAAACAAACAAAAGGCATAAAAAATGATACTGACAATAAGGCTTTTTAAGTTCATCCAACAGATGACTTTTTTCGCATATTATAATAAAAATAAATGTCCATTCATTCAAGACTTAAAGGTCATCTTTCCTTTAATTTTCTCAAGAAATAAGATACTGGTAATGGGTAAATCAATAAAAACAACAGATTTAAATATCTAATTTAAATAACATACAGAGAAGAAGACGAGAATGAAAGAGCAATAGTGAACCATAGCTGCGATGTCAAAAAAGCAAAGGGATCAGGATACCTATTTCAGTCGAGTAAAGATATAGATCGGTTGAGATCCAAAAGGATCCTCATGCGAAAGAGAATTCTAGTGATGGGTTGTGATTACCCTAAAGAGAAGAGAAAGAGAATTTCGAAAGAAAGAAGAGAGATGAGTTAATTTATGGCTGACGAAGAGAGAATTTTAGAGATGTATTTTAAATATTCATTAATAACTTTGAGGAGCACAAGGAGACGGTGACATTGAAAAGACAAGATAAGACTACTTAAGGAAGACATTTTTGAGTTATCCAAGTAATATTTTTTACCGTCTTAGTATTTTATCTTTTTTATCTCGGACAGGAAATTGCTTTAGAATTTAAAAAAAGATCTTACAACATATAAGTCATCTATTGCAACAGATGTCAATTTCTATTTGAAAATTTCCAACTTTTCATTCATCTGTCGCAATAGATGGCAATGTCTATTTGATAATTTACAACAGATAGGTAATCTATTACAACAGATTCATTAATAAATCATCCATTGCAACAGGTTGAATATTTATTTTTGTACAATTTCAATTGAGTTCATATGTTCAAATACAACTTCAATTGATTTAGCTACAACTAGGGATGAGTTGATAGGGTCAATTATATTGCATGATATTAGTATTGCGCTCCTCCTGACCTGAGTCATCAATCGACCAATTTGAGTTGAAACGATTCATATTAGCCTATTATTTGAAATACCTAAATTCATTTAGCTACAAATAGAGATGAGTTGATAGGGACAACTATATTACATGTTGTTGGTAAAGCACTTCTCCTAACCTGAGTCGTCAATTGGCCAATCTGAGTAGAAACGATTCATATTAGCTTATTATTTGAAACACCTAAATTGATTTAGATACAACTAGGGATGAGTTGATAGGGTCAAGTATATTACATGATGTTGGTATTGCGCTCCTCCTGACCCGAATCGTCAATCGACCAATTTGAGTTGAAACGATTCATGTTAGCTATTATTTGAAATACCTAAATTGAAACACCCTAGATTTTGGACCTTAGAAAGTCTCCTCAATTTCTGGTCTCTGGACGGGATACGAATGGGGGAAATAAGTCATATACTCGGGTACGGTTCGTATGGGTCATTCATATGTTGACCAGTGTTGGTTGGTGGGATGGACTTTGTCTACTAGAATGGATACGACTTAGGGGTACGAGTCATATTAGTGGATACAGATAGTTTGGTTCCTTAACTTAGTTTAAAACTGGGTTACTTAGGTTAGATCTGAGTACGAGTGGCTTACCTAGAGCCGTAACTCAGGGTACGAGTCATACTTTGGACTCGTATAGGAAACAGTGTTCAAACCTTATATGATTCTATCTTGACAGTGACACGGGTAGAGGTTAGGGATCGTATGATGTCAATACGACTTGGGTAGGATGATTCGTATACTCGATAATGTTGGTCCAAGGATTTAGGTTTTGGATACAAGTAGTGGGTACCACTCGCATCGGAGAATACGACTCGTGAGGGTCAGTCGTACCCCTGGAACGGGATTTTTAAGGAATTTAAGTAAGGGCAATCTGAACTTTTTCCTACTTATCCTAATAAGGTTCCACGACATATAAGACACTTGGAAGGTTATTTTACCCTAATATTCTATTCATTAACACTTATAAACTCTTCCTAAACACCCTAATATTCTCTCAAGATCTTTTGGACAAGAAAGCTAAGGTTTCATCCTACGGGCTTAATTCGTTATTTGTGTTAGTGATTTCTTTCCGTCTACTTCTTAATTAAGGATTGTATATCTCCCCTCATTGTTAATTCTAACTAAAGGCATGGATTTACATGATGTTTTCATGGTTTTATGATTGTATGATTTTGGTTTTCAATTAAGATGTGGGGGCTTTGGTTATAAATGATTGGTAATGGTTTTCCATGGTTTAATTATGTTTTTATATGCATCAATGGTGGTTTTGGATTATGGAATTCATGGGAATGATTTTACGGTAATTGGAATTGGTTTTGGTTGTAATATGCCCCCAATATGTTTGACAAAATGCTTATAAAAATATGTTAATTGCATTGTTTATTTTTAAATGAAACTATTGCTTGTTTTCAAACTTGGTAAAAGAACTATGCATGGTTTAAATGGTTTGGAATGGATAAATGGATAAATGGTTTTGCTTGCGGGATACATTAAATCCCCCAAAAAGTTTAATATGATAATGGGAAGGGCACTTGAAAGTCCCCTTAAACCTATATATGGTTGGGTATGGATGATACTTGCAAGTAAGGGTCAGTATGACGATACCAATATCAATGTTCTTGGTTAATAATTGGATAATGGTTTGTCCTTGGTTAATAATTGGATAATGGTTTGATTATTTGAAAAACAGTTTTAATTGGGCATTAAAGAAGAGAGGTAGCTAAGCCATGGAAGATAGAGATCCTGGGGGGATCGAAACTGGAAACTCATATTTTCCAATATGAGGTATGGTCTTGGTGACCGTGTGCGAGAGTCATACTTTATTTTGGTGGATGTAATAGTCATCCCAACGGGATACTTTTGTGGTCGTGCGGCTACACGCACTAGGGCCCTTTCAGCAGGGAAAGCTGAACCTATATAACTCGTGAGTGGTTTAGAACGGCAAAGCTACACAGCCTAGGTAATGGTTTTAAATGCATATTAAACACGGTTCCTTTTTCCGGCATAGTTTTATATATGTATGGTTGTGTGCATTATGAAAGGTTTTACTCGGTTTTATATAATAATATTTTTTCCTTATTCTGAGATCATGCTAGTGATCCATCGCTAACCCGTCTACTGGCGGTTATATACCTACGTTATTGTAACACCCCGTATTCAAGTACGTGTATTGGTCTTATTTATATGGAATTAATTTTTTTATTTTATTTATACCGGAATTCGCCCGTCGATGGATCCATGCGAAGGTTATTGAATAAGATTTTCAACGATATAAAGATTTCCAAAATCGGATAGGTTTCGATATAATCGAGCACGTTCGAAACTATAAAATGGTGGTCGGGATATTTGGGAATAGTAAATGTGCAGGAAAATTTCCTGCACACAAACAACTGAGGCCAGCCGAATTTTTGGTTCAACTTCGAACGATCTTAACTCTCTTAATATAATAAACTGGGAGAGATGCAACCTATGAAAAGAAAGATCTTTGAGTCTTATTTCCAATGAAATTGGTCTCATCCAAATCTAACATCTAAGTAAGGAGTTATACTCGTTTTACTTCAGCCTATCAAAACAGATTTTTAGAGTCAACTTCAAACGACCATAACTCCTTGTATAGGACGAACTGGGTGGCCTACTTTATATGAAATGAAATCCCTTTGAATTATCCTTCCAACGATACAATTTTCACCCAAATCCGATATCGGAGAAAAGATTTATGGTCGATCTACTTTAGCATATCGAAACAGTCCACCAAAGGACAGATTTGACATTATTTAAATTTTAAAGGCATTTTGGTTATTTCCTATTATATTATGGACGGGAATATGTGTATATATACATGTATATGAGTTCAAAAACTCATTTTCATCATCAATCATTGAGAAAGAATAGACCCTAGCAAAATTTGACTTTTAAATTACTTTTGATTCAACCGTAGAAATTCCAAAGTAATCTGATAACTGCGTTTGTCATCTCGAGAGCTTCGAACGACACCTATTATTTGTGCAAACAGGATTGCATAATCAAGAGGTGAATTCTAAGGTATGAATATTGTTTGCCTTTGTTCTTTTCCATATGTATATGTGTGATAGAGAATTATATGTATTGATTGTTATTGAAAGGTGATGGAAATAGGGTTATGGACTATTTTGCATGGTTTGGTTGTATTGAATTGTGGAAGGTGGATATGGTAATTGAGTTATGGAAGGTGGATATGTTAATTGAGTTATGGAAGGTGGATATGGTGATATACTATTGAATTGATGATTATTTATGTCTATGGCTCAATTTGGTTTAATGGATTGGTTGGAATGATAAATGAATCCAAACTTGATATTGGAGGATATTGTATGAATATGCATGGCATGTGAATGTAATTGGAGTATAAGAGGGTTAAAGTGACACCCTTTATGGTGTAATTAAGGCTTACTACTTAACCACTAGTTTGGTGAATTCAAATAATTGAATTGTGACGTTTGGTTGCTAATACTAGATTGTTATTTATGTTCATTGTAGATAAGTAATCCGAAAAGACGGGAAGTCCATTTGGGACTAGTATTGAAGGTTGACAGTCAGGTATGTAAAGCATACTCTATACCATATCTTTGGCATGAAAGTGAACAATTGTTCTATTAAGAAAGTTTCCAAAGTTATTCAATAACATGTGAGCCATAATGGTTTTGTATGATGTCCTACGTTACCAATGAACTTGTTTCCACCCTACAAGATGTCAAGACATTCCAATACTTACTTGTTTTTCAAATCGTACATGTTTATTGCACTAATGAATGTCAGAAGGTATCCGGTTACTCAAACAAGATCCATGTGCTATTAATGACTCCAAAACGTTTCATTGATAGACCAATAAGTTCCTACTTTATTGTTATGGCATTGATGACTCCAAAACTCTTCATTGATGTGCCAATGAGTTCTTATTTCATTGTTATTGCATTGATGGTCTATTTATATGTCTCTTATTGATGTATCATTGTTTCAAAGTATCAAAATTGCTGTGGCGACTGAAATAACAATCTCAAAGATTAATTGAACTAAGTGATGGAAGTTCTCTCTTATCGGGTAGTATCCCAGGGGCATAAGCCTATCATGGGTCGATCCCTATTTATGTGTTTATGGGTGGTATCCCAGGGGCATAAGCCTATCATAGGTCGATCCCAGTTGATATGTACTGGAGGCAGCCTAATGGTCACAGTACAGTACAGTAATGATTACAAAGATGATAAGAACAAAGGTAAAGTGATTGAATAAATACAATGTACAGGTTGTCACAAGTTCTAGTAAGTGTGGTCCACTCCTATTATGATTTATTCACTTGTTTCTGATTTCTATCGAGCTCCTATATCATATGTGATTATCTACAGCTTTACATACTCAGTACATATTTCGTACTGACGTCCTCCACGGTTGACCTGCATTTCATGCTGCAGGCACAGGTACCTCAGCTCATACACCGCACAAGTAGGAGCCAGGATATCCAGCTACTTTTGGTGAGCTCCAGTTTCCTTTGAGGCTTTCCGTGTCATATCCAGTCACTTTTGGTATTGTATAGAAGTTAGTTATATGGCGGGGTGTGTCCCGACCTTAGTTAAACTCTGTGTATTATCTAGAGGCTTTGTAGACCTAATGTACAGTCAAGGTGGTGTTTTGTTAATAGATATGATGGCTCCAATGGCCAAGTATTGTATATACATATATATGTGTGCTCGAGCTTATACAGGTGATTATTTCCTTTTATATGCGACATGATGTTCTTCGAATTTTGGGTTGTTATAGAGGTATGCATGGGAAGTATAAGGTTATGAGTTGATTCTCCCGGGCCTCCTCGGTTACGGGTGCCAGTCCGCCCCAATAGGATTTGAGGCGTGACAAAAGTGGTATCAAAGAAGTTCGTCCTAGTAAGTCTACAAAGCCGTGTCTACGTAGAGTCTTATTTATCGGTATGTCGTGCACTGCATCTATAAACAGGAGGCTATGGACATTTAGGAATTATTTCTTTTCTTCATGTCTTAGATCGTGCGATAGAGCCTATATTGTATATGAAGTCATAGTTGACCACTGAATCCGTTTGTTTCTCTTATTATAGTAATGATGCCGGTTACCAGAAGCAAGAATACTGGTAAGCAAGTAGATGTGGCTGTCGGAGAGGGTACTAGTAAGTCACCCACTATACCAGCTAATCAAAGTGAGGCTCCAGCTGAGCATGCATCAGAAACTTCTTCCACTCCGAAAGAAATAAGGGGGAGGGGAATTATATCCCCAGAGCCACCTATTAATGCTGCTGATCAAGATCCTAGAAATGCAGTGCAACTTTTGACTCATATAGTTGTTGGGCAAGCTCAAGGGCAAACCATTCCTACCACGGGTCCTAGTGGTACAAATAGGGCAGCTAGCCTTCGAACACAGGATTTTCTTAAGATGGATCCTCCCACTTTTAATGGATTAGATATTAACGAGGACCCAAAGGACTTTATTGATCAAATTCAAAGGGCCTTAGATGTTATGCATGTAACGGGTAGAGAGACAGTGGAGTTAGCGGTGTATAGATTCAAAGGGGAGGCTATATATTGGTACGAGGAATGGAAACGATCTAGGGGTATTGATGCACCCCCAGCTACTTGGAAGGAGTTCAAAGAGGCATTTCTTGATCATTATCTTCCATTCGAGATTCGTCAGGCCCGTGCAGATCAGTTTTTAAATCTTCATCAGGCCCGTACAGATCAGTTTTTAAATCTTCGTCAGGAGAATATAAGCGTGAGGGGGTACAGTCTCCAATTTAATTCCTTATCGAGATATGCTCCTAATGTTGTAACTACTATGGATGACAGAGTTCATCAATATGTGGATAGGCTGGATCCATATCTGGTGAGAGATTATACTATTGCCGCTTTGAACAAGGATAACGACATAGCGAGGATCCAAGCTTTTGCACAGAAAATGGAAAATCAGAGGCAGAGGAGAAGAACACAGGAATTAGAAAGAGGATATTCCAAGAGGGCCAGATCTACAGGGCAGTTTATGGCATCCCAAGGAGGGTTCAGACCACAGTTTTCTGCTAGACCACCTAGGCCATTATCTTCTTATTCTGCAGCTAGTGCCCCACCACAATTCCAAGGGTCTAGAGGAAATCAATTTAGGCACAGAAGTGAGAGTCAGAGTTCGCAGATAGTGGGGTACCAAGGGCAAGGGAATATGAGCCAATCGAGACCTCCTCGAGAGCCATGCAATAAATGTGGAAGGTATAATTTGGGCGCATGTCTGCTGAGGACCAATGTTTGCTTTTGGAGCGGTATGTCGGGGCATATGATGAGAGAATTCCCACGAAGGGGCATAGGGGGTATGGCACGACCTACGAGGTCATTTATTGCATTATCATCATTGATGCCTTATTCAGGAAGGGGTGAACAACCAATGGGTCGTGTTAGAGGTGATAGAGGAGCCACGAGTTCTAGCGGGTACGTATGCTCTAGCGGATCGACAGAATTTAGAGGCTTCCCCAGATGTGGTTACGGGTACGTTGTCTATCTTTTCATTCAATGTATATGCCTTAATTGATCCCGGTTCTACATTATCTTATGTTACTCTATTGGTTGCTGGAAAGTACAAAAGAATACCCGAACTGTTAGTTAAGTTATTTGAAGTGTCCACACCGGTTAGGGAATCTATTATAGCTAGAAGGGTTTACCGAAACTGCATAGTAACTGTTTGTGGTCGTGATACGATGGTTGATCTTGTGGAGTTATAAATGGTAGATTTTGATGTTATAATGGGTATGGACTGGTTGGCGTCTTGTTATGCCACAATTGATTGCTGCACGAAAAAGGTATATTTCCATTTTTCAAATGAATCAGTCCTTGAATGGAAAGGTGAAATTGGCGCGCCAAGAGGTAGATTTACTTCTTATTTTAAGGCAAGAAGAATGATTTCCAAGGGATACATATATCATTTAGTTAGAGTAAGGGATACAGAAGCCGAGCCACCAACTCTTCACGTTGTTCCGGTGGTAAATAAATTTTCTGATGTATTTCCTGAAGATCTTCCAGGTTTGCCTCCTGAACAAGAAGTAGAGTTTGGTATTGATGTAATACCAGGCACCCAACCAATCTACATTCCTCCGTATAGAATGGCCCCAGCAGAATTATGAGAATTGAAAGAGCAATTGAAAGATTTGCTAGAGAAGGGATTCATAAGGCCTAGTATGTCCCCCTAGGGAGCACCAGTATTATTTGTGCGCAAAAAGGATGGCTCGCTGAGGATGTGTATTGATTATCGGCAATTGAATAAGGTGACTATTAAGAATAAATGTCCTCTTCCAAGAATTGATGATTTATTTGATCAGTTACAAGGCGCCAAGTGCTTTTCTAAGATTGATTTGAGATCAGGTTACCACTAAGTGAGGGTCAAAGTGAAGGATATACCCAAGACAGCTTTCCGAACACGGTATGGTCATTATGAGTTTTTAGTTATGTCATTTGGGCTAACAAATTCACCCGCAGATTTTATGGATTTGATGAATAGGGTGTTTAAGCCATTCCTAGATGTATTTGTGATAGTTTTTATAGATGATATTCTAGTTTATTCTAGATCAGAAGAGGACCATGCCAATCACTTACGACAGGCATTGCAGACTCTTTATGATTGTAAGATTTATGGAAAGTTCTCTAAATATGAGTTTTGGTTAAAGTCGGTGGCATTTTTGGGTCATATTGTATCTAGTGAAGGGATAAAGGTTGATGCTCAAAAGATAGAAGCTGTGAAGAACTGGCCAAGGCCCACAACGCCTACGGAGATTCGTAGTTTTCTCGAGTTGGCCGGTTATTATAGAAGGTTTGTTAAAGGCTTTTCTTCCATTTCAGCACCCTTAACCAAGCTAACCCATAAAGTATCCAAATTCCAATGGAATGATGCCTGTGAGAAGAGTTTTCAAGATTTAAAGAACAAGTTGATTTCTACACCCGTGTTGGTACTTCCAGAAGGCACCGAAGGGTGTTCAGTGTATTGTGATGCTTCCATAATTGGTTTAAAATGTGTATTGATGCAGCATGGAATGGTAATAGCATATGCTTCAAGACAATTGCGGCCACATGAGAAAAATTATTCTACACACGATCTTAAGCTGGCAACAGTTATTTTGCTTTAAAGATATGGCGCCACTACTTATATGGGGTTCATGTTGATATATATACTGACCATAAGAGCTTGCAATATATTTTTAATCAGAAGGATCTAAATTTAAGGCAGCGGAGATGGCTTAAACTATTAAAGGACTACGATGTTGATATCTTGTACCATCCAGGGAAAACAAATGTGGTAGCTGATGCATTAAGTCGTAAGGCTATGATGGCGCCTATAGAAAGGCAAGGGATGATTAAATATCTTCACCAGTTAGCTAGTTTAGGAGTTCGCCTTCTTGAAACTCCGGATAAAGAGTTTATCGTACATAATGCTGCGGAATATTCATTAGTAGATGAAGTGAACGAGAAGCAATATGCAGATCCTATTTTATTACAGCTTAAGGAGAACGTTCAGAGTGGTGCGACCAAGGCATTTGAGCTTACGTGAGAAGGAGTACTTCAGTGCCAAAACCGATTATGTGTGCCGGATGTAGACGGGCTAAGAAAGAAGATTATGACAGAGGCACATTGTTCAAGGTATTCCATTCATCCTGGATCAACCAAAATGTATCAAGATTTGAAAGATATGTATTGGTGGAATGACATGAAGAAGAGCATTGCAGAATTTGTAGCTGAATGTCCAAATTGTCAAAGAGCATTGCAATGCATTGATCTTCCAAGCTGGAAGTGGGACATGATCAACATGGATTTCGTTATTGGTTTGCCTTGTACATCCCGGAAGTTTGATTCTATATAGGTTATTGTTGATAGGCTTACCAAATCCGCACATTTCCTACCAGTTAGGACCACTTACACAGTTGAAGAGTATGTGAAGCTGTACATTAAAGAGATAGTCCAATTACATGGAGTGCAAATCTCTATTATATCAGATTGGGGAACCCAATTTACCATAAATTTTTGGAAGTCTTTTCAGAGGTGTTTGGGAACACAAGTGAAGTTGAGTACAACTTTTCACCCTCAAATAGATGGACAAGCAGAACGTACCATCCAAACACTTGAAGATATGCTACGAGCTTGTGTAATAGATTTTAAGGGCAACTGGGATGATCATTTACCTCTTATTGAGTTTGCCTACAATAATAGCTATCATTCAAGTATCAAAATGGCACCATATGAAGCTTTATATGGAAGGAAGTGTAGATCACCAATAGGATGGTTCGAAGTGGGTGAAACTCTTTTGTTCGGACCGGATCTTGTTTATCAAGCCATAATGAAGGTTAAAGTAATTCAGCAACGACTGAAAATATCCCAAAGTCGACACAAGTCATAAGCGGATAGTAGAAGGAGAGGGCTAGAGTTTTCTATAGGTGATTGGGTATTTTTGAAGGTATCACCAATGAAAGGGGTAATGAGATTTGGCAAGAAAGGGAAGTTGAGTCCACGTTATATAGGCCCGTATAAGATCACTCGAAGGTTTGGACAAGTTGCATATGAATTAGAGCTACCCCAAGAGCTCTCATCAGTACATCCGGTATTTCATGTGTCAATGCTTCGAAAGTGCATCGGAGATCCATCACATATCACTTCTACTGAGGATGTGCAAGTTGCGGAAGATCTTACCTATGAGGAAGTGCCTATTGCTATTCTAGATCGCCAAGTTAAGAAGATGAGAAATAAAGAGATAGCATCTGTGAAAGTACGTTGGAGAAATCGTCAAAGGGAAGAGATTACATGGGAAGCTGAGGAAACAATGAAATCTAAGTACCCTTATTTGTTCAAAGATGAAGAGGAAGTTCAAGAAACGGAGTTAGAACATTAACAAGTAAGTCTTTTTTATAAATGCATAGTATTTATGTGATGATGTGAATATTAATGATGGACTTGAACTTGTTCCATGCGAAGGTTATTGAATAAGCTTTCCAATGATATAAAGATTTCTAAAAACGGATAAGTTTTGAATATAATCGAGCACGTTCGAAACTATAAAATGGTAGCCGGAATATTTGGGAATAGTAAATGTGCAGGAAAATTTCCTGCACACAAACTACTAAGGCCAGCCGAATTTTTGGGTCAACTTTGAACGATCATAACTCCCTTAATATAATGAACTGGGAGAAATGCAACCTATGAAAAGAAATATATTTGAGTCTTCTTTCCAATGCAATTGATTTCATCCAAATCCAACATCTAAGTAAGGAGTTATACTCGTTTTACTTCATCCTATCAAAATAGATTTTTAGGGTCAACTTCAAATGACCATAACTCCTTGTACAAGACGAACTGGGTGGCCTACTTTATATGAAATGAAAGCCCTTTGAATTATTCTTTCAACGATACCAATTTCACCCAAATCCGATATCGGAGGAGAGAGTTATGGTCGGTCTACTTTAGCTTAACAAAACAGTCCACCAAAGGACAGATTTTACATTATTTAAATTTTAAAGGCATTTTGGTCATTTTCTATTATATTATGGACGGGAATATGTGTATATATACATGTATATGAGTTCAAAAACTCATTTTCATCATCAATCATTGATAAAGAACAAACCCTAGCCAAATTTGACCTTTAAATTACTTTTGATTTAACCGTAGAAATTCCAAAGTAATCCGATAACTGCGTTTGTCATCTTGAGAGCTTCGAACGACACCTATTATTTGTGCAAACAGGATTGCCTAATCAAGAGATGAATTCTAAGGTATGAATATTGTTTGCCTTTGTTCTTTTCCATATGTATATGTGTGATAGAGGATTATATGTATTGATTGTTATTGAAAGGTGATGGAAATAGGGTTATGGACTATTTTGCATGGTTTGGTTGTATTGAATTGTGGAAGGTGGATATGGTAATCGAGTTATGGAAGGTGGATATGGTAATTGAGTTATGGAAGGTGGATATGGTGATATACTATTGAATTGATGATTATTTATGTCTATGACTCAATTTGGTTTAATGGATTGGTTGGAAGGATAAATGAATCCAAACTTGATATTGGAGGATGTTGTATAAATATGCATGGCATGTGGATGTAATTGGAGAATAAGAGGGTTAAAGTGACACCCTTTATGGTGTAATTAAGGCTTACTACTTAACCACTAGTTTGGTGAATTCAAATAATTGAATTGTGACGTTTGGTTGCTAATACTAGATTGCTATATATGTTCATTGTAGATAAGTAATCCGAAAAGACGGAAAGTCCATTTGGGACTAGTATTGAAGGTTGACAGTCAAGTATGTAAAGTATACTCTATACCATATCTTTGGCATGAAAGTGAACAATTGTTCTATTAAGAAAGTTTCAAAAGTTATTCAATAACATGTGATCCATAATGATTTTGTATGATGTCCTACATTATCAATGAACTTGTTTCCACCCTACAAGATGTCAAGACATTCCAATACTTACTTGTTTTTCAAATCTTACATGTTTATTGCACTAATGAATGTCAGAAGGTATCCGGTTACTCAAACAAGATCCATGTGCTATTAATGACTCCAAAACATTTCATTGATATACCAATAAGTTCCTACTTCATTGTTATGGCATTGATGACTCCAAAACACTTCATTGATGTGCCAATGAGTTCTTACTTTATTGTTATTGCATTGATGGTTTATTTATATGTCTCTTATTGATGTATCATTGTTTCAAAGTATCAAAAATGCGGTGGCGACCGAAATAACAATCTCAAAGATTAATTAAACTAAGTGATGGAAGTTCTCTCTTATCGGGTGGTATCCCAGGGGCATAAGCCTATCATTGGTCGATCCCTATTTATGTGTTTATAGGTGGTATCCCAGGGGCATAAGCCTATCATGGGTCGATCCCAGTTGATATGTACTGGAGGCAGCCTAATGGTCACAGTACAGTACAGTAATGATTACAAAGATGATAAGAACAAAGGTAAAGTGATTGAATAAATACAATGTACAGGTTGTCACAAGTTCTAGTAAGTGTGGTCCACTCCTATTACGATTTATTCATTTGTTTCTGATTTCTATTGAGCTCCTATATCATATGTGATTATCTACAGCTTTACATACTCAGTACATATTTCGTACTGACATCCTCCACGGTTGACCTGCATTTCATGCTGCAGGCACAGGTACCTCAGCTCATACACCGCACAAGTAGGAGCCAGGATATCCAGATGCTTTTGGTGAGCTCCCGTTTGCTTTGGGGCTTTCCGTGTCATATCCAGTCACTTTTGGTATTGTATAGAAGTTAGTTATATGGCGGGGTGTGTCCCGACCTTAGTTAAACTCTGTGTATTGTCTAGAGGCTTTGTAGACCTAATGTACAGTTAAGGTGGTGTTTTTTTAATAGACGTGATGGCTCCAACAACCAAGTATTGTATATACATATATATGTGTGCTCGAGCTTATACAGGTGATTATTTCCTTTTATATGCGACATGATGCTTTCCAAATTTTGGGTTGTCATAGAGGTATGCATGGGAAGTATAAGGTTATGAGCTGGTTCTCCCGGGCCTCCTCGATTACGGGTGTCAGTCGTCCCAATAGGATTTGAGGCGTGACAGATATACAGGAACCGTCCGTTCTTCTTCTTTTACCACGAAATCACCTGTTAAATCTGTGGCACCATCGCACTGATTAACACAAGATAACTATCAATGCTGAAGGTTTTGACCAACTCTTCGGTGGAAGGGCTATAAGCATTTGAATCATATTTTTTAAAACATTCCTCCTCCCCATGTTCATTATCTTCTGATTGAGATGACGCTTGAAAAGCAAGATCAGAGAGTGGTGGATGTAGCCTAGTTGCTTCACTTGTTCCTTTACTTAGACTTGATTCGGTTTCTACTCTTTTGGGTGCTATATAATCTAAAAATAATAGGAACATAACATAGATTATAATTGATTAATGCATTATTAAAAAGGATAACAGTATATCTAACATGTACATTAGTAAAATAACAGTTCCAACAAATCACATATTTGTTCCATCAGGTAGGTTATCTGTTGCAACATATAACTAACCTGTTGCAATGGATAAGTGATCTGTTGCAACAATAAAAACAGATCACTCATCTGTTTTGACAGATGACTGGTCTGTGCAACAGATCATACATCTGTTGCAACATATGAGTGATATGTTAAAACATATAACTAACATGTTGCAACGGGTGAGTAATTTGTTGTAACAATAAAAATAGATCAGTTATCTATCGAAACAGATGATTGGTCTATGCAACAGATCACAATTTTATTAAAACATATGAGTCATCTATCGGAACTGTTATCAACGGTCAATATTGTTTAGATTTCTTCCAACAAAAAGGTCGTTTATCACGACAGATGAATGATCGGTTGAAAAAATCAAGTCTTGGACATGTCCTGTTGGAATAGTTGATAGGATTTTATCCAACAGAATGTTCTCTATTGCATCAAATGATTAATTTGTTGCATCAGATTTTTAATTCGATGATTTCTTTGTTGCATCTGATGGTAAATCTGTTGCATCATGTGGTTAATCTGTTGCATCAAATTTTTAATTTGACTGTTTCTCTGTTGCATTCGGTGGTAAATCTATTGCATCTGATGGTTAATTTGTTGCATCATATGATTAATCTGTTGCAGCAGATTTTTAATCCGATGGTAAATCCTTGCATCAGATGGTTAATTTGTTGTATCAGATCGTAAATTTGTTGCATCAGATGGTTAATTTATTGCATTAGAAGGTTAATCTGTTGCATAAAAAATAGTAGCATAATTTTGTTCAATAGATCAGCAGTAATATCACCATTTTTACCAAGAAGAAGAACAAATCAACCCAGCAACAAGCGCAACACGAAAAACACCAACATCATTTTAAAAAAAAAAAAAAAAAAAAAAAAAAACTTCAAAAAATACAACAAACAACAAAAAAATCATATTTTACTCCAAAAAGAGGAGAAGAAATATCAGAAATTATGGTTTTATTCAGACCGCATTTCAAATTAAAACAACAAATATTGAAATTGTTAACCAATACTAGAAGAGAAGTTGGCTCAAGTTCCTTTTTTTCTTCAAAACTAAAAAGACCATAATTTTTTTCTTGTGAAAGAAAAAAGGGGATGATGAAGAACTCGAAATTGTTGTGGCCGGAGAGTAACGTAGATTGACGGTTGAAAGTCGAAAAGGAACTCGAAGCCCAACTATTTGTCGCCGGAGGTTGAAGTCGCCGGTGATTGAAAGTAGAAATTTGCAGAACTGTTGATTGGGAGAAGCTTCAGAGACAGTCGAGATAAAGAGATGGGAGAGAAGAGAGAGACGGTTGATTTGTGGATTGATTTGTATTTTTTAAAAGATTAGAAAGTCTTGAAAATATTAATCAAGTCCATAATTAACTTAATCAAGTTTCCTAATTATATTTGACCTTTTAAGTTGATCAATGTCAACAATCATTCATTCAAGACTTAAATGACACATTTCCTTCATTTTTCTCCTCTTACCCCACTTATCAAATGGGTTTTAATTATTACCTAAGTTAACGCCTTAATTGTATTTGTATGAACTTTGATATATGGTAGGTCAATAAGTTTTAAATAAGTATAATTTTGACTTTCTCTAACTTCTTTTTTAGTACTGCGTTTCTTTCTTTTTCTTTTGATTTAAAATTGCATTCTGAAATCATTAATAAGGACCTGACTAAGACTTGAGTTGCAAGAACTGTTATTAGTCTGGTCTGAGTAGAAAAATTAATACCTCTTTATTCATTTTTATTTATCTACTTTTAATTTGACACACATCTAAAATATTAATAAATAATAAAAATAACTTATTATATCATCTTTTAAATATAAATAAATTTAATATTTTAAAAAATTATTAAATAATAAATAATATTTAATAACAAAGATAAAATAGATATAAATAAAAAAATTATTAATTAATTTTTAAATTGAATAAATATTATTAAATATTTTTTTTAATAACATGAACAAATACGTGATAGTTGTTCTAATAATAGGTTGAGCGGTCAAAGTGACCTCATTGATAAAGAACAAATTACACTTTCAGCTTATATTTAATAATCTAACACGACCATTAGTCTAATTTATACATCATCAGCTTGTGCGTGCGGACCATATGGTCAAGTACGACTTAAATATTTTCACAAGCTTAGTAGAGGAAAAATATTTTTTTTTAAAATAGAGTGAGTTTCTTAATTGAATTTTTCTTTGTTTTTTGTATGTATGTTTTTATATTTATATGAAATATTATGAGATTTGGAGATGGGGTAGGGTGTGGGCAGTGGTAGACCTAAGATTTTTGTATAGTTGATTCGGAAGGTCCTAGCACACATGTTGATTTATAGTTTTAAGGTTATGTCTAAAAATTAAAACACCAAATTATCCTCTTGATTTTGAGGATGTTCTTTTAAAATCATATATCAATTATTATATATTTTTTATATAATTATACTTAATTTTATATCGAAAGTAACATAGGTCCGCCCTTGGGTGTATGGTAGTGAGGATGAGTATTGCAAGAGCGTTTTCCTTAAGTTTTAAGAATCTTAATTTTCTAAAGAGAAAATATGTTTTAAAAAAATTGACTAATCAAACATTGAGAAAATTAGAAGGTAAAATCCTGATTTGGTCAGGATTGCTGAAGTCATTTCTTAGAAAAGTATTTGTTCCAGGAATTGAAGTCACTTTTTGATGTTTGGAAACAAAACAATCTCCTTACAATTATTTGACTTTCAACTTTATATTGCTTCTCCAACTAACAAGTTAGATATTATTTTGTTTATTGCTATTGTTATACATCTTTAATTAGAACAAAAGTTTCATCAATATATATTTTCAGAAAATAGTTTCCACTAATTAGTCGTCATTTGATCATGAAATTTTTTATTGTTTTTCGAAAAATTATTTTATTTTAGAAAAAAAAAAGAAGGTGAAAACAGTATGTGTTTTTGGCTATGAGAATTTCAAATATAATTTGAAATTATATTTAAAAAAGTAAAACAAGTAAAATTTGTTTTCACTTTTTTTACTCACACTTCTCTCACAAAATTTTAGAAAGAGGAAAGACATAAATACACCATTAAAGTTGTTTTGAATTTTCAAAAAGACACCTAAAGTATGCGGGCGACCTATTATCCCATAAAATTAGTCCTAATCATAATAAGTACACACTTTTTACGTCAGTGATGTTCTCAGTTTGTGTGCGTGCATCTCTCTCTAATTAAATAATATAATATTATTTTTCTTTCTTTTTAATATAGGATCGAGTAAAACTCCGACCAATTAATATTTTAACACATTTCGCTCTCCCTTCTCTATTCTTTTCCGACATTCTCCCCTTCTCTCCTCTTTTCTTGCTCCGACAAATTTCACTAATAAAGAAATTGAAATTTACAATTTTAATACAATTAGTTGTCAAATTATAAATAGTTTGCACATCTTTTGACAATAATGACGAATTTCACTGGTAAGACTTTCTTCCATCATCGTTGTTGATGGTCAAGTCTCGCCAAGTCTCTTCGATATTCTTCTCATTTTTCATTTTTTATTGTTGTAATGATATTTCAATTAAAAAATAGTATTACTCTGAATCTGCATCAGTGTTAGTTATCTTCTTTTTCTGATCCGTCGATACCATCGTCTTTAGAGGCAATGATAGTGATACAACAAGCGTTGATTATGCTGAAGTTGAGGTGGATAAGGGATCTGATATTTCAAATCAATTAATGTCATTTCCGATGAACATCGTTACAATAAAAAAAATAAAAAAAATTGATAGTTAAGGAGATGAAATATGAATTTTAAGAGTAAGAAATTTATTTTTATAAATGGAGTTTTGATTATATTGAATAGATGAAGGAGAAGCACCAAATTTTTTTTACAATGATAAAAGAATTCTGTGAATTTCTTTCTTTTTTTTTTGTTTGGAGAGGATGAATTGTTTGGAGAAGATTAGTTGTTGGAGAAGACAAGTTATTAATGTCACATGACAACTTTCTATAGGTTTGGGAGTGAATTTTAACTCATTCAAGCGTCTTCTATGCATGTCTACACGCATAGGCAAAATTTTCATCAAAATGGTATATTTACAATGGTATAGGTAAGTTTCGTGGGGTAATAGATCGTCCTTACAGTTTAGGTATCTTTTTGAAAAAATCGGACAAGTTGAGGGGGACTTTATGTCTTTTCTCTTTCAAAATCAACTTTAATTTATATTCATGGTCAAGCACAACTCCAACTCCAACTCCAAAAAATTATAATTTTCACGGCCAAGCAGAACTTAAATCAACTAAATATAAGAAAATTTTCCGGAAAAATATCTTTCAGAAAAACTTTTTGCCACAGAAAATGAACTCACCAAACACACTCCAATGCACTCAAATTTTCTCTAACTACCCAATGGCCAAAGCCCCTAATAAAGCGCAAGTACCCAAGCCTAGCTAGCAAGCTAAAAGTTTTTTTTCTTTCAATAGGCTAGGAGGCAGATTGAATTTTGGATAAAATCTTGAAACTTGACCTAACTATGCAAATGCACTTACCATGTTAAGGACTAGTGGAGTAATGCTATCTTTCTATTATGTGGCATATTTGAAATTTCATCATTCTAACTTCTTAATTTTGACCGTGAATTTATACATAAAAATTTTATATTTTTCTAAATAAAATTTATACATATGAAAACTACATATAGTATTGTAAATCATAATAATTAACAACTTGAAATATTTAAAACATATAAAAAAAATATTGATTAAGGAAAAAACTCAGTTGATTCTCGAAATTTCAAGTATGTTACGTAATTGGGACAGAGGGAGTACTTAACATGGCACTAGTTAAAGGGTGTGATCTATTAGTTTATAATGAAGAGGTTGAGAATCATAAGGCCTCGGGTTCAAATTTCAACAAATATAAGAATATGTATATGATTTCTTTTCATCTGTTCAAGTTATATATAATAGACAAAACAAACACAGTACTTAAGCAAAGATATCATATATCTTGTGAAATTAGCTGAGATACACGCAAATTGATACGACCGTTACAGTTAACAGGAAAAAAGCACCAAACATGGCACGAGTAAGGAAGCTGGTTTGCACATATGATTGCACATTGTATATATGTTCATCTTCTATGTTTCCTAGGAAGGGTACTACTACAGCAGGGAAGGTAGGGCAGAAAGGGCTATAATTTCAATCTATCCCTTATGGGGTAGAGGCTGCTTGCCAATATTCTTGCTATGGTTAGGTGAATGATACATTGTTGTCATAGATTCACAAGAAATGGTATGTGAAGTGGGGAAGAGCCAGCCTAACACTAAAAGTGACCTATGCTTTGTAATTGTAGAGGTCCCCCACATGCCATTTCTCTATGATCTACTGACCTATCCAATCACATATATATTCACTTACTAGATATGTTCATTCCCTTTTGTTGGTTTTATGAATGAATGCTATGCTAATGGGACAATTGGCCCATACTATACCACTATACCACTCAAAACAACTTTAATTTGTGTTGACCGTTGGGGGCATGGCTCAATATTATTCCTTCATGAGTTGCTTAGTTTTCACACTTGTTTTCTCTATAGTGGTGTATGCAGAATGTTAGACAAGCAATGTTAACCTATATATAGTTAAGAAATAGTGAAGTTAGGAATATTTCTAAGAGTGTTCTAGAACTTATGCATAAATATAGTCATAGTTTACCTACATATAGACGGTATAATTCTCCATGTTCGACTGATCACCCTTCAGCGTATCCTGGTTACAATCCGACTTGTAAATTAGGTTGAATCTAGAACTGTGATGGATAGAAGTACAAATGATAATAGGACAAAGATGAAGAAATTAGGGTGAAAAAGAAGTCTAGACCAAAACTTGTGCTCTATTTTTGTTCCAACAAGCACATTTAATGTAGTTCATCACTTTTTCTTTTCTTGATAAAATATTTACTTGTCTTAGTAATAAGAAGTAAATCTATTCGAAGTTGAGGACCAATACATCCATTTGTTCTTCTATTGACCAGACAGATTTGTTTCCCTTATTAAATTTTCTAATGGAACTTCACATAGAACTTATTTGGGAAAAATGAGTGTAAGAAATGGTCATCCATACCTAGATCTCAACCATGTAAACATGTATGGGATTCCCAACCTGTTCTCAAAGTCCAAACCCAAATCTTAATTAGGTATTATATTGGGCTGTTCTACTTAGAGAGCAGGCCCTTGACTGTGTAGTTGAATATGGGCTACGAAATAGGAATCGTGGGCTAGCTAACCACAGGGACAAATGAGGCCGCCCAAAGGGCATGTTTGTCAACATCCCTTGCACCAAAAGGTCATGTCCCTAAAAGACACAACCCAAAATATTGAGTAGTATGGTAGAAAGGATAATATTTTTCCATCTAAAAATTACACAAATGTTTTCAATATTACAAAAAATCTCAACTCCCTAAACATATTACAAAAATTCCACATATGCACAGAATACTATGTATATGTCGGTTATGTTATGTTTATTAATAGAGAGAGAGAGTAAAGTAATTAAAAAAGTGGGAAAGAGTGTATTTACTTTTAAAAAAATTGGTAGAAAAAATAGTACTCTCTTCCTTCACTTTTATTTATTACATTTTGCTTTATAAAGGTAAATTTTGACTAAACTTTGAAGTAGTTTAATTTAAAATTTAAAGTTTTAAAAATTATATGAAAATGCTATAAATTACAATAATTTTTATATTAATATAAGTAAAAACTACATCTTAAAATATTAAACGAAATTTAAATAATTTAACTCTCAAAAAATACAAAATGACGTAAAAATGAACTTACGGAGTAATAACACTACCACAATATTTAATGTGGATATGATTTGACGCTACCCACTCCCCAATCTATTAAACCAGGTAATTTAAAGCTAAACAATATTTGATTGAATGGAGTCGGTCAATATGCTGATAAGTCATTGACTATTATTCCTTTCGTTTAAAAAGAATGACTTACTTTGTCTTGACACAAAATTTAAGAAAATAAAGAAGATTTTTGAATCTTGTAGTCTTAAATTAAAGTTATGTCAAATATATAAAAATGTCCTTTAATCTTGTGGTCCTAAACATGTCATGTGGAAAGTTAAAATAAAAGTATTACCAAAAAAAGAAAATGAATCATTCTTTTTTAAACGGACTATAAAGAAAAGTAAATCATTCTTTTTTAAATGGAGGGAATATTAGTTATTCCAAAATTTAAATAATAATATATCCATTCAATTTGACAGTACTTTAGTTATCATCAAAGAATGTATCGTCCTGAATATAAAAAAAAAAAATTGATAGAGAGTGCTATTCCTCGAGTGGAGCTTTATCCGATATAAATTTAAATTAATTAAATTTCAAAATAAGTATCGGACACCAAATAAAAAAACATATTAATTTAATTTGAAAGGGAATAAAAGGAGGTGTGTGTGGGCAACAGTAGCCGCCCAAGTCCCCTTCACCTTTAGTGAAGGCAAAAATGGCAGTCTTTTAATGGCAGTGTGTCACGTGAGACGTGGCGATTAAACATATTCTGTTCTCCCTCTGCCTCCCATTTAACACCCACTGCCCCTTGGTAGGTAACACACGAAAACATTATTTCTATTTTATACTACAACTACAATACTAAATTTTAAAATGATAATGTTACATAATACTTACTTAATAACTAAATATTCAACATAATACATTTTTTGAGCAGAAGCGATTGGGTGGGCTAGTCAAATTTCTACGCAGGGAGTGGTTACATTAATTTACTTTTAAGTGCTTGGATTTTTAAGCATTTTTTTAATTTATTTTTGAGGTATTTAACGAAAACTTTAAATATACCTATTTTAACTTTAACTTTTACTTATTAAGTCACTTAAAAAAAGTTCATCCAAACGCTTTTTTAGACTACTCAGTTTTTTTCCTTTTTCATATGGCAAAGATGGGAGTGTAAGAACATGCCTATTCGATACAAATTAATAGCTTCAATTTAATTTTGGGTTCATTTTAGTAATAATAACTTGAGGTCTCAAAATCAAGAATCAAATGTGCACAGATAAACAGTTTTTTTTTAAAACACTCAATTTTAATAGGGAAAGTAATGTAGATTTTCATTTTTTTAAAAATAAAAAAAACAAGAATAAAATAATATTAATAACTAAAAATAATAAACCTTTTCATTTAGCATCTCATTTCACTCCTCTGTAGAAATCTTCAAGTTTCTTATTCTCTTAATAATTGGAACTCATAACTTACAACTCAAAAATTTTCAAAATAACTTTAAATTTAAATGGATAAACTTTAATATTAAGAGCATCGCCAATCACATTTTATATTACCCTCTAAACATTATATTTAAAGAGAAGAGTAGAGAACGTTAGAAGAGTAGAGAACATTAACTTCAACCACCATCTAAATCACACTTTAAATTTTATATTTTGAGATATGAATAGTATTTTTTAAAAATTTAGAGATGGAACTATTCATCTCTATTTTATTTTTCATTATTATAATATTACTTATATTATAGTATACAGTAACATTTTAATTTTAACATATTATAAATTATATAAGATTATTAATTAAATTTCTACTATTCGCAGTTATTTTTAATGTAATATTTTTATTATATTAGTTTTAAATTATATTAAATTGTTATTCTAGTGGTATCGAACCCATGGAAACAAAATCAATTTATTTATTTTTTTGACAAAGCTCACACCAGAACCAACATCAGAGACAACAAATTCACCTAATATCGCACACCAACAATCGAAGCAACAACTGCAAACAACAACCACGACATTGTTCATGGTGAAATTTTGTAGTTTGTCTCATATGGTGGAGGGAGTAAAAATGAGAGAGAGGAGGATCAGTTGTTGTATGGTTTAAAAATGAAACGAGGGAGTTTGACTCTGTCAAATATACTTATTAGATAGTAGAAAATATTGCTACTTTTAGGATGATTTATCCTTTTTAAAGTATCGCTATGAATTATAATCAAGGGCTTAGTTTTTCCGTGTCCTGTAATTTTTATAGATATGTATAAGATTTGAGTTAAGAGTATGAAATAAGAAAATAAAAATAATTATAGTGGTATTAAAGAAAAGAATATTTTCTTTGGAGTGTAAAATAGAATTATGAATTTAAATTAACGTTCGCTAAACATAGAGTGTGGTTGAGGTTGGTCTAATTGTGGCTCTGCGTGATGTTGGACCCACGTGCTGCGTTTCTTTTTTAAAAGCAGAAAGGTGGCGAGGCGGCGTTTGATTTTGAGTGTGTGGACACGTCGCCGTTATGGCCGCACGCCATTCTGTGCCCATCTAATGCGCCGTACCCCCCCTCCCAACCCACGTGCTTTCTTGTACCTCTTTTTGTTCCCCCCAAGGCCACCTCCTTTCTTCTAAGTCTGTCACGCACTCTCCAGCCAGCGTGTTGTTCAGCAACTTTGTCACCACTTGGTATACTATAGCTGAAATGGAGTTTCTAAAAATTGTACTAATGAGTTTCTAACTTGTCCTTTATTCATCTTAAATCGGATCCTAACCGTATCGACTCATATCACGAATTACATTCAATTAAACCATCAATTTCTAACAAATGGTAAATGTTCTCTTCATTGAATAGTAAAAGAGCGATTTTTAGCTCTTTATAATAGTAACACTAAATCTAAATAACTCCCCGTAAAAGACATTATTGTAACATAATAAACAATTTTTGTGACGAAATCATTTCATTAATAAATAACTATTTGCTTAAAAATGAATTAAATAAATCAACACAGAAATTGAAATAGAGAGTGTAACGGTTTCGAGCTAATTATGTCAAATTCTCTTTAAACTTTTTAATTTTCCGACATGATAAGAAATAATAATAATAATTTGCATACTTGGAGTAGGAAATCATCCAAGGGCCGAGGATACCATAAATCATCCATCCCATTCAGAATTTCAGCACTAATCATTATTTAAAAGTTATTTCATTGATTTTGGTGGCTACAACTAAAACAAAATAATTCTCTTTGTACTAAACGAAAAGAGACAAGCAGGTTTCTTACAGTATTAACACTTTATGCGGTTGTTGTTTCCTTCACTTAACAATATTAACACTTTATGCAGTTGTTGTTTCCTTCACTTAGCGGATAGAAATATACTACAATTAATTTACTCGAATATTTTTGATAAATTGGAGGATAATGAAGTCGTATATTAACGTTTTTTCAAAGTAGTAATTGTATTAACAATCTATACAAAAAAAATTGTAATTGTCACATTGTGGGTTATGTATTATATATTTTAAAAGTCAAACGTTTGTTGGTTATGAGATATTATTTTAATTGGCCCGAAGGTAAGACGATGGATTTAAATCTAATCGCACTAAGAGGATAAAATAGTGAGCTTTATGTTGGGTTCAAGTCTCATTGAGTCTAAGACGCATTTATATGAATAAGATATTGAGTTTGAATCTCAATACACCATATTAATGATATTAGCAGCAATATATGATGAATCTGAAAGTTGACAACTTGCTCCGTTCTTGAAGTGAATGCGGTAGCAGTGCATAATATGTCTGAAAGAAGACAGGTGATGATATTTTCACATACTTATTGTGATTATAATTAAAGATATGTTGAGAAAAGTTCTCTACATTATATGTATGTGTTAGTTTGCTCTTGAAGTAGAAATATTTTAAATGAGGCTATAAGCTATCATAATTTGATAGGCTTAAGACACGATTATATTTCATTCCTTGGGAATGAGAAGCTTATTAATGCAAACATACACTTGATTGTGATGGTATCACAACTCACCTCCGAAAGAGGTTGAATAATTGAGAAGAGTTATTTTGAAATCTACTTTTAAAGTAGTAAATCTAAAATTCATTCATGTAATAGTAAATCTGAAATTTACTAAAGTAAAAGGTACATGTCATGGTAAACTTGGAGTTTGCTAGAATAAAACTTCATAAATTGACATGAACGATTCCGACATCTCAAAGATGTGCATACTGAGTATTGAGCATATATTGAAGAATTAGAAAATTCTTCATTACTTTTAATGTTGTTTGCTCTCATTATAAGTTGGTTGGACCAACTAATTTTGGGATTGGATCCCTTAAAATCTGAAAAAGTATAAGTATAAAAGGTGAATAAGGGCTTGTTTACATATTATGTGATATATTGAAATGATGCATCAATAAGATGATCACATGTATATTTATTGTCAACCTGTAGTTTGACATTTATAAAGTTGCTTGCTCAATAAAATTGAGTTAAGAACATAATTTTTAGATTGTGTAATTAAGATAATTCATCTTGATGATATGGTTTGACATTGGATGCCTTCGATAAATAGCTAAACCATTGCTAATGAGAACAAAGCTTCATGCGTTGGTCTGAAATATGATATCTTGTATACAATAGCACTTGTATGCATTAGACCAATAAATTATGATTATTTCTTTCCTCTCAATTAGTTCAAGATCAAGAACCAACTAATATTCCATCTAATAGTTTTGATGTGTGGTATACAATTAATGAATATATCATGATGCATAAAGATGGATTCCTCAAAGAAGATGGAGCATGTATGTTAGTTTTCCTAACATAAGGGGGAGATTATAAGTAGTTATGAAATGTGTTACGAATTATCACCAGATATCTCGTGTGTTGAGCCGGGGGTCTATCAGAAACAACCTTGCTACTTCTTTGGAGGTAGTGGTATGGACTGCGTACATCTTACCCTCCCCAGACCCCACTATGTGGGAATACACTGGGTTTGTTGTTGTTGTTGTTGTTGTTATCACCAGATCCTCATTCGAAAGATAATTCAAGTCAAATGCCGAAAGCATCTCATATTTAAGCTGCAAGTGCTCCTATTTTGTGTCCATGAAAGACAAAGTCTATGCATGCGTGAAGCGTGATGGACCAATCGATTCCAGATGAAATAATCCTTGAAAGGGATAAGGAGCAAATAATCATAATAAAAAGGTAATGTGCTCTTGAAGAGCATACGACATAACACTTCCTGAAACCTTATGAGAGGTTCAGGTACCTGAAAATAATGAAGTGATGAGATCTCAAAATGTTATGTCACATTGTGAATCGATATGAAATGATATATCATTAATATCTTTGATACATTATTGGCGCAATATTGTGAAAGATTACGAGGATCAGAATTCTGTGTTAATTTAAGCATGCTGATGTAGAAACATTTATCAAGTGACATGAAAGGATGCATCTTGGTAAACATAAAACTTATTTGATTTGCAGTCCAGACACTTGAAGATGTCACATATGAAATATTGAATATTGTCACTTAACAAAATTTATATGAAACTTCTTAAGAATTCAAAATGTTTGAAGCATATAAAAGTTTCTAGAAAACTTATTTATAATCCTTATATTGTATAAGCTTATAGCTTGAAAATTATTGAAACTCTTGGAGAGTTTTCAAACGCAATAGATTATTTGCTGAAATGAGAAATATACCAATTTGGATTGGTTATGAAGTACCACATCTTAATGCAATTGGTGTACTCATGTATCTTGCAAATACTATAAGGCCTGATATAGCCATTTCGATTAATTTGTTAGCAAGAGAGCAGTCCCGATCTTATTGGTCATGCTGATGCTAGGTACTTATCTGACCCGCATAAAGCTCGATCTCAAACATGCTATGTGTTCATATGTGGTGGTACTGTCATATCCTGGAGATATATAAAGCAGACTATCATAGCCACCTCCACTACTAAAAAAAGGTCAAAAAGCGACGGTTAGCGTCGCTTTTTTGGACAAAAGCGACGGCAAAGCGTCACTTTTTTTTGCATCTAAAAAAGAAGCATTCTTTTTTTAAAATGATGGTCTGCGTCGCTTTTATTACAATGGACAACGACACTTTTTGGAAAAAAAATTTAGTTATTTTTAGAAAAAATGAAGCTGTCCGTCGTATTTCTACAATAAATTCAAACCAACCCAACAACCTATTTCTACAGCATAGCTTAGAAGCATCATAGTAAAATAATAATAATGGATTCTCAAAATTCACATGAGTTACTTCTCCCTACTTCAGACTGGCTCAAGTTGTAGGATTATCACTACACAAAAGAAGACGAATACAAATAAACTGGACTCAACCTTATGTTTTCTCTAATAAGCATCAAATTAACTGTCAAGCTTTTTTTATAGTATTAACACAGATATCTTTAAATAGCACAAGTTTTTCTTGACTGTGTAAAGCAAGTATATACTCTTTTACAATAACTTATGAATGTTTTACAAATCTCTCTAGCTGATAAATCATAATAGTTGTTCATCTGAATGAAGATCTTTGATATAGAAGTCTTGTGCTCCTATCAGAATTTAGGTACCAATTGTGGCGACGTGCTTGGATCTTAAATAAGCATGTACTAAGAGAATTTGTAGTTTTTGTCTTAAAAATAGTATGATACTTAAGTTGATTTGAAATATACCACATATGATAGAAAAAAAGAAGAAACATATAAGAAGCAGCAGTTGTAAGAGTTACTTCCCTATAGCACCACATCAGTATTATATAGGATGTCTCCGAGGCAAATGGCAAAACTGACCAGAAACTGTCCATAGATGTATTCTTTAGAAAGAGATAATTAAGTGGAACTAGATGAACTTACTAAGTGTATAATTAGAGTCACATGCTACAAAAAATATTTGACATGCACCAAATTCATTTATAGAGAATGTCAAATCAAAGAATTTTAATTAAAAAATTCAAGATCCAACCACTAGACTGTGATATTCCAGCCTTGATTTCCAAGTCTGACCATTAAATAACAAATATTTTTACCAAGAATAATTATTATCAAAGTACAACAATTAACAATATAAACTTAAACAATAATCAAATTAGCAAGAACCCCGCTCTTAGTTACATCATTAGAATACAAAAAAAATCATAAGTATTAACAAATAAGTAGAGGTAATAAAAAAACTATCAAGCTAATCGATATTCTCTCAATCTTCCTCATTGCTTGTTTCATTTCCATCACTCTCCCATTCTTCATCATCCGTTGTTTCATTTTCATGGTTCCATTCATCCTCCTAGAATAATTTATTTTCCTCGTCTATTTCTTTCGCAATATTAACGATGTCAATAATCTCATCATCACAAATTTCTTCTAATATGCGTTGAGGATGTTCGAGATTATTTTCCAACTCATCATTCACTATTTGATCAACAACTGCAACTCCGTTCTGGTAGTCCACATCTGACACATTCTCAATCTCAATCCTCCCCACAGGCTTAGTCTTTATAACCACCCACCAATTGGCTTTATCTCTGCGCAATGAATATGTAGCATAATATACCTGCCTGGCATTTTGTACAATGATAAAGAGATCATAGCGATTATATTTCCTCGTGTGCTTAACTTCAATTATATTATGTTGTTGATTCACCTTGGTACCTCTATGTGATGGATCAAACCACTTGCACCAAAATAGAATTATCTTTTTTTTTGCCAACCAAGATACTTGACTTCTAATATCTCCTGTATGACATCAAAATATTCAACGATTTGACCATTACCGTCGACATCACCTTCAGTACACACGCCACTGTTATTAGTTTTCTTATACTTAAAAACTTTCTCGATTTGAAACTTGAAACCGTTCACACAATATTTATTCATTGTCCGAATTTGAGTTGCAGGACCAAATATAATATCTCTCACCAATGACAAATGTTCAACGGTACTATGTTCATCCAAAACCTACATATCATTAAATCAAAATATAAGTTTTATTAAATGACCTATATATAATTTTAGTAAATTCACATATGATCTTTCGTACTTACATATTCTTGCAGCCAATCGAATAACCTCGTATATATGGCATCATTACCCCCATTTTCTCACCTTTTTCTCGAAATGAGAAAGAAAATGGTACACTTGAATTGTATTATTTAAGTGCTTATTGCGTGCCAAAAATCCTACTTCTACAATTGGTAGGTCATCGGGTTATTCAAATAAGTCGTGTTTTCCGTGATTTTCCCTCCCAATGAATAAACTGTCAAGTGTACATCATTAAGATTTTTTTATTAGTGAAGTTTCCTTAACAAATTAATATAATTCGATAACATCATTAACACTTACTCAAGATATGGTTGAATTTCTGGACAATTGAGCAAAACATGTGTGACAATAGATTTTCTTTCCATACCAGTGAGGGCTCGCGTACAATAACATTTCGATCCTTTACCCGAATTGTTAAAAATCAATATAGGTGGAAACATAGGATCACCATCACCTTCATCATTATGATTGGACCTATTTCTCTTACATGGCACTTCATCCCCAAAGTAGTACGAACAAAAATAAGCAGTTTTATTTGCAATATAAGCTTCACAAATCGAGCCTTTAATCTTTCCCCCTTGCTTAATAGTTTGTTTGCACTCGCCAATTTTTCTGCATAATTTTATCTTAGGTAGATAAAAGTAATTTTTTTAAGAAAATGATGGCACTAGTTTAAAAAAATTTACCTCTCCTGGATACATCCACCTCATTTAAACTAGGCCTCCAAAACGTGCCTCTTCTATAAGGTGAATTGGAAGATGCTCCATCACATCAAAAAAGTCACATGGAAAGATCTTCTCCAACTTAGTAGTGATGATAGGAATATTCTGCTCCATTATGTTCAAGCTACTCTCCAACAAATTTTTCGAACACAAATCATTGAAGAACAAACTTATCTCTGTGATTGATTTTCATATCCTCTCAGGAAGGTGGCTAAATGCGATAGGAATTAAGGTTTTTATAAAAACGTGACAATCATGGCTTTTCATACCAATCAACTTCCCTTCTTCCATATCCGCTCGTTTTTCTAAATTCGAAGCATAGCCTTCGGACATCCTCAAACTCTTAACCCACTCACATATTTCTCGCTTCTCATCTAATGTGAATGAAAAATTGGCCTTGGGCTTAAACAATTTACCATTTTCTTTTTCCTTCAACCACAATTCTTTTCTCTTGTAATACTCTTTTATATCCATTCTAGCTTTTTATCTTTTGTCTTGCCCTTAACATCCATGACTGTATTGAATAAATTATCAAAATATTTTTTTTTAATGTGCATAGATTCAAAATTATGTCTTAGTTTACTGTCCCCCCAATACGGCAACTCCTAAAATATGCTTTGTTTGGTCCAATTATGTACAACACCATATCCAGGAAGTCTAGAAGGTGAACCATCTGTAACTTTAGGCAAATTATAAACTCTCTCCTAAATTTGTTGTCCTGATAGTAACGAAAGTGATGGGTCATTCTCAATCTTATTCTTTCTGAACGCATTTTTCATCCTTCTAAACTCGTGGTAAGAACTGACGGTGACAATCAAATCAAGAATTTTTTCGATCATACTTTAAAGTGAATGCTTTACTATTTTCCATGCACTTTGGGCAAGCTAACTTTTCAGCAGTCATCCAACCAGACAACATCCCATATGCAGAAAAATCGCTAATAGTCCACATTAAATTGGCACGCATAATAAAATTCTGATTAGTTGATATATCATACGTCACTACACCTTCATGCCATAATTGTAGTAATTCATCTATCAATGGCTGGAGATATACATCGATCAAATATTTTGAATTGCGGGGACCTGAAATAATACAACTTAGAAATATGTCGGAACTTGTCATGCACATTTCAGGTAGAAGATTATATGGAGTAATAAATACAGGCCAACAAGAATAAGGTGTGCCAGAATTTGAGAATGGTATGAAATCATCTGCACACAACCCTAATCTAACATTTCTTGGTTCACTAGCAAAATCAGGATAAATTCTATCAAAGTGCTTCAAAGCTTCTCCATCTAATGGATGAGATAAGACACCTGGTGGCCTTCTATTTTCATGGTGCCATTTCATGTGTGGGATAGAACTCATCGAAGCATAAAACCTCTTTAGCCTAGGTATAAGAGGTAAATAGTGCATCACCTTAATTGAAATCATTTTTCCACCGGGAGTCCGCTTATAACGAGCATGTCCACAAAACTTACAATTTTCTAATTCAGCATCATTTTTATAGAACAACATATGGATTCTATTATATGACAATCCCAACTTGGAAACCAATTTCTTTGCTTGATAAAAAATCTGAGGTATGTTCAACTCTGGATTTACTAGTTCACCTAAAAGACCAACCATAAAGTTCATAGCAGCTTGAGCAACATTCCAATCAGATTTGATACTCATTAATCTAACTGCAGCAGATAAAGTAGAATGCAGATTCCCTTCACATAGTGGGTGACTAGCCTCTTCTAATTATTGATAGAAACCTCTTGCTTCTTCATTGGGATCTTCTTCTAAATTCTGTTCGGATTCCATCCCATCTCCAATACCAAAAGTATCATTGACCATTTCATGAATCCTATCCTCGTGTTGTACTCTATCATGTTGCACCCTATGTTGAACTCTAGCATGTTGAATCCTAGCATGTCGATCATGTACAAGCATGTCATATTCATTCACAGGCAACTAATTATAAAATATATCATTCAAACCATCTTTTTCTCCGTGATTGACCCACACAAAGTATCTTGACTTAAATCCATTACGATAGAGATGAATCATAACTATATCTGGTTGAAAAAATTTCAAGCACCTATATGAACTGCAAGGACACCTAACCACTCCATTTTTTTTGAAATAAATCTAGTGACATCGCATGATCGATAAAACCTCTAACGCCATCAAGATATTGGGGTTTTAAACCACCAACATTTTCATAATCCATATTATACATCCACAGACGATGATCCATCTACAAAAATATAGATATTCAATAATATGCAACTTTACATTAAAACATATAAAAATCAAGTTATTAGTTCAGATATCAAGTGAATACACTTAAATCATTTTCAAGTAGCTACACTTAAGTGTTTTCAAGTCATTAACTTCACATTTCAAGTAGCTACACTTAAGCATTTTCAAGCCACAAGTTCACAATTTCAAATAGCTACACTTAACCATTTCCAAGTCACAAGGTCACAATTTCAAGTAACTACCCTTAAGCATTTTCAAGTCATTAACTTCATATTTCAAGTAACTACACTTAAGCATTTTTAAGTTGTTAACTTCATATTTCAAGTAGCTACACTTAAGCATTTTCAATTCATTAACTTCACATTTCAAGTAGCTACACTAAAGTATTTTCAAGTCACAAGTACACAATTTCAAGTAACTACACTTAAGCATTTTCAAGTCATTAACTTCACATTTTAAGTAGCTACACTTAAGCATTTTTAAGTCACAAGTTCACAATTTCAAATAGCTACACTAAATCATTTTCAAGTCACAAGGTCACAATTTCAAGTAATTACACTTAAGCATTTTCAAGTCATTAACTTCATATTTCAAGTAGCTACACTTAACCATTTTCTAGTCACAAGGTCACAATTTCAAGTAACTACACTTAAGCATTTTCAAGTCACAAGTTCACAATTTTAAATAGCTACACTTAACCATTTTCAAGTCACAAGGTCACAATTTCAAGTAACTACACTTAAGCATTTTCAAGTCATTAACTTCATATTTCAAGTAGCTACACTTAACCATTTTCTAGTTAGTAACATCACATTTCAAGTAGCTATACTTAAGCATTTTCAAGTCATTAACTTCATATTTCAAGTAGCTACACTTAACCATTTTCTAGTTATTAACATCACATTTCAAGTAGCTACACTTAAGCATTTTCAAGTCACGAGTTCATAATTTCAAGTACCCATTTAACTAACCATTTTCAAGTCACAAGTTCACAATTTCAAGTAACTACACTCAATCATTTTCAAATCATAACTTCACATTTCAATTGACAATATTTAACCATTTTCTAATCACTAATTCACATTCTCAATTGTAATATAAGTCAGATAATTCAATAAATTTAATAAAGCTAATAAGTAGAGGCGTCGCATGTCCCTCTCACACCATATAATCATTACAAAACCTATGGCTTTAGAAGTATTCTACAGCAAATAATCCCACCATTACATTACATATAAAGACTCACTATAAGAAAATAAAGAGAAACAAACTTACCTTTGTTTTGGCCTAATTTGAAGAGAAAGAGGCAAGCGATAGTCTAACGCAATCAAAGAATCAAATTATCTCTGTTCTTCAACCAGGATTTTTGTCAACATAACATTAAATAAGGTCATTCTTTGAAGAATAATCTTTGGGATTAAACTAAAAATGGATTTTTAAATGAAATAAGCGAAAATCATTAACATGACTCATAAGCGAAAATATTATGCAGACTCTTTTCCTATTCTTAACTAAAGATTATGAAGTCAGCAATATTTGGACTTAATTCTCATCAAATAAGTATGGCATGTACCAGATTTTATGCACCATAGATGTTATAAGGAAGAACATCAACTATAATGGATATTGTACACCATCACTATGTATTTTTAACCACGAGGATCACTTACAAAGCTCACTATGTTGTTATACAAAATATGTCTACTTCATGCCAAAGATAACAATATAACAAACGCAAAACATAAATGCATTGTATGTATTTGTGTGAAGGAGATTCTATTTGAGGCGCTTATGCTTCTGAATATTGGCAAAGAAAAAAAAAGCTTTTGCAGTTTGTCCTGCTTATCGTAGAGAAGTTAAGCAATCATACAAACTATTAGATGACCAAGAACATTCTTATTGTATTCATTTTGAAACATGGATGATCTTATGTTAGATGGGATAGCATTTACTAGTAATGTTTGAAGATGGATTATATGTGACAGACTAGATGCCAAACTGTTATTTGTTCTACTAAGGGAAAGATCACAAACAGGCTAAATTTTAATATGGAATGAGCCACTTTTTCCCCAAACCAAACGCCAGACTAAGTTATAACCATCAACCAGCAGATTATACAAAAAATTAGAATAATAATGCTATAATAATTGAATACAAGTTTAATTTTTGACTGTATGATGCTGGTGGTGGGAAAAGAAAATGCTCATCAGGACTGGAGGCGGAAGCTATATAACACACTATAACAAGGTATTCAAAATACTAAACATGGTCCATGTGACTATATCTTGTCCTTGTCGTTTACAATATTTTTATACTCAATGTGTCTACCAGGCTAAGATTGATGTCAATATACACACAGGCAGAGATTCTGAAATGATGGAACAAATCTAAGCACCGCAGGTGGATAGTTATACATCCACGTTTGACATCAAAATCCTTTCCTTCCTTCTCAATCGTGAATAAATATTGTAAACAACTAATAGTCAAGTAGAAGCACCCACCACTGGTGACCCCTGTAACATACGATCAACTTCTGCCTTTGATAAGAAGAAGAAAGGTAGAAGATCACCACCTATTTTAAACACTTAGACACTTCCACACCCACATTCAGTATCAACCATGGTATCACCTGATAGCCAGATTAGCTACCAAATAACTATAGAAGAGCTTTTTCACTTTTAAGATTCTAGTTTAGCCAATGAATAATGACTCTTTGCCTGCTCTTAGGTGATAGCATGTTCAGCTCAATGATAAAGTTGGCAAGGCTATTGCCACTCTGTAAAACTTATTGGATACTCCCCGTCTCTAGTCTTAGAGCTCTTTTCTCGCACTTCCAGTCACATAACAAGTAACAGTTAGTCTGTGTCCTCAAACTTTGTATGTATTGTTAGGATCGAGAACCCGGTTATTGTGGAATTTAGCCAAATAATGTTATAATGACAATAACAAATTGATAGTAACGGTACTTAAAGAAAAAATAAAGGAGGCACAAATTTAACGTGGTTCGATCAGTGTGACCTACGTCCACGAGCGGAGAGGAACAACTTTACTATATCAACAAGAGTACAATAGAGAGATTCCAAAATTAGAGTAGTCACTCTAATTAACCCAAATATCTCAAGAGAAAACCTCACAAGATCACTCCAAAAGAAAGGGCTCACACAAAGTATTTTCCAACACCAACTCTCTTAACTTAATACTCTAATAGGAAGGAAGAATAAATACAAGAGAATGAAAGAGAACTCTTGTAATTTGATGTGTATTACAATTGAGAAAGAAGGCCTCTATTTATAGAGATGAAAATGGAGACAAGTAGCAACTTTGTTTGAACAAGAAGCAACTTGTTTGAACAAGTAGCAACCTTGTTTGAACAAGTAGCAATCTTGTTTGACAAGTCCAAAAAATAATCTTTCACAAGTATTTGGTAGAAACTTCCTTTGACAAAGCAAGAGTGAATCAAACAAAGGCCACATTACAAATCTCCACCTTGGCCTGAGTTTGGTTAATATAGTAAATTTGCTTCCTCTCTGCAAAAGCCCGTGTGGGCAAAATCATTCTTCACAAACGGTAATCAAGCTCAAGCAAAGCTTAAACTTACTGGCCGGAAAAGACTTTGTGAATATGTCTGCAGGATTGTCTTTAGAGTTGATCCTCTGAACAGAGAACTTTCCTTCAATAATAGATTCCCGAATAAAATGATACTTGATGTCAATATGCTTCGTCCTCTCATAATACATTTGATCTTTAGTCAAGTGGATGGCACTTTGACTATCACAGAAAATAATAATATCACCTTGGTGTGGACTGAGTTCAGCAAATAGACCCTTCAACCATAAAGCTTCTTTGATATCCTCGGTCACTGTCATATATTCTACTTCGGTAGTAGATAAAGCTACTACGTGTTGTAATGTAGCTTTCCAACTGATAGCATAACCACCAATGCAAAATACGTAGCCAGTCAGTGATCTTCTTTTATCAAGATCACCTGCATAATCTGAGTCTACAAAACCAACTAAAGTGTTAGTATTTCTACCAAATTCCAAACATTCGTTTGAGGTACCACGCAAGTATCTGAGAATCCATTTCACCGCCTGCCAATGTACTTTTCCAGGATAAGCAATATATCGACTTACCACACTTACTGCATGTAAAATATCCGGACATGTACATACCATTGCATACATAATATTGTCAACTGCACTAGAATACGGTACCTGTGCCATATAACTTTCTTCTTCCTCTGACTGCGGTGATTGAGCAACTAATAACTTAAAATGAGCAGCAGGAGGAGTACTTACTGGTTTAGCTTCTTTCATGCCAAACCTCTCCAAAACCTTCTCCAAGTACTTCTTCTGGGTCAAAAATAGCCTGCGGTCTTCTCGATCTCTTCTGATCTCCATGCCAAGGATTTTCTTAGCTGCTCCCAAATCTTTTATTTCAAATTCACTTTTCAGCTGACTTTTTAAATTGTGAATTTCTGTCAAATCCTTAGCAGCAATAAGCATGTCATCAACATATAATAGTAAGTAAATGAATGAACCATCATTTAACTTTCGAAAGTAAACACAATTGTCATACATGCTTCTTGAATAACCATGACCCAACATAAAGGAATCAAACCTCTTGTCCTACTGTCTTGGAGATTGTTTTAATCCGTACAAGGATTTCTTTAAAAAGCAAACATGATCTTCCTTTTCTTCAATTTTAAATCCTTCAGGTTGATGCATATGTATTTGTTCCTCAAGTTCGCCATGTAAGAAAGTTGTCTTAACATCAAGCTGTTCTAATTCCAAATCATGCAAGGCAAACAAGACACGAATAGAGCTATGTTTAACAACAGGTGAGAAAATATCATTAAAATCAACTCCTTGTACCTGACTATAGCCCTTTACAACTAATCGTGCCTTATACTTTGTATCTTCAACCCCTGGAATTCCATCTTTTTTCTTGAAGATCCATTTCCAACCAATGATTCTACTTCCTGATGGCGGCTTCACAAGAGACCAAGTACCATTCTTATGAAGAGATTCAATTTCTTCATTCATTGCAATCAGCCACTTGGCTGAATCAGCACCAGAAATTGCTTCTGAATAATTTGATGGTTCTCCGATTTCTTCAGTTTCCTGTGCAACTGAAAAAACAAATGCAACATAATCTCCATACCTTTCTGGTCTAAGAATTTGTCTTCTTGGTCTATGTGTTGCTATGGAATACTCATTTAGTTCAACTTCAGAAGTCACAACTTCTGGCTCAACTTCTGGATTTTCAACTATATTTTGTTCCACAGTTGATGATGAGCTTGGCTCAGAAGGTATGCCAAGCTCAACCTCCACCTGTTCATACACATCACGCTCTTTGTTCTTGGTACAAGAGCTAGAAGACTCTTTTCTAGAATGTAACATAGAGGATTCATCAAAAGTTATATCTCTGCTAATTATAAATTTTGGTGACTTGGGATCAGGGCACCAAAGTCTGTATCCTTTCACCCCAGATACATAACTAAGGAAAATACATTTTTTAGCCCTTGGCTCTAATTTTCCATCATTTACATGCATGTAAGCAGGACAACCAAAAACTTTTAAGTCAGAATAATTAGCAGGTGTACCTGACCATATTTCCTCCGGAGTCTTGAAGTTCAAAGGTGCAGAAGAAGCACGGTTGATAATATAACAAGCTGTAGAGATAGCCTCAGCCCACAAAATATTTGTCAACCCAGCGTTTGAAATTATACAACGGGCTCTTTCCAAAAGAGTCCTGTTCATCCTTTCTGTAACACCATTTTGTTGAGGTGTCATCCTCACAGTGTGATGTCAAGCAATTCCTTTATTTTTGTAAAATTCGTTAAACTCGTCATTACAAAATTCCAAGCCATTATCCGTTCTAAGTCGTTTGTCCTATTTTCCTGTTTGTTTTTCAATCAAAACTTTCCATTATTTGAAAGTTAAGAAAACATCACTTTTGTTTTTCAGAAAATAAACCCAAACTTTCCTTGAATAATTATCAATGAAAGTTAACATATACCTGGCACCACCTTTTGATGGGGTACGGGAAGGACCCCAAAGATCTGAATGAATGTAGTCCAAAGTACCTTTTGTTCGATGAACTGCTGGAGATTTGAAGCTGACTCTTTTCTGCTTTCCAAACACACAGTGTTCGCAGAACTCTATTTTTCCATTACTTTGTCTACACAGTAGACCTCTTTTGCTGAGGTTGGAAAGACCTTTTTCACTCATATGCCCCAATCGCATATGCCACAATTTTGTGATGTTGGGATCAAGTTGATTTGAAGTGGAAACTGCAACAAGACCTATAACAATGGATCCCAATAAAGTGTACAACGTACCTGATCTGTGTGTTTTCATGATCACAAGATCTCCTGAAGATACTTTCAAAACTCCACTTTCACCTGTGTATTTACACCCAAGAGATTCTAGAGTGCCCAATGAAATGAGATTTTTCTTCAAGTCGGGAACATATCTAACATCCGTGAGAGTTCTCACCACACCATCTTGCATTCTAATTCGGACTGTACCTTTACCAAAAACCTTGCAGGGAGTATTATTGCCCATCAAGACAACTCCACCTCCAACAGATTCGAATGTGTTAAACAAATCCCTATTAGGACACATATGATAAGAACAACCCGAATCTAAAATCCACTCATCGTTAGATTTAAAACTATTATTAGTTCCTAAGAATATTGTTCCTTCAGACTCATCAGCAGCTACATTTGCTTCGGCGGAGTCAGCATTTTGGTGCTCATTTTTGTTTTCCTTACTCTTTTCTTTGTTTTTCAACTTATAGCATTCAGAAATGAGATGACCTTTTTTTATAACAGTATTTGCACACAACATTTCTAGGTTTAGACTTTGACCTTGATTGAGACCTCTAACTATTTGATTCTTTCTTATTAGATCTACCTCTTACAAATAATCCTTCCCCATAGGTTGCGCTACTTTCCCCAGTAATATCTCTATCTATCTGTTTCTTTGTTTTTAAGATAGATTTGATTTCTTTGTAAGAGATATTATCCTTTCCATAAAGCATAGTATCTCTAATATGCTTAAATGATTGGGGTAAGGAAATAAGTAATAAGACGGCTTGGTCTTCATCATTAACTTCAGCGTCTATATTACTCAAATCCATAAGAATAGAATCAAAATCATCAAAATGTGAGAGTATAGAGGTACCTTCTACCATACGAAATGTGTAAAGTTTTTGCTTCAGGTAAAGTCGATATTCCACTGTCCTCTTCATATACAAGGCTCTTAGTTTTTCCCACATGCCTTTCGTTGTGGTTTCTGCAGATACTTCACGTTAAACCTCATTTGAGAGATTTAGAATAATATCGGATTTTGCCTTTTTGTCTATGACGGTAAATTCTTCGTCCGTCATTTTTTTCGGCTTCTTCTCCTTTCCTTCTAGTGCCATATCTAAGTCATCCTGAATTAAGATAGCTTTCATCTTTAATTGCCACATCCTGAAGTTTGCACTTCGATCAAATTTCACAACATAAGTCTTTGTTATAGTCATTTTGGCTACTGAATAATAACCTGGTTAGATCCGGTTCTGATACCAACTTTTTAGGATCGAGAATCCGGTTATTGCGAAATTTAGCCAAATAATGTTATAATGACAATAACAAAGACAATAACAAGTTGATAGTAACGATACTTAAAGAAAAATAAAGGAGGCACAAATTTAACGTGGTTCGGTCAGTGTGACCTACGTCCACGAGCGGAGAGGAACAACTTCACTATACAACAAGAGTACAATAGAGATATTAAAAAATTAGAGTAGTCACTCTAATTAACCCAAATATCCCAAGAGAAAATCTCACAAGATCACTCCAAAAGAAAGGGCTCACACAAAGTATTTTCCAACACCAACTCTCTTAACTTAATACTCTAATAGGAAGGAAGAATAAATACAAGAGAATGAAAGAGAACTCTTGTAATTTGATGTGTATTACAATTGAGAAATAAGGCCTCTATTTATAGAGATGAAAATGGAGACAAGTAGCAACTTTGTTTGAACAAGAAGCAACTTGTTTGAACAAGTAGCAACCTTGTTTGAACAAGTAGAAACTTGTTTGAACAAGTAGCAATCTTGTTTGACAAGTCCAAAAAATAATCTTCCACAAGTATTTGGTAGAAACATCCTTTGATAAAGCAAGAGTGAATCAAACAAAGGCCACATTACATGTATTAGTCATTGCTATGTGAATTTAGTTTTGCTTATATTTTGTATCAAATGAAAGGATGAGTGGTGCAACTTAATACTAAACTGTAAGCCACTAAACCTGAATGAGAGGAAGATAGAAAGGTATTAACACTAGACGAGTTCAAATAACCAAAGGATGCCAACAATTTACTCCAGTAATTGATACATGTATAACTTCAAACCTTCAAAAGCTACAAGTGCACAATGTGTAATCAAAACAAAATATCGCATAGACAGACACATCCACAGAGACAAAACATAATTGACTTCACAGTGCACAACAAAAATAAAACATCCCCCACACACGTCCAAGCACATACCTGTAGAAATAGTGATATCTCTAGTAGTTGGAACCAAGTGACAAGAAGGTATGTGTTAAACCCAAACAAACTAGTAGAAGATATGAAAATATTAAACTCTTGGCAGCAAATCTTAACAACAATGCAAATAAAATTGTTCATCCAAAATCATACATAAAGAGAAAAAAAAGTTGAGAGCAGCTAGAATATAAGTTTCGGTCAAATTTACTGAATATAAGACCTCATTTTTCAAGTAGATTTGTGTTTTTGCTAATTAATTGCTTGAACACCTTCTAACCACCTTCAAACTAAGATTTGGCCCGTTGAATGTGAATAGTTCGAACCAAATTTGTAGAAGATGATAGTGCCCAAGAATTAAAGATGATAGTAACCTTACCTTTTTTTCTATATAGAAGAAGTTTGTGGATCCAAATTCGATTTGAACAAACAATCGCAATTCGGACTAAAAATTTATCGAAGAAAGTGGGAGAGAGAGAGAGGCGCGGTGTTGAATAAGGAAGAGAGAGAGAAAAGGAGAAGAAATGGGTTGTTGCCCTAATATGGGTGGACTAAAAAGTTAACTTAGTTTCGACGTTGGTCGTCGCTTTTTAAAAATTTATATATTTAATTTAGTTTTTTAAAATATAAAAATTATTTATTTATTATTAAATTAAAAATATCAAATATCGACGGCCAACGTCGCTTTTCAAAAAATAAATTTTTATTTAATCTTAACAAAAGCGACGTTGTCCGTCGCTTTTTGTAAAAAATAAAGAAAAATTAAAAATAATTACAAATTTTGACGGATAGCGTCGCTTTTTTAGAATTAAAATTTAAAAAAATAAAAATTATAGCGACGTTGTGCGTCGCTTTTGATAAAAAAAAATAAAAATAAAAATCAAATTAATAAATCGACGAACTACATCTCTTTTCAAAAAATCAATTATTATTATTTTTAAATCTATTACGACGCTATCCGTCGCATTTATTAAAAAAATTTATAAATTATTTGTTAATTAGTTAGTACAATAATCCGCAAAAAAAGCGACAGATATTAAGACGTTGGCCGTAGTTTTTAATTAAAAAATAAATTAAAATTAAAATTAAATTTAAAAAGCGACGGACAGTGTCACTTTTCTCGTCACTTTTTAAAGCGACACAGTTCGTTGCTTTTTGCCCTTTTTTTGGTAGTGCTCATCATACCATACTGAGATAATAGTTATTCATAAAGCAAGTTGAGAGTGTGTGTGATTGAGGTCCACGATACATCTCAATCGCGAAAAATATTGTTTGACATGTGATAAAGTACCCATGATTTTTATAAAAATAATGCAGCATGCATAACACAACTTAATGGAAGATTCATAAAAGGAGATAGAACGAAACACACTTCGCCAAAGTTCTTCCATACACATGAGCTCCAAAAGAATGGTGATATTAATGTACAACGGATTCGTCTAAGTGACAATGTGACTGATTTATTCACCAAGTATCTTTCAACTGCAACTCTCAAGAAAATGATGCATAAGATCGGGATGCAAAGGGAGTTAATATGCGTTGTACTCTTTTTCCCTTTCAAGATTTTGTCCCACTGAGTTTTCCTTGTAAGTTTTTTAATGAGGCAACCGAAATGTGTATTATTAGAGATGTGTACTCTTTGTCCTTCACTAGATTGTTTTCTCAGTGGGTTTTTTTTAGTAAGAGTTTAACGAGACACATTATCTATCAATTAGACATTCAAAAGGGATGTTATAAATGTATTTACATTATAGTAAATGTCTATTAAGATCTAATTGATATTTGATAGTATTTAAAGTATTGTATTTTAGTGGAAACCTAAAAGTAAATTTTCTATAAATAAAAAGATTTTCTTCATTGTAAATAACCCTTCAAAAATTACTCAAAAAAAATAACAATTACTTTTTATTCTCCCTCTACTCTTTTCTTTATTCTTTATTCTTTATTATTACTTTTCTTTATTCTTTATTATTTCATAACAAACACAACATTTTTCAGTAAAATGCCTACATTTGGTTCTATATAAATATATAATTATATTTTAAAGATTACTTACTAACCAACCGGCAACCATTTGTTTACAGTCGAGCTGGTTATATGAAATCTCAACATGTACACACACACACAAAAAAAAAAATGATAATAGCTGTCAATGGCCGCCGCATGGCGGACCCATAATAATAGGGGGGGGAAAAAAAAAAAAAGATCCACTCTATTTCGTTTAAGTTGATTTTAAAAAAATATATTTATTTAAATTAATCATTTAATTTATAAAATCATTGATTTATGTATATTTTTATCTTTCTCCCTTATTATTTGATAATTATATAAAATAATAATAATTAAATTTAGAATTTAATTAATAAATTTAAGTTAGTAAAATTCACCCCTAAATAAAAAAAAATTAAATGATGCATCAAATAAATACTTTTTGAATCTTATTTTAATTGATCATTTTATTAAAAATAAATATCTCACACTAATTACTTACTTATCAAAATTAGGATAAAATTAATTATTTTTTTATTTTATTCTTAAAAGTTATAATATACATTAAATATGAATAATTATAGCTATTTTATATTTAATAAATATTATTAATATAAATAAAAAATACTAAAATACTAAAATTTATTATTTTTAAAATTATAAGTAAAATGAAAGGAAGGAGAGTAATAAATGGAGTGTAGATAATCCGGCGGCGAAGGAAGTGGGGCCGACAGAGTCACAAAGTCGAACAAGGTGGGACCTATAATATAAATCCCGTTGTCTGCTGCTTCCTTCTTGCTTCTTACCAAGAAATGATCTGCGCGCCCCATATTGAGATTCTTTTATTAATTCCTCCGTCTTATTTTATGTGTCATTATTTTTATTTTAATTTGTCCTAAAAGAAATATCATCTTTACTTATTTATTAACTATTTAAAGATACAATTCTACGTTTATCCGTATTAATTTTACTTAATTAAAAAAAAAAGACACTAGCACATTTTTTGATAAAAAATAATTTATTAAACATTACTAAATCTTTCCTCTTAAATTTCGTGTCCGATTAAATCGCGACACATAAAAAAAAAAAACGGAAAGAATATCTTTTAAAAATAAATAAAGATGGACGGCAGAGTAGAGGGGAATAGCACACGTGCCGTCCACCTTAGACACGACATGTACCCTTTCCACACGGAATTCTCACTTCCAATTGGAATGGCATATACTCTCCTCCTTATCTCCTCGTCGGTGACTTGTTTCACTTTCTACTGGAACCAATTTATATGTTGTGATGGTGTACATATTATTTATGTTTTCATCAATGAAATTTGTTGGTAACAATTTAAATTAAAAGTACCAAATATTGTTTTATTTTAATTATTACTATATTCATTTAATAATACTTATAAATTATATTAAAAATAAAATTTAATATTTATTTAATTTAAAAAATTTATGAAATTTCTTTTTTATATTTTTTTATTTTTACTATTTAATATACTTTACCACTCAATATATTTTTTTAAAATAGAATTATACTGTAGATATGCAAATAAAATCAAATTTCGACTAGTTTTCCTGCCGTAGATTTGTGGAGCAACTTCACTGTTCAAAATTGACACCTGTTATAATGACGCTTTCAGATTTACCCTTGGACAGACATATAACATATCTTTAACAAACACTATTTTTTCCTTTTGCTTGCCAACAAAGAAAAAAAAAACAATTCTTTGCATTTATCAAAGGCCTCCTCAGTCTCACAGCTGGCCAAACACCATCTAAAAACGAATCACATTCACTTTAACATTGCAACCAACAAAAATTATGAATCTAGATCAAAGTTGAAATAATTTTTTCTCCATTTTTACTTTATTATATAAAATATTAGATCACGACTCTTTGATTCTATTTCAGATTTGTGATCAATTTGGTCGGCAATTCAAGCATTTAGATATGAGATAAAATTGTTTTTGAGGAATCTTATCTATAATAGGTTGCCCTCCATTTATAACATAACAATAACCAATAAAGAAATCTTAGAAATGAGAAAATGAACTTCTACAGTATTATTAACTCTCAATAATAGGAGGTCCAAATCTAAAAGAATTGACTAAAGGATGAACATGAGATAAAAATTAGCAAGGAGAAAACATGAATTTTCTCATTAACCAAAAGATCTAAAAAGGATTTGAGTTGCAGATGGTAGAAACAGCAAGAGAACATACATAACAAGACCCTCAGCTGCAAAAAAACGAAATGATACTTTTTAGCATATTTACAAAAATCAGCCATTAGTTCTGTCAGCTCTCTACCCCTCGTTGAAAAATTACATTATATTATAATCGTCAAAAAATTAAATTTCCATGGGTGGCGCAAGGTTAAGGTCGAGATCAAGTCCTCTTTTTCCCACATACTGGTTCTCCTCCACAACGGAGGACGAGTCCGACGCGCTAGAAACACCTCCGGCGGCGCCAGGAAACTCCATCGCCATCGGCGCAACCTGGTACGACAACTGAGCCTTGTCAGCGACTACTCCCGGTCTCCACAAAGAATCAAAAAGCAAAACCGGCTGACCGTTCGGAAGAACCGCCACCGTCGGTTGCTGATGAAAAACCGGAGCGACAGCGCCAAGGCGGCGCGTGAGATCCATCTCCATCGGCGCGTGAACACCAGTTTCTCCACTGGATGACTCCGGTGTGCTGCTGTTGCTGGGGCTCTGATTAAGAGTCTCTAACGGAAACGGAGAGGGGAAGTTGGTCTTAGCTTTGGGTCCACGAAAGTCACGCGCAGCAGCGTCGTACGCCTTCGCCGCTTCCTCCGCCGTGTCGAAAGTACCTAACCAGACCCGACTCTTCTTGCCAGGGTCACGGATCTCAGCAGCGTAACGACCCCATGGTCTCTTTCTTACACCCCTATAGTGCACCTCCTTAACTCCATTTACTTTCGCATTTTCACTCCCATTACTACTCACCTTATTTTTCAGAGCCATTTTTTTTGTCAACAAATTGTAACTTTGTGCTTGCAATATTTGGTAAGCGAATGGCTGCTTATATAATGGGGAATGGAGGGGAGGTAAAAGAGGGGGTGGGGGTAGGGGGCGCGGTCAACAAGGGGTTTGACTGGAGCTGAGAGAGCGCCGCCCAAGCCATTGTGAGTGTAATTAAAGTAATAGTGAGAAAAAGAGAGTGTTACGTGGCACGCGGTCGTTAATGTAGACAAGATGTTGTTGATTAGAATTTGGAGGGCCTGCCGGCTATGGATATTTGATTTATCTTTATTTTATTAGACGGCCGCTTTATTAGGAGGAGTGAGGTTTGTTGTCGTACGACTACTTTCTTATTTATTGGTTGTCAAGAAAAAAGATTACTTGTTTATTTTCTACTCCACTCTTGCTTTAGACACGTGTAAGCTACTGTTTTGTACTACAACTTGAGCTATTTTGTACCGTAAAATTCATCAAATCTACCGCTCTAAATTAGAATTTATATTTCATCATAAATATAGATTAAAATTATTTTAAAATTTTGTCCAAAATATTAAAGTAAAAAAATAAAAATAGGCTTAGACTTATTTTAGATAATTTTTTTTAATAAAGTAAAAAATATTTTGAAAAAATAAAATTCCCATGGCCGGACAGTCTTATTAAGGTGAATGTGTATATTTACAATAAATTTTAATTTATGAAGTATAACCTTCAATAACAAACAAAACATAAACGAAATATAATTTTATTGTAAAGAAAAAGGGTACAAGTCTGTTTATTGTATTAAAGATGACTCTCAAAAGGAAATGTGCTTTCATTTAAATAAACATGATTTAGTATTTATGGTTGAGTAACCTCTAAGAATTGAATTCGTTTTTAGAAATTTAAAAAAATTTAATATCTACAAATGCTCCCTATTTTAAGATTTGTTTGAATGTCTTGAAGCTCTGCTTTCGTTTTTTGTGATTTTATGACTTTAGATTTGCAGATATAATTTGTAAATATGAGAGAAGAGATCAAAGGCGAATTTGATCCCAATGAGCATGCTAATTTTTCCCCAACAAATCGTAATTCTTAAAAGATGAACTTCAACCAAAAATAAAATATGAAGAAATATGAATGAAAAGTTAACCGAATATGTTTCAATGCGCATGTCAGAATTTGTAGACAATAAAATTTGAGTCAGAGAAATAATAATCGAGAAAAGAAAATATCAAAATAATTATTGTATTTTATTTTAAATAAATGAGTGTTACAATCTCTATGAATCTTTTGCCTCAAATTTTCAACGTAGGTTCAAGAGCCTTCTAGCTTGATCTTGTATAAAGTGAACTTGATGGATTTAAACTGGACTTGTGAATTTGAAGAACTTGGTGTTGATTTGTGAACTTGATGATTTGGATCTTGACTTGTGTTTGAATACGGGCTTTTGAAATTTGAACTTGCACCTAGTAGAGAAATTTGTGATGTTTAACTCATGAGTTCTCTCTTACTTGTTGTTAGAATTCTTATCATTTTTCATGAATTATGAGATTTCTATTTATAATTGTAAAGTGAAATAGTGGTGATGAGAACAAACTTCTTTGGCCAATCACATTTAAGTGACAAGACATATTTGATTGATAACAATATATCACTTGTACATGTGACACACTTTCATTGTCTTTAATTTCAATAGGCATATTACCTAATTTTTACGCGTAGCATGATTTTATTGACTTTTACACTTGACTTGACATGCTACGTCATTTGATATGTGACGTCACATTAAGCTCTAAAATAAAAAATTTAATTATATTTTAAAGTGTTTAATTAGAACATGAACTAATTCCAATATTTTAACAAATTTGAAAGACAGATTTATGTAATAAGCTTTATAGCTACTCTATTTTTCTTTTTTACTTGTGAATTAAAATTTCGATCCAACATTTACTGTATTTTCTGGTGAAAAATGGGAATTTGCATAAAATGAAATAAGGAGAGAAATAAATTATTGAAGCGTGAGCGGCAAACACCAAAAGGTAAATAAGAAGAAGCAAAGGGAGTACTTGAATTGAAAGTAAGGAATAGACGAGGGAGGACCAATTCAAAAAGAGAGCGTCGAATAATAGAATAGTAAAATACGTAATGCGGCAGCCGGCAGGCGTCACATTTCACGTACCAATAACCGCAAACTATCTTGCAGTAATACATATTAGCTGTCCCAATGTTATTGCTCCCTCCTATTTTATTTTATTTTTGGTTAAAAGAGATGATTTTATTTATCTACTAATATGCTTCATAGGGAATTACAGAGTTACTTATTCTTTATTAACTTAATATTTCCTTTAAGAATTAGTATTAAATTAAAAGTTGATTTTTGTTGAAGGAGTCTTATTAATTATATTTTCAAAATATAAATTGAACTTTTACATTTTATGTATTCACTTAATGATAAAATAATATTAAAAAAATATAATAAACTTTTCATAATTTTATAAATTAAAATAACTATTTTCAATAAGAAGTCCGAATAAAATGCAACTCTTTTTTACTTTTATCTAAAAATAATAATTCATATAAACATTTATTTTATTATAATATATTATTCAACATAATACTAGCAATTGGACCCCCTAGTTATAAAAATAGTTTATGTATGTGCGTTGTGCATTGATGCAATTCGCCGTCGTTGGCTCCGTAACGGATGAAATGTATTGGGTTTTAGAGAGGGACAGATGGAAAGAGGAGGCACTATGTATGTTGAGCAGACACGCGTCCTTTTTCGGCGCTCTACGCGTCTTTCTTAAACAAGGCCTCGTTTTGCCTCTATGCATCTTGACTAAGTAAACTCTTTGTTTCGTCTTTTGCTTTTTAATTCGAAAATGAAGTAAGCAAATAGCTGTTGTTTAGAGTGGCTTCTTTTTTCTGTGGGTGGTTTTAGGAGGAGGGGTAAGGGGGGTCGGTTTAAAGTAGTTGTTGAGTTGATTGAATATGAATAGTACTTTCCTCTCCTATTTTACTTGTCATCATTTACTTTTGATTGATTTAATGAAGAATGTACTCCCTCCGTCCTATTTTATGTATCGATATTTGATCGGGCACGGAGTTTAAGAAAAAATGGTAGATTTGTTAAAGTTTATCAAATTATTCTTTATGAAAAAATGTGTCAATATCTTTTTTTTAATTAAGTGGGATCAATAAGGATAAAAGGATAATTGTATCTTTAAAAAGTTGCCTAATAAGGAAAGACGACACTTATTTTGGGACGGACTAAAAAGAAAATGATGACACATAATTTGGGACGGAGGGAGTAATATTTTTTATTTAAAAATTACTTTCTCTTTTTTAAATTATTCGTTTCAAATTTTCTAATTTAATTTCTCATTTATTTATTTTTCATTAATTAAGAAGAGATAAAAATTTTATTCCATATTTTACCTTTTATATTAATTATTTTTTCTTCAAATTAAAATGTAAATATCATTTAATAGGAGTACTATGATAAACTAGTCATGTTATTAATTATTTTTCTTAATCAGTGTGTCAAATATGAAAGGAGTATTTAACAATATTATTTTTATTAAATCTCATTTAATAAAAAAATAAATATTAAAATAATTTTAAAAGGAGTAATTTTATATACTTTATAAAATTATTATTTATTTTTCAAATTTTGTACTCCCTCCGTTTAAAAAAGAATGACCTAATTTAACTTGACACGAAGTTTAAAAAAGTAAGAAAACTTTTAATTCTTGTGGTCCTAAATTAAAATTGTGACAAATGTACTAAAAGATCCTTCAATTTTGTGGTTTTAAGCATGTCATGTGTAAAGTTGAAATTTAAGTATTATTAAAAAAGAAAAGAGGTCATTCATTTTGAAACGAACTAAAAAAAAAATAGATCATATTTTTTTAAACGAAAAAAATATCTAATAAAAATGCAATACATAAAATGAGAGGAAGGGTGGGTAGTTTTAAACTTTTAATTATGCGTCGTTGCACGCACTTGCTATGTAACTTCACTTGACATTTTTTTGGCGGAATGCCTCGTTGCACACACTTGCTATGTAACTTCACTTGACATTTTACATCTCCGGCCAATAAATGGACGGAAAAAATTCTTTTGGCCATAATAAAAAAAGTTAGGGATAATACTCACAAAAATATCTAAGTTTGATCGGATTGTCAGTTGAGCATACTGAACTTTGCAGGGGGTTTTATTACCTCCAGACTTTTTTTTTTCGTATTTTATTGGCATATATCTGTCACTTGGCACACTGCGTGTGATTCACACTGCGTGTGATTCACACGCATTGAGCGCGTGAACAGTGTTAGAAAAAAAATTTAACTCTTTTTTTTTGCCAAACAACCCCTTAATTTTATAATTATTTAAAGTTTTATATTTTTATTTATTTTTTCGTTCTTCTTTCTTCTTTCTTCTTTCTTATTTCTTCAACAATGGTTGCTCCATTGTTGAATTGAAATTTAATGAAACTCAATGGTTATAATTTAATGGAACTCGCTAATTGAAATTCAATGGATGATTCGGAAGATTCAAACTCGGAAACTCGCTAATTTAATTTCGAGTTTCATTAATGGAAATTGAATCTTTCGAGTTTCATTAACGGAAGATTGAATAGCTTCATACATGAAATTAAATTTTCTGAATCTTTCGAGTTTCATTAATGAATTTTTCGAATCTTCCGAGTTCCATTAATGGAAATTGAATCATGAAATTAAATTTTTCAAATCTATCGAGTTCTATTAATGAATTTTTCGAATCTTCCGAGTTCCATTAATGTAAATTGAATCTTCCATTAATGGAACTCGCTAATTGAATCTTCCGAGTTTCAATGGAAAAATAATGAAAGATTCCATTCAATTATTTGAAAAAACTTTCTTCATAAGCTCAATGAAATCATTTGGAATATTTAATATGGTTGTAATGGTGAAAAAACGATGAAAAGTGATAAAATGGAGAAGAAACGGCACGTGTTCCACACTTTCCACCGAAAAAACTGGGTATACATTTTGAGGTGGAATTAATTCCAATTAAAAAAGTATAGGGGTAATAGGACCCCCGCAAAGTTCAATATGCTCCACTGGAAATTTGGTTAAACTTCAGGTATTTTCGTGGGTATTATCCCAAAAAGTTACGTTTACACTATAAACTAGTTAACTTTTAGATATTTTTACCCTTTTTATTCTATATTTAAAATTTCATCAATACATTATTTATTTCCAATTTCCAATGACGATGGACTTGTGTTTATCGTTATACATTAAGTACGATGGAAGTTATACATTAAAATAATGAAAAAAATACTAATAGTTTAAAGTTATAACTTAAATTTTTTTATGATGGATGAGACGTGTGTGTGGGCGTATTTTTTTTTTAAAAATATATATATTCAATGTGTGGATTCCCTACAAACCAACGCAATGCACTATATTACTCTCCAATATTTCATTTTCATTGTTGTAGCATTTTATATATTATTAATTTATTAATTAAATTACATCTCACTTATGTTTGGTAATTTACAGTCTAATTATCATTCTTTTTTGTTCAAGTAGCTCAAAGTAAAACTACTATATATTTATCATCTTCATTTTTCAATCATTTTATTATTATACTAGATATCAAGGGGCCGTGCTAGCACGAACCCAATAAATATTTTTTTCTCACTTTATGTGTATTTTTAATATATTTTTAGATATTTTAAGTTGTTAATATTGTAATTTATAATAATAATTTTTAAATAATATATGCTACTTTCCTTATTCAAACTTTTGTGGCATTGATAGTCAATTATATTTTAAAAATAATTTATGTTTTTATTTATTCTCATTTATAATATTTTTTATCTATTCCAATTTAAGTGGCACCGATATAATTTATAGAGTCAATCAAATATTTTATATCTTTTAAATTTTTCATGTTGTTAATTATTGTGATCTATATTATTTTTTACGTACTTTTTGAAATATATAACAGATTAAATCTTTTAGATATTTTAAATTATATCTATTGTAATTTATAATATTTTTTATGTAATTTCCAATAATATATATTACTCTCCTTATTAAAACTTTTGTGACATTGATAGTCAGTTATATTTTTAAAATAATTTAAATTTTTAATTATTTAGAATTTTTCTTTTATTTTAATTTATGTGGCACAATGCTTATATAACCATAATAATTAATTAGAAATAATTTAGTAAAATCACGATTGAAGAAGCGAAGTAGACATATCTTAAATGACTTATAACAACTAATTAGAAGTGATATAGAGCAAAATTACTATAAAAAATACTTGTGAAAAAAAATTTAAGTGAGCCTCATATAAGACGCCAAGTTCATTTAAAACATAAGGAGTTAATATATGATTTTATGTTTATTTTATCCTTTTTATTAAATATTACTATTATTTTTTTAATGAGATGACTTATAATAATTAATTATAAATAATATAATAAAATCACGATTGAAAAAGTCGAAGCAGACATGTCATAAATATCTATTTTACTTTTATTTTATGAAATATTATTAATTTTTTAATACGTAAATAAATTATAATAATTAATTAGGGGTAATATAGTAATTCGGTTTGAAGCAAACACCTCGACGAAGAGGTGCTTGCTTCTTCACACTTATTAATAGTAATAATTTAAGTTATAACTTTAAACTATTATTGTTTTGCGGAAATTTTAACTTATTTAGAGTCGCCACTTAATTTATTTAAAAAGGAATTAAGAAAACCTTTGAAAGTTACTTAAACGATCCAAAAAAAAAAAAAATCATTTAAGTTTTAAGATTCTGAGTAAATGGTTCCTACTAATACTCTTGGAAGGTTGTTAAGGCACCAAGAGTATCCGATAACTTGCGGTTATCTGAATTGTTTGAAAATATCTTTTGACAAACTTCAAAAAGAAAGATTGATTGTTGAAAAGTAATTGATTTTAGGAAAAGACTTGCGTAAAATAGATTTGGACGACTTAGTAGAGATTTATACTAAGTCTAAACAAATTAATAACAAAGCATGTAAAAGGGGAAGAAAATAAAATAAAATAAAAGACTTAGGCCATTGGGCCCAAATAAATAGACCCTGTCATATTCTAATTGGGCTTTTGGCCCACTTTCACCTGTTCTAATCTAAATATTGGGTTTTCGGTCCACAACTTGTTCTAAGTTAGTTTTCGAATCTTTGAGGTTAAAATCCGCCTCACCTGTATTAAAATACAACTTTGACTTCGAGACTCAAATAAATGAATAAATGAATAAATAAAGAGAAGACATTAATAAAAATCGAGACTTTTCAAGTCTCTTAGTGACCTCATCAATGGGTTTTGACTCATTTTCCTTCTTCGTCTATCTTCTAGCACCCGCACGCCATGTAGTGGACCTTGGGTTTGAACTTCGGACTTGACTCGAAGAGGTGAGCCTCATTGACCCATTACGAAATGCAAAAGGAGAGGAGTCCATTTGGACTTGAGATATTTTTTGCATGCAAAGAAAAGATAAGGAAATTAATATACGTTCAAAACATAATAGTTACATATTTCAAAGCAAAAGAAAATATCAAGAATCAATTTTTGAATTACAATGATATGAACACTTGCACACATATAACAAGAATGAGAGTCAACAGATAAAATGCAACGCAAAGAGATCCACTTACATGCCTCGTGATTTATGTTCATATTAAGAATGAATAAATGTAAAAAGAAGAAGGCCGTATTCAATAAATTAATGCGAGAAACAAACAACGTAAGCTTGCGAAAGTAAAGGGATGAGGCAACAAGAAAAATACTCATGACTTCTAAAATTGAACAAACATATACACTAATCCATATAACAAAAGAAAAAAAAAGTTAACTTTTCAAGAAAGAGAATCTTTAAATTTCAATTACGGTGACATTAACGAAAATTCATACATCTAAATTACAACCAACATTTTATGAAAAAACATGTAACGACATATGATTTATATTTCTAAGACATCGTTGACACTCTTTTGATATTATGAATAAAAGAGAGTCATGAATCAAGTCTTTACACACACAAAGAACATATACAAGAATCCGGAGTAAGAAAATTAGAATAAAAGTTTAGCCTCCCTAAAAGTGAAATATCGTTCAACAATCATACTATGCATGAGTAAAAAGTATCCAAATAATTCTATTTAGCCATAAAAGTTTGAACTTTCTCATCATTTTGACAAGACAACATGCGAACAAAAAAGGAATAAACATCTTGGATGGAAAATAAAGCTAGCACTTCATCTCTTATATGAGAATTTTGTAATCGATTAAAATAATTAGCGAGCAAATAACCAATTGTTGAATTAATTAATTACTATTTTTATTAAGGCGAAACAAACAATAATAACTATTTTCCAACATAAAAGAAACAACTTTCAATGCTAAAACAAACGTATCCGTCAACAACGAGTTTAAACAAGGCATGAGTTCGTCTTTTGTGCAAAGATCAAAGCTTTATACATAACAATCAAAGAATAAAGTCAAAAGGCAAAACAATCAATATTTAACTATTCTTTTCAACATAAAAGAAATGACTTTACATGCTAAAAACAAACATATCTACCAACAATGAGTTTAAACAAGAAATGGGTATGTTTTTCAAATAAAAATCTAAACTTTATCCAAAATAATCAAAGATTAAGGTCAAAAGGCAAAACAATCAATATTAACTATTCTTTTCAACATAAAGAAAATAACTTTACATGTTAAAAACAAATATATCCACCAACAATGAGTTTAAACAAGACATGAGTATGTTTTTCAAGTAAAGATCTAAACTTTATCCCAAATAATCAAAGAATAAGGTGAAAAAGCGAAACAATCAATATTAACTATTCTTTTCAACATAAAGAAAATAACTTTACATGCTAAAAATAAACATATCCACTAACAATGAGTTTAAACAAAGCATAAGTACATCTTTTAAGCAAAGATTAAAACTTTATCTATAATAATCCAAGAATAAAGTCAAAAAAGGCACGTACAAATATTGCTAGCTCATTTTTATATCATGAACATGAAAATAATTAACATATCGATATCACAACGTCCTATAGCCTTCAAGGCCATCTACAACAAACAATCCCAACAAATAAAATTATAACTACGAAGAAGAAAAAGATGAAGAAGAAAACGTTAATAAAACAAAAAAAAAAAGGAAAAGGTGTGTTTACCTTTTTGGGGACAGCAAAACGAGACTACGAGCTTCGTCAGAATCAACCACCACCGAAAAACATCGCCGGCAACTCGAAAATTTTGATTAGCCGACCAACTTTATGAAACAAAATTTTTTTACTAAATAAAAATAACTATTTTGCTCAAAATTTTTTTTTCACCTTTCTAGCCTTTTTTTTTTTTTTTTACTTTTCCACCCCTCTTTCTACCAAAGTAGTGATAGTATTTATAGGAGCGAATTGGGTTTTTCTTTCTTTTCTCCACCAATGTGGGAGAAAAATATTTATAAAAAATGATGAAGATTTATTTCTTGTTATCCACCAATGTGGGAGAAAAGTCATTTAAGGGTGTTTTTGAAATTTTAAAATTGAAGATAAGGTAAGGTGGAAGATAGTCTTGGGGAAAATTGTACAATGTAGTACAATTTTTGAATTTCAAAATTGAAATTTGAAAAAAAAGAAAAAGGTTGGGGGAGATTGTACAATATAATACAATTTTTGAATTTCAAAATTGGGAAAGAAAAAGTTGGGGGAAAATAGTACAATGTAATACAATTTAAAATTATTTTTTGGTGGAAATTGGGTAGAAGTTGTGAGAGTTTTTGGAAATTTTGGGATTATTTAAAATTTAAACCCAATTGAGATTTAAAATTTAGTCAAATTTATTTAATTTTGACCAAATTAAAAATCAATTTGCGGATTGCATTATAATTATGGTCAATTTGGTTTCAATTATGGTCAAATTTAATAGATTGACTAAATTAAATTGAAATTCGATACGAATTAATACTTCTTTTAATCTCGAGATTTTTGATTTAATAAAATCAAACATATATTTATCCGAATAAATTATTTTTGATAGTAAATTATATTTAAATCAAGATTTTAATCCTTTAAATTTATTTCAAGATAAACCTTGATTAAAATCCGATATTTTATAAAAAAGGATATTTAAGTAACAAAATTATATAATTTCATATAATTGAATATGATAATATATAATCGCTACTTAAAATGACAAACTTACCTAGATAAATATTTTGAAAAGCGTTTTATCCGGATAAAATAAATGTTGAAATTTTAATTAAAAATCAAAGAAACTTGAAATTAAACTTAGTTATGGAGGGCCAAAATTAGGTGTCAACAATTATTATTTTTGTCCATGATTTTTTTTAAATTTTCTTTTTAGAATTTTTTATTTTAGTCAAAAATTAGTGTTTGTCCATAAAAAAAATTCAAACACTCAAAAACCTATGTTCATTCTTATATTTTAAATTTTTAAAATTTATCATAAAATTATAGAATAATTTCGATTAAAGTATATAGTTTTTTTTTCATTGTTTGGCCATAAATAGAATGTGGCTTCGCTCGAATGCAAAGTAGGAGTAATGTCCTTCTCCAATATAATTTTTAACTTAAAGAATAAAGGAGTAATGTCCTTCTCCAAAATAATTTTTGACTCAAAGAATAAATATTTTTGGCCTCAATGGTCCAAATTTTATAATAACATTGTTCACACTAATAACTGATTTTTTTATGACATATATTAATTATTATATTTTTCAAAAATATAAAAAATTAAATGGCATAATTTAAATAATTTTTTAAATGTCACTTGAAAATATTTTAATAACGAAAATTAAAACTCTAAATACTTTAAACATGGTCGACATTGATATATTATAGAAATCGTAAAAATTATATAGTTCATAAGTATCGATCCTAGTTGACATCAACCTACAAAAGTCACGTATTAATATTGTAGTCTTGCACCTTTATGTTACACCGATTTGATAATTTATGAATAATTACTTTGAAAATATTTTATTAGTTAAGTTTTAAATCTAAAATTTTGCATGTTTGAATAATATTCAAATATAATATGAAAATATTTTTAAAACGATAATTAAAACTTAAACACTTCTGACGTGATGGACATCAAAAAGTTATAGTAAAAATTATATTGTTTGACTCTAGTTAACAATAATCCAAGAGAGTCACACATTAATACTATAGTATGTCACCCATATATTAGCTGAATTGATAACTTGGGAACCATTACTTATATTTGTTACTAGTATGACTTCTGATTAAATAATTTTATAAATTATTATGTTTAAATAAATTTAATATCTATTTAAATAAATATTTAAACATAATTTAAAAATATTATAATAACGATAGTAAAAGCTCAAGTACTTCAGACATGATAGACATCAACATTTTATATAAATCATAAAAATTATATGATTTATAAGTGTCGATCTTATTAACAACCAATGAGAGTCACGTATTGATGTTGAAGTTTTACGTATTCATTAATTGTCATCTTTTAAAAATAAATTAAATATTTAAATAATTAAGTGATGATCCTAGTTAACAACAACCTAAGAGAATACTTAAGCATTAATGTAGTAGCCGATCTTGAAGTTTGATGGTTTAGTTTATTTGAAGAATCTTCGAAAAATGATTTGAATTTTTTATACTTTATTAAAAATTCCGCAATAGCTAAAACTATTTAATTTTAAATAAGCAAATGTTACACGTGCAACGCACGTGCGGTTACACTAGTGTAATTAATTTGTTTTGAACCTCTGTTATATTTTCGATATGATTTAGTAAAATTCAGATGAAATTTAATTTTTAATTAACTTGATATCATTCATTTCCTTTCTTTTTATTTCTCAATATTTACTTTTTGTAATTTTATATAATTGCTTGTATTTTTTTTTCATTTAGCAAAACTGATTAATTGCATTATGATTATTTTAATTTTTGAATTAAAATAGAATTACATTATTGAATGTGGTTATAGGCTCTTGTTTTCTTGTCTTTTAAATTATATTTAATTAAGTTACATGAAAAGTTATTAATACATAATATGTACCTTAAATTCATTAATTATTCTTGTATAAATTAATTTTAGTTGTTCAATGAATTTAGGGAATATAAAAACGTTACTGCATTAATTAAGAAAATTTGGAGGGAATTTATTTGAGAAAAGACTCACAAAGCTATGTAAGTCTTTTTCCAATTGTGGCCAAATTTGAGTCAAAAATTTGTGGTCATTTAGCACTTTCCTAAATGAACAGTTTATAGGAGTTGAAATTTTATCTGATTATCAATTTCAAAAGTTGAATCAACAATTAAAAGGACAGCTCCTTACAAACGACAACTCTCTCTCTATGCTTAGATATAGGAGTCTATGTCAGCACAGGTCTAATATATATTATTTTTTTTATCTTAATTTATGTGGTATAGATAAAACTTAAAAGGTTAATAATTTTTTTTTTTTATATTTTTAAATATTTTACGTTATTAGTTATTGATTTATAGTACTTTTAGCTAAAAAAATGATGAAAAGTAATCGATTTGAAGATCAAAATCGTGTGATAAGGAGGATGTAAATGTCAATTTCAACGTTTAAAATTCATTTTTTGAAAATGAGATAGGAAGAATATGTTAAAAATATAAATTATAATAAGTGTTAAGAATAACATAAAATGCTCAGTATTTGACTCGAGTAACTTGTTATTTCCCGGTGGGTACAACTAGTCGGGCTCACAAAGCGACACCCGGAAACCACGGAAAAAAAAAAAGTAACTTGTTATTTACCATCCCTACAAGGGTTCAAATCTAGATGGATCCATTGAGGTATTTTATTGACTAATTTTTCCTTTTTACTTGATTTTATTACTTTTTCTTAAATAAAAAGAAAAATAAATAGAAAAAACATGCAATTTAAATTTTATAAAGTATTTATATTTTATTGAGTGATTTCCTTATTTTTGTTGATTTTTTTTTTACGTTTTTTTTTACTAAAATACTTTTTGATAAGCAAAACATTCATTTTTACTATAATGAGTACTAGTTCTCGGCAATCACAAGGGTTGGTGTGGTGGTTCAACACTTCACCCCTTCATCAAGAGGTTGGGGGTTCGATCCCCACCTCTGGTGAATGGAAAAAACTCTGTGGCCAGTTCCCTACCGCTTAATGCACTGACAGTAGAAACGGAGGATTAGTCTCACGGCTGCCGGCTATGGGGATACCTTGAAAAAAAAAAAAAAAGATATTTAGTGCAGAAAAGGTTGTAAAGAAATAAGCAGTGCCTTCTCCTTTCACGCGCTTTTCATTTTTAAATCAGTGCTCAAACGACCCATGCTGCTCATGCTGCCCATGGCGCTCATGGAGATCAAGCGACCTATATCGTCCAAGCGACCCATGGTACCATGCAAGCGACCCATTCCACATATGGCTATCAAGCAGCTCATGCTGCCCACGGCGCCGAAGCAGCCCATACCACCCACGACGTCGAAGAGGCACATGCCGATCATGGCTGCCAAGTGGCCCATGCCGCCCATCTGGATCAAGCGCCCCATGCCGCTTATTTTGCCCATGCCACCAAGGCCACCTATGACTGCCAAACGCTCATGCCGCTCATTTGGTCCATGACACCCAAACGACCAATGCCGCTCATGGCGATCAAGCGGTCCATATCGCTTATGTGGACCATGGCGATCAAGCGACCCATGTCATTCTTTCTTGTGTGTGTGTCCTATTCGTTAAATGAATGCAGTATAATGCCATTGTGATCAAGTGCATTATTTGCCAAATGATCCACATATTGTCTACGTTGTCTCATAACATGAAGTACCTGTACATTCAAATTATCTATTTGCTCAATAATTTCCTCTAATTTAGCTCTTATTATCCTCGGTTGCTTCCAAGTACCGTCGATAACATTTCCTAGAAACAAAGCATCAGTTTCTAATATTAATTACACACATTATTAGCTACATAATATCGAGCAACCTACAAAATTGCAATAGCGTTTCTGCAATTTTCTTCGCTTCTCATAATATGTCTAATCACCCGTAGGATTTTTTAAGTACAAAGAGCATAGGAACTTGTACATGGTTTTGCCAAATATGCGGACGCAAATTCCATAGCACCTGAGTAAGGTGACTTAAATTTTTATACAACTTGAATTATGTATGGCCACTTGTGAGGATCCTATTCGATTGCGGATTATTTTATCTTAGCGAGCATTTCTAATGGTCTTGAGACCAGATATATAATCCTATGGAGTTTAGGAAGAACATGATAGTCCACCCTTTAAGAATAGAATGTTGAAATTGTGACCTCTATTTGATGTCCAAATGTTTCCTCCTGCAACCTAGCACAACAGCTACACCTTTATGCCAAGCAAAATGCAATATTCTTCTAGCAAGTTCAAACCACCTGAAATCCTGAGAACACAATTTTTTCCACGCAACTAGTGCTTTGTTGGAGATATTAGTACTACCCGTCCACAAATTTTAAGTCTTATGCAGAATGTAAGTGCTTCTGAATTAAACAAACATGCTACTTACAAGACCAGCCACCCTAATAGTCCTATTTACTTTGAGATTTGGAAGTTAATTTTTGTAGTGGTCCAGGAGTTGAAGAAGACCCCTCTAAAAAATGCTCTTTGAAACAATACAAAATATCATTGATTCTTCAATCAAGCAGAAAAATTTTCAAACCTAGAAAGGTGACTACTTTGTTTCTCTGCTAATTTTTGTTAACTATTTCACTCATTAACCCATTTCGCCATGCCCGTAATTGTTAAGTATATTCTAACATACTCATTTTTTGGTCTTGTATATAGCGTCCTTCCAAGACGTTAATCATAAACTTCATCATATCTACAAAAATAATAATGAAGTGCAAAAATAAGTTTGATCTGTTGATACTTTATGCTCTTGTTTTTTCTTGATGTTCGCTGATGAAGCAACTTTGCTCTAATTTGTAAACTGTAAACCTGCTTCATTTTATAGATAAATCTGTCTGGTGCATTTAAGTGCACGATTTGTCCTTTAAAACTATTTTGATCATCTAATTAAGTTAATATATGTGTCATGCTTTCCTTGATAAGTACTGAGTGTACCTAAATTTTTTTACTGTAATATTGTTATGTCATTAGAACAAGAGTAAATCTAGTCAAGCTAGTTTACTATAAAACAAAATGTATTCAACTTATACTTGACCATGTAAATATATTCATTCCGTTAATGAATAAATCTGAATTCTCAATAACAAGGGTGATATAGTAATTTAGGTAAAATAAGCATATATCGCTCGTCAAAATTCGATTCTTGTGATTAAAGTGACATGTTCATAGATTTCGCCGGAAGGTCATCACAGAGAATTCACCAGAGATCTTTCTATCAATGTGATATGTTCATTGATTGCGCTCAAAATGTTTCATCGATATCCTACAAATAAGGTGATATGTTCATTCGCCGGAATTCATTTATTTCTAACAAATGCATGATCTAAGTATAAGTATTTGAATTTGTGTTTGATAAAGTTGTGAACTTTTTATACTTAAATCTCGTTTAAATATTTTAAAATGTCAAAAAAATAATAATTTTATTTTAATTTACTCATTTTAGAAAAGTAATTTTTTTTGTTAATTTCGCAGTGGCTTTAAACTTCACATATCTGCTTGAGAAGAAACAAATTTATTTTTAATTTGATTTTCAGCATTTTTGGTGCTTTATTTGACTTTCTCTAGCATAAATGAATTTTCAAGTTGAGAGTGAGATTCATTTTTTTGATTTAAAAAAAATTATCTATTTTTTTTATTTAATTAAGTCTAATCTGATTCGTTTGTTTTATAATTATTTTATTTTAATTTTTTACTTTTGAAGTGAGAGATATTTAAACGTTAATAGAGTTAGATAGTTGTTTCCCACTGTTGGAGGACTGTATCTGAAATACTTGAAAATGGAAAAGTTTTCAATTTTAATTAAAAATGTTGTAACGCTATTTTTTTGTCTCTAAATTTTCAACTCTATTACGGTAAATATTTTTTTGTTAATGTTTTTTGTGTTGAGGAATTGTTGTAGTTCATGCCATATACAATTAATTGAGAGTTAGTTAAAAGATATGGTGCTAACCACGGTAACTACCTCTTAAATAACTGAAACACAGAAAATTAAAAGATATATTGCAGGTCTAAAGCAACTAACTAATAGGTTCAATTATTAACATCGTAGATTCATCCTTTGGATATCTGAATTTAGTGCAAAAGTAAACGTTAAATCTCTTAGAAATGTTGAATTGTTATCTCTATTACATGGTTTCTACTTAGCTAACAAAATGCAGATACGACATATGGAGATTGCCAAAAGCTCTCGTTGAAAAGAAAATGATATGAATATTCTATATGAATGTAGGGAGCTGCGTCGCAGGATAGGGAACCCCCACAATCGAGCATGAATATAGAAAACAAAATAGGGTGGCTGACTTGCTACCAAAAAAAGGCCAAGCTACGGAAGATGGATGTTTTTTTCTTGTGGATTGGACAGTTCCTCCCATGTTTGTATGGACGAGACTGAAAGCAATCGAGGAAGGAACTACTTTTGCAAAACACATAACGCCTTTATCTTATATGGATTGAATGTTATCTTATATCTTGTAAGCAAACAGTATCTTGTGCTAGCGATTATGCAGGCCCTTCCATTTGTAATTATGCATAATATATTATAATAAATAAGGCTTACAGCCAAAATCATCTCCAAAGTTCTCATTCCAAGATTGCAGCCAGTGATGGGGGGATTGTGCCTGCGAGGTTAATATCTGATAACATTTCACCATGATGCATGCTAAAAGTTGATATATGAAGGCGTATGATTTTAGAGAATGGGAGTTTGTGAAGCAAATCTTAGTCAATCTTGATTTCCCTTCTGTGTTCGTACCCTTCGCCTAAGGTGGCTCCGCCCATGCTAGTAGTGCATTATGCATCCTGATTCCTGACATGGATATAATTTGACTCCTCCTTGACTTATAGAGGGTACCAAAAATTAATTGGTTCAATTATTAACAGGGCAGTTGCATCCTTTGTATCTTAGTCATTTGTGTTTAGTGTTTTATTTCCTTTTCTCAATTAGGAGTTTTAATTTTTGAGATATAGTTTTTAAGTCTAATTGCAGGAAATTTTCATTCTAGTTTTTCAACTTCAATATACAAGGTGATCAAATAAATTAGGAACGATAACTAAATGAATAATCATGATATACATATATGTTAACGTATATGATGTGATATGGGAAGCACAATGTAAGCAGACATCATGGCTGGTACAAAAGATAGTAAAGGCTACCAAATATATACAATAAGCCGGGATGCAGATGAATGACATGATGGCTGTGTAATAGTTTTCATTACGTAAGCTATGTCTTCAACTCAGAGGTCACTATGACAAAGTCCCTTGGAGAAGAATGGTCTGCAATAATAGTGGTGCTCCTAAGTGGACTTTCTTGTTAAGACTGGCTGCTCATAATAAGCTCTATACAAAGGATAGATCAATAAAATGGAGCATGAATGCCAATTTAATAAGCCCTTTATGTAAGGGTGTTAACTGGGCCGGGTCAACCCGAAATAGGCCCATTAAATTTAGCCGGATTGTGGGTCGGGCCGGGTCCAGATTGTGGTTAAGTGGGACGGGTCGGGTTCGGGTTCAACAGTAAATTTTTTAAAAATAACCCTAACCCGGCCCGCTTTACCCAACCCAATCAAATCCGGTTAAAAATCCGGTCAAACCCCGTCAAAAATAAAATAAAATATTTTTTTTCAATATACACTATATATACCCACCTATATACATTTTAAATACGTTAAACAATATATATACACTATATATATAGTATATACTACATTAGAATTTAAAAAATATATACACATATACACAATTACACATAAATACGTAACATTCAATATATACGACTATACGTACTACTTTAAATGAAACATATACTACAATATATATACACTACAATATATATAATTATATAATATATATATAGTTATATACTAATTACTAAATTATAAAACATATACACATGTATACGTTAAATATATACGTCTATAGAAGATATATACACATATATACACACCATTCAATATATATGTACTACTTTAAATAAAACATATACTACAATATATATACATTACAATATATATTTATAGTTATATACTAATTTATAAAATATATACACATGTATACGTTAAATATACACATCTATAGAAGATATATACACATATATACACACCATTCAATATATATGTACTACTTAAAATAAAACATATACTACAATATATATATACATTACAATATATATATATATATAGTTATATACAAATTTATAAAACATATATACACATGTATACGTTAAATATACACGTCTATAGAAGATATATACACATATATACGCACCATTCAATATATATGTACTACTTTAAATAAAACATATACTACAATATATATACATTACTATATATATATAGTTATATACTAATTTATAAAATATATACACATGTATACGTTAAATATACATGTCTATAGAAGATATATACACATATATACGCACCATTCAATATATATGTACTACTTAAAATAAAACATATACTACAATATATATATACATTACAATATATATATATATATATATATATATATATATATATAGTTATATATATATATATAGTTATATACTAATTTATAAAACATATACACATGTATACGTTAAATATACACGTCTATAGAAGATATATACACATATATACGCACCATTCAATATGTATGTATTATTTTAAATAAAACATATACTACAATATATATACATTACAATATATATATATATATATATATATATATAGTTATGTACTAATTTATAAAATATATACACAAGTATACGTTAAATATACACGTCTATAGAAGATATATACACATATATACGCACCATTCAATATATATGTACTACTTTAAATAAAATATACTACAATATATATACATTACAATATATATATATATATATATATAGTTATATACTAATTTATAAAACATATACACATGTATACGTTAAATATATACGTCTATAGAAGATATATACACATATATATGCACCATTCAATATATATGTACTACTTTAAATAAAACATATACTACAATATATATATATATATATATACAATTTATAAAACATATACACATGTATGCATTAAATATACACATCTATAGAAGATATATACACAAATATACAGAACATATGCTACTTAATATAATAAAATAATGACACTTGATAATAAATTAATAATATATTAAAAGTAAGCTTTTAATTTAAACTAGAAATTCAATTTAAATCATTAAATGAAAAAAATTACAAAGTAAGGACTAAGGAGTGAATGAATGTTGAATTTTATTGATTGCGAAATGATCCAAAATTTATAATTTACATGAATGAAAAATCTACAAATTATGCATCATTTTTTTCAACTCATTCATGTTAATATTAACGGGAATTTGCATAGGATAGTCAAAGTCAACGGGGGCAAAACTATGCATTGGACTTGATTTTGCTGAGTTCTCTCGTGAAGATATAATTTCTTCAAGTTTCTGCTCGTCGTTCGGCTCCGGTTCCATTCCTTGATTTCTTCTTTCCGCTCTAATTCAATCTCTGAGGCAAACTAGAACATTCATTGCATTGCTTCCCAATGAGTGTTGGTTGTCTCCAAGTTGCTGTCGTCCCTGACTAAAAGCGCTCTCTGATGCAACGGTTGACATTGGAACATTCAAGATATCTCTAGCTAATCTTGAAAGCACAGGATATTGTGTTTTATTACTCCTCCACCAATCCAACATATTGATCCGTCGTCTGCGATCCTTTGGCGGCAACCGAAGATAATATTTAAGCTCTTCCCGATAAGTTGATGTGTAAGCTCTCTCATCAACATTGTTCCAACAAGATAAATCATAAAAGAAATCAGGAAAACCACTATGTGTCGGCCTTTTAGAAGATGATGGCTCCTCGAGAGGATGAGGAGAGACAGCTGGAGTGATATTTGTAGGTACGGCTAAATCAACTAAATCAACATAGTGATTACATAATTTTTCTATATATTCATTCGCATCACCATAGCCGTCCACAAATCAGGTTATACTTGTTCAGAATCATTGTTAGTATTTATTTCTAAGTTAGCATAAATAATAGTACTAAAGTGGCACATAGTATTATATTTCATGCACGGATTTAGCACAACACCAACCAAGTAAATAGGGGGAATAATTTTTTTTTTTTTTTAAATTTAGTAAACATGACACCAACAGCTTCTTTATAACCTTCTTTATTTTTATATTCTTTGAGAAAACCAAAAAATATCGGCTATGTATGCCAAAATATTACAAACAGTAGGATAATAAACACCAAAAAATTCAACCGTAGCTATATAAATTTTTTCTAAAAACTTAACAAGATCATTAATTACAACCCAATCAGAATCATGTAGAATGCAATCAGCAGAATCAACAAATGAACCATAATGTTGGTTAAAAGCTAGTGTAATAGGAACTCTATATTTATAACAAGTTATTTAAAAATCATACGTAGAATTCCATCTAATATCAATTTCCTCAGGCATCAATATCGGTGCAAGTTCATTTTCTTGACATTTAACTTTAAATTCTCTAATTTTTTTTCTTTGATTATTTCTTTGAATAAAACCAATAGCAAGACAAATTTTTTCAATATAAAGCTCAAAAAACTCAAGACCATCTTTTACAATTAAATTATATATATGACATGAACACTTAATATGAAAAATTTCAGATAACGGCGGAGATAGCTTAGATTTTAACTTTGTTATAGCAGTCTTGTTGTTAGAAGCATTATCAAAAGCAATACATAAGATTTTATTTTCAATACCATAAAATTCTGCAACTTTAACAATTGAATCAACAATAAAATCTCCAGTATGTTTACGACCTTTATCATATAAAAAAGCAAGAATACGTTTTTGCATCACAAAATTACTATCCATCCAGTGACAAGTAACAGTTAAATAATCATTTTTATTTACAGCACGACCAAGATCAGAAGTTAAGGACAATCTACCTTTGAATATTTTTTAACAATGTTGATAAATAAAAATAATATTGTGAATGAAGTCTAAAAATATCAGGCCGATAAGTACTTCTAAGAATACCATTAAACATAGGATTATAAATTGCTTGAATATAATGAATAAAGACATCAGAATAAGGAAAACTAAAAGGCAAACAACCCACAACTACCATTTTAGCTATTTCTTTCCGGTCCCTCAATTTATTATACTTCTTCATTACCTGACCGGTTGCTGGGTTCATTCTAGTTTGCGTTGGCCCATCAACATCCGCACCACCTCGTGCAATATTTAACTCTCTTTCATGAGCATCACCTATATGTCTAATTAACGTACCCGTACTCCCTTGCCTGCCTCCGCTTTTATGCTTATATATTTATTGACAAATATTGCATTGCACCTCAGTATCTGATATACGTTCAAAAAATTGCCATGCAATACTAGTTCTTTTACGAGCTCTTGGGGCACGGGGAGGACGGAGAGAGAGATTAATCGATTCAGATCTAACGTTAGCATTTCCTACTGCGGGTGTCTCACCAATATTTTCATCATCTTCGTCTAATTAACCGCATCTATTTCATTTTCTTCTTCTATACCGTAATTTTCCTGAGCTTCTACATAATCCATATCGTGGGCACCTACACCTAAAGGTACGCCTACTTCTTCCTTAAAAGGTTGACTAAGCGGTGCTGGAGGCACACAGGTATATATACTACTTGAAGTACCTCTACCGCTAGTAATTCATTTTTTACTACCACTACCGCTTCCGCGATAAATTATTTTAACACCTTTAGTAGCAAGGTTTCTTAATTTATCCATAGTATAAACTAAACTAAAAAAATTCAAAATACACAAATATAATAAAATTAAATATTCAACAATTAACACACTAAATAAAAATTAAACGTAAGAGATGAAACAACAATACCAAATTTTGAAAGTATCCGAAGGTTGCGATTTTAGAAATATCCACTCGTACTTTGTAATCGCAAAATTAAAAAATTAAAGTGAGTACTTTAGGAAATTAAATATATAGAATGTTTGAGAATTGAGAATTGAGATTTGAGAGAGAATAAGAATTGAGAGAATGAAAAATTGTGTGGAAAATGATTTGAAAGTGTAGGGTATTTATAGGATTTTTTTTGGGGTTAAAAAATATTTTTAAAAGTAATTTTTTTCCTAATAAAAAATCACAAACTAGCCGTTTGGATCCAAAAACGGCTATATATCCGTTAGGCCAACGGCTAGTTTGGACTTTGGGCCCAATAGCCCACTTTAAAATAAAAAAATCTGAGCTGATTCCGGCCCAGATCGGGCTTGGTCCGGGCCGGGTTAACCGGGCCCACCCAAAAAAATAAACTGGCCCGGGACCTGATACCCTACAGCCCATGGGCTGATCGGGCCGGGTCAAACCAGGTTGGTTTTCTTAAATGGGCCGGTTCGGGTCGGATTGGGTCGGGTCAACCCGACCCGTTTGACAGGCTTACCTTTATGTAATGTGAAGCAAGAAAGTGTCAACCACCTGTTCTTCCAATGTGATGATTCACTTTATGATAACTCCTTGCTTACTGAATTTCACGTGATTATTCACTTTCTTCAGACATTACCTAGAAAGGAAAAGTAAACTATTGATGATGAACCTAACTTGGAAAGTTAGTGGAAGTGCTAATTGATGAAGATGGTAATGGAAAATTAACAAAGAGAAAAGAAGTCTATACATGTAACATCCTAAACTCTTGATTAGGTTTTAAACCATTCTTTGAAGGCATATAGGTTTAAACTCGATGATTTCTAATTGAATATAAGGGTTAGGATCAATTTCCTAGTATAGTGAGTGCTTTGATGTGAATCGCGATCGTAAGAAATATCTATCGTAAATTTGAGTTGAGAGCATTTCGATCAATTGTGTTTTAGTAAACGTTCTTATATGGGTCAACTTCAAACGATCATATCTCCTAGAATATGAAGAACTTTGTGTCCCAATACCCACCAAATGAAAGGTGTTTGAGTCTTATTTCAACACCACTAACCGTTCATAATACGAGTTCGGAGTAAAAAATTATGACCATTTTTGTTAGGATCGAGAATCCCGGATAGTGCAGAATTAAATAAAGTAATCAATTAAAGACAATAACAAAGACGATAACAACGATAAGTTGAGAAGATAAAGGAGACACAAATTTAACGTGGTTCGGTCAACTTGACCTACGCCCACAACCAAAAGGAGTACTAAAAAAGCTGTAAAAAGAGACCTAAAATAAGAGACCTCAAAAGTAGATCGCAAATAAGAGACCTCATGAGGTCACTTATTCCCTCAATTTTTTTAAATTTATTTTAAAATAAAGAGACCTCACGAAGTCGATAAATGCTAACAAAAATTATGCGAAAATGAAAATAAAATGCTGAAAAAGTTAGCGCCAAATTATCAATAAAATTTTACACATTGCGACCTTATGAGGTTGCTATTATTTTACTAAATTAATATTTATTATTAAAAATAATTATTTATAATTATTTTATGAAGTAAAACAATATTTATTTACTTTTTAAAGTACATATTTTTATAATTGAAAAGCAGAAAAACGTAAAGAGCAATATATTTTTATAATTACAAAGCAGAAAAATGCAGAGCAGTAGCTCCCTCTCTGAAATCCAAAACTCTCTCAAATCCACATCCGGCTTTTCCAGGTAAATTTGCAAACTTTAATTTTCTCTTATTTATGTATAGAATAGAATGAAATATATGGGTCTCCTTTAATTTCCTCAAAATGTAAAGATTGTTATGAATAATTGGGAATTTTGTTGTCTTGAACTGTATTTCTATGTTTTTCGTCTTTCTTGATTTTATTTTAGAACTGTGTTTCAGATTTATGCTTTTCGATCGAATAGTTGAGGGTTTATGCAATTTTAGAACTTATTTTTTGATTTTTTGTTGTTCTTATTGATTTCATAATTCCCACATGGTGGGAATATACTGGTTATGTTGTTGTTGTCGAGGCAATTGATTTTAGACCTACTTCTTAATAAGCCCTTGGTTTTCTATAGTGCCATATTACCAATGATGGATCATGCAAACTCGGATGCTGAATAATAAATAGCTTTCACACTGCTACATATGATGAGATTGAATGAAATCGGAAAAGTTTGGGGTGAAATGATAAGAGCTATACGCTAAAATAAAACCCTTCTTATGCCATATTACCAATGATGGATCATGCAAACTCGGATGCTGAATAATAAATAGCTTTCACACTGCTACATATGATGAGATTGAATGAAATCGGAAAAGTTTGGGGTGAAATGATAAGAGCTATACGCTAAAATAAAACCCTTCTTATGCATCCATCTGCACTATATTAGCCATTTTTGTGTGTATCAGATTCAAATATACCATATTTGAATTTCTACTGTCAAAGTGATGTCAATTATGAATACATGTTTGATAAACCTTTACTCAATGAAACTAGGTTGCAGTGCCTAACTAGGAGCCTTTGGGACCATCCCTTTCCATTTAATGAAAATTTATTTTGAGTGCCTAAAGTCCCCTTTCCATAGAAATAGAGGTAGTAGTGTGTGTGTCACCAAATGCCCATTAGTTGCTCTCTACGTATAACTACTTTGTTCTATTTTTCATCAACAATGTTGCTAGGAATTCTGGGGATATTATTATGCTGTCACCTAAAATTTAGGGTTTTAACCTTTAGATTCAAGGGAATAATGTAATTTGGGAAGATTCTCTTATAACTTTTTATCTCTTTGATATTAGACAGTGTCTTTGCAATAGGAATAAATGAGTCAAAGTATCTTGATGCTTGTCTGCCTAGACAAAAGTTTCTATTTCGACTAATATTACATTTTATCCATCAATGAACTTATTCAAAATGTATGCCTCTTTTTAATGATGATGTTGCATATTTTTTGTATTGGTGTGGGATGGGGGAAATGAAAGCTTGCAACCGGGGTTCTGTACGATTAGAATGTGCCGCCAAGACTTAAAGGTAGTTTTATAGAGTGGTGATTAGACTGACATTGTTGTACTGAAACCAGAAAAAATAAGAACTTTAGTACTCGATAAAATACTTTGTCTTATATTACTTGTTTAATTTACTTTATACGTCCTTAATAAATTATAAATAAGAGTAGTAGTTTTACTACTTTATTCATTGTCTCATTTTAATTACTATATATAGTTATGTGTATTATGATATTATCTATCAATAACATTTATTTTTGATATTTGTTTTTTGTGTTTATTTAGTTTTGTGTTTTTTTTCCTTATAAATCTTACATTGCAAAATTCAATAAGTTTTTGTTTTTAATGAGCTCGTTACATTTACTTATGCAAATTCTTGATTTGTTATAAAGTTTTCTTTCTTAATTTAGAGTTTAACAATTTTAATTATGTGATTTTATATAGATGGATCGTAGTTGGATGTATAATATGACTAATGTTGGTAGTATGGGGTTGATGCCTGAATTTATAGCCGATGTCGATGGTTTTATAGACTATGCAATGATACTGGAACCATTTCAGCTCGATGGCTTGGTTAAGTGCCCTTGTAGTAAATATAAATGTAGGAATTATGAAAAACCTGATATTATTAAGTTTCATCTCTATCGAAATGGGTTTAAAGAAGATTTACAATGTGGACTAGTCATGGAGAAGTTGATAATAGTTTTGTCAGATCTCAATACTATGTTGCTGGTGGAAGTTGTGGGGCGGTGGAACCTGATGTCCAAAATTATAGAATGCATGACATGATTCGAGATGCGTATGGGATGCATTCTGGTTTTGAGTCTGGTGATCATGTTGAAGAAGCTCCCAATGATGAATCTAAACGTTTCTTTGAACAGTTGGAAGCTTGTAGTCGGCCTCTATAGATGGGAGTCCACACTCTCAATTGTCTCTTGTTGTTAGGTTATTAAGTATCAAATCAGATTGGAATGTTCCTCAGGGGGCAATGGATGCTGTGATTGACCTTATGCATGAATTAGTTAACCCGAATCTAGAGATACCTGATAATTTCTACAAGGCAAAGAGGTTGGTGTCAAAGTTAGGACTGTCATCGATGAGAATTAATTGTTGTGAAAACGGCTGCATGTTATACTACAATAATGATATTGATCTAGAATCTTGTAAGTTTTGTCCAAGAGCTCGTTTTAAAAAAGCTCCTAGCGGGAAGAAAGTTGTTGTGAAGGCGATGCATTACTTACCTCTTATACCAAGGCTAAAGAGGTTATATGCATCAAATAGGTCAACTTCTCACATGAGATGGCATCATGAAAATAGAAGACCACCTGGTGTTATGTGTCATCCATCTGATAGAGAGGCCTGGAAGCATTTTGATAGAAAATATCCAGAGTTTGCACCGAACCATGGAACATTAAGTTGAGTTTATGTTCGGATAGATTCACTCCATACTCTGTTTCTGCCGCACCATATTCTTGTTGACCTGTATATTTGACACCATATAATCTTCTACCTGAGATGTGCATGACCAGTTCTTATATATTTCTCAATTGTATTATTCCTGGCCAGCGTAATCCATAAATCATGATTGATGTATACTTGCAACCTTTGATTGATGAGTTGAATCAATTGTAGATTGAAGGTGTTGAAATATTTGATGTGTCGCTTAAGCAAAATTTTAATTTGCTGTCTATCTTAATGTGGAATATTAGTGATTTTTCTACTTACGAAATGTTATTCGGGTGGATGACAGCTAGCAAGTTAGCTTGTCCTTACTGTATGAAAAATACTAAATCATTCACTTTGAAACATGGCCAAAAAATTTGCTGGTTTGATTGTCACCGTCAGTTTTTGCCCATGAATCATGAGTTTAGGAATATGAAAAATGCATTTAGAAAGAATACGGTTGATCGAGACTGTCCACCTCTAATCTATTCGGGAGAACAAGTTTGGGAGAGGGCTCAACACTTTCCAAAGGTTACAGAAGAACAACCGTACAAATTTGATGGGTATGATATTGTACATAATTGGACAAAACAGGGTATATTTTGGGAATTATCATATTGGAAGGATCATCTTCTTCGACATAATCTTGATCCCATGCATACTGAAAAAATTACTTTGATAATTTCTTTAACACAGTAATGGATGTCAATGGCAAGACAAAAGACACTGTTAAAGCTAGAACGGACTTACCAGAATATTGTAGGCGAAAAGAGTTATGGCTGCAGGAGAAATCAAACAAAAAGGTATTCAAGCCTAAGGCTAGCTATTCATTTATAATGGACCAAAAACGTAAGATATGTGAATGGGTTGAGCAGTTGAAAATACCTGCTGGTCATGCTTCAAAATTGGGAAAGCATGTTGATATGGAGCACGGAAAGTTATTTGGCATGAAAAGTCATGTTTTCATGGAAACATTACTCCCTATAGAATTTAGTATCTTGCCTAAAAGAATCTAAAAATCCATGACTGAAATTAGTTTGTTTTTCAAAAACTTGTGTTCCAACACATTGGCAGAAGATAACCTAGTTCGGATGGAATGAAATATTCCTGTAATTACGAATAAGCTAGAGAAGATTCTTCCACCTGGATTATGGAATGTGATGGAACATCTTCCTGTGCATCTTGTGCATGAAGCTCGTCTTGGAGGTCCGGTTCAATATCGATGGACGTATCCATTTGAGAGGAAACTATTGTAAATCTTAATATATTCCTCTCCATTAATGTTTTTTTTTAAATTTTCATAATATAATATTATATAGGATTATTGGCAAGAATCAACGGAGTATCAAGCAACAACATAAAATTGAAGGCTCAATGTGCGAAGAATATCTTGCTAAGGAAATGACCAATTTCTGTTTGTATTACTTTGCAAGTGATGTTCCATGTTCACGAAATAGGCCCAATCATCACGATGATGGTGGTGAGGTTTCTAGAGAGCCGTTATCAATCTTCAATCAACCTGGAGAAGGTTCAAAAAATCATACACGGAGGCATCTTAGTTCAATGGAGTTTAAGTCTGCATCAATACATGTCTTGTTGAATTGCCCTCAAGTTAAAACATTTCTCGAGTAAGTTATTATTATTTTGTATTACATATACAATTACAAGACAAAGCGACTGACTTAATTTTCATCCTATTTGACAGCTACTTTGTGTAGTTGTATGGCAATGATAAAGTGTTTGACTATTTTTCAACATGGTTTAAAGATTATGTGAGTGTTGCAATTTTTTCATAATGCTATAATTATTAGAAAGTCCACGTTTGATTAATGCTAGTTTTCTACTCTCGATTATTTTTAGGTTTATGATACAAGAAATGATCAATTTGACCAATTTTTGAAGGATTTATCTTGGGGACCCATTAAGGTCTATTCTATGGAAAAGTATACAGTGAATGATTTTAAATTCAATACCGAAGAATGCTCCAAACATAAAAAAATAAATAATAGCAGAGTTTGGGTAAAAGGTGATGATGGAGATCAAAATGGTGTTGATTATTATTGGGTACTTAAGGAGATTTTAGAAATGGAATATTCTGGTTAGCTAGAAAAAAGAATTATATTGTTTAGATGCAAATGGTTTGACCCTACCCCAAATAGAGGAATGAGGGAAATCAAACAATATAATATCATCGAAGTAAGGCACACAAGGTAGTATGGGGCGTACGATCCTTTCATCATTGCACATAATGCTAAGAAAGTATATTATGCTCCTTATCCCCTACGTCCAGATAAATCAGATTGGTGGGCGATAATTAAAATCAAGCCTGTGGGTCGAGTGGAAGTTGAAAATGTATTAGATGTTGCATACCAGGCTGATGATATATCATGTGTTCACCAATCAGTTGATGTTGACTTAGAAGATAATTTAGAGCATCCTGAACTCATATTGGAAGAGCTTGATATAGAAGAAGTAGAACTGGTAGCAAATGAAGAGGTGGATGAATCAAATGAAGAAAATGTAATAGTTGATAAGAAAAATTAGTTAGAAGAGGAAAGAGGGTCAGAAGAGAAAGAATGGTCAGAAGAAGGAGGGTCAGAAAAGGAGGATGACGACGAGGAGGAATGATAATTTGAAATAACACATCTGCATTTTTTTGTTTCTTTGTTTGATTTAGTTTATTCTTTTTTCCCCTAATTTGATCAATGTAGTTTTTGTTTACTCTATTTCTATTTTTAGCTGAGAATTGTTGGTTTGATTTAATGTTATTCTTATTTAAAAGTTTTGTTTGGAGTTCTTGAAGTGAAACTTGCTGCTTTAATCTCTTATTGGTATGTTTCTCAAAATATATTGGTGTGTCTACGTCTAACTGCACATTGATAGTTGTTCAGATTTATTAATTTCTTTCATTGATGTTACATGTGTTACACCATACGTATGTCGTAGGTTTGGTTTTCCTCGCATACAGTTATATGGTAAAAATGTGTAAATTTTTGGTGTCTCTAAACTATGGTTTACTTGAAGATATTATATGAAAATTTATGTAGATGGTAGGCGGCCATAAGGATAAGGGTAATGCTAATGCACCCAAAAAGAAATTAAAGAAGGCAAGTATGATTAACAGGCGATTGAAAGGTATACATATAAGATCAGACTCCACACCATCTCATCCGTCACGAGGTGCACCACCATCCTATACTCAACAACCCCCACATACGCCTACGATAAGGCCCACATCAGGTCATGCTACCTCACATGCATACAGTCAATTACCTCGTGTGATGCAACAACAAACATCTTGTGCCTCGCATACAATTACTCTTTACCCTTGTAACTTACAACCTTCATCAGTATCTACTCCATAGATTGGGATATCAAGTCTTCCGCTTTGAGGCAATATCTCTGAACCTGAAATTCCTACCATAGACCAGTCTATTACACATGGTCAGGTTCATCCACAAGCTGGCATGAGGGACATGCGCAAAAGACTCATCATAGAGCCTAACGACTATGGGTATGATTTTTACAAAATATATTTAGTTTATGAATATCTCATAATTGTTTTAGCTTTAACCTATAAATGTTTAAATTTTGGAATACAGTTTTAATCCGGATGCTGTGTGAGGATCCTTTCTCAAATCATTCAACATCTTTATAGGGGTGCTGTCACGAGTTGGGGCAAAATGCCAGACAATCTCAAGAACCAGATTCTTTTGGAATTCAGGGTATATTCATTTCCATGCTCTTCTTTTCCTTACTGATTTATCAAAAAAATAAAAAACAAAAAAAATTTGTAGTGTGCAGTTTCTTGTTACCTTCTCTATTCTGTGTCTAGTATATCATCCCCTTCTTGTTACCTTCTTTCTATGTTATCTCATCTATTAGTTTTCAGTTTATGATACATCTGGCAGAAACAAGGCTGCTAAAAGACATTGTTCTGCTGCGTGCCAGGATTACGTCTTTATTTGGGTGTGCTTACCTGTCTATTAATAGAGTATGCTCTTTCTAGTTTACATTGACTGTTAGTAATAATCTATGGCCTAACTGTTGTACTATTGTTATCGCTTATCTGGAAGAATGTAACTTTTTGTCTATGGAAAAGAAAACAACTTCGTCTTTTCTCTATAATATTTGTTATTATGTAATTTGGGGTTCAGAATTTGAAATTGTTGTCTTAAGACAAATATATACAAATCGATATATATTGCAAATTGCATATTTTTGCTCCACTAGCATTAGCAATACATGAGAAGAACAACTTGGACAAGACAATATATAGTGGTACATGATAAACGTGGAACAAAACAAGTTTTCAGTATTGCATCACTTGTTCCTTTAATCATTTTGCTGTAATTTCTTTTTGTATCATCTGAAGGATTGCTGAATTTCTTTCAGTGTTTTCCCTTTGGTTTCTGGAACCCAAAACCTCACAAAGACCACCGTAAAAGATGAGACCAGTGCATATATAGCAAATGTTCCTACCAAATTTACAGTCTCTCCACCTCTGCCTCTTGCACCACCACTTCTTCCTCCACTTCCTCTCTTGTAGTCGATGTCTGCGTGTCCTTAACTCCAGTACTCGGCTAGTTCCCATCCACTGTTGTTCCCAAAAACAAACTCCCCGCATAGCTAGTACTTCCCCAACTCAAAAGCCTTTGCAATGAAGATTGCCTCTCGAACTGCTTACTGTAATTGCTTCCGCTACTCGATAACCTCTGCAATGAAGCTTTCCGATCAAATGTTCTCTCCTGTTTCTTCTTTGGTGGTACCACATAGCAGTCAATGAGCTCATATATAGGTACAGCTTCAGGAGGAACAGGTAGCAAAAGTTCATTTTCATCAGCTGTATTTGTGTTGCAATCCAATTTGATCTTCACGTGATTCTGTATTGATTTTCCTTTCTTATTTTTCTCAGCCAACCAGTTCACAAAAGCTGCCAATTGCTTCTTGTGAATGTTATTGTTATTAGTATCTTTAACATGATCACTTATGAGGTTGTTTCGATGTCACATCGACTTTACTTTCCTTTGAAGAAGATTTTCGATCTTCAACGTCACTACTACTAATCTTCTTCTCGTGATCATTAACAAACTTTGCAGATGCATCGAATCCGCGGTCAAGAAATTGTCAAATGCTTCTGTAATTGTCAATAGTGTTAACAATCTGCAGTGTACAATGCTGTGAGAAGAAACTAAGGGAAGATGATAATTACGAATATAGAGCCCTATTGATGCCATGATCTTACCCTTTTCCGTCCAATGTACTCGGCAATTTGACCACTAGAAAGCTGATTGTGTGGTTTGGGATTATTTGTTAGTTTTGTTAAGTCTGATAACTTAAATCTCATCTGTTTTTGTTAGTCATAAGTTTGAATCAACTTGTTCTTGCTTTATTTAATCCGAGGGTCTATTGGGAACAATATCTCTATGTCAATGAGGTAGGGGTAATTTATTTAAGTTTATTTTGTCATTACAGAGAAAGTGTTTCATTAGCAAATTAATTCATCTTAGTTTTTCTTGTCATTACAGAGAAAGTATTTTTGGCATCCAGAACATGAAACCTAGATTAAAGCAAACTTTAAGTTAAAAACTGGGCGCATACTTACTGGCTTGCTATCAAAAGCTCGGGAAAAAAATAAGAGGTTGGTCTTTGAATTGGACTTATATTCTCTTTACCTTAGCTATTGGTGCAAGTATTTAGAACTAGCAATCTGGATCTACATGCTTGATGGTTATATGTGGATTTCTAGCTTCCTACTGGAAGTTTGTTGTTCTTTTGGTTAATAGGTTTTGAATTGATTTTTTAGGAGAACTTTCTGTTGGATAGTTGAATAGAGTTAGAATGTTATGTCATTAGAGTACATCTCTTTCCTGGAAGTTTGTTAATCCTTGTTTAGTTATGGTAAATGAGAGTAATACCAGTATATTGTCTCATCCAAAACAAGTGAGAAGAGTTCATTACTCTGGAAAAATTAGTTAACATCACAATGCTTGTAATCTATCCAGCGCCAGCCAATTTTACATTAATAACAACTAGAAATTTTCTTCTTGTTGCTGTTTCTTGTCTTTTTTGTACTTTCCTTCCTACCCACTTCAACTCATTTTTTTAAATCCTATTCTTTTTGTTTTAGTTCTTGAAGTAAAAGCAAAAAAAAAAGAGGTGACAAAAACAAAAACAAGAACATATAGAAAAACTAAGTGTAAAGTTGGGAGTTTTGGTAGTTGTTAGCATGGTGGGGTATGTTAAAATTTGAGGTTCTTGGTGTATAGAAACTTCAGATTTGATATTAAAAGAATGGAAAATGAAGATAGAGAAGAAGAACAAGTGTTGTAGTTGACTTCAACAAGTGAAATAAAAGTGATAAACTAGTTAGTTTTGAGCTTTGAAGGAAAATTCTTCTAGGCTTACCTTTTCTTGGGATATTGTGTGTCTTTTGGTTAAACGGGTTACTGCTGTAATCATTCTGAACCAGTCCATTTCTCCCATTTGATTCGTATTTAAGAGAAATAATTTTTGTTTATACCACAAGAACAAAAATTTCATTATTAAGTTATCTGCAGTAACCAAGGATTGGTAATACCTGTATGCACAGAGATGACTTGTCCATGGAAAGGATCATCCATATTTATTTCCCATTCTTTTGGTAACCTCGTGTCTCTTCTCGGCATGACCAATCGCCTTCTCTGATTTACCACATCACGACTGCTCATATGAATTGCTAGGTCTCGTAAGACATTATGCCGAGACACCGATATCTTATAGTAACTTGTATACATGTCTCCAACGCCGCCACACGAATAACACATTGATTTTTTCCATAAAGAAAATCATATTCTAACAAAAATTAAAAGGTTGTTCGAGGAGATTTAAATCCACCGCTTATCGTGCAACTTTGACTAGATTTAGGAGATTTTTATCTGAAAGGTCAACAAGAATGTGAAAAGCCTCTTCCTCGTACAATGTCATGCAGATCCACCCACATGTTAATTAGAACATGAAGAGGAATCCTTTTGTATTCTAGGAAACCACCCAAGTCCAGGAAACACTCTCTCACCTTATCAGGCAAACCGTTGATACTCAATTTCATTCTCTCAAGCAACTGCAGTTCATGAGACTCACAGACAGGTTGACTTCATGATAATCTATTTTTTGCGCTTGTCCAGAACATCTTAGGCTTTCCTTTTAATGAAGATCCAATGACCTTAAGAGTCAAAGGAAGTCCTTCCTATTCATCCACAATCTAAAAGTCCTAGTAGTAATGCTCGTAGTACAAACTCTACTTGCCACTCATTAGTTAGAGAACTACAAGTATTTTTTTCTCTGTGTTAATTTACTTATTTCTTTACTTTACATAGACTAAAATATTTCTGTCTATGGGAAATTTAGTTGTAGTCCTTGAATTCTTATTTTTCTTGGTATTTATTAAAAGAAAAAATCTGCACTTGAGCCCGGGGTCTTTCGAAAATAGCTTCTCTACCTCCACGAGGTAGTGTTAAGGTTTGCCATCTGCGTACACTTTACCCTCCCTAGACACCACTTATGGGATTTCATTGTTGTTATTGGTCCTTATTAAAATGGATATTTTGGTTTCTTGGTTTTGATCTCTTCATTTCCCTTTGCTTTTATTCTCTTGGTTCTTGAATTTTGGTTTTCTTGGTAATTATGAAAAGGGTAGTTGTTTAAGCAACAAACTAACAGACTAATAACTGGGTTGCTCAGACTTATTAGTTTGTAAGTAGCAACTTTGTTTGTTGGTTCCCCGCCATTCTGTTTAAACAACAGACATAATTAGAGATTAATTACACAGTTAAGGAGTTTTCTAGTCAGTTTGTGCCTTTTGAGCTGGTACGAATACTGTTTTGTTTCTTTTTGAAAAATGAAATCTAAGATGACTACCATAATCATTATTTCATAGCAATTAAAATTAAATTAATTTTTTTTACTGGAACAGGAATTTGGGAGGCCAATAACTCATGTTGAGGCATTCAAGATTACACACACAAGGAAGAAGAAAACTCCTGAAAATCCTGATGTTTAGGTTGAGCCACGAGATCAGCTGACCTATGTAATCTTCTATTTCTAGTAGTTATTACTTTATTTTCTAAATTTATATTTTAATATTATTATCATTAAATTCAGAATCGATATCTGCTATACATAGAAGATTTTTGCCAAACTCTGCCAGAAGATAGGCGAGACCTACCACTTAGCCAAGAGCATAATGGGAGAATATGGTTAGATGCGGTTGGTGGACCGAGTAGGTATGTATATGCTTATCGATTGCCCCAACGAACCTTCCATAAATTTCATTCGGAACTAGAAGGCCTCGGTAGTTTCCCGGATGATGATTCAAGGGAGACTATTGATAACGCTCAAACTACAGCTCTCGTAAGAGTGTAAGCGGTCGTTGTCAAATATAGAACCCAACTGGGTTGGGTGTCGAATCCCACAGGGAATACTTGGTCACTAAGTATGCAACATTAGTAGACTGTTGATCGAAAATTCTACGAAAAAGGAGGGATTTAATTGTAGCGTGAATTAAGAGTATCAAAGTAACAAAGAAAAACGGAATGTTTAGTAGGTTTTAATCAATGAGAATTGTAAGTTAGGGTTATGTCCACCTTATGAGTTCTACGTATCTATTAACTATGAGTTATGCGGAATTCAGACATGCATGCACTTATAGAGATTCGTATTCTATGGTAAATCCTAGCGTCTTTCGACCATCAAGGATTATCTCATTTTAACTCTTTCGAGCTTAAAGCGTATAACTAATGGTACGAATTCTCCAAGAGGTTAATCCATTTATGGCACTAACTTTTAAACAAGGGCTGGTAGCCCTATTTCCTTGTCATTCTCTCTTTTCCAGACATGTAACTTTTCTTTCGAACAAGTTAATGCTATACTGGCGTATTCTATATGTTTGCAACCACAAGAATTCAATTAAGATGAAGAGAGTAATGATATAAGCAGCATACGTATCAAGAATTCACAAACTTATAGCAATAGATAGTATATCATAAGGCTTCCATAACCCTAACAGAGAAGTTTAGCTACTCATGAGTGCAACGGAAATCACAATAGATATAATCATCATACCACAACCTAGAATAATCTTGGCGATGGAAGTGATATGGCGTCAAAAGCTCTCAAACATTTTGCCCTAGCCGTTCTTCTCAAGAGAGCCGAGTTCTCTGTGTTAGACTTACAGAATATTGTAACGTGAATTAGGAGCAAAAGTCGAATGAAAAAGACTTTAATTAATGAATGAGTGAATAATAAAAAGCTTGCTGAAAAATTCAGCAAATAGGGTTTTTATAACATCCTTGTCCTAGTCCTACTGAAATAGGGTTTTTATCCTTGTCCTAGTCCTAGTCCTACTGGGTTACTGCATACTTGTCCTAATCCTACTAAGTTACTGCTGATCCCCCAAGTCTTTAGAAATGCTGTTTTTGCCCGGGACAAGTTCTCCATGCATCACTTTCAGTCCACAAGCTTCCAGAAGCTGCCTTCCTTCTTACGTGAAGTTTCCTTTGGCGTCCAACAGTCCATAAAATGCTGAAATCTTCATTATTTATACCTGAAAACTTGCTAATCACGTTGGTTAGCTCACTTACAGGAAAAAGGACTAAAAGTGTAGGAATTATATATTTTGTCCTCAAAACTTAGCTAAAATATGGGTACATTAAGGTGCTTTAGGCGTGTAAATATGCCTAACATCAACACCCCACACTTAAAGCTTTGTTCGTCCTCGAACAAAATATTACGTCCATGCAATCATCTAACTAGAAATCACAGCAGTAACACAAAATATTCATCAAGACAGGCACGACAATTATTAACAAAGAGTAGTTTTCTGATCACTTCTAGAAACAATTCAACCTCCAACATAGACTCGTGATGATGGTTAATTCGTATTCAAAAGTTAAGGCACAAAGAATCATACAAGACTACCCAAAACTCATCAACCATGTGTGTCTCACAATATATCACCCATAATTACTCACAAGTATTTCATTTTTCAAAACATGGGTATAAGATTATCCTTGCTCTCACTCTCACAAAGAATTCATATGTTGCAACTGATGACCATAGGCTTGCCCTTAGTGTAATGCTCTACTAATATCAGAATGTTAAGCTTAGGACCAAATAGGTCTTTACAGGTTGTAATGTAGGCTAAGGGACGGGTAGGACTATTTTAGCCAGAAATAGTGACTAAGTTCCCTAAGCGCTTTAATACATCACATTATGCCATTTACACTTTCTTTCAAACGACCTTTCTACTTTCTTTTAATCTACCACCCCTTCTCACCTCTTTTGTTATTCAATTTTAAATAAAATCAACTTTGTATTTTTCTTTTTCATTTCATTTTTCATTTTTTTTTACTTTTTTTTATAACACACCTCTATAATAGCCATTTTTTTCATAACAAATTCAAGTACCAATTCACTTTAAGGCATCACTCTCACCCAATTTCCTTCTATTTTATCACATGACTTTACAATTTAAAGCGCTTAGGAATTTGGATCAAATTATGGTCTTACAAAAAATGGATTAGGCTACATATGAGGCTTGTCAAAGAAAATAGCTAAAGGCTCAAAGGGGGTTAACTAGGAAAATGTCCACGGGTAGGTAAAAAGAAGGTAAACAATCACAGGCTGCCAAAGAAATGCCTAAATCATCTCCTAAACTCACACTCTTTATTTCGCTTTACACACACACTAGGCAAGTTCTAGCATTAGTAACAACACAGAATATACTATAACCTCACACACACAAGGCACATGGTTAACTTTATTGGGAGCAGTATAGACTCTTGACCCAACAGATGAATGAATTAAACCACACAAATATCACACAATGAGTCACACTTGGAGCCTAAACGTCTCAATAGCAATGATTTTAGCACAAACTCTTGTCATAATACCATGCCGCCTATCAGAACAATTTCATGCAAAATCTAAAAAAATCTAAACATAAAAAAATTTAACTACAAACGAGAATAAATGCAGGAACGAGAATAAATGCAAATACCCTCACCCCACACTTAGACGGGACACACTGCCCTCAGTGGAAATAAGTAAGGAAAACCTGATTAGTCGGACACCTTTTCTATGTCTGGGGTCAAACCCCCTGCGTCGGAATCATCATCAGAGTCGTCATTACCAGAGTTGTCCTTCACATCGTCATTCGAGGTATTTGCAGAGAGGAGGATTCAGCTTGCTCTTTTCTTCCCCTTTTCTGACCTTTCTGTGAGGTGGACGCTTTTTCTTTTCCTGGTCGACCTTTTGGTGCCATTTTACCTGAGACTAAAATAAATTCATGCTAGCTCATCTCGGAAGATTTAATCGACAAACAGACAATAGTGGCACCACCCCACACTTAATTTGTTGACACAAACTAATTAAGTGAATGATGTCGATTACTCAGACTTCATCGACATACATTTAGGTGATATGTTCCAACAATATGTTCAGCACAGTCATACTTTCATGTCATCTTACTATCCTTTCCAACTCTATTTCATGTAATCTTGACTATACTTTCATGTGTGGATTAACGCACCTTTTGCACAAGACTACTACATAGAGATCGTATCAAGTTATGGCATAGAAATAATCACAACATCTCATGCTTGTATTCAATCATGATCTTTATCTCGATGAACGAGTCATTCAAACATCCAAGCATTCAACTTTGAAGAGTATGAAATTAACTTCACCATTTCGATTTCACAAAAGTATGACAGTGTATCAAAATCAACTACAAGACGGAACCAAGTCAAGAACACCCACACGTATTCTTTCACTCAACTAGATATATCATAACAAATCAACTACATTCAAATCACCAACACCACTTTAAGATTTAACAATTTATTATAGGCGTAGTAGTGTAGTACTTTACGGAATATAAAAGAAGAGTAAAGAAGTACTTACTTGGTTGATGGACTCGAAAGATGTTCTTGCAAAGTTAAAAGAGCAAAAGGAAAATTTTTGAGAGATTTTGGAGAGGTAGGCGACGCTTAGGTTGAATTTGCAATGCATTTTTGTTCTAAGACTAAGGTTCTATTTATAGGACAAGCTTGGGTCGGGTTATGACCCGTTTGTAATTGGATTAGGAGACCAAAAAGGGAGCATAGGCGACGCCTATTGCTTTGCCTATGCTTGGCATAGGCGGCTCCTTTTGCAAAGCCTAGTTGAGCATAGGCGCCTAGTTGAGCATAGGCGGCGCCTATGCTATGGCATTGTTAGGCATAGGCGGCGTCTATGCCATGGCATTCTAGATTCAGAGACAAATGCTTTTGCATAGGCGACACCTATGCTATGACATTGTTAGGCATAGGCGACACCTATGCTATGGTATTCTAGATTCAGAGAGCTTAGGCCATAGTATAGGCTTTGCCTTGTTCGTTGCCTAGATTTTCATAGGCAATACCTAACTCATAGCCTTTTGCTTCTTCATTCCCAACTTACCACCTTCAATATGCAATACTTCCAAATCAAAATTTGAAACCAATCTCCTCCTTTACACCTCTTGCACCTACACTTATTCAAAAACAACAAAAACGATTAGAACGATGGGTTGCCTCCCATCAAGAGCCTTAGTATTGGTCGTGGCTCGACAAAATCCTAGGAAAACAAAAACAACAAAAACAATTAAAAATGATGGGTTGCCTCCCACCAAGCGCTTGATTTATTATCGCGGCACGACATAGTTATCTCGATTACTTAGACTTCATCGATATATTTGGTGCATCATTTTCTGAATGGATTCAGACGACTCTGATGCTTAATTATGGGCATGCAATCTTCTTCGAGATGCATCTTGTGCATACATATCCCAGGTGGGATACCAATTATATCATCAATAGACCAACCAATGGCTCTCTTGTACCTCTTCAGAGTAGAGATGAGAGCCTCTACGTGCTGTTCACCTAAATCAACCGCAACACTCACTGAAAGTGTATTTCCACTTCCCAAAAACGCATACCTCAGGTGACTAGGGAGCTCTTTCGATTCTAGCGCTGGTATCTCTTCAATGAAAGTCTTCGCTGTTGGTGAATATTGATTCTTAAGATCAAGGCCCAACTTCTTAGGATCATGAGAATAGGACCTTATTCCTGTTAGAGCAAGAACGGTTTTTTCTTGTTCTTCAGCCTCCTCACGTTCAAAATTCAGTAGCACATCAGATAGTGACTCAACAGCAAGCTGTTTTTCTACAGATAATTCTTTCTCATCCTCATAATAAACATCATCTATAGAGAACACATTCATATCGCTGGGCTGCTTCATTACTTTGCATACATCAAAGCGGACCACTTCGTCATTCATCCAAAATAAAAGCTCATTAGCTCTTAAGTCGATAAGCACACTTCCAGTTGCGAGGAAAGGGCATCCCAAGATTATGGGAACTTCAGAATCCACCTCGCAATCCAAAATAACAAAGTCTGCAGGAAAGATGAAGGTGGAAACCTTTACCAACACATCATTCAAGATACCCACAGGTCGTTTTTACCGACCTATCTGCCATCAGGAGCCGCATATTGGTTGGTGTAGGGTCACCCAACCCCAACTTTCTGTACACAGATAGCGACATTAAATTGATGCTAGCTCCCAAATCGCACAACGCCTTAGCAAAATCCAACGATCCAATCGTGCAAGGAATAGTGAAAGCACCAGGATCTGCCTTTTTCTGAACTAGAGACCTCGTGGCAATTGCACTGCAATGATGAACATTATCTGCTAGCTCATAGCTTACTGCCCGCTTCTTTGTCAAAAGGTCCTTCATGAATTTAGCGTACCCAGGTATCTGTTCCAGCGCCTCCAGCAACGGAACATTAATAGTCAGCTGCTTCAACATGGTCATGAATTTACTGAACCTGGTGTCATCAGCTTTCTTCTTCAGTCTCTGCGGAAAAGGTGGTGGTGGAAGGGGAATTGTTTTCTCCACCACTTCCTCTTTATCTAGCTTCCAACTATCAATCTTTTCAGGCTGCTGACGTCTGGGGGTGACGTCATGAACACACTCTTCAGCTTCTTCGGCCTCTTCACATTCTGCATCAATAACATTATCTGCTATATCATCAACTACCTGCTTGCCTTTAGATGGATTTTCCAACACTTTACCACTTCGGGTAGTAATAGCCATACACGATCCATCATTCCTCGGATTTTGCACTGTGTCGCTAGGTAGCGTGCCAGCCTTTCTTTGGTTGAATGCCGCTGATAATTGACTCAATTGTTGCTCCATCTTTTTTATTGCAGTAGAATGCGAGTCAACCAATTGATTTATTGAGGACAAATCATTCTTTACCTTAGTAACTCCCGTGTTGGTTGCCTCTACTCCTTTCAATAGCTTAGCCATCATATCTTCCATGGATATCTTTCCAGAGCCAGACGCCACAACCTCACGGTTTCCAGGAGGAATATACAAACCACTCCTGTCAGTCTTATTCTTCCAACCACCTTGATCGCGGTCCTTGTATCCAGATTTATCATAATAGTTCCGACCTTGGTTTCCTTGGGCATTACCTCGGAAACCCCCCTGATTATTCAAGTAATTTGCTTCCCCCTCAGAATCTGACTCATCTCTTCCCTGTGACACCACAACCTTGACTTTTTTGGTCTTCCTTGCTAATAAATGCTTGGTAAGAAGATCCATCTACGTTTTCATGTGAGCCATATCCTGGTCACTTTCCTCTTGTCTTCGTCTCTACTCTGTAGTCATGCCAATAGATATAGTAGAGCTTGCTACCTCAGAATCCCTGGTATGCCAAGCTTTACTCTGCTTTGTCATACGATCCAGCATATCACTCGCCTCAATAAAAGTAAGGTCCATGAATGACCCACCTGCAGCATTATCAACCACTGGCTTTATCACTGAGTTCAAGGATCTGTATAATATCTCCATCAAGTGGACGTTGGTCATATGATGGTTTGGGCACCTCATAAGCTTCTTCTTGAACCTCTCCCATGTTTCGTGGAGAGCTTCAGTTGGAAGCTGTCAAAAATTGCTGATTTCATCTCTCAACTGTGCTCTCTTGGATGGCGGAAAAAATCTTTCTAGGAAAGCGTCTTTCAATTGCCTCCAATTAGTAATAGAATCAGGAGTCAGCCCATTCAACCATAGAGTTGCCTCCCCAGATAGAGACAATGGAAATAAGCGCAGCCGAATTACATTCTGCCCAACTCCTGGATTGTCAAATGACTTGCATGTTGAAATAAAGTTGATCAGATGCATATTCGGATCATCTCCTGCGAGTCCACCAAATAACCCCTTGAGCTGCAATAACTGAATCATGGTGCTAGTGATACTGAACTTAGCTCCGGGTGCCAAGGGTGGAGGAATAATAGCCCCTGTGGCACCAGCTCCATCCAGATCGTCATCATCATCATCAAAAGGAGCCTGCACAGCTCGGCGGTTAGGTCTCATTCTAGCTTGACGATCTCTCCTGTGCATAGGTGTTGCCACCTCATCTGCACGCCGTGGATTAAGTAACTCATCATCACCCAGGTCCTCATCATCAGGATTTTTTGCCCGACCTGGGTTATCAATATTCTGTTGATGCACTTGAGTAGCTGCCAGTGCAGCTAATCTAGCCTGCTCCTGTTGAGCCGCCCTTCTGTCAATGTCACGCTGTGCATCCATTCTGCCAATAAGTTGAGGTTCAGGATTTATGGGTAATAACGGTTGACCTGAACTTCGAGTGTTTGGCATGCACTTCAAACAAATCTGAATAAAACAAAAACAACAACTAAAAGTAAAATCTGAAATTTTTTGACCAAAGGGTCTAGTAACTATCACAAACTTAGTTGACAACTGTATTCCCCGGCAACGGCGCCAAAATTTGATAACGCTCAAACTACAACTCTCGTAAGAGTGTAAGTGGTCGTTGTCAAATATAGAACCCAACTGGGTTGGGTGTCGAATCCCACAGGGAATACTTGATCACTAAATATGCAACGATTAGTAGACTGTTGATCGAAAATTCTACGAAAAAGGGGGGATTTAATTGTAGCGTGAATTAAGAGTATCAAAGTAACAAAGAAAAACAGAATGTTTAGTAGGTTTTAATCAATGAGAATTGTAAGTTAGGGTTATGTCCACCTTATGAGTTCTACGTATCTATTAACTATGAGTTATGCGGAATTCAGACATGCATGCACTTATAGAGATTCGTATTCTATGGTAAATCCTAGCGTCTTTCGACCATCAAGGATTATCTCATTTTAACTCTTTCGAGCTTAAAGCGTATAACTAATGGTACGAATTCTCCAAGAGGTTAATCCATTTATGGCACTAACTTTTAAACAAGGGTTGGTAGCCCTATTTCCTTGTCATTCTCTCTTTTCCAGACATGTAACTTTTCTTTCGATAAAATGCTGAAATCTTCATCATTTATACCTGAAAACTTGCTAATCACGTTGGTTAGCTCACTTACAGGAAAAAGGACTAAAAGTGTAGGAATTATATATTTTGTCCTCAAAACTTAGCTAAAATATGGGTACATTAAGGTGCTTTAGGCGTGTAAATACGCCTAACATCAACGATTTTGGCTATGAAGCAGCAAATAGCTGAGCTATCTAGCGAAGCTAAGGCCTCGCAGGCTAGGGAAAGGCAAAGAGATATACAGTATGCAGGAATGAAGGCCCAATTCGATGCATTACTTGCTTCGAGGGGATTCTCCCTTGTCCCGGTGATGTAGTGCGCCCTCCTCGACCTCCACAGTCTCTACCTATTTCACATGGAGTATATGGTCAACACAAAGATGTGACTGAGGAGCCCAGCAGTGATGAAGATGATGAGGATTACTATGTGAACTATACACCGCCGCGTTGTTAAAGTTGAGTGTTGTCTGGATAATCCAAACTATATATTGTATGGTGGTTTACTTGAATTCTTAGGTGTTTTTGAGTGCATTAAAACTTTAAAGTGGTATGAACAATAGTATTGTTAAATAACTTATGACTTTTATGTTTTGTTCGTTCAATTTCAAGGTATTTAAATTTTATTTTCATTTTGTGGTTATTAGATTATATTTACTTGTGTTTGTTGTAGTTTGATTGATTGGTGGGAGTTCTTGGAGCTTGATTTAATCGATTATATTGTATATATTATTGAATTGAATTAAAATGACAGGTATTTGTAAAAGTTATTATTTTGCAAAAAGAGACATCATGAGGTTGCTATTTTGCATTTTCATTATTTCGCACATGAACAAAAGAGACTTAATGAGGTCTCTTTTTCATGATTTCATTTTCTGCATGCTCAAATAACACAATTCAAGAATTTCTCAATCCGGTAAAATAAATAACACATATACAATAAGTACATGTCAACAATCCACTTTAACCAATCTGAACCAAATGAATCAATGCAATGCGATGCAATGTAATGCAATGCATATATTGTGTATACACTAAACGAGCAATGGCGGCTTCGAGGTCAGGATCCATGGGGGACTCACAAGGTCCATGCACTGTGCAGGCGTGCACTCCGATCCTAATTAATATGTCGTACAGGTGTGCACTCTGATCCTAATAAATATATTGTGCAAGCGTGCACTCCGATCCCAATATATATATTGTGCAGACGTGCACTCTGATCACAATAAATATATATATAATATTGTGCAGGAGTACACTCCGATCTCATATGAAATGCAATGCATGATGTGCGGGCGTGTAACTTCGATCCCAAATCAATAATAAAATCAACCAAAGCACTTCGTGTCTCAAGTCAGATCAGACATAAGTTTTAAAGTCAACTCAACTTATCAAGTAAGAGTATTCTCATTATCTAGCTTGTTAAATAATTTTTTTACCATAACCAATCAGTCCCTCGGGCTAGAAAATAAGGAAAAACAGTTTAAACATACAATTAACTTATTTTATCCCCTCAAACAACACCGGTACTCGCATAAATGCTTGACACAATCATCTATACGGGACCCTCAATTTCCATTACTCCAGTTACACATAACTAACAAATATTCAAATAAACACTTTGAAAAAGAGTCTAAGAAAATCTCAACTTGCCTTAAAAGAAGATCCAAGAAGTAACTCAAAAATTGGAAGAGTCAGATGGAAGCTTTTCCCTTTTTAAGTGTCTCCGGGTGAACCCAATCTATTCAAATACATATTTCTCATGAGAATACGACTTTAATAACACCCAATTTATAAATTCTTACTCTAATAATCTCACACCTATATCTAAATTGGTCAAAACGTGACCGACCGTAATGAGAGATCTAAATTTAAGGACTCAATAAATACCAGGAACCACAAAACTACTATTTTATGTACCGAAACTCAATTATACTCTTACCACTTAGTTATTATAAACCAAATAAACCAAATGATAAATTAGCATTGTTTAATTAAAATTCGTGCCCACCCATTAACTCAAACTCTATCTAAAACATAAGATATAAAGATCCCTCTGCCATACTTATTTGCCCGTGATAATCTACCAAAAGTAGTAGTAGCTATAGTACTAAATTCTTAACATACAGACCCTTACTTTGCCACTTTTTTAAATCATTAAAGCTAATGATTGTCATCATTATTTTCCACTATCTACCTTTCAATGATTGGAAATTATTGCAAAATCATTAATACCAAATTAACCCATGCCTTAAGCCACCGTCTACTCCCCTCACGCTACTACCCAACAAAGTAGTAGAGAATTTACTCAAAGTTTCTAACCCGGAGATGTCGAGAACCCTTTTCACAACCACGAATGGAAAAAAAATTATACTGCTAACTGTCGTGCTCCTCTTGTGATTATGTAATTTTATTATTATTATTATCATTATACTATCAACCCTTCCTATTTAAATTTTATTCATATACATAGGTCTCAAGACTTAAGAAAATATCAATTTGACCCATTACTAAAAAAAATAATGTTTAAAAATTATGAGGTTGGTTAAAACAGGATAAATTTATAAAATAAATTTACAGGGTCGTTACATCATCGACCACTAAAACAAATGTTCGTCCTCGAACGTAAAGAGAAAGAAGGCACCTTGACTATCAAAGAGGTGAGGCTATCTACTCTGTATGTCGGACTCAACCTCCCAAGTGGCTTACTCTATGGGACGATGCCTTCATTGTACCTTCACCGATGCTATGTCCTTTGACCTCAAATTTTTAACCCGTCTATCGAGAATAACTATAGGCTCCTTCTCAAAAGTCAAATTTTGGTCCAAACTCACTGAGTCCCACTGAATCACATGTGAATCATCTAGATGGTACCTCTTCAACATAGAAACAAGAAAAACTGGATGTGCAACTGAAAGACCCGGTGGTAAAGCCAACTCATAAGCAACTGGATCGACACACCGAAGAATCTCAAAAGGGACAATAAACCTCGGACTAAGCTTTCTTTTCTTCCCAAACCTTATCACACTCTTCATGGGTGATACCTTCAACAAAACTCGCTCACCCTGAATAACTCCAAGTCACAGACTCTCCTGTCAGCATAACTCTTCTGTCTACTCTGTGCCGCCAAGAGTTGATCCTGGATCAATCTCACTCGGTCCATGGAATCTCTCAACAAATCAGTACCCCAAGGTCTAACCTTAAAAGAATCAAACCATCCGACTGGGGACCTACACTTCCTACCATACAAAGCCTCGAACGGAGTCATTTGAATACTAAAGTGGTAGCTATTATTATAAGAAAACTCCACTAATGGCAAAAACTGATCCCAATGACCCCCAAAATCCAGTACACAAGCCCGCAACATGTCCTCTAACACCTGAATAGTCCGCTCTTATTGGCCATCATTTTGGGGATGAAATGTTATACTCATATCCAACTGAGTACCCAACTCCCGCTGTAAAGTACGCCAAAATTTTGAAGTGAACTGAGTAACTCTATCCGAAATAATGGAAATAGGCATGCCATGCAATCGAACTATCTCATGAATGTAAATCTTAGCTAATTTCTCTGTATTATAGCTCCTTTTCACAGGCACAAAATGGGCTAATTTGGATAACTATCCATAATCACCCAAACAATCAAACTTCCCCAAGGTCTGAGGCAACCCAACTACACAATCCATAGTGATATTCTCCCACTTTCACTCGGGAATGGGTATCCTCTGAAGCAAACCACCTGGTCTTCTGTGCATTATTTCACCTACTGGCAATTCAAACACTTAGCCACAAACTCTGTAACATCTCTCTTCATCCCACACCACCAGTAATGTTGTTTAAGATCATGATACATCTTCACCACACCTGGATGTATAGAATAGCGCAAACAATGAGCCTCATCCATAATAGATCTAGTCAAATCACCCACTTTAGGAACACAAATTCGCCCCTTAACCCTTAAAATACCCTCCTGATCTAAAATCTCCTCCTTATCCCCACTTCGCATCACTTTATCCCTGATAATACACAACTTTTCATCCTCAAACTGATGATCTCGAATCTTCTCTATCAATAAGGACCTCGCCTCCACATATTCCAAAACTCTACCCGACTCAGAAATATCAAGACGCACAAAACTGTGAGACAACCGTTGAACCTCCTTAGCTAATGGTCGCTCCTCCACACTCAATAATGCAAGACTACCCATACTAACTGCCTTTCTACTCAAGGCTTCTGCCACTACATTGTCCTTGTTCGGATGATACAGGATAGTCATATCATAATCTTTCAACAACTTCATCCATCTATGCTGCCTCAAATTCATCTCCTTCTGTTTGAAGATATACTGAAGGCTGCGATGATCAGTGCATACCTCACAATGAACTCCATCCAAATAGTTCCGCCACAGCTTCAATACAAATACAACTTCTAGTAACTCTAAATTATGAGTAGGATAGTTCCTCTCATGTGGCTTCAACTGTCTCGAAGCATACGTTATCACCTTATTTTGCTGCATCAACACACCATCCAAACCAATATTAGAAGCAGCGCAAAACATAATGAAGCCCTCACCTTCAATAGGTAGGGTCAAGATAGGATTTGAAGTCAATAAAGTCTTGAGCTTTTGAAAGATCTCCTCGCACTTATCTGACCACTGAAAAGCCATATTCTTCTGAGTCAATCGAGTCATAGGAGCTGCAATAGAAGAGAAACCCTGCACAAATTGTTTATAATAGCGTGCCAACCCAATAAAACTCAAAATATCTAAAGTTGAAGTACATCGGGACCAATTCCTAACTGCTTCAACCTTGGCCGGATCAACCATAATACCATTCTTGGACACCATGTGTCCCAAGAATACCATAGAATTGAGCCAAAATTTACATTTTGAAAATTTGGCATATAACTTCTCGTCCCTCACCCTCTGGAGTACGATCCTCAAATGTTTTGCATGATTTGCCTCGCTCTAAGAATACACCAAAATGTCATCGATGAACGCAATCACAAAAGAATCACGATAAGGCCGAAACACCCTGTTCATTAACTCCATAAACGTTGTTGGGGCATTAGTCAAGCCAAAAAACATAACTAAGAACTCATAGTGGCCGTATCTAGTTCGAAAAACAATCTTAGGAATGTCCGAAGCTCGAATCTTCAACTGATGATACCCCGATCTCAAGTCAATCTTCAAAAACATAAAAACGCCCTGAAACTGATCAAATAAGTCATCAATATGCATTAGAGAATACTTATTCTTTATTGTCACCTTGTTCAACCGCCGAAATCAATGCACATACTCATAGACCCATCTTTCTTCTTCACAAATAACACTGGAGCTCCCCAAGGTGATACACTTAGTCGAATAAACCCCTTGCTTAACAAGTTTTGAAGTTGATCTTTCAATTCTTTTAGCTCAGCTGGCGCCATCCTATAAGGAGGAATAGAAATGGGCTTAGTGCCCAGTTCCAGATTAATACTGAAATCAATATCTCTATTAGGAGGAACACCTGGAAGATCAGTAGGAAATACATCTACAACCTCTCTAACCACCTTCACTGACTCTAAAGAAGGTGTCTCGGTACCAGTATCGCGAACATCTATAATATATTAAAAGTGTGAAGACCCTTAAAAAGTTATTTGAACTTTTTGCCCTTCATTAAAAGACACTAGAATAGACAAAATCGTTTTTCATAGTTTTTCTTCAATTTATAATATTGAATATTAACTATAATAAATATATAAAAGAATTAAATAGATAAGATTTTCTACTTTTAGTTGAATTCCTAAATTTAGTTTTATATAAGGTAAAGTTCTATATATTCTAAAAATTTTGGTAAAACTATTTTACATAAAACAGGTTAAGATTCCTCTTAACCTAAAAGAAGAAGCAAAAAAACTTTCTTGCAAAAATTACATTCACACGTGATTTTTTTCAATTAAAAAATGGTAAGTGAACTTTTCCAAAAAAAAAAAGAGGTTTTTTTTTTTAGGTAAGGACCTTTATTCTTTTGTTATAATATTTTAATTTAGGAGTCATTACATTTTTTCCCTTTTTAAATTTTAAAATTTCTTTTCTAGGTAATACGGATATCTTATTTGAATAATAAAACTTTTTGACTGTAACTTTGTTATTGGGTAACTTTATGGTTTCTGGATTTCAATTTTCTATTTATATTACGTTTTGATTTTATTGATCAAAATTTAAAAAATCATCCTTTTATGTTTATAAATAGTTTTGTTATTGGATCTCTAATATAATGTATTGGTTTAATTTTCAGGTTTCGAATTTTCTTTTGTATTACGTTGTTTTTATTAATCAAGAATAACAAAACATCTTTTCATATTTGTATGTAATTTTCATTATTGAATCTACAATGTCACTTTGTTGTTTTTAGGTTTTAAATTTTTCTTTCAATGACATTGGGTTTATTGATCATGAATAACAAACTTTCGTTATTGAGTAACTTTGTGGTTTCTACTCAAATAATAAGTTTATGATTTTTTTGTGTAAAAGTTAGGTTTAGTTGTATTGTTTTGATATTTTTATTATCGTATTATTTTGTTGTAGTTTACAGATGGTAGATAAATATCGGTCGGCTTTGATTTTGTTTTTAGGTAAAGATTAGATTTAATTGTATTATTTTGATATCTCTACTTTAATTTTTTTTTTGTATGTATAAAGATTAGATTTTGTTGTATTTTTATGATATCTCTATTGTCGTATTATTTTTTTATAGTTTACAAGTGGTAGATGAATGTCGATAGAGTTTGAGGAATTTTTTTTTCAAAGGTTAGGTTTAATTAAATAATTTTTTTAATCTTTACATGTTCAAAAGATGTTAAATCTAATTATTATATTCTTCTTTATTATTTAGACAAATATCCTATTTAGTGTAACGTTTGAACTCATTAAAGTGAGGTACACGCGCGAGGCGCGTTGTCCTAAACTAGTAAACCAAATATTATAGACAACCCTTGTCTGAATAAATGAAATCACATTTTTAGGATATGAACTCCAAACACCGATCCACTCTAATCTAGGACGATCAGGCATGGCTAAAGTAACTGTCTTGGCATGACAATGCAAGATAGCATGATAAGGAGAAAGCCAATCCATGCCTAAAATTACATCAAAGTCCACCATATCCAGGATAATCAAATCTACCCAGGTATCACGCCCCAAAATAGAAACAATGCAGGATCAGTATATCCGATCCACTACTAAGGAATCACCTATTGGAGTAGAAACACGATTAGGCACAGCCATAGACTCACAACTCATATCAAAGTTGGAAGCGAAGTATACAGACACATAGGATAAAGTAGAACCAGGATCAAATAATATCGAAGCAGGTCGATGACAAACAGAGACAATACCTATAATGACTTCATCAGAAGACTCTGCGTCGGGCTTTCCTGGAAAGGCATAACAGTGAGCTCTGTAATCTATCGATTGAGTCACTCATCTACCACTTCTCCTACCGGCTGGTGGTGCACCTCTACCTCCCTAAGATTTGTCTCTACCCCTAACAGGGGTTGTTACTGCTCTAATAGGGGCCTGATAACTCTGTTGTGGATACCTCTGCCTTTATGCTGGACAATCTCTCCGAAGATGACCCTGACTACCACACTCATAACAAGACTTAGGAGACACCAGTTGTTGAGAAGTACTTGAATATTCGGTATAAACACCACGACCTTAAAACTATTGAGATGAACCTGTGAAGCTTGTCCCAAACCATAAGCACTCCAACTTGAATATCTGCTATCTGCATCGCTGCCTGAACTGGCCTACCATACCGAGGGAAAAAATCTCTGTTGGAAAAACCCCTACCTCCAGATGAGGTACCACAGAATCGACCTGAAGTGAGGGACCTCTTGTCCCTCAGATCCCCATACTTCTCATGATGCATCAACTCAAACTCCTTTACCGATTCAACCACCCTATGAAGAGAAGCCCCATATTGGGCTATAAAAACACGGCCTCTCTTATCCTAAGTGTCAAACCCCTCATAAACCTCCTAATCATCTCAGCCTTATCTGGCAAGATCACCTTAACATAATGAGCTAAGGCATAAAATAGTCTCTCATACTCAGCCACAGAAATACCCTCTTACGTCAAATTCTCAAACTGGTGCCTACGCTCCTCCCTCAAGCTATGAGGAATTAATCTATCAAGGAAGGCCTGTGCAAATATAGCCCAAGTTATCGGTGGAGAACCTACTGGCTTGGTGTCTATATAAGAGTTCCACCACTGCTTGGCAGGACCACACATCTGTAAAGAAGTATAAGTAACCCCATGGGAGTCAACCAATCCCACACTCTGAAGCCTCTCGTGGAAATTGACGAGAAACTCGTAAGCATCCTCACGCAGATCACCCTGAAACTGTGGTGGATCCATCTTTTGAAACCTCTCAAACCGCTGCTGCTCCTCATAAAAAAGTTATGTCATACCTCCACCGGTAGCTCTAACCCCTGGTAACGGCATACCATCATACCTCGGTGTTGGCTGAACCACTGGACCTTGATAGATCAGAATAGGTTGTTGATATGGGGTCTACGCCCCCACCCCAATATGTGAATCCTGCGGAGTATCAAGTGATCTGCCTCCTTGAACTATAGTCCCCAAAACACCCAACATTTTATCCAAGGTATTCTGAAGATGCGTTGCAACAACAAACCCTGGTGGTGCCTGACTTTGGCCCATATCATCAGCTGGAACCTGAACACCATTATCACTGCCTCAAACTCAACCTCGAGATACCCTTCCCTACCAGGAATCTGAGCAACTCCTTGAGCTCTCTCTCTACCACTACCTCTTCCCCTACCGTATCTCCTACCCCATCCAGGTATCCCTCCTCGAACAATTGGCTTGGGGGATGGTGAGGGATTCTGACCACAATCCCGAGGTGTACGAGTCCTCACCATCTGTGATAGAATAAGATAAGAATTTCAGTATTTAAAGTTAAAAGATCAATACTGCACGATAAGAGAGAGAATAAAATGAATGTTTCCTAAAGTTCTATATCCTCTCAAAGATAAGTAACAAATATCTCTGCACTGATCCGCGAGACTCTACTAGACTCGGCTTGTATTTGTGAGACAAATGAACCTTGGGATCTAATACCCTCTGTCACGACCCAAATTCGGGACCGTGGTGGAACCTATTCCATCCCCCGTGATAGGCAAGCCAAATACCCAATTCCAAGAATAACATCACAAACTCATAGAAGCGAAAAAAAAAAAGAACATAACCAATCCCAAATAGTCTCATAAATAGATTAACAGGTTAGTAAAATCCATAATCCCAGGTCTAGAAGTGATTAATACAAACCACTAAATACAAAACCAAAAGAAAGCTTGAGTTTTTAAAATTGCATTAAATGCATAAGGACAAGGCTGAAGGAGATTTCAGTAGTTTCTAAAGCCAGTAGTGACTACCTCGAATCTCCAATGATGCTAGCAAAGAAGGAACCATAGGGATCAATATTCGGAGGTCGTTAGATCTGTACCTACATGTAGGGTGCAGAAAAAGCAAGAGTGAGTACGGAACCACATGTACTCAGCAAGCATCGTTGACCAACCCTAATTCAAAGTGGTGATGAGTGACACCACGTAAATCGTCAAAAAAACAAACATACAACCTGCACTCAGGAAAACCACCTTAATCTAACTGAATAGTCAAGTTTAACAGTCATAAGAATATCATAAAACAATCCAAGAGTTTCTCAATTCGGTAAAATAAATAACACATACACAATAAGTACATGTCAACAATCCACTTTAACCAATTTGAACCAAATGAATCAATGCAATGTGATGCAATGCAATGCGATGCATATATTGTGTACACACCTACCGATATAATAAATATATTGTATAGGCGTACACTCCGATATAATAAATATATTGTACAGGCGTACACTCCAATCTCAATATATATATTGTGCAGGTGTGCACTCTGATCCCAATAAATATACTGTGCAGGCGTGTACTCCCATCCCAATAAATATATATAATATTGTGCAGGCTTGCACTTTGATCCCATATGAAATGCAATGTATGATGTGCAGGCATGCAAATCTGATCCCAAATCAACAATAAAATCAACCAATGCACTTCGTGTCTTAAGTCAGATCAGACATCAGTTTTAAAGTCAACTCAACTTATCAAGTAAGGGTATTCTCATTATCTAGCTTATTCAATAATTTTTTTAACATAACCAATCAGTCCATCGGGCTAGCAAATAGGGAAACAGTTCAAACATACAATTAACTTATTTTATCCCCTCAAACAACAACGGCACCCGCATAGATGCTTGTCACAATCATCTATACGGGACCCCCAATTCTTATTACTCCCGTTACACACAACTCATAAATATTCAAATAAGCACTTTGAAAAAGAGTGAGAAAATATCAACTTGCCTAACAAGAAGATCCATGAAGTAACTCAAAAATTGGAAGAGTCAGATAGAAGTTTTTCCCTTCTTAATCATCTCCGGGTGAACCCAATCTATTCAAATACATAATTCTCATGAGAATACGACTCTAATAACACCCAATTTATAAATTATTACCCTAATAATCTCACACCTATATCTAAATTGGTCAAAACGTGACCGACCGTAGTCTGAGATCTAAATTTAAGGACTCAATAAATACCAGGAACCACAGGACTACTATTTTATGTACAGAAACTCACTTATACCCTTACCACTTAGTCATTATAAACCAAATAAACCAAATGATCAATTAGCATTGTTTAATTAAAATCCGTGCCCACCCATTAACTCAAACTGTTGGGGAACAATAATAATAATAGTTGAATATTAAATAAATACTACTGCGATATTTTTTAAGAGATATATTAATTATAATTGAGTCGTGCTAGGCACTGTCCTAAGAAACTATTTCAGCAGTGTGAAATGTTTCCCCAAGATTAAACAAGCACTTTCCTAATTAATTAGAGGATACAGGAATCAACAAAATTATTAATACAAATTCCAGCAATTTAAACTATAGGTTTACTAAAATGATAACTAAATTATTAAAGAGAAAAATTACAGAGGAAATTTAGAATGTTAAGGATTTCTTTAAGGATTGAAGGAGTATTTATACGTTAGACTTAGCTTCTCAAGTACACCTCTTGATGGCTTCCAAAGTAAGCTTTCTCAAGTATATCTCTTGATGGATTGTAGAGTAAGCCTTCTCAAGTATATCTCCTGATGGATTTCAGAGTAAGCTTTCTCAAGTATATCTCTTGATAGCTTCTAGTGAAAGCTTTCTCAAGTTCATCTTTTGACGGCTTCTAAAATACATTTAAAGATATGGCTTTTTCCAATACACTTCAAATGTAAATTATTTTGAAATAACTAAATAATTTTCCTACAATCCCCATATTATTTCAAAATAATTTATAGAAAAGGAATTTTAACTTGCTGGATTTGCATGGACAAAATGCAGTAGGTTTGGTGCCTTCTGGACTATGAACCAAACTTAGACCAATAAAATTTAACTTACAGAATTACCGGTGAAATATAATATTTCTATGAACCGAATAATTCTTGTTGTAAGCCAGAGATTTTACCAATCGCATTTTGACCGAAATTTTATTGTTCAACGCGGTTTTGCGCCAGTAGGCCATGCGCGCGCCTGGTATTCATGAGAGCTCTAGAGACTTAGGCCAAAAGTCTCATAGGAACGGCCTCATTCTACTTCTCATATAGGTGAATTCATCAAGTGTACACTACTTTAAATACACCATCCATAAGGACTATGAATTCATTAAGAGTCAATAACTCATCCCTCAATTTTATTAGCAGTTCAAGCACTCTCAATAAGTGCGCAGAGTCAATAACGACTTGTTATTACCCATATGAACCTACTTCATGGGATCTCCATTCACATAGGTTGGGTTACCATCTTTATTGACAATCATATTGGTCTTAACCCCTTTTCTTTTGATGTTTGAAGAATTAATTTTCTTCCCACGGGTTTAGTCAGTGAATCGGCCGAATTCAGTCCTGACTTCACATAATTAATGGAAATTATTCCATTATTCAGCAATTGCTTAATAACATCATGCCTCAATTTCATATGTCTGCTCTTACAACTGAAATATTTATTCATCGCAATAGCAATTGCGGCTTGACAATCACAGTGTATATACATAGGAGGCATCAAATCATCCCTTTTTAAAGGGATATTAGACAACAGATCATCCTTTTTTAAAGGGCTATGAGGCAACAGACCTTCCTTTTTCAAAGGGCTATGAGGCAACAGATCATTCTTTTTAAAAGGGATATTCGCTAAGAAATTTCTTAGCCATTCAGCCTCAGTACCAACTAACTCCAGAGCCACAAACTCTGATTCCATATTTGATCTTGCAATGATCGTCTGCTTAGTTGATCTCCATGATACTGCACCACCACGAAGGGTGAACACATAACCACTAGTGGATTTTATCTCATCTGAATCAGAGATTCAATTTGTATCTCAATACCCTTCTAAAGTTAAAGGAAATCCACCATACGAGATACCAAAATTCATAGTTTCTCTCAAATATTTCATTTAGTCGCATTAATGCAGACCAATGCTCATTATTAGGATTATGAGTATATCTACTCAGTCTACACACAACAAGGCTATATCAGGCCTAGTAAAATTCATTAAATGCATCAAACTCCTAATGATCTGTGCATACTTAGACTAAGCAACTGAGTCACCATTATTCTTTTTTAATTTAGAATTAGCGTCATAAGGAGTGGCTACAGGAATTATCTCCCAACATTCAAATTTCTTAAGAAGTCTTTCCACATAATGTTCTTGTGACAACATTATACCATCTTCACTCCTTATAACTTTAATTCCTATTATCATATTCACTTCACCCAAATCTTTCATAGCAAAGTTAGTAGAAGGAAATAATTTAGTACGCACCACAATATTTAAACATGTATCAAATATAAGCACGTCATCAACATATAAATAAATTATCACATAATCATTGTCTATTACTTTTGTATAAACACATTTATCCACCTCAATAGAAGAAAAACCGTCTTTTATTAGGACTTGATCAAATTTCTCATGCCACTGTTTAGGAGCTTGTTTAAGGCCATAAAGAGATTTAATTAATTTACAAACTTTATTTTCTTGTTCGGAAATTACACGTCCTTCAGGTTGAACCATATAAATTTCTTCTTCTAAATCTCCGTTTAAGAAAACTGTTTTTACATCCATTTGATGGATAAACAACTTATGAATTGATGCTAAACCAATTAATATTCGAATAGAAGCAATTCGTGTTACTGGTGCAAATGTATCAAAATAATCAATATTTTGTTTTTATGAAAATCCTTTAGCTACTAACCGAGCTTTATATTTATCTATAGATCCATCCGTATTAAGTTTTCTTTTGAAAATCCATTTTCAACCAATCAGTTTTGCACCAGGAGGTAAATTAGTTAAAACCCATGTGTTATTTTTCATGATTGAATCAAGTTCAATTCCTATTGCCTCTTTCCAAAATTTAGCATCACAAGAAGATATAGCTTCAAAATAATTTGATGGTTCATTATCAATAAGAAAAGGTTGAAAATCATTTCCATAAGGAAAATATTATTTTCTAGTCCTTTTACTTCTTCTCAGTTCCTCAATATTAGAGGTAGATTCATTTTCTCTTTCAACATGAGTATGAGAGAATTTATCACATAGTAGAAAAATATGTTCAAAGAACTCAATATTCTTTGTCTCAATTATAGTATTCGTATCAAGTACATCATATTTCAAGACAAGAAATCTGTATGCATCACTATGTTCAGCATAACCAATAAGCATGCAATCAGAAGTTTTAGAACCTATTTTCCTCTTTTTATATTCAGGAAAAAGAACTTTCGCAAGGCAACCCCACACTTTTAAATATTTTAAATTAGGCTTATAACCTTTCCACTATTCATAAGGGGTTTTGCCAGTTCTTTTATGAGGAATTCTATATTGTAAATGACATGCAGATAAAATAGCTTCACCCCACAAATTATCAGGTGCACAAGAGCTAATTACCATAGAATTCATCATTTCTTTCAATGTTCTATTTTTTCTCTCAGCTCCCCCATTAGACTCAGGAGAATAAGACGGAGTTACTTCATGAATATATAATAACTTCTTTTTCACAAAAAACATTCAAAGATACATATTCTCCACCTCTGTCAGATCTAATTCTCTTGATTTCTCTACAAAGCTGATTTTCAACTTCAGATTTATAAGACACAAAAGCATCAAATGCATCATCTTTGTTTCTAAGCAAATACAACTTAGTAAATCTGAAAAAATCATCAATAAAGGTCACATAATATCTTTTACCACCTCTTGTCATAGTTTTTTTTAAATCATCCAAATCAGTATGAATCAAAGATAACAGTTCAGTTTCTCTATCAACTGAAAAATATGACTTTTTCGTGATTTTAGCTTCAACACATATTTCACATTTATCAAAATTACTTGAATCTAAACCAGATATTAGATTAAGTGAATGCATATTCTTTATATATTTAATATTAATATGTCCTAATCTAGCATGTCATAAAGAAATAGATTCAATCACATAAGCAGAAGTTGATGCATTATTATTGATAATATTAAGTACATAAAGTCTATGGTTACAATAGCCTTTTCCCACAAATACATTATTTTTTGTCAAAATAATCTTATTAGATTCAACAGACACTTTCATTCCAGCTTTATCCAGCAAAGCCACAGAAATCAGATTTTCTCGCATTGTAGGAACATGTATCCATTAGGGCTAAAGTTTTTCTCGAAGTGAGTTTTAGGAGTACTTTACCCTTGCCCAAGACTTTAGCAGTTCTTGAGTCTCCAAGGTAGACTACTTCACTGTCATCTCCTATTGATGTATAGGATGCAAATGCTTCTCGATTTGTACAAATGTGTCGAGTATCTCCAGAGTCAATCGCCCATTCTTTTATATGTGCCACCATATTTACTTCAGAAATAACATCTACAATTATTTCTTCTCCTTCAGCTAAATTAGCTTTGGAAGAATTTCTCATTTATTTGTTATTTCTCATTCTGTACCTACGGTCCTACATTGAGCGGCATAATGGCGTGATTTTCCACAAGTAAAACAAGTGTCTTTTCTTTTCTTAAAACTGGGATTATTAGGCTTGTAACCTTGAGACTTATTACCATACCTTCTGTTGTTGTTGTGTTGACCTTGTACTAAATTTGCGTTGAGCGCAACCTGCTTATCTTTGAATGACTCCTTTATGTTGATATCTTCAATTAGAATATGAGTTATTATTTCCTCAATAGTAAAATTTGTCTGCTTATGTTTCAAGTTATTTTTATAGTCAATCCATGATTCGGGCAATTTTTCAATCAACACCCCTGCAATAAATTTTTCTGGTAAAGTGATGTCCTCAGCCTTCAAATCTTCTAAAAGTTTTTGATATTCATTTATTTGAATTTTTATTTCTTTCACATCACTCATTTGCCAATTGTAAAATTTTCCAACCACAAACTTTTGTTTGGTTACATCTTCAGCTGTAAACTTCTTGATTAAAGCTTTCCAGATGACTTTTGCTTCTTTGCAACTGCAATACACATCAAACAATTCATTAAAAATTATTTGTAAAATAGTATGACGACATACCTTATTAGCGTATTGCCATGACTCCAAAATTTTGCCATCAACGTCTGCACCAAGTTGTGTTTGTGCCAAAGCATATGCAACACCATGAACATCAAGTAGTGAAAAAATTTATTCTTGCCATCTTTTAAAGTTTTCATTAGCGAATATTTCAATATTTGAAACATCAGGAAACGACTTTGCATATGGTAGAACAATAGGAACAGGAACATTAGGAGTTGTTGCGGTAGCAGAAGTATCAGGAGTAGAATTACTTGCCATAGTTTCTTAGATTGTTGGGGAACAACAATAATAATAGTTGAATATTAAATAAATATTACTGCAATATTTTTTAAGACATATATTAATTATACTTGAGTCGTGCTAGGCAGTGTCCAAAGAAACTATTTCAATAGTGTGAAATATTTCCCCAAGATTAAACAAACACTTTTCTAATTAATTAGAGGATACACGAATCAACAAAATTATTAATGCAAATCCCAGCAAGTTAAATTATAGGTTTACTAAAATGATAACTAAATTATTAATGAGAAAAATTACAGAGGAAATTTAGAATGTTAAGGATTTCTGTAAGGATTGAAGGAGTATTTATAGGTAAGACTTAACTTCTCAAGTACACCTCTTAATGTCTTCCAAAGTAAGCTTTCTCAAGTACATTTTTTGATGGCTTGTAGAGTAAGCCTTCTCAAGTATATCTCCTGATGACTTTCAGAGTAAGTTTTCTCAAGTATATCTTTTGATAGCTTCTAGAGTAAGCTTTTTCAAGTTCATCTTTTGATGGCTTCTAAAATACATTTAAAGATATGACTTTTTCCAATACACTTCAAATATAAATTATTTTGAAATAACTAAATAATTTTCCTACACAAACTCTATCTAAAACATAAGATATAAAGATCCCTCTGCCATACTTATTTGCCCGTGATAATCTACCAAAAGTAGTAGTAGCTATAGTACTAAATTCTTAACATACAGACCCTTACTTTGCCATTTTTTAAAATCATTAAAGCTAATGATTGTCATCATTATTTTCCACTATCTACCTTTCAATGATTGGAAATAATTGCAAAATCATTAAAAACCAAATTAACCCATGCCTTAAGCCATCGTCTACTCCCCTCACGCCACTATCCAAGAAAGTAGTAGAGAATTCACTCAAAGTTTCTAACCTGGAGATGTCGAGAACCCTTTTCACAGCCACGAAGGGGAAAAAATGGTACTGCAAACTGTCGTGCTCCTTCTCTTGTGATTATCTAATTTTATTATTATTATCATTATACTGTCAATCCTTCCTATTTAAATTTTATTTCTATACATAAGTCTCAATACTTAATAAAATGTCAATCTGGCTCATTAATAAAAAAAAATAATGTTTAAAAATTACAAGGTAGGTTAAAACAGGATAAATTTATAAAATAAATTTGCAAGGTCGTTACATGGAGTAGCAGTGCGTTAACAGTGGTTTTGATGAAGGATTATCCGTGGTTTTAATAAAGTTTTTTAAAAAAATATTTGAAGTTTCTTCTTATATAAATTAAATAATTAATAAAATTTAAAGCAAAAAATTTAAAATGAAAAAGGAAAAAAATGTGTTGCTAAGGTGGCATGCCATATGGTTTTCACCTCATTCAAATATCACGTCATGTGGCTCACATCTTGTCATAGTGAAAAAGTATTAAAATGAGAGATATTTTTGATAACTTTTCTAAGATAAGAATATATTTGGTCCTCTAGTATAACGAGGAACAAACTTAATCAATTTATCAAAGTTAGAAAAGTATTTTTAATCTTTTTCCCTTCTAAAAACTATCACCAAGCACATGTTAGAAATTTTAATCCAAACTTCACCCTTACCAAACGCTAACTATGTTGCGTACTTACATTCTGCAAATGAAATATGATAATGATCCCCTCAAGAAAGCAGTATCTGTTCTCACCATTTTTATCCCAACTTAGTTAAAACATAATGTGCTATAACCATATTAGCATATCGTATCATAATACTCAATACAGTCCTTATTGAATATTCTTAAACATTTTTACTAAGTGAATTATATTCCCTCTATAATCTCCGTTTACTATCTTAGAGGTAAGGTAGAGAGGCTTGTTTCCGATAACTTTCACCCCCCACCCCCTTAATCTCACAAAAGAAAGATATGTATATAAAGGTTATTTGATTCTTTTCATATATTTTTAAAATGATTTATGTGAGGTTTGATTATTTATTTATTTTTCATGAAAATAAGAAGAAAAGATAGTTTTGTGCCTTAAATAAATAGAATGATTCCTTAAAAGTGACAGATAATAAGGAATTTATATTTATCACCTAATCCAAGAAATTATTTCTGAGGAGGAATTGAAAAAGAATTAAAATAATATAAGGGCAAATGTAGAGTAGCTTTTGAACAATAAATTCAGTTACATCTTTTTTATTTGATATATTTACATAAATAGTATAAATATATAACTTTATTTATCACTTATAACACATATTTATTTTTACAGTTGATAGCCTAATTTTTTTTATTTTTTTTTACCAAAAATATCTGAATACACATGTAATACAATTTTAACAATATTAATAATAAAAAAATAAATTCTAACAATTTTATATATTTTAAGTTCAATATATTATACATATTAAAGACGTATTTCAATTTACGTGATGAATATACATAACTAAAATAATCTTAATACAAATGTATTATACATATTATATGTGAATCTCAAACATACCGTTGCAATTCAAATTAGTTAACGCTATTAGAAATGTATTATTTTTGTTATGAAATAATAACTTTCGAATTCATAAAATGTATAAATCAAATTCTAATTGTATTACAACAATTGTTCATATGCAAGACAATTTTAATACAAACTTTTAAGAACTTCACATCTTCTCCGGTGAAGCACAGCCACAACCCCATTTTATCTAGTGAGCGAACTACACTACCAACTCCAACAACCTTCAACCACAGCCAACAAACCCATCAACTTTTTTCTTCCATTTTTTTTGGTCAACCAGCCACGAAACAACTACCAACCAAATAGTTGCATCTTCTCCGGCATGCAAAAAATAGCTTTACGTTTAATACAATTTTTAAAACTTCACCGTCTTGATCGAACACACTGTCCAACAACAATGTCATCACCTTTCTCGAAAAAATCAACCCAGCCACATTGTCGGAGCAACATAAACAACAATCCAAAATAACCTTTAATATGAGCTTTCAATCCTTCACTAATGACTTCCCCTCGCCACTAACTTCCCTCTTCAATATTCATCATTTTTCTATACTCAACAAAAATCTTTTATGAGCTCCATCGCCACCAGATCTGGTCGGAATCAGAGGCAACGATGTTCACATCACATCGCCAGAGTTGAATGTCCAGATCTGATCAAAATCGAAATGGGGAGGAGAGTTCAACAGATGAAAAATTGTGGTAGTTTTTTTTTGGCTGGAGAAATGAAGAAAAGGGGATGAGATAGTTGTTTGTTGTTTATGATCGGAGCAAAAGGATTACCGTCAGGAACTTTTTGGTCGGAACGGAGCTTCGTCGGAGCTCAAAGCATCATCGACGATCTGAGGAGCTCGAAGCATCATCGACGATCTGAGGAGCTCGAAGCATCATCGACGATTTGAGCTTCACCAAAGATCGGAGCTTTTCCGTCCGACTGATGATGAAGATGGGATATTGAAGAAGATAATAAGTTATTAATGATAAAATAAGGCTATAATCCATAATAAAATAAAAGTTATACTATTTAGAATAAAAATTAATTTTTAAAAAATTATTCATGTAATTATCCCCATTATTTTATTCCTCATTCGGAGTCTATTACATCTGATATTTTTCATAAGGACATAAAAATCATCAAATTACAAAAAGTACAAATAGATATAAATATATAACTTAAAAAAAATGGGTTAGAAAGAGAAGCTCTCCACCCTCTCTAAACAACCTCCGTAATTCCAAAAATAACTTTCCAAAAATTCCTCAAATTCCCTGTAAACTCTAGCCTCTTTTCAAATCTCCCATGGCCCATTCCTATCGTGATATAGCCGCAAATAAGCTATCCACACCAAATCCTGTCTAGGATCACTCCATGGACGGGGGTAGTCTTGCATCTGACCTAGATGCTCTGGAGGAAGATCTTGTACAACTTTTGATTGATGATCGAAACTGTCTCTATTCACCAAGGAAATTCTCCGTGATCTTGAAGGCTTTTGGGAGTAAGTTCACCCAGCAATACTTGAAAACTAAATTGGAAGCATTGTGGAAACTTTCAGAATCTTTATGTCTTATCGATCTGGTTTATGAATTCTTTACTGAAAAATTTCGTAGCCCAAAAAGTCAAGCGCATGTCCTTCAAGGCGGTCCTTGGTTTATCGCTGATAGCTTTATCTCAGTCAGGCAGTGGAAACCCAACTTTGTCCCCAGCCAGTACCAAATTAACTCTACGGCAATTTGGGTTCGCCTACCCCAACTGCCCATAGAATTTTATGACATCACTCTGCTAGAAAGAGTTGGCAAGAAGCTCGGGAAATTACTGAAGGTGGATGCTTGCACTTCTTCGACTATGAGAGGCTGATACGCTCGGATCTTCATTCAAGTTGACTGGGGTAATTTGGTAAAATCCTCCATAACTATTGGGGATCACAAACAAGTTCTACTCTATGAAGGTGGTAAGATCTTCTACAAGACATGCGGGTTCTTGGGTCATACCTTCCAGACTTGCTCTTCAAAGGCCACTGTTGAACGATCAACATCAGCATCACCATCCTCAACGCCTGCAGTGAAGGACAGGACTGGAGACGAATGGATAACAGTCTCATTTGCACAAAAAAGGCTTCCAAAGCAGGGAATGGAAACTTCAAGGGCAATTCTCATCTCCGGTAACGGTAAGATAGATGTAGTAGCTCCACCAGGTAAGTTCCCTCTCTCATCCCTCCATGATTCCATAGCGGCTACCACCGCAGGGAACCCTTCTCCCCTAGGGCAAAAAGGCCCGAATGGATCTACACGGATCTCTAAGCACCCTGGGCCATCCGGAGCCCAATTGCCCGCAGCCCAAGCTGCTCCAAACTTTACTACTATTTTGCATAGTCCCAACCATTTTGGGATGTTCTCGGAGGGCTTTCCTTCTGGGCCTTTGACTGAAAAACCCTCATCTTCTGCTCTGGGTTACAATCTTAAGCCCAACAACCATCTTGGCCCAATTTCTTTACCCGGGCCCATTCTCTAATCAAATTTTAACTCTTCTAATTTATTTTCTACTTCTCCTGCTAAGGGAAAAATGAAACTAACGCTTGGGACCCACACCAATGATCTCATCATTACCTCTCAAGTGCCTCGGGATATTCTTCCTCCCACGCCGGCAAAAAAACCTTTCTAATTCCCAGGTGGATTTAATGGAAATCATTACCACTTCAGACAACGTTTCAAATGTTAATACTCAGTCTGAAGCAAAAACTCTTCCGGTTCCCTTTACTTCTCTTGTTTAAAAAGTCCAGTTGGATGCCATGGAAACTACTCTTTCATCTCACAATGGCTCTAACACCTCATCTGAATATGATCACCAAGCAAATAGCTCTATTCCATCCAACTCACACTCCGACCTCTTGGCTAGAGGTGTGTCTGTCCAACAAATCCATTCGTCTCCACCTACATTGGGAGAGGAATCACTTGATCATCTTCATCCAAGACCCAGAGTACCTAGCCCAGCTGGCAATAGAGTGCCTGAACCAGGGTCTGCAGAGTTACGAGCCCAATGTCTGGATGGAAACCCTTCTCTAAATCTTCAACTCCTCGACAACAGACAACCTCACTCTATTAACCATACCGGAGATGATGTCTCTAATAAGTTCAAGCCTCCCCTTTTTCCCTCCTCCGAATCCCCTTCTGCTGGATCAAGGTTCGTCTTTTGTGAATCTCTATGGGGTAAACCACCAATCTCCACTTCCTCCCTTGCTACCTCCAACTTCAACTCCTTTTCCTGTGAACCCATAAATCACAGAAAAGGAGAAGACCCTGACTGCTCTGAGAGAAAGCAACAAGGAAATGAAAACCTGTTAGCCCAACTAAGAATTCCCAAAACCGATGTGTTCACTCTGGAAAGGCTTAAAAACCTAGATTGTGAAGGCTTGTTTCATGAGTTGGTGATTGTCCTAATGCCTCAGGATCTGTCAAAGCTAGGAATAGAGCTAATCTTGCCAAACCATATATTAGGAGAGTATTACAAAGCCAAGATCAACCCCCTTTCCAAGAAAGGGAAGTCATCGGACCAACCGAGCTCCTTAGATCCTCTTTGGAAGGGGAAGTCAATATTCCTAGAGATCCTTCTACCCCCCAAAGCTATGATGAAGAATTGCATAATATGTAATGCTAAGGGGGGCAACAATGCTGAGTTTAGGAGGCGCTGTAAATCTATGGTTAGTATCCATCAACCTACCATTCTTGCCCTCCATGAGACAAGGATTACTGATCACAAGGCTCTTGCTGACGGGCTGGGTTTTCATTATTTCATCCAACCCCTGCTTCTGGGTTGTCTGGTGGTATTATTATTCTTTGGAATGAGGATTCTATTTCCTTCTCTGAACTCTCCATCTCTTCTCAGGCGATTCATGCTATTGTTAAGATGAACTCTCCCCCTTCTACTTAGATTTTAAGTGTTGTTTATGCTAGTGCTAACCTTTTCTCGAGGATGTTTCTTTGGGATTAGCTTAAGAGCATGGCTGACTCCCTTCACACCTTAGATAGTACTTGTTGGCTAGTGGGGGGAGACTTTAATAATACTTTTAAAGCTAGTGAAAAGTTTGGAGGAAATAGTATAAATCTGACTAGGTCCTCGCTTTTTTGGGGTTGCATTAACCAATTAGGCTTATTGTTCTAGGATTTAGAGGTAGTAAATTTACCTGATCTAACATGAGATATAGGAATAGGTCCTCTCTTATTTTAGAAAGGTTAGATAGGTTCTTTGCTAATGACCTCTGGCTCCATATGTTCCCTGATGCCTCTGTTCTTCATATGCCTAGAACCAACTCTAATCATTCTCCTCTTCACCTGTCCTTCTCAAGATCTGTTCAAAATATTCCTAAGCCTTTCAGGGTAGAATCTATGTGGTGTAATCATGAAAACTTTCATACTCTTGTCTCGCAGTCCTTCCCTGAAGGTTCCAACCTTACTAGGGCAACAATGGATTTTGAGGATACTGCCAGAGCTTGGAACAGAGAGGTCTTTGGTAACATTTTCCAGAAGAAGAAGCACATTCTGTCAAGGATTTCTGGGATTCAGTCTTCTCCTCATTACCCTACTAGGACCTTCTTGTAAAATCTTAAAACTCATATCACCTTTGAGTTTAATGTTATTCTGAGAAATGAAAGTGACTTTTGGATGCTTAAATCTAGGATTAATTGGCTCATGGAAGGTGATAGGAATACTAGATTTTTCCATTCCACCACCCTTAATAGAAAAGAAGAAATAAAATTTCTTCTTTTAATGTGAATGGCACATGGATTCATGATCACCAAGCTATCCAGGAAGCTATCTTGTCTTTTTACACCACCCTCTTTCATACTGGCCATCAGTATTCTAACTTAAGATGTCAGCCTAACCATTCCAGCTCTGGGTCTATTTCTTCTACCTCTCACCCCAAGCTGGATTCCATCCCTAGCTTAGAAGAGATCAAAGATATTATGTTCTCCTTCAAACCCTTCAAGGCCTCGGGCCCTGATGGCCTTTACCTTTTCATGCATCAAATGTATTGGACCACCTTTGTCTCTCTCCTCCTAGACTTCTGCACCACCACCTTTTCCACTGCCACTATGGACCCCTTGGTCAATTCTACCTACCTCTATCTCATTTCTAAGTCTAATAACGCCTTCACTTTTAAGAACTTCAGACCTATAGACTTGTGCAATACTCAATACAAGATCATCACCAAGCTTATAGATAATAGGATAAAGCCTTTTCTTCAGTCCCTCATAGGACAGACCCAAGCTAGTTTTCTATCCAAAAGAAGGGCTTCTGACAATGCTATTATCATTGTCCAAGAATACATTGACCACTTTATAATAAATGAAAGGGAAATTCTCTGACATGCTTTTAAAGATTGATCTTGAGAAAGCCTTTGATAGATTAGAATGGTCCATCATAAGACAAGCTATGCACTTTTTTAACTTCTCTCTAGGCCTTTCCAAGCTTATCATGTCCTGCATCTCCACCTCCTCCATATCCATCTTGATTAATAGTGGGAACTCTGAGAGCTTCACTCCTTCTAGGGGTATTAGACAGGGGGATCCTTTATCCTCCTATCTTTTTATCCTTTATATGGAACTCCTCTCTAGGATAATCAACTATGAAGTTGATACCCTCATCTGGATTCCCATACAAGTTAACTCTGGAGGCCCCAAAATCTCCCATCTATTTTTAATTGATGACCTTATACTTTTTGCAAAATCTGATATCCCTAAATGGCAGACCATTACCAGGACCCTATAGAGCTTTGCTTTCTATTCTGGTCCGAAAGTCCACACTACTTAATCCAAGGTGTTGTTCTCTAGGAACTGTCATTCTGACACTCAGCTCAATCTTTACTCTATCCTAGGGATTAAAGCCAGCCACTCCTTTGGAAAATACTTGGTTTTTCCTATCTTTCATGATAGACCTAAAGCCTCTGACTTCCAATTCCTCCTGGATAACATCAACTCCAAACTGGCTAGTTGGAAAACTCATTACCTTAACATGGCTGGCAGAATAAATCTTGCTAAAGATAGCCTTGGCAGCATGCCAAATCATGTCACGCAATATATCTTCCTCCCTAGAAAAATTCATAAGCTCATTGACAGAGCCCAAAGAAACTTCATTAGGGGAACCACTGAGGTTAAAAATAGAATGCAACTTGTTAACTAGAACACTATAACTTTTCCCAAGTATCTTGGTGGTTTAGGTATGTAGTAGTCGAGCATTAAGAATGACACTCTTCTTGCTATCTTAGATTGGAGGTTTCACTCCAACCCCTCCTCTCTTTGGGTCAAAATTCTCCTGAGGAAAATAAATTCCCCTCTTACTCCTCACTCTCCCTCCAAATCTAGAACTGGAAGAATTATTTAATGGTCTTGGTCTCTATGCAAAAATATTATCTAATGGTCTATTCTTTATGGTAAGAAAGTCAATGCCTGGCAAGATAGGTGGGTTCCCCACCTCCTTCGTCTATCCACCACTATCCAGGGACCTCTTCAAACCCTTAACCCCCATGTAACTCTCTAATATTTGGGTTAATGGTGTGTGGAATCAGAACTCCCTCCCCTTTGACATCCCCCCAGATGTCAAATCCACTATTGCTACCTCCTTCTTTCCCAATCTTCAAGAAAAAATTGATACCCCCATCTGGCTTCTAACTGGTAATGGTCTCTTTACCTGCAAGAATGCTTACCAGTTCTTAGCTGCTCAAAGTACCAGCTCTACCAATCATCACATTTCCTTGGGTTGTATTTGGAAACTTCACATCCCTAATATGATACAAGAATTACAAAAGATACACGAAATCACACACCAAAATCAGTCCACAAGTCTAGAAACCAAGGACCTCTTTTAGTGACCACACTCGGATTCGAATAACAAGAACAATAACACAAGATATAGGGTGTTTTGAGCACCAAACAAGAAACCCAAACTAGAGCACCAAACAAGCAACCCAAACTAGTATTACCAACAATAGATGAAGAACAATATGAATAACAACAATATAATAACAATACCCACGAGTTATAAGATGAACAAGACCAAAGAAAAGGGTACAAGATTACAATAAGGAAATAGATAGGTAGTGAGACATACACCACTATAATGACTAAGAGCCTAAGTGTACATTGAACACTAAGACCCTTAACAAGGTAGTAGTAACACCTACACTCTTCAAAGAGACACAAAAGGGACGTCAATCCTTCAAGCACCCCAAAGTTCCAAGCAAGCAAACAACAAAAGAGAATTCACCTTAATGTTGAACCTAATTTCGGCCAAGCCTTCAATGGGAGAGAGAACTTGTCTTTCAAGTGGTGTATTACAAGATTCAATATCAAAAAACGAAGTAAGGAAACCCTACATTGTTCCTTATATAGTATATTACAAATTAAAGGCAAAAGGACCAAAAGGTCCCTTAGAGAATAGGCTCCCCTCTAGTGTAACTTGGTGGCTATTTTTTGACGTGTATTTAAGAACTTAATTACACTTCTTTATACACACACTTGGGAGATTTAAATACACACCCACATAAGTCCATCTACGTGATCGCACTTGTATCATCCTTTCCATCTTGAGAGAAATTTGTCCACAAATTCAAGCAATCATCACCCGCAAGCTCTCCTCTTTGAATTATTTCTTCAATGTTCCTCCTAAGGTTAGGATGTTCAACCAAGGGTTCCATGATATCATCAAGCATTCTCCTTGGACTTACATGTTCTAAAACCCCCATATAAGAAGAATGGATGCTAGGCAAAGTGCTAGCATCTTGGTTAATAAGCAATGGAGGTCCTTTGTGGGAAAATCCCACCACCTTGACTTTCGACTCCTCTTTTTATTCATCATCCTCACCCTCGGTTTCCTCTTCTAAACTATCACTAAGAATTACTCTCCTTTCCATAAACAAGGGTACTACACACTCTCCATCAAGCAGCCAAATATCTTCCACACCTTCATCTATTTCTACCTCGGCTTTTTGCTCTCCATCTTGAGAATTTTCATCAACCTCGTTCGATTCAAGACCGACCTCCTCACCAAGGTAATATAATTTTCCTTACCTAAGGATTACATTTCTCTATCTTGGGCACTCATTAGCCTTGTTCCCCCACCCTTGACATTTAAAATATTGAAATCCTTTAGGACGAGAAGTAGAATTTGGTTTACCTTTATTTCTCGGAAGATACCTTTGGGTAGCCTTGGTCTCAGCTTGGATCAGCTTGGCCTCAGTTTTTTCCTCACTGGATGAGTCAATCTTATCCTTGTGCCAACCCGAGGGTGATTTCCCCTTGAACTTGTTGCCCACCCTTTCTCGTATCTCTCTCTCAATATCCAAAGCGGCTTGGAAGATGGTGTCAGTTGTGTCGAACTTGTGTAAGGTCAACCGTGAGGTAATATCTCGATTCAATCCCACTTTAAGGCAAATGATGTCGTGAATTACTTGCTCCTTTCAGTGATCAAGTTTCAAAATGAGTTGTTGGAACTCATCATAGTAAGCCGCGATGGTTTTGTTCCCTTGCCTTAAGTTATATAATTTGGCAAGGAGCTCTTGTTGGTACCTTTCGTGGAGGTACCTTTGCCTCGTGAGGTATCTTAGTTAAAACCAAAGAGGGGCCTGCCCCTCAACGAAAATATTGCTTAAACGCTTAACATACTCCCACTAAGTGTAGCATACCCCTCAAAATGAGCAATCGCATAGCAACTCTTTTTCTCCTTGGTGAGATTTTTTACTTGGAAGACCCTCTCACATGCGGATTCCGATGTAAGAAACTCATCGGGGTCACTCTCACCCTTGAAGATTGGAAGCCCCATATTGATGGTATTTAGTCCAACTACTCAGTTTTGGTTGCCTTGTTGGTTCCAAGGACCAAATCTTCCTTCCCGGCCATGAACTTTCCTGGATCGACATGCCTACCCCTTATATCTTTCCCTCTCATGTAAGCATCACCATACGGACCATACCCCTCATGTTTTTCCCTCCTCTCGTATCCCTATAAATAGATGGGTCTAGGTTAAATGGAGCTTATAGTGGCGGAATTAGGTTTGGTGGATAGTAAGGTCTTCGGTCAAGTGGAGTTTAGATTAGAGGGTTCGGGTTTTGGGGTGGCATTTGGGTTCCAAGTCCTTCTTGTTGGACTTGGTGTAGTGGAGGGTGGATTGGCCTCTCATGGTCTCGGCTTTGAGAATAAAGTGTGGGCTGGTTTGTGACATTGGATGGTTGTCTCGGGGGATGGAACATTTGGTGCAAGGCCTCGGGGTTAGTGGTTGGTGACATGTTTTAAGGGGTAGCAGGTCGACTTCTTTTGCTTTCCACATATTCTAATATCCCACCCATTATCGATATCTCACCCTTCACCAAAGTAATATCCGAGTTTAAATTTTCAATACCCATATTCACTCTAGCAATGTCACGGGACATGGCCTCAAGACGAGCCAATATAGTATTAATGGCATTATTGTCCATTGTTTGAGAATTTGAGGCATCGGGTTCCATTGAGTCTATACCGAAACAATCCCTTCAAGTTACGTTTCAACAAGTCATTGGATCTGTCCACAATGCCACACAGACAACAACACAACACAAACCTACAAAACAAACACACATTAGTTCAAACAATCCTCACTAGTCTCTCACACACTTTGTGGTCTCACACTTGTCGTCACAAATGTTTGCTAGCCGGCTTGTAACTTGTGGTGAGTTGAAGACAAAGTCTACTCCTTAGTTGGAATGGATTTTTGTTCGACGACTCGAGGAAGTAATGTTCTAACTTGAACCAAAAGGTACTATGAATTAAAACAACAAAGCACTCAAGCAAACGATGACACGAAGCAAACAATGTCAAAGGACTAATTGACAACCTAGTAAGATTATACTAGTTTGTTAATTAGTTCAGATCAATTAAAGGAAACTAAGAATCAACAATTAGAGACAATTAGACCAAATTTGAGCTTAATAACGATGTGAACAGTAAACTAGGGTGATGTGACAGCATGTTATTGGTCACGACCCTCACAACTTTTCAACAACTTGAAGCTTTTAGTCCTTATACACCTTTTGGAATGGATGACTTAATATTGGAGGGAAAATAAAGTCTGGTACTCTTTTCAACTTTTCAAACTCAAAACGTGAGATTTGACTTTACTAGTCCCAAAAACAAGACCCTTGATTTAAGGAAAAGTGGTAGTCAAGTCTATTAAGTGATGTGTCCAAGTCTTCTCACAAACAACTTTATAACTTTTGTCTTACACCCTTTTGGATCTATCTTACACTTTTGGTTGTCTTAAGTTGTAAGAATAGAAGAAGAACAATATGAACACCACAACAACCTTAAAGAACTAAACAACAACACAACAACAATGTTCACTCCAATGTCAACAACAACACTATACGGCCAAGAACAACATCATCAAGGTTTGGCCAACACCAAGTTAACTTCAATATTCTCAATATATTAAGCTCAACTTTAGATCTTGACACTCTTTGTGCTAGTGACAAAGATACCAACAGAAGAAACAATCTACAAAAAACAAAAAACACCAAGATCTAGACAAAAAAAAACTAAAAAAATCTCGACCAAGACATAACAATAACACAATTTCGGCCAAGACACAAAATGGACAAATTTGCTTCTTTTTGGAATTTTCAGTTTTGAACATTTTTTTTTTATTTTTCTACTTTCAAGCCCAAGATTGGGAACAAGATAAAGCCATGCTTTGATACCAAATGATACAAGAATTATAAAAGATACACAAAATCACACACCAAAATCAGTCCACAAGTCTAGAAACCGAGGACCTCTTTTAGTGACCACACTCGGATTCGAATAACAAGAACAATAACACAAGATATAGGGTGTTTTGAACACCAAACCAGAAACCCAAACTAGTATTATCAACAATAGATGAAGAACGAGATGAAGAACAATAATCTAATAACAATACCCATGCATTACAAGATGAATAAGATAAAAAAAAAAGGGTACAAGATTACAATAAGGAAATGGATAGGTAGGGACACATACACCACTATAATGACTAAGAACCTAAGTGTACATTGAACACTAAGACCCTTAACAAGGTAATAGTAACACCTACACTCTTCAAAGAGACACAAGGGGGACCTCAATCCTTCAAGCACCCCAAAATTCCAAGCAAGCAAACAACAAAAGAGAATTCACCCTAATATTGTACCTAATTTCGTCCAAGCCTCCTATGGGAGAGAGAACTTGTCTTTTAAGTGGTGTATTACAAGATTCAATATAAAAAAAACTAAGTAAATAAATCCTAAATTGTTCCTTACATAGTATATTACAAATTAAAGGGAAAAGGACCAAAAAGGCCCTTAGAGAATAGGCTCCCCTCTAGTGTAACTTGGTGGTTGTTTTTTGATATGTATTTAAGACCTTAATTACACTTCTTTGCACACATACTTGGGCGATTTAAATACACACCCACATAAGTCCATCTACGTGATTGCACTTGTATCATAATAAGATTAAGTTTTTTCTTTGGTTGCTTCACCATAACAACCTCCCTACCAAGGTTACCTTAGCTTATAGAGGAATCCATATTTCTCTCTATTGTCACATGCGTACCACCTCATTGAGGATGTGACTCATCTTTTCTTCAACTTCCCCCATGCCACCCAATTTTAGGACACTCCCACCCACCATTATAGAGGTAATATGGTGCTCAACATTCAATTTTTCAATCCTTCCAACTGGGGGAGAAAACCAGGGCTCTTCTCAATGATACTAACTTTGATACTTCTATTGAGTGGGATGCCCCTCTTTCCTACTGCATTTGGACTATTTGGAAAAATAGGAACAACAATGTCTTTTGTAACAGGTTTTTCCCCCTCCTCCCCTTTTCAAGGCTAACTACTCTAAAGCGGTCAAATTTTACCAGCTACAGCCCCCTCTTATGCCCAAAATTAGTAGATCCATTTAGCTGAACTAGACCCCCGCCCCTGCCCATAAATACTTATAAGTTGAACACTGATGGTGCTAGTGTGGGCAACCCAGGAAAGGGTGACATTGGGGGTGTTAGTTGCAACTCAAATGGGGATTGGGTTATTGATTTTGCTCAAAGTTTTCAACATACTTCTAACAACTTCATGGAGCTCATGGCTCTCAAGTAAGGACTGCAGCTTGCAGTAGAATAAAATCTGCGGCCAATTATTACAAATATTAACTCAGAAGTTATAATCAACATGCTTAAACAAGGAAACCCACTTTTTAACCCCATTATCCATCTTTGTAGGTCAATACTCTGAAGGCTATGAGGTACTCCCATTCACCACATCTACAGAAAGGAGAACAGGGTTGTTGATACCCTAGCTAAGGAAAGAGCTACGCAAACTTTACTCAGCAAATACAAAATTTTTGTTTCCCCACCTCCTTTTGTACTCCATGTTTTTTGGGATGATAAATGTGGGAAAAGTTTTTGTAGAACAACTTGTAATAGAAACTTAAATGGGCATGGGCCCCCTAGCTTTGAAGTGGACCCAGACTGAGCTCCCCTTTTTATGTTGGTTCTTTCACTAATTAATACACCCTCTGGTTTACCAAAAAAAAAAATTAAAGAAACAAAGTGTTATCACCATACTCCTAGTGTTGCTTATATAATTAATTAATGTATAAAATATTCTCACTTAGTGGGAATACACTGAGTTTGTTGTTGTTGTTGTTGTTGTATAAAATATTGTATCACAACACTCAATACTACCCTTATTGAATATTACTAAGCTTTTTTACTAAGTGAATTTTATTTTCGTAATAACCTCCGCTTATAATATTAGCTAACTTTTAATTTAAGTTTTGATATTGTTTTATATTTTCTTTAGCCTAAAATTGACTAGTTATGTAAAGATTAATCAATATATAGTACCCTTATTGAATACTCTCATTGTGTTTGCTCAATATTTTAATTGTCAATATCTTAACCTTTTTTAGTCGAAGTGATATGGGAACTACTATGAAGATCTATGTGTGTGCAAGTGTGACAAGAGGCCATCCAAGGAAGTGTCATGCTAAAGTGTGAGGAGGACAAAAATGTATACTAAAGCCGCCCCACTCTACACTAGAGAGATGCCCCTTAGCCATTAAGGGTCTTTTGGACAATTCACTTTGTTATGTAACAGACTATAAATAGTTTAGAATTAGGGTTTTCATTCCTTAGTTGATTATTATTGTAAGTCTTAAAACTTGAAACATCAAGTCCTCTCTTCTTGATACCAAAACCAAAACTAGGTCACAAGTGTGGATATCACTTGTGTGTTACAATCATTGGTTTGAAACGTTGGTGCTTGAGGAGGTAACATCCCCCTTGTGTCATCGTAGGAGTGCGGTGATTATTTGTATAAGTTTTAGAGGTATTAGTATTTGAAATATTCTAGGGTTGCTAGTGTTTTTATAACCTTTGTCACTCTATCTATTCTTTCATTTATATTGCATTTCATTTCCTTATTTAGCTTGTGTTCTTGAGCCGTTTTGAGGCTTATTCTTGTGGACTATTTTGTAATATTTTATGGCTGTTTTGTGTCATCTTTGGGTCATTTGGTATTATTTGGTATCAGAGCTAAGGCTAGTTTTGTTCCTACAATCCCAATCTTGGGCTTGGTTAGTTGAAAAATAAAAAAAAAGGTGTTCTAAGTATTGGTGTTCTTGGTCGAAGAGTTCTTGTTGTTGTTGTTGTGTTTGGCCGAGATTAGTGTCTAGGTCTAGGCGTGTTTTGCTTGTCTTAGTTGTTTCTAGTGTTAGTTTTATTTCTCTCTAACACTTTTGAGTAAAAAAAAAAAGTTCTTGAGCTAAGTTTCAAGTGTTGTTGAAGGTTATGGATGGCTAGTGTTGTTGTTGTTCTTATTGTTCTTGAAGTTATGTTGAAGGAGTGTTTTCAAAAGGTATTGTTTGATCTTAAAAACAAGAGAAGAAGAGTGGAATTCTTGTTTGTCTTGGAAACATTTCCAATACAACACCAAAGTAGTAAGGAAACAAAAATCTTCCTAAAGGTGTAGTAGCTACCAAAAAGAAGTAAGACCGTTTTTCAAAATTGTCCTAAAGAGGAAAGGTGACAAGACTACCAAAAAGGTTGGCTTGCCAAAAGAGTGAAAGTAGGTCAAGACCTTTTTGAATCTTGAAAAGGAAGCCAAAGGTCTTGTTTGTCTCCCCATAGCCGAGACTTGTCTTCCACTTGAACAAAAATTGAACAACTAAATTTTAGAACAAAAATTTTCAACTTCAACAAAATTCCAATGACTAATAGTTGAGTGCCACATCATCATAAGATCAAGAATTGGAATTCCTATTTTGTTTTCATTGTTTCCGTTGGTTTCAATCTTTTTGATTCTTATACTAATTGGCAACTAGTAAATACCTACTAAGTTGTAAATTAGTTTTTGAATATGTTTCTTCGTGTTAGCGTTATTTTCGTGCTTTTCTTATTTTTGAATCGTAGTATTTCTTGGTTCAAGTGCGAACAATACTTCCTTGAGTCTTCAAACAAAGAATCAACTCCGACCAAGAAGTAGACTTACTCTTCAACTTATCACGAACTACGAGCCAACTTACAACACTTGTGACATCAAGTGTGAGACGAACAAGGTGTGTGAGAGTGTGGTAAGGAGTTTGTGAACTAATTATTTGTTGTTTTTGTAAGTTTGTGTGGTATTTTTGTTGGCGGGTTCAAGAACGTGAATACTGTTGGTGTTGTTGTGTGTGACGTTGTGGGCTGATTTGGTGCTTTCTTGGACCGTAACTTGAAGGTTTTCCTTAAGTATAATTGTAATGGAACCCGAGGTTTCAACCTCTAAACCCACGATTGACAACAATGCCACTAATGTTATATTGGCTCAACTGAAAGCCATGTCCCGTGACATTGCTAGAATTAATGCGGGTATTGAAAATTTAAAGTCGGATATGGCATCGGTGAAGGGTAAAATGTCGACTATGGGTGGGAGAATAGAGTGAGTGGAAAGCCAAAGAATCCGACCTTCTACCTCTCAAAACACCTCACCAACCATTACTCCCGACCCTTTGCACTAAAGGCTATTGTAATACCCCATACTTTTCATAGTTCAGTTCAGCTCCTAGTGCTTGCATAAGAGGCTAAAAGCTTGAAAAATTAGCTATGTGTTGAGGACTTAACCATTTTTCAAGACCTTCTCACTTCGAGAAATTTAAGTTGACCTTCCAAAATCCAAGAAAATGGTTTTTGAGTTAATTCATGATCAGGGGAGTTAGGATTAGCGTATCAAAAAGATTTTGGATTTTTAGACTAAGTTAGGAATATTTTTGGGTTGGAATTCCAGTAGCTCACCGTGATTTCATCGCATCATGATGAGTATAGTGCCAAGAGGTCCACCGCATTGCGGTGGAGTGTGAAAAGGCAATTGTCAATTTCCAGCGACTCACCGCGATTGCACCGCATCACGGTGAGTTTAGCAATGGGGTATCACCGCATCGCGGTGAAGGTGTATTTGTCCTGTTCATGATCCATAATTTGAATACATGTGTCATGACCTTATCCTATGTATGTGAAGTGCTTATTAGGTCAAGAGTGTTCATATAAATTACTTAGAGATAAGTTGAGCTAAGATCCTTTAATTCGTCCAATGTTTGATGTTCGATTTTACAAAGGTTAAATTTGAAAGTATATAACTTTTGATGTATGCAGAATTTTTCAGCTCAAGACCCACCAAAATTTATATAATTGAGTTATCTTTCGAACGATACCAATTTTGCAAAAATCCGATACCCAAGTGAAAAGTTATGGCATTTTTTGTGTTAGAAAGTAAGTCACCGTGATTACACCGCGTCGCGGTGGCCCTTCAAACGACAATCTGGGTTATAAATTTTTGGTTTTAATGATGGAGGGACAATGGGGTCTTTTCCCAACTCAACCCAGGTCGTAAAAACATGATCTAAGGCTTCAATTGGGGCATTATTTGCCCTCATTCTCCAATTTTTCCCTCAAGAACAAACCCTAATCAATTCCCTCAAGCATCATCAATTCCATCTTCTTCTCTTCAACAAAAAATCAAGAATTTAGGGTTCCTAATCCAAGAACTTCAAGAATTATTTCAAAATTATCTCCAAAGGGTTCAAAGTCAATCTATTGCATCAAATCAAGCATAATAAGGTATGTGGGAGTTCATCCATGGGTCCCCTTTCACCCATGGAGCCCAAAACCCTTCTCTTTCAAATTAAAGAATGAATTTTTATGATTATGGTATTTTTTATGTTCAAGAAAAATAGAATTTCATGTTTTCATGGTATCTTTAAATGCGATTCAGCCCATGTGTAATCTCATGCAAGATTTTGAATTCCTCATGCTATGAATTTGAATTTCCCATGCTTTAGTCAAGTAAATTCCATGATAGATCCAAAATTCATGATGTTTAGCAACATTTACATGTTTTAAATTCATGCCTTCCACATGTTTGATGAATTTCTCCATGTTAAAGTATTAATAACCATGTGTTTGATGAAATACCCAAGTGATGGGTTTCTTCAAATAATGCATACTTATTATGGTTCCAAATGCTCTCATGTGTTCTTATTGTTATTGCTATCGAGTCCTGAGGGTTATAAATACTCTAAATTTAGTTGTTGTCTAGTTTTTCAGAATCTACAGAATAATTTTAGTTATACCATAGGAAATATCATTCAATCATTAATATGGTCAGTTGTGAGTCCAATTAAGTTAGCTCAGTCCAGTTTCAGTTCCATTATCAGTTATACATTAATAATTACCTCAAAATCCGTATGTACTGATATTTTTTAGAATACCATGACCTGAGCTTATCAGTTATCAGTGCATACACCAGCTAGCATTTTAGTGTCTTTCATTTGGGAGTAGGATTTAGCACCGTGCGAATGCAGGGATGGCGTCTTCCCCGTTAGTTAGGGAGAGCCGTTAGTAGCAGTCCTTGTATTCAAGAACTATGTAGTTAGTGTAGGCAATGAGAAGTCACCCGTCAATTTAGGCTTGACTATTTCGCAGGGGTCACCCGTCAGTTCAGGCTTAACACCCTTAGTCCTTTGGGAAAATACAGTACATCAGTATAGTGGATCCAGATGGCCAGTGTTAGTACCCATGGCACGGTACTGACACCCTTCCAACTGGGGTTACAGGTTGGACCCTGATTAGCTCAGATTAAGGCATGTCGGTTAGATGATACCTCCCACAGTCTCAATTATAGTCTCAGTTACAGTCTCAGTCTAGTAATTAGTTCAGTAATTAAGATTCAGTGTTGCTTGACCATAGCGTACAAATATCAGTTATTTAGTTATCAGATTTTAGTATTTCAGTTTACAGACTATTTCAGAATCATGTTATACGTTTGGTCTTGCATTCTCAAACAATACAGTTTACACGCATTCATGCTTAGTTATCTGATGTTGCTCAGTCAATACTTACCTCATATGCATAGTACTCTACAATTTCAGTTCAGTTATTAAGACTAAGTACAGTTCAGTCTTACATGACCAGTATTCAACTATCAATCATTCAGTTAATCAGATAAGTTAGTATGTTTATGCTTTCATGCTCAATATGATTGTATATTTTTATCCTCGATTTAGGTCAGTCTTCACCATGTAGTTTCAAACCCAGTATTCATATAGAATCCACGTTTTGCCATATCCCAGCTTCAGTTCTACTTATCTCATAAAAGTAAAGTTTTATAGAAACTAAGTGTTGAGATTCACCTGCTTACCAGATTTGGTTTATTACTCATGTTTTAAGATATTTCATCTTTCAGTTTATTCCAGCCTATTGGTGAGTCTACTTACACTTAACATGCATGTTTTAAGATTTTATATAGATGAAATCAGTTTTACTTGTTGCATTCACCCTTGCATACTCAGTACATTCCAGAAGTACTGATCCACATATATGTATGTGTGGTTACATTGTTTCATAATGTAGTACTATTTATAGCTCGCATATCACGATCAGACAATTGCAGATTCCAGCCAGCGGGTTATGAGATCTACTTTGGGAACTCCAGACAGTTTTAGTTCATGTACAGTTTATTTATTCTCCATGTATACTGATTAGTGGTAGTTGGAGGCATGTACCAATTATCTATAGTCAGTATAGTAGAGGCTTCATAGATGTCATTCAGAGTCAATCATGTGATTTCAGTTTCATTCTTCAGATTTATCAGATTGTAAAGCTTTATCAGTATTGTATTTATTTCATATTTTTAGTATGATTAAATTTCCGCCCAGCAGAATAGCTATTGATTAAGTTATAATTAAGTTTCTTAATAGTATGCCAGTTCATGGGTTAGCTTGGGATCACTTGTGGTTCCTAGCACCGTGTGACAACTAGGGGGTAGTCTCGGATCGTTACAAACTTGTTATCAGAGCCCAGATTTCAAGTTTTCTAGTGTGTTTATGAAGTCGTGTCTAGTAGAGTCTTGCAAAACGGTACGGAGACGCCTGTACTTTTCTTCGAGAGGCTACAAGGCATTTAGAAAATATTTCTCATCTTTCAAGTCTCAGATCGTGCAGTAGAAGTATTATCTAAGAAATTTATGCAGATCCTATCTTTCACTATACATGCTAACTCTGCCTTAGTTTTGAGGTGACAGAAATAGTAAAGATTAAGTCTTTATAGACAATGTTTCCTCAGGCAATCCCAACAGACAGTTATGGGATTGTATATTTACTCAGAAAGTATCCCATCAGTGCTCATATGTCCTAAACTTTGAAATATTGCATTCATGTTCATGAGAATCATGCATTAAGCCAAATTCAGATGTGCTTTCAGATTTCCTTCTCAGAATCCCTTTTATAGTATGTGATTTAGAGTTAGAAGTATGAACCCAAAAGTTTAGTAGTAGTAGAGATGGCATAGCATAATCCAGATTGAGCAGATTATATATTCATGGGGCTAGTTGTACGAAAAGTGAATCAGTAGGCTTGAATAGTGTATGTAAGAATTTAAGTTTATTGATTCGAGAGTAAGTATGATGGTGTGGATGAGTTTATCATTCATGTGTATTATTATACCCCAAACTCTAGAGTGAAGTGATTGCAGTTCAGTTTAGAGTTTTGTAAAGTGGTCACAGACTTAAGATGATGGCTTAAAACTAAGGGGGAGATGATAGAACAAGTAACCAAGTCAGGCTCTCAGATTCTAGTAGTAGTGCCAATATATGTAGAAAAGCAGTAAGGGAGGACTATTACCAACCTATTCTTATCTCTGTACAAAGTTTTTTAGTCATCACTACTCATTCCTAACATATCAGCTACCTCATCACAGCTCATATTCATGCACTTTATAGAAAAAAACCATGTACTCTTTCAGTTTCTAGTATGAGGAATTCCAGTTCACTCAGCAGTATAAATCATGTTCCATGAAATCATGAACTCCAAACTCAGGTCATGCAGCTCTTAACTCATGTACTCATGTTTTACAGTATGTTCAGATCCATATAGTCATGCTACTCTCATAATGATCAGCAAAATTCAGTTTATGCCATGTATATCCTCAGTTCAGACCTCTATGACGAATTTATGTCATTGATACTTTATTCCTAAGGCCTCAGTTGAGTGTCAAAGTTATTCTTTCATATTTTAGGTCCTTATGTTCTAATTTTCAGTGACCTCTCCTTCTGCCATGATTAGTTAAAGTTCTATGTGTTTTTTTCTTAAGTTAGTGCATAAAGTTTTAAGGATAGAGGTTTAGAGAAAATGAGAAAGATGTTTTTGTGGTGGTTTGCCTTCAAGTTTATGTATGGTTATGAAGATAGGATTGAATGTCATGTTGGTGTACAAATGAAATGTATAGTTGAGTATAAGATTTCAGTATAATTCAGTCTGTATTGCCAACAATCGGGTCTAGCAGTCAGACACACAAGTTTCTATAATTTCCCATCTTTCCTATTCATGAGGTAATTCATTCACGACCATGCAAGTCATAAATTCAGTTTAGTTCATACATCATGCATCAGTTTTAGATCCTAAATATTCAGTCATGATTCAACCCATAAGTTTTTCGTGCATTATCTCAGTCTTTCCTTAGTATTTCAGCCAAGTCAGTATCATTCAGGGGATGAAGTATCCCAAGGGAGAGATATAATACCTCGAGTATTCATGTCCTAAGCCTTTCATTTTTCTTCATGAAATAGGATCCATCTTGAAGTAATGGTTACTCATCAGTTGACTCTCTCATTTCTATCTCAGCCTTATAATCATCAAGAAATCAGTTCAGTTCATGATATTCAGTTTATGTATCATATTTCAGACTCAGTTATTCAATCATGTTCCAAGTCATGCATGTTCAGAATATAAACTCAGTTACCTTTGCAAAGTACACTCAGTCTAACCAGTCTCATTCGAGGACAAATGTTCCCAAGGGGGAGATATTGTAATACCCCGTACTTTTCATAGTTCAGTTCAGCTCCAAATGCTTGCATAAAAGGCTAAAAGCTTAAAAATTTAGCTATGTGTTGAGGACTTAACCATTTTTAAGACCTTCTAACTTCAAGGAATTTAAGTTGACCTTCTGGACTCCGATACAATGCATCTTGAATTAATTCATGATCATGGGAGTTAGTATTAGCGTATCAAAAAGATTTTGGATTTTTAAACTAGGTTTGGATTATTTTGGGGTTGGAATTCCAGTACCTCACCGTGATTCCATCGCATTACGGAGAGTATAGTTCCAAGAGGTCCATCACATTACGGTGGAGTGTGAAAAGGCAATGGTCAATTTCCAGTGACTCACCGCGATTGCATCGTATCGCGGTGAGTATTGCGATGGGGGGATCACCGCGTCGCGGTGAAAGTGTATTTGTCAAGTTCTTGATCCATAATTTGAATACATATGTCATGAACTTTATCCTAAGTGTGTGAAGTGCTTATTAGGTCAAGAGTGTTCATAGAAATCACTTAGAGCCAAGTTGAGTTAAGATCATTTAATTCGTCTAATATTTGATGTTCGATTCTACAAGGGTCAACTTTGAAAGTGTATAACTTTTGATGCATGTAGAATTTTTCAGATCAAGACCAACCAAATTGTAGATAATTGAGTTATCATTCCAACGATACCAATTTTGCCAAAATCCGATACCCAAGTGAAAAGTTATGGCATTTTTTGTGTCAGGCAGTAAGCCACTGCGATTACACTGCATAGCGGTGGCCCTTCAAACGGCAATCCGGGTTACGATTTTTGGTTTAAATGATGGAGGGGCAATGGAGTATTTTCCCATCTTAACCCAGGTCGTAAAAACACGGTCTAAGGCTTCAATTGGGGCATTATTTGCCCTCATTCTCTAATTTTTCCCTCAATAACAAACCCTAATCAATTCCCTCAAGAATCATCAATTCCATCTTCTTCTCTTCAACAAAAAGATCAAGAGTTTAGGGTTCCTAATCCAAGAACTTCAAGAATGATTTCAAGATCATCTCCAGAGGGTTCAAAGTCAATCTATTGCATCAAATCAAGCATAATAAGGTATGTGGGAGTTCATTCATGGGTCCCCTTTCACCCATAGAGCCCAAAATCCTTCTCTTTCAAATTAAAGAATGAATTTTTATAATTATGATATTTTGTATGTTCAAGAAAAATAGAATTTCATGTTTTCATAGTATCTTTAAATGCGATTCAGCCCATGTCTAATCCCATGCAAGATTTTGAATTTCCCATGCTATGAATTTGAATTTCCCATGCTTTAGTCAAGCAAATTCCATGATAGATCCAAAATTCATCATGTTTAGCAATATTTCCATGTTTTAAATTCATGCCTTCCACATGTTTGATGAATTTTCCCATGTTAAATTATTAATAACCATGTGTTTGATGAAATACCCAAGTGATGAGTTCCTTCAAATAATGCATACTTATTATGGTTCTAAATGCTCTCATATGTTCTTATTGATATTGCTATCGAGTCCTGGGGGTTATGAATACTCAAGATTTAGTTGTTGTCTAGTTTTCCAGAATCTACAGAATGATTTCAGCTATACCATAGGAAATATCATTCAATCATTAATATGGTCAGTTATGAGTCCAATTAAGTTAGATCAGTCCAGTTTCAGTTCTATTACCAGTTATACATTAATAATTACCTCAGAATTCGTATGCACTGATATTTTCAGAATACCATAACTTGAGCTTATCAGTTATCAGTTATCAATGCATACACCAGCTAGTATTTCAGTGTCTTTCAGTTGGGAGTAAGATTTATCACCGAACGAATGCAGGGATAGCGGCTTCCCCATCAGTTAGGCAGAGCCATTAGTAGCAGCCCTTGTATTCAAGAACTACGTAGTCAGCATAGGCTATGAGAAGTCACCCGTCAATTTAGGATTGACTATCTTGCAGGGGTCACCCATCAGTTCAAGCTTGACACCCTTAGTCCTTCGAGATAATACAGTATATCAGTATAGTGGATCCACCAACCAGTGTTAGTATTCATGGCATGGTACTACAGTCTCAGTTATCATCTCAGTTACGGTCTCAGTCCAGTAATCAGTTTAGTAATTCAGATTCAGTGTTGCTTGACCATAGCGTACAAATATCAGTTATTCAGTTATCAGATTTTAGTATTTCAGTTTACATACTATTTTAGAATCATGTTATACTCTTGGTCTTGCGATCTCAGACAATACAGTTTGCACGCATTCATTCTCAGTTATCTAAAATTGCTCAGTCAATCCTTACTCATATGCATAGTACCCTACAATTTCAGTCCAATTATTCAGACTAAGTACAGTTCAGTCTTATATGACCAGTATTCAGCTATCAATCATTCAGTTAATCAGATAAGTTAGTATGTTTATGCATCCATGCCCAATATGTTTGTATATTCAGATCCTCGATTTAGGTCAGTCTTCACCACATAGTTTCAGACCCAGTATTCATACAAAATCCACGTTTTGCCATATCCCAGCTTCAGTTCTACTTATCTCATAAAAGTAAAGTTTTATAGAAACTATGTGTTGAGATTCACCAGCTTACCAGATTTAGTTTATTACTCATGTTTTAAGATATTTCAGCTTTCAGTTTATTCCAGCCTATTGGTGAGTCTACTTATACTTAGCATGCATGTTTTAAGATTTTATATATATGAAATTAGTTTTACTTATTGTATTCACCCCTGCATACTCAGTACATTCCAGAAGTACTGATCCACATAAATGTCTGTGTGGCTACATTATTTCATAATGTAGGTACTATTTATTGCTCGCACATCACGATCAGACAGTTGCAGATTCCAGCCAGCAGGTTATGAGTTCTCCTACTTCAGGAACTCCAGATAGTTTTAGTTCATGTACAGTTTATTTATTCTCTATGTGTATTGATTAGTGGTAGTTGGAATAATGTCCCAACTATCTATAGTCAGTATAGTATAGACTTCATAGATGTCAGTCAGAGTCAATCATGTAATTCCAATTTCATTCATTAGATTTATCAAATTGTAAAGCTTTATCAGTATTGTATTTATTTTAGATTTTTAGTATAATTATATTTCCGCATAGCAGAATAGCTATTTATTATGTTATAATTTAGTTGCTTAACAGTATGCGAGTTCATGGGTTAGCTTGGGATCACTTGTGGTTCCTAGCACTGTGTGACGACCAGGGGGTAGTCTCGGGTCGTTATAGCTATATCCATCAAGAAAACTACCACTTACCACAAATTAAACCAACCTTTACTCCCAAGGTCGAGAACATGATAGGTCAATCCACCCTCCACTTTACCAAGTCCAACAAGAAGGACTTGGGACACAAATACCACCACCAAACCTGAGCCCTCCCATCCAAACTCCACTTGACCAAAGACCTCATTATCCAAATCCAATTCCGTTATTACAAGCTCCTCTTAACCCAAATAGACTCGTCCATATTGAAGGATATGGTAGAGGAGAACAACATGCTGGGTATGGACCTTATGATGATGTTTACATGAGAAGGGAGGAGATAAGGGGTAGGCAAGGTGATCCGAGGGAAGTTCATGGCCGGGAGGGAAGATTTGGTCATTGGAACCAACAAAGGAACCAAAATATTGATGTAGGTCTAAATAACATCAAGATGGGGCTTCCAATCTTTAAGGGTGAGAGTGATCTCGAAGAGTTTCTTGCATGGGAATCCACATGTGAGAGGGTCTTCTAAGTAAATGATCTTACCGAGGAGAAAAAGAGTTGTTATGCAATCGCTCACTTTGAGGGTTATGCTACTACATGGTGGAAGTATGTTAAGTGTTTTGGTAATGTCTTTATTAAGGGGCAGCCCCCTCCTTGGTTTCGGTTAAGGTACCTTATGAGACAAAGGTACTTACCGAAAAATTACCAACAAAAGCTCCTCGGCAAGTTATATAACTTGAGGAAAAGAAACAAGAGCGTCGTAGCTTACTACGATAAGTTCCAACAACTCATTTTGAAACTTGATCATCGAGGGGACCAAGTAAGCCATGAAATTATTCGATTCAAGGTTGGATTGAATAGGGAAATCTCCTCATGATTGACACTTCATAAATTCGACGCCATTGATGACATCTTCCAAGCCGCTTTGGAGATTGAAAGAGAGCTAAATGAGAGACCGGGGTACAAGTACAAAGGACAATCTTCCTTGGGAAAGAACAAGGACAAGGAGCACTCATTCAATGCCGAACAACATGATGCCAAGCCTTTCGAATCCGAGAACAAGACCTCCCAAAGGTACCCTTAAAGAAATAAAGGTAAACTGCACTCATCTTCTCATTCTAAGGGCTTTCAATATTTTAAATGCCAAGGTTGAGGGAATAAAGCTAGTGAGTGTCCAAATAGGAGAAATTTAATCCTAAGGAAGGGGAAATTATACTTTCTTGGAGAGGAGGTAGGACTTAAACCGAATAAGATTGATGAATAATCTCAAGATGGAGAGATGGAAGAAACCGAGGTGTCAAAGGAAGGAGGTGAGGATGATGTTTGGTCGTGTGATGGTGAGCTTGAAATGCCATGTTTGGTGGTGAGAAGAGCCATTATTAGTAAGGCTTTGGTTGATCCTATTCAAAGGGAGAACCTTTTTAACACCAAATTCCTTAATAAGAGAGTTGTGTGCTCTATGATCATTAATGGAGGTAGTTGTGCCACTATTGCTAGTAGCAATTTGGTTGACGTCTTGAAGCTGCCAATAATCCCTCATAATAGTCCATACAAGCTTCAATAGTTGAATGAGTGTAGGGAGTTAAAGGTGACCCGATAAGTGATGATATGGTTTAAGGTAGGCGACTACCTTGACGAGCTATTTTGTGATGTTATTCCTATGCAAGCGTGTCATTTATTATTGGGGAGACCATGGCAATATGATAGAGCTACCATGCATGATGGAAGAACCAATAGGTACACTTTTGAGCTCCATGGCCGAAGATATACACTCCACCCTCTCTCACTGTTACAAATGACTAAAGTTCATCAACAAGCAAGAAAGTTGGAGAAAAAGAGGAAGAAGGGAAGGAGGGGGAAAACCGAGAGTATAAATAGTGAAGAAGGGGTGTCAGCAATGGTTCAGGGAGGAAAGAATTCCCTACTTGTGGGACTTACCCGCGAGGCTCCCTTATTTCTCACTAACAAAGGTACTAGCATTTTTCCTAGTGCCGTCTTTTCTTATGTGCAGGTTCATGATCATGTGCTTCCTAAGAAGGATACCAAGAGGATTACTTACCAATACATTCTTGATGATCTCAAGGATCCCTTGTCTAAGCATCCAATCTTTGGGATAGAATATGAAGACTTGATTCAAATAAGAAGCATTGAAGGTGATAAAGCCATGAATCTAAGGCCAAATTCCTTTCAAGATGGTGAGGATGATACGGGCATGACTATGAAGATCAATGTGTGTGCAAGTGTGACAAGAGTCCATCCAAGGAATTACAATGCTAAAGTGTGAGGAGGACCAAAATGCAGACTAAAGCTACCCCACTCTACACTAGAGAGGTGCCCCTTAGTCATTAAGGGTCATTTGGACAATTCACTTTGTTATGTAATAGACTATATATAGTTTAGTGTTAGGATTTTCATTCCTTATTTGATTATTATTGTAAGTCTTGAAACTTGAAACACCAAGTCCTCTCTTCTTGATGCCAAAACCAAAACTAGGTCATAAGTGTGGATATCACTTGTGTGTTGCAATCGTTGGTTTGAAACGTTGGTGCTTGAGGAGGTAACGTACCTCTTGTGTCATCATAGGAGTGTGGTGATTGTTTGTATAAGTGCTAGAGGTCTTAGGATTCAAAACATTCTAGGATTTCTTGTATTTGTATAACCTTTGTCACTCTATCTATCCTTTCATTTATATTGGATTTCGTTTCCTTGTTTAGCTTGTGTTCTTGACCCGTTTTGAGGCTTGTTCTTGTGGACTATTTTGTAACGTTTTGCGACCATTTTTGTGTCATCTTTAGGTCGTTTGGTATCACAAAGCAAAACATGTGAACTGATTTTCTGGTAATATAGTGTAAAAATGTAAACTCTAAATGTAAATATAAAAGAAAGATATGTGTTTAACGAATATTTAGTTCTTTTCAATATATATATTTTAAATGACTCATGTGGGATCTGGTTATTTATTTATTGACGTGGGAAAGTTGTTGGGATGGTAAACATTCCTTACTTTTATCCTGAAGGTTTGTGCTCGAGTCACCAACAAGCAAAAAGAGTTAAAGTAAGAAATAGGGAAAAAAAGAGATGGTTATTTAATTTTACATGTAAATAAGAAGAAAAGTGTGTAAGTTGGAATTCTAGAAATGAAATTTCAGTTCCAACTAAAAGTGACATCTACCTAGAAGAATTTCAGTTCATCACCTTATCCTTTAATATCTATATATGCCTCTTCTTTCAGAAGAATTTTTCAACAACCTATCTATTTATTCTCAAATGCATATTATATACATCTTATTTCACAAGAATTTCTCAAGACAAAAAAATAATGAATCTTAAGCTTTGTTTTTATGCATTTCTCTCCATAATTCTGCTGGTAATTCATCATCACATCATCATCTTTCATTAGCATCAGCATCTTAAGCATTTCATTTATTTTTTTGGGTTGGCGTTGTGATTGAATTTTCATATTGACTTGTTATATGTCTACTTGGTCTATATCCTGATACCTATACTTGACCATCTTGTATATACATGTTCTTCTCTGTTTATACTTGTGTGTGATATAATGTCTACTTGTGTTACACTTGTTGTATTGCTGTTGTATTTGGGATATATATATATATATATATATATATATATTAGAACTGTTAGTGCAAGCGGTGTGGGCTATCATTGTGGAACATTCTCTTATTACGGGTGACGTGCCCTTAGTGTGTATTTTGTGTACTTCATTTTCTACTCTAATCGGTCGGCCTATGATACCTATTGAGTACAAGTGGACCGTACTGACTCCTACTATACTCTTTCGGTGCAGATTTAGGTTCAGGTGCGTCCTACGTTGCTTGACTCGAGCGATTATTGGAGCTTTCAAGGTACCCGGTGATTTTCAGGTGTCCAGATATCTTCTACTACCTTTCTCTATAGACCATGTCTTTACTTTTCTTTCAGAGACAGAGTTTCTCTCGTATTTGGATATCTTTCTTTTTTTTGGATTCGAGTTGTACTAGATACGTTCTTATACTGTTGACACCTGGTTTTGGGAGTTATGGTTGCATTGTTATGTTTCTTTCCGCATTTATTGTACTTATATGATTCGACTTTGTTCTAAAAGCCTTACCTTGGGGTTATTATTGTTTTTTTTCCTTTTGTGTATTGGTTAGGGTGATAGGCTTACTTGTTAAGGTTCGCTGCGACAAGTGTCATCATGACCCTTTGGATTTTGGGTCGTGACAGGAAAAAATTATTTGCGCGAAAGGGGTTGATTTGGTGGAGGACGACAGTGTTCCTCTTTTTTTAAAAAAATAATTATTAATTGTTTTTATAAATTAATCTAAGTGTAAAATCTGGAAAAAAAAAGTAAAAATGCTATTTAAATTTATTTTACGCGCTCAAATAGCATGGAACTTATTTTTTTGTCATGTCAGCATTATGTGTCTAATAGAAATGATTTTTAAATAGTTAGAGTGTTCAATCTACGCTATAGTAAAAGTGTGAAGAGTCTTAAAACATTGTTTGAACTTTTTGCCCTTTACTAAAACTCTTTGTTTTAGATAAAATTGTCTTTTCACTATTTTTCTAATATTTAAGCGCTGAAAATTAATTATATATTTATAGTAAAATCTTTCCTTATTAGAAGTCATTACAATTAATGACAACTAATAACTTGTTCTTTGGTTTAAGAATTCTAGGTTGATTTAAGAAGATTTGAAAAATTTTAGAAATAAATATGAAAGCGTTAGAATAAGAAAAATATAAGAAGTACCAAATTTTTAAAAGTTTTAATTAGTAATCAAAGATTTTCTAAAGATTTAACTTTAAAAATAAGGAAATATTTTAAATATAGAAAAAAATTAAAAAAAAATAATCGTACTACAAATATGGTTGAAATCAATGCGTCTCTCTTTGCATCTAGCAGCAAGGAGAAAAGGTACTACATGACAAACGCAAAAGTGACGATCAATTAACCACCTGAAACTTTTAATGGTAAAATATATATGTGATTAAAATAAAATACAGGTTATCCTTTACATTATTTTATTAAAGTGTGGAGGATCTTTGAAAAATGATGTGAACTTTTTACACTTTATTTCGTAATAGACAAAATCGCCTAATTTTAAATTTTCAAATATTACACATGCAAGATACAAATTTTTAAATATTACACATGCAAGACACGTACGATTAAACTAATCTATATTTGTGCCACGCCTCAAATCCTATTGGGGCAGACTGGCACCCGTAACCGAGGAGGCCCGGGAGAACCAGCTCATAACCTTATACTTCCCATGCATACCTCTATGACAACCCGAAATTCGGACAGCATCGTGTCGCATATAAAAGGAAATAATCACTTGTATAAGCTCGAGCACATATATATGTATATACAATACTTGGTCGTTGGAGTCATCACGTCTATTAACAAAACACCACCTTGACTGTACATTAGGTCTACAAAGCCTCTAGACAATACACAGAGTTTAACTAAGGTCGGGACACACCCCACCATATAACTAACTTCTATACAATACCAAAAGTGACTGGATATGACACGGAAAGCCCTGAAGCAAACCGGAGCTCACCAAAAGCAGCTGGATATCCTGGCTCCTACTTGTGCAGTGTATAAGCTGAGGTACCCGTGCCTACAACATGAGATGCAGGTCCCCCGTGGGGGACGTCAGTACGAAATATGTACTGAGTATGTAAAGCCGTAGATAATCACATATGATATAGGAGATCAATAGAAATCAGAAACAAGTGAATAAATCGTAATAGGAGTGGACCACACTTACTAGAACTTGTGACAACCTATACATTGTATTTATTCAATCACTTTACCTTCGTTCTTATCATTTTTGTAATCATTACTGTACTGTACTGTGACCATTAGGATGCCTCCAGTACATATCAACTGGGATCGATCCATGATAGGCTTATGCCGCTGGGATACCACCCATAAACACATAAATAGGGATCGACCCATGATAGGTTTATGCCCCTGGGATACCACCCGATAAGAGAGAACTTCCATCACTTAGTTCAATTAATCTTTGAGATTGTTATTTCGGTCGCCACCGCATTTTTGATACTTTTAAACAATGATACATCAATAAGAGACATATAAATAGACCATCAATGCAATAACAATGAAGTAAGAACTCATTGGTACATCAATGAAGTGTTTTGGAGTCATCAATGCCATAACAATGAAGTAGGAACTTATTGGTATATCAATGAAACGTTTTGGAGTCATTAATAGCATATGGATCTTGTTTGAGTAACCGGATACCTTCTAACATTCATTAGTGCAATAAACATTTAAGATTTGGAAAACAAGTAAGTATTGGAATGTCTTGACATCTTTTAGGGTGGAAACAAGTTCATTGGTAACGTAGGACATCATACAAAACCATTATGGATCACATGTTATTGAATAACTTTGGAAACTTTCTTAATAGAACAATTGTTCACTTTCATGCCAAAGATATGGTATAGAGTATGCTTTACATACCTGACTGTCAACCTTCAATACTAGTCCCAAATGGACTTCCCGTCTTTTCGGATTACTTATCTACAATGAACATATATAGCAATCTAGTATTAGCAACCAAACGTCACAATTCAATTATTTGAATTCACCAAACTAGTGGTTAAGTAGTAAGACTTAATTACACCATAAAGGGTGTCACTTTAACCCTCTTATACTCCAATTGCATTCACATGCCATGCATATTCATACAACATCCTCCAATATCAAGTTTGGATTCATTTATCCTTCCAACTAATCCATTAAACCAAATTGAGCCATAGACATAAATAATCATCAATTCAATAGTATATCACCATATACACCTTCCATAACTCAATTACCATATCCACCTTCCACAATTCAATACAACCAAACCATGTAAAATTGTCCATAACCCTATTTCCATCACCTTTCAATAACAAGCAATACATATAATCCTCTATCACACATATACATATGGAAAGGAACAAAGGAAAACAATATTCATACCTTAGAATTCACCTCTTGGTTATGCAATCCTGTTTGCACAAATAATAGGTGTCGTTCGAAGCTCTCGAGATGACAAACCCAGTTATCGGATTACTTTGGAATTTCTACGGTTGAATCAAAAGTAATTTAAAGGTCAAATTTGGCTAGGGTTTGTTCTTTCTCAATGATTGATGATGAAAATGAGTTTTTGAACTCATATACATATATATATACACATATTCCCGTCCATAATATAATAGGAAATTACCAAAATGCCTTTAAAATTTAAATAATGTCAAATCTGTCCTTTGGTGGACTGTTTTGATAAGCTAAAGTAGATCGACCATAACTCTTTTCTCCGATATTAGATTTGGGTGAAATTGGTATAGTTGGAAAGATAATTGAAAGGTCTTTCATTTCATATAAAGTAGGACACCAAGTTCGTCCCGTACAAGGAGTTATGGTCGTTTGAAGTTGACTTTAAAAATCTGTTTTGATAGGCTGAAGTAAAACGGGTATAACTCCTTACTCAGACGTTGGATTTGGATGAAACCAATTGCATTGGAAAGAAGACTCAAATATATTTCTTCTCATAGGTTAAATATCTCCCAGTTCATTATATTAAGGGAGTTATGATCATTCAAAGTTGACCGAAAAATTCGGCTGGCCTCAGTAGTTTGTGTGCAGAAAATTTTCCTGCACATTTACTATTTCCAAATATCCCGGCCACCGTTATATAGTTTCGAACGTGCTCGATTATATCCGAAACCTATCCATTTTTGGAAACCTTTATGTCGTTGGAAATCTTATTCAATAACCTTCGCATGGAACCATCGACGGGCAAATTCCGGTATAAATAAAATAAAAAATTAATTCCATATAAATAAGACCAATACACGTACTTGAATACGCCAATACACGTACTTGAATACGGGGTGTTACATCCTTCCCCCTTTAGGTCATTCGTCCTCGAATGTTAGCATAGTTATTCAACCGAAACAAGTTCAAGTCCATCATTAATATTCACATCATCACATAAATACTATGCATATATAAAAAAAACTTACTTGTTAATGTTCTAACTCCGTTTCTTGAACTTTCTCTTCATCTTTGAACAAATGAGGGTACTTAGGTTTCATTGCTTCCTCAGCTTCCCATGTGATCTCTTCCCTTTGACGATTTCTCCAACGTACTTTCACAGATGCTATCTCTTTATTTCTCATCTTCTTAACTTGGCGATCTAGAATAGCAATAGGCACTTCCTCATAGGTAAGATCTTCCGCAAGTTGCACATCCTCAGTAGAAGTGATATGTGATGGATCTCCGATGCACTTTCGAAGCATTGACACATAAAATACCTGATGTACTGATGAGAGCTCTTGGGGTAGCTCTAATTCATATGCAACTTGTCCAAACCTTCGAGTGATCTTATACGGACCTATAGAACGCGGACTCAACTTCCTTTTCTTTCCAAATCTCATTACCCCTTTCATTGGTGATACCTTCAAAAATACCCAATCACCTATAGAAAACTCTAGCCCTCTTTTTCTACTATCCGCATATGACTTGTGTCGACTTTGAGCTATTTTCAGTCATTGCTGAATTACTTTAACCTTCTCTATATCTTGATAAACAATATCCGGTCCGAACAAAAGAGTTTCACCTACTTCGAACCATCTTATTGGTGATATACACTTCCTTCCATATAAAGCTTCATATGGTGCTATTTGGCTACTTGAATGATAGCTATTATTGTAGGCAAACTCAATAAGAGGTAAATGATCATCCCAGTTGCCCTTAAAATCTATTACACAAGCTCGTAGCATATCTTCAAGTGTTTGGATGGTACGTTCTGCTTGTCCATCTGTTTGAGGGTGAAAAGTTGTACTCAACTTCACTTGTGTTCCCAAACACCTCTGAAAAGACTTCCAAAAGTTTGCGGTAAATTGGGTTCCCCGATCTGATATAATAGAGATTGGCACTCCATGTAATCGGACTATCTCTTTAATGTACAGCTTTGCATACTCTTTAACTGTGTAAGTGGTCCTAACTGGTAGGAAATGTGCCGATTGGGTAAGCCTATCAACAATCACCCATATAGAATCAAACTTCCAGGATGTACGAGGCAAACCAATAACGAAATCCATATTGATCATGTCCCACTTCCAGCTTGGAAGATCAATGCATTGCATAAAACCTCCGAGTTTTTGGTGCTCAACTTTAACTCTTTGACAATTTGAACATTCAGCTATAAATTTTGCAATGCTCTTCTTCATGTCATTCCACCAATACATATCTTTCAAATCTTGATACATTTTGGTTGATCCTGGATGAATGGAAGACCTTGAACAATGTGCCTCTATCATAATCTTCTTTCTTAGCCCGTCTACATCCGGCACACACAATCAGTTTTGGCACTGAAATACTCCTTCTCGCGTAAGCTCAAATGCCTTGGTCGCACCACTCTGAATGTTCTGCTTAAGCTGTAATAAAATAGGATCTGCATATTGCTTCTCTTTCACTTTAGCTACTAATGAAGATTCCGCAGCATTATGTACGATAAGCTCTTTATCCGGAGTTTCAAGAAGGAGAACTCCCAAACTAGCTAACTGGTGAAGATCTTTAATCATCCCTTGCCTTTCTATAGGAGCCATCATAGACTTACGACTTAACACATCAGCTACCACATTTTCTTTCCCTAGATGGTACAAGATATCAACATCGTAGTCCTTTAATAGTTTAAGCCATCTCCGCTGCCTTAAATTTAGATCCTTCTGATTAAAAATATATTGCAAGCTCTTATGGTCAGTATATATATCAACATGAACCCCATATAAGTAGTGGCGCCATATCTTTAAAGCAAAAATAACTGCTGTCAGCTCAAGATCGTGTGTAGGATAATTTTTCTCATGTGACCGCAATTGTCTAGAAGCATATGCTATTACCTTACCATGCTGTATCAATACACATCCTAAACCAATTCTGGAAGTATCACAATACACTGTATACCCTTTGGTGCCTTCTGGAAGTACCAACACGGGTGTAGAAATCAACTTGTTCTTTAAATCTTGAAAACTCTTCTCACAGGCATCATTCCATTGGAATTTGGATGCTTTATGGGTTAGCTTGGTTAAGGGTGCTGAAATGGAAGAAAAACCTTCAACAAACCTTCTATAATAATCGGCCAACCCAAGAAAACTACGAATCTCCGTAGGCATTGTGGGCCTTGTCCAGTTCTTCACAGCTTCTATCTTTTGAGCATCAACCTTTATCCCTTCACTAGATACAATATGACCCAAAAATGCCACCGACATTAACCAAAACTCACATTTAGAGAACTTTGCATAAAGCTTACAATCACGAAGAGTCTGCAATGCCTGTCGTAAGTGATTGGCATGGTCCTCTTCTGATCTAGAATAAACTAGAATATCATCTATAAAAGCTATCACAAATACATCCAGGAATGGCTTAAACACCCTATTCATCAAATCCATAAAAGTTGCGGGTGCATTTGTTAGCCCAAATGACATAACTAGAAACTTATAATGACCATACCATGTTCGAAAAGCTGTCTTGGGTATCATTCTCTTTGAACCTCACTTGGTGGTAACCTGACCTCAAATCAATCTTATAAAAGCACTTGGCGCCCTGTAACTGATCAAATAAATCATCAATTCTTGGGAGAGGATATTTATTCTTAATAGTCACCTTATTCAATTGTCGATAATCAATACACATCCTCAGCGAGCCATCCTTTTTGCGCACAAATAACACTGGTGCTCCCCAGGGGGACATACTAGGCCTTATGAATCCCTTCTCTAGAAAATCTTTCAATTGCTCTTTCAATTCTCGTAATTCTGCTGGGGCCATTCTATATGGAGGAATGGAGATTGGTTGGGTGCCAGGTATTACATCAATACCAAACTCTACTTCTCGTTCAGGAGGCAAACCTGGAAGATCTTCAGGAAATACATCAGAAAATTCATTTACCACCGGAACAGCGTGAAGAGTTGGTGGCTCCGCTTCTGTATCCCTTACTCTAACTAAATTATATATGTATCCCTTGGAAATCATTCTTCTTGCCTTAAAATAAGAAATAAATCTACCTCTTGGCGCGCCAATTTCACCTTTCCATTCAAGGACTGATTCATTTGGAAAATGGAAATATACCTTTTTCGTGCAGCAATCAATTGTGGCATAACAAGACGCCAACCAGTCCATACCCATTATAACATCAAAATCTACCATTTCTAACTCCACAAGATCAGCCATCGTATCACGACCATAAACAGTTACTATGCAGTTTCGGTAAACCCTTCTAGTTATAATAGATTCCCCAACCGGTGTGGACACTTCAAATGGCTTAACTAACAATTCGGGTATTCTTTCGAACTTTCCAGCAACTAATGGAGTAACATAAGATAATGTAGAACCGGGATCAATTAAGGCATATACATCGAATGAAAAGATAGACAACATACCCGTAACCACATCTGGGGAAGCCTCTAAATTCTGTGGATCCGCTAGAGCATACGTACGATTTTGAGCCCCGCTAGAACTCGTGGCTCCTCTATCACCTCTAATACGACCCATTGATTGTGCACCCCTTTCTGAATAAGGCATCGATGATGATGATGCAACAAATAACCCCGTAGGTCGTGCCATACCCCCTATGCCCCTTCGTGGGTATTTTCTCATCATATGCCCCGACATATCGCACCAAAAGCAAACATTGGTCCCCAGCCGACATGCGCCCAAATGATACCTTCCACATTTATTACATGGCTCTCGAAGAGGTCTCGATTGGCTCATATTCCCTTGCCCTTGGTACCCCACTGTCCGCAAACTCTGACTCTCACTTCTGTGCCCAAATTGATTTCCTCTGGACCCTTGGAACTGTGGTAGGGCACTAGCTGTAGAATAAGAAGATAATGGCCTAGGTGGTCTAGCAGAAAACTGTAGTCTGAACCCTCCTTGGGATGCCATGAACTGCTCTGTAGATCTGGCCCTCTTGGAATATTCTCTTTCTAATTCTTGTGTTCTTCTCCTCTACCTCTGATCTTCCATTTTCCTTGCAAAAGCTTGGATCCTCGCTATGTCCATATCTTTGTTCAAAGCGGCAATAGTACAATCTCTAACCAAATATGGATCCAGCCTATCCACATATTAATGAACTCTGTCATCCATAGTAGCTACAACATTAGGAGCATATCTCGACAAGGAATTAAATCGAAGACTGTACTCCCTCACGCTCATATTCCCCTGACGAAGATTTAAAAACTGATTTGCACGGGCCTGACGAATCTTGAATGGAAGATAATGATCAAGAAATGCCTCTTTAAACTCTTTCCAAGTAGCTGGGGGTGCATCAATACCCCTAGATCATTTTCAGTCCTCGTACCAACATATAGCCTCCCTTTTGAATCTATATGCCGCTAACTCCACTGTCTCTCTACCAGTTACATGCATAACATCTAAGGCCCTTTGAATTTGATCAATAAAGTCCTGTGGGTCCTCGTTAAGATCTGATCCAGTAAAAGTGGGAGGATCCATCTTAAGAAAATCCTGTGTTCGAAGGCTAGCCGCCCTATCTGTACCACTAGGACCCGTGGTAGGAATGGCTTGCCCTTGAGCTTGCCCAGCAACTATACGAGTCAAAAGTTGCACTGTATTTCTAAGATCTTAATCAGCAGCATTAATAGGTGGCTCTGGGGATATAGTTCTCCTCCCTCTTATTTCTTTCGGAGTGGAAGAAGTTTCTGATGCACGCTCAGCTGGAGCCTCACTTTGATTAGCTGGTATAGTGGGTGACTTACTAGTCCCCTCTCCGGTAGCCACATCTACTTGCTTACCGGTATTCTTGCTTCTGGTAACCGGCATCATTACAATAATAAGAGAAACAAACGGATTCAGTGGTCAACTATGACTTCATATACAATATAGGCTTTATCGCACGATCTAAGACATGAAGAAAAGAGATAATTCCTAAATGTCCATAGCCTCCTGTTTATAGATGTGGTGCACGACACACCGATAAACAAGACTCTACATAGACACGGCTTTGTAGACTTACTAGGACGAACTTCTCTGATACCACTTTTGTCAGGCCTCAAATCCTATTGGGGCGGACTGGCACCCGTAACCGAGGAGGCCCGGGAGAACCAGCTCATAACCTTATACTTCCCATACATACCTCTATGACAACCCGAAATTCGGACAGCATCATCTCGCACATAAAAGAAAATAATCACATGTATAAGCTCGAGCACACATATATATGTATATACAATACTTGGTCGTTGGAGCCATCACGTCTATTAACAAAACACCACTTTGACTGTACATTAGGTCTACAAAGCCTCTAGACAATACACAGAGTTTAACTAAGGTCGGGACACACCCCGTCATATAACTAACTTCTATACAATACCAAAAGTTACTGTATATGACACGGAAAGCCCCGAAGCAAACTGGAGCTCACCAAAAGCAGTTAGATATCCAAGCTCCTACTTGTACGGTGTATGAGCTGAGGTACCTGTGCCTGCAGCATGAAATGCAGGTCCCCCGTGGGGGACGTCAGTACGAAATATGTACTGAGTATGTAAAGTTGTAGATAATCACATATGATATAGGAGCTCAATAGAAATCAGAAACAAGTGAATAAATCATAATAGGAGTGGACCACACTTACTAGAACTTGTGACAACCTATACATTGTATTTATTCAATCACTTTACCTTCGTTCTTATCATCTTTGTAATCATTACTGTACTGTACTGTGACCATTAGGCTGCCTCCAGTACATATCAACTGGGATCGACCCATGATAAGCTTATGCCCCTGGGATACCACCCGATAAGAGAGAACTTCCATCACTTAGTTCAATTAATCTTTGAGATTGTTATTTTGGTCGCCACCACATTTTTGATACTTTTAAACAATGATACATCAATATGAGACATATAAATAGACCATTAATGCAATAACAATGAAGTAAGAACTCATTGTACATCAATGAAGTGTTTTGGAGTCATCAATACCATAACAATGAAGTAGGAACTTATTGGTATATCAATGAAACGTTTTGGAGTCATTAATAGCACATGGATCTTGTTTGAGTAACCGGATACCTTCTAACATTCATTAGTGTAATAAACATGTAAGATTTGGAAAACAAGTAAGTATTGGAATGTCTTGACATCTTGTAGGGTGGAAACAAGTTCATTGGTAACGTAGGACATCATACAAAACCATTATGGATCACATGTTATTGAATAACTTTGGAAACTTTCTTAATAGAACAATTGTTCACTTTCGTGCCAAAGATATGATATAGAGTATGCTTTACATACCTGACTGTCAACCTTCAATACTAGTCCCAAATGGACTTCCCGTCTTTTCGGATTACTTATCTACAATGAACATATATAGCAATCTAGTATTAGCAACCAAACGTCACAATTCAATTATTTGAATTCACCAAACTAGTGGTTAAGTAGTAAGCCTTAATTACACCATAAAGGGTGTCACTTTAACCCTCTTATACTCCAATTGCATTCACATACCATGCATATTCATACAACATCCTCCAATATCAAGTTTGGATTCATTTATCCTTCCAACTAATCCATTAAACCAAATTGAGCCATAGACATAAATAATCATCAATTCAATAGTATATCACCATATCCACCTTCCATAACTCAATTACCATATCCACCTTCCACAATTCAATATAACCAAACCATGCAAAATAGTCCATAACCCTATTTCCATCACCTTTCAATAACAACCAATACATATAATCATTTATCACACATATACATATGGAAAGGAACAAAGGAAAACAATATTCATACCTTAGAATTCACCTCTTGATTATGCAATCCTGTTTGCACAAATAATAGGTGTCGTTCGAAGCTCTCGAGATGACAAACGCAGTTATCAGATTACTTTCAAAAGTAATTTAAAGGTCAAATTTGACTAGAGTTTGTTCTTTCTCAATGATTGATGATGAAAATAAATTTTTGAACTCATATACATGTATATATACACATATTCCCGTCCATAATATAATAGAAAATTACCAAAATGACTTTAAAATTTAAATAATGTCAAATCTGTCCTTTGGTGGACTGTTTTGATAAGCTAAAGTAGATCGACCATAACTCTTTGTTCCGATATCGGATTTGGGTGAAATTGGTATCGTTGGAAAGATAATTGAAAAGTCTTTCATTTCATATAAAGTAGGCCATCCAGTTCGTCCTGTACAAGAATTTATGGTCGTTTGAAGTTGACCTTAAAAATCTGTTTTTATAGGCTGAAGTAAAACGGGTATAACTCCTTACTCAGACGTTGGATTTGGATGAAACCAATTTCATTGGAAAGAAGACTCAAAGATATTTCTTCTCATAGGTCGCAGATCTCCCAGTTCATTATATTAAGGGAGTTATAATCGTTCAAAGTTGACCCAAAAATTCGGCTGGCCTCAGTAGTTTGTGTGCAGGAAATTTTCCTGCACATTTACTATTCCCAAATATCCTGGCCACCGTTTTATAGTTTCGAACGTGCTCGATTATATCCGAAACCTATCCGTTTTTGGAAATCTTTATGTCGTTGGAAATCTTATTCAATAACCTTCGCATGGAACTATCGACGGGCAAATTCCGGTATAAATAAAATAAAAAATTAATTCCATATAAATAAGACCAATACACGTACTTGAATAAGCCAATACACGTACTTGAATACGGGGTGTTACAATCTGTATCTATAATATATAAGCTATATCTATAATCTATCTATACTTTATATCTATAATATATTAAAAGGGTGAAGGGCCTTAAAAAAATTATTTGAGCTTTTTGTCCTTCATTAAAAGTCTTTAATTTTGATAAAATTGTCTTTTCACCATATTTTCCTAATATTTAAGAGAAAAATTAATTAAATATGATCATGATAAAACATTTCCTTGTTAGAAGTCATCAGAATTAATTACAATTAATACTTTTTTCATTAGTTTAAGAATTCTAAATCAACTTAATTTGATTTTAAAAGATTTGAAAAATCTAGAAATAAATATAAAAGCTTTAGAATAAGAGAAATTTAAGAAATACCAAACTTTTAAAAGTTTTAAGCACGTAATAAGAATGTAATTAATGATTTTGTAAAGATTTGACTTTAAAAATAAAGAAAGATCTTAAATATATATAAAAAAAATAATAACCGTACCACAAATATAATTTACATTGATGCGTCTCTCTTAATCTCAGTCAACAAGGAAAAGATGTATTGCATGACAAACGCAAAAGTGGTGATGTAAAATATATATGTGCTTACACTAAAATATATGTTTTATTTACATTATTGTATTAAAGTGTAAAGAATTTTTGAAAAGTAATTTAAACTTTTACATTTTATTAAAAATCTCCACAAATATTATATTATGATCAAACGTTATACGTGAAAGGCATGTCGGGTTAAACTAGTACTCCTACTAGATATAAGTATGGGTTAAGGTGAGAATTTTTCAAGCAACTTTAAAAAGCCGCATATGACTGACTTAAGCCTATTTTTTAATTTCATTTTTCATTCACCAATAAGTGCAACTCGCCAATGAGGGCAAATAAGTCAAAAGACATTTGAGTAGCGAAACCTACTTCTGTTTGCTAACACTGCAAATGGGTAAAAACTCCACTAAAAGCTAATATTTGCATTGTGGCCGCCGGTCGCCGATTTCATTAGAGCTCCCAGGTAATATTTATTCAATTTATTAGCTTTAACAAAAAATTTCTATCTTTATTGAATTGTTAAACCTTAATTTGCTGTTTTATGTATATTTATTTTTATTGATTAGTTACAACTAATTTAACAAAAAAAATTCTATTTTAATTGAATTGTTAAGCCTTGATTGATGGTTAGAATTATGCAGGTATTAGTTGTGCGGTGCGGGTATTAGTTAAGTGGGTTTTTAGGATTAGTTGTTCCATCCTCTACACTGCATAAGGTGATACACCAATTTCACATGTATTAGTTATGCCGTATTAATTTTATACATGAATAACTTGCTTCCTAACTAGCTACCATATTAGTTGTGTGGGTATTAGTTATTAGTTGTGTGGGTATTAGTTATGTGTGTATCAGTGTTAGGTATTCCATCTTCTAAGTTGCATAAGATAATACACCAATTCTCCCATAACTTATAAATGTATTAGTTATGTGGGTTTATAAATTACAAACCAAATGTTGTAGTATTAATTTTAAACATGAATAACTTCCTGACTAGCTACCAAATGTTGTATTGATTTTAAACACGAATAACTTCCTGACTAGCTACCAAATGTTGTGTATTAATTTTAAACATGAATAACTTCCTGACTAGCTACCAAACGTTGTATAACTTATACGGAAATTAATGCATGCATTAGTTATCCTTTTTTTGGATAACCGTGGTGTCCAGGCCAGCTTGCGCGCACCTCAACTAAACAAACGGAATACCTACCACCTCCCACCAGCAACAGGTACCAGGTACCGGGTAACTCTGTCCACCAAGGCTAGAACAGATGGAAAAAAATCACCTAGTGTTTGTCTGGAATTGAACCTGAGACCTCATGGTGTTCATCCCAACTGCGTTGAATCACTAGGCCACACCCTTGGGTGCATGCATGCATTAGTTATCTATTCACTGGAAAAAACGTAATGGAATAGTCTAGCTGTAAATTTTGCACTCAAGGCTGAAAAAATATTCTATTTCCTGAGTACATATTTTCATAGTCCAAGGATTTTAAGGCACATTTAATAAGCTTTTCAATGGAAATTTTATTTAATTTGAATTGGTGAGTGTGATTGGTTGATCATTTGTTTTTGTACGTCTACCGATGCAGTTTTTTTTCATTTTACTTTGCAGTCTTAGCTCTATATTGGAAATCGAGAATATAAAAGATGGTGCAATACAACTTTAAGAAGATTACGGTGGTTCCCAACGGGAAGGACTTTGTCGATATCATTCTGTCTCGTACACAGCGTCAAACACCTACTGTTGTGCACAAAGGATATGCTATCGCTCGTATCCGTCAGTTTTACATGCGCAAAGTGAAATATACGCAGCAGAATTTCTATGACAAGCTCTCCACCATTATTGATGAGTTTCCCAGGCTTGATGACATCCATCCTTTCTATGGGGACCTTCTTCATGTGCTCTACAACAAAGACCACTACAAGCTTGCCCTTGGCCAAATTAATACCGCTAGAAATTTGATTTCTAAAGTAGCTAAAGATTATGTGAAATTGTTGAAATATGGTGACTCACTCTATCGCTGCAAGTCCCTGAAAGTTGCGGCTCTTGGGCGTATGTGCACTGTTATAAAGCGCATTGGCCCAAGTTTAGCTTATTTGGAACAGATTAGGCAGCACATGGCAAGACTTCCCTCAATTGATCCCAATACTCGAACCATCTTGATTTGTGGGTATCCAAATGTTGGCAAGAGCTCATTCATCAACAAGATTACAAGAGCAGATGTGGATGTGCAGCCTTATGCCTTCACTACTAAGTCCTTGTTTGTAGGTCATACTGATTACAAATATCTGAGGTATCAAGTGATCGACACCCCAGGGATATTGGATAGGCCGTTTGAGGATCGTAATATCATAGAAATGTGCAGTATTACAGCTCTAGCACATCTGAGGGCCGCTGTGTTATTTTTCCTTGATATTTCTGGGTCTTGTGGCTATAGCATTGCGCAACAGGCTGCTCTTTTCCACAGCATCAAGTCACTTTTTATGAACAAACCATTGATGATCGTATGCAACAAAACGGACTTGCAGCCATTAGAAGGGATTTCCGAGGAAGATAAGAAGTTAGTCACGGAGATGAAAGATGAAGCTATGAAGACAGTGATAGGTCAAGGTGGCGAGCCAACAGATGAAGCAGGTGTGCTGCTAACTATGAGCACTTTGACTGAAGATGGGGTAATTGCAGTAAAGAATGCAGCTTGTGAGAGGTTACTGAATCAAAGGGTGGAGTTGAAAATGAAGTCGAAAAAGTTAAATGACTGCTTGAACCGCTTCCATGTTGCTATGCCAAAACCACGTGACCAGAAAGAGAGGCCACCATGCATACCTGAGGCAGTGTTGGAAGCCAGAGCGAAGCAGGCTGAGGCAGATGTTGAGAAACAGAAAAGGAAGCTGGAGAGAGATATGGAGAATGAGAATGGAGGTGCTGGTGTTTATTCTGCAAGCTTGAGGAAGCACTATCTATTAGCAAATGAAGAGTGGAAGGAAGATATAATGCCTGAAATTTTAGATGGGCACAATGTCTATGACTTTGTTGACCCTGATATCTTACAAAGGCTTGAAGAATTGGAGAGAGAAGAAGGTCTTCGTCAGGAAAAAGAAGGAGATGATGATTTTGAGATGGATGGTGCAGAGCTGACCCCTGAAGAACAAGCAGCATTGGCTGAAATCCGGAAAAAGAAAAGTTTGCTCATTCAACAGCATAGAATGAAGAAGAGCACCGCGGAGAGCCGACCCACTGTACCAAGAAAGTTTGATAAAGACAAGGAGTTTACTTTAAAAAGAATGGGAAGACAGTTATCTGCTTTGGGAGTGGATCCAACTCTAGCTATCGAACGAGCCAGAAGTAAATCAAGGGGTCGTAAGCGAGAGAGATCAGCTGAACGTGGAGATGGCATTGGTAATGATGCAATGGATGTAGACGAGATTACTCCCAGCAAGAAGCAACGTAGGCATAGATCACCTTCCATGGCAATTTCAAGGTCAAGGTCAAGGTCACGACCTCGAAATGAATTTGTTCCAGGGGAGGGCTTCAAGGACAAACCCCAGAAGGAAAGAGCTATAAAGATGTTCAAGAAATCTGCTAATAAGAGGAACAAGGATGCTCGGCGGGGAGAGGCTGATAGAGTCATTCCTACTCTTAAACCAAAACATCTCTTCTCTGGAAAGCGATCAAGTGGCAAAACTGATAGGCGGTAGTTACCAGGTATATCTTACAACCCCTTTTAAGTTCCTTCACTGACATTTCTATGACAGTTGTATCCAGGTATATCTTACAACCCCTTTTAAGTTCCTTCACTGACATTTCTATGACAGTTGTATACTTTTCGAGTGTTCAGAACTTCTGTTGGTGCTTATTTGGTTCCTTTCTCATATTTAGATTGCAAGATTACAATTATTACCTTCTGTGGTTGGCATGATCATGGAATTTGCTGATGAGTCAAGATGTTTTTTGTTGCAAAAATTTGGGTGGCAGACGGATGGACATACAGAAAAAACCTTGTTGGAATGCCAGTTCAACTCGACTTATTTTTGATACTCTGTTATACAATTTTGGAACTAACCTTGATTTGTTATCTAAGTTGGTATTTTTTTCTTAGGTTCAATTTTGGTAGAATTCAGTTTTCCTTTAATAAAAAAGATACGAGGAACATGTCGAGACTACAGATTGAGTATTTCATTTGTGTTAGAGATGCAGCTGTATTTACTGCCTTCGATTATGCAATTTTGTTTCTTAGATGCTGGTTAGAAGATCCTTATCCCATGTTAATGAACTCCATTACATTACAACAACATACCCAGTGGTACGCTGTACCACTACCTCAGAAGTGAGGTAGAGAAGTTGTTTCCGGTAGACCCTCTCAAGGCAAATACAATCCAGAAACAGATGTAATAGAAGTACAAAAGACACAATAAGGTGTAACACATTAGCAAATAGAACTTCATTATATTAGAAGGCAAAAGAGAAAAAAGAAACGTGTTTTGGTGTTGCAACACTGGGATATAATCAGGTCCCCTCTAAAATGCAGCAAATGTCCAAGTCATGATAGTGGTAAAGTTTCAAGCAAAAATGAGAAACATGCAGCTAGTGGAAGTCCAATGCTTCAAAGGCCATTCAACTCGCAAGCAATGTGCAGCAGTTTTATTTTGCTCGTTCCTTGAAAAAATATTAACTAAAAGAGTAATTTGATTAAATGATATAGGACTTCTTGCTTATATTGTGAATTTAATTTACTCTCCTTTTTCTACTCCTTCCTTTTCAAAATGGTTGGCCCAACTTGGCACTTCCACTTAAGAAAATATATGTACAAATCACATAAATCTCTTTTCTAATGAAAGTATTTACTTAAAATCCCGATTGGCTTTCTCTTTCCCAATTTTGGGTAATATACTTATACATTTGGTGGACTCTCCTACATTGTTGGAATATATGAGAAAACTGATTAGCCTATATTTATGGAAAGACAAATGAGATACTAGCCTTCTCTTCCTTAATTAACGCCATTAATTACCTATCATTATGTGGTGCATTTAAATATAACAACTGAAATTCCAATTCAAAAAATATCGTAAACATCATAATTAATTTTTTTTGGGTTGTAAAACGATTTGGTAAGAAAAAAAGGTCGACATCTGCTTTCTTCACTTCTCCAAAAAATCAACATGAACATCCTGATATTGTTGTGTCATTCAGGTATTTGGGAGTCGAAAATTATTTATCAATCCTACAAAAGTGAAGGAATTATTGTTTCAGAATGTATAACGTTCTTGAAATTGATTTCGACGATTGCGACGGAATTGAATATTGATAAAGTTCGTAAAAAAATTGAAGTAAAATACATTGTTGAAGATAATTCTCTCCAATTATCATAAGGAATGACAATGGAGTGAGGGTGTACATTGAGTTGAAGAGAAATTTTTCAGGACAAGTACAATAAGGATATTGAGTTTGATAGTGAAACAGGGGTTGTTCTTTGTATTGAAGGTAGTGAATCTGATTTTGTTGCGTTAACGATCATTGAAACGCAAAATCAGTATTCATTATACGTTCCAGAATTTATATTTAAATGTGTTGAAGGTTTAATGTATGGTTATAATCTAACAAAAGTTTTGTACAAATTTTCGTTTTCATATTATTTTTTGTTTGTTGAAAAAATTATTAGTAACGTATAATATATACTCATACATTCGGATGAATGTATGATGAAACCTTGAAACACGTAAATTCATAATTTAATGAAAATAATGAATTTTATATCTATATTATAATACAATGACTACCTGTTTATATTTGATGTGGCTATATACTGCACTATCGTAACAAAGACTGTAAATGGGTCCTCAAGGCGTCTTGTATGAATCAATCAAAAATATTTGTGATAAAAACATTTGTTTCAGAACATACATGCAGTCTTAGTGATAGAGTACTGAATAACTTGGTTGCGACAACAACTTTTGTGAGTGAATTTACATCACCAAAATTAATGAATCGCAAGAGAATAACTTGGAATGTTCCTCAATTTTTAGAAGATGAAAAAGTTGTGCCGCCCAAATACAGAAGACCTCCGGGTAGGTCAAAAAAAGGAAGGCATTTGAAATTAAGTGAATCACTTTCTTCAAATTCGAACTGTTGCGGTAAATGCAGACATGTAAGTCAGTGAATCACTTTCTTCAAATTCGAACTGTTGCGGTAAATGCAGACATGTAAGTCACAACCGAAGGACGTGCGATTTTTTCCCAAAGGAAAAATGAAGAAGATAATTTGTTTTTCCATATGCTGATGCTTAGTTTTGTTTTGTTTAAATAATCATTTTACTTTGTTTATGATGATACTCTGGAATAATTTTGAACTATGTTTTATATTGTTATTTGAAGTTTAGTTCTTAATAATTCTTTGAGATTGTCACAACAATGTTCTACATTATACATAGATCATATTGCATTCCTTTTCTATTTACCTTTATAATGTACATACAGGTGTATAAATACTATCTAATTTGACAGCTATAACACTAAATATTCATTCATATGTATTGTATAACAAACAATTAAAGATTACACCGTTACACCTATGTAATGTGTAACATGCCTTTTTATAATTGAAATCATGTACAGTTTCATGTTTAAACAACAAAAGTTCGGCACACTCATGTGTGGTATTTAATTCAAATTTAAGGTGCCGTTGTATAATGTGTTATGTGTATGATAATGTATTATACTTAAGTTTATATGTATGATACTTTTATCAGGGAAGGAATTTATGTGGTTTATACTTTTTAAAATTTATGTGGTTATATGTGTGATAATGTATTATACATTTATTACTTTGTATGTAAAAGACATCATTCCTCCCCTCTGAATTTGTCGTCAAAATTTACTTTAACACTTAAACATAACTTATAATTATTTACCCCCCTTAATAACTTTCAACTGAATTTTTTACCACCCTAATTGCTGACGTGGCTAATTTTTTAAAAATCAGCGCATAAATAGCTTTAAAACGTGAAAAAAAAATGGGGTCCACAATTTTTTTAAAAATCAGCGCACAAATTTTCTTTCTTTATATATATATATATATATAAGAAGAAGAAAACATCTTCTCCACTTCTTCATCTTCTTCAACCCCGCCCCCCACCTCCCAACCCCAACCCCCAGCACATCGTTGTAACATTGAATTTAATTTTTTCTTCTTTCCAACAATGAATCTGAATATTTGTCAATTCCTTGTTAATTTTGATTGTTAAAAACGTTAAGGGAGTTACAATTGAAGGTTGAAATAATATTTTAATGGAGAAAAAATCTTAAATTGATTTGAGATTTTGTGTATTGATGTGTTTTTGTGATCATATACTTGTATTTAGTCCATTGTTAGATTTGCTCAAGTTAATTCACGTCAATTTTTCATTTGATGACGAAAAAAACTCATTGAAAAGCTTGCAACAATGGAAAATATTGATAGGTGGGTTCTTCTAAAACTGACACTGTCTGAATCTACACCATAACTTATGGTGGTGGAATTGTCTCTGTAGGTTAATTTGTGGAATTGTAAATTTGTCTTAGAAAATTATCCCTTAATTCAATGTGTATGATTAAGGAGGGGAACGAGGGGAGGGGTTGCCTGAAGAAGAAGAAGAAAAAAAAGGAATTGGGGTGGGGTGGGGGTGGGGGCTGTGAAAAAGAAGAAGGAAAGGGAGGGGTGTGGGTGGGGGCGCTATATATATATATATATATATATGTAAAAATAGTATATATATATAAAAAGTATGTGTGGGGGATTACTTTTTTAAAAAAAAATATATAATTTCTTACGTGGTAATGACATGACACTGATGTGGCACTGATTTGGCAATGACATGGCGCGTGTGTAGTGCACTCTCCGTTGTGAGAGTGGGATTTTGATTTTGAGGTTGAAATTAATTCAGTTGAAAGTTGTTAAGGGGGGTAAATAGTTATAAGTTAAGTTTAAGTGTTAAAGTAAGTTTTGACGACAAGTTCAGGGGGGAAATGATGTTTTTTCTCTTTCCAATATTAAATGTATGATTTGTACGCAAATAACAAAATGTTATAAATGTATGATATAGTTTTATACTTTAGTTTATATGTATGATTTTAAAATTTACGTTATTTTCGTTTAAGTTATTAGCTTTTAACAATATGTAGGATAATATGTTATACTTAACTTTAAATGTATGAGACACATGTTCTATGTAGTAGTCACATTCTGTATAATGCAGTCATTATATGTTATTAACTTATAAAAGAATTTCTGTACTGAAAAATATTATACATTAGATATACAATAGCACGTTATTGTGTAATCTATTGTTATACGTTATATATAAATCACCATTTAATGTAATACATGCCAATTTATATAGTACCAATACAATATAATGTACAACAAACGTAATAACTACCAAATTAGATAGTAATAATGCAATATGTTTTACGTCATTGCAATACACTTAATTAAAACATATGTATGTATAAGAAGATTAAGGACATCAATAAAATATAAATTACAATCCAACATCAAAAAATAAGATATGTATGTATAATTTGTTTTAATACATTAGTTTTCATCATAATTGCAATATACTATATGTATAAGGAACATTGGTAATAAAAAACAACAGTTCCCTATACATAGCATATATATGTATAAGCAGTTCCAATACATATAATACGTGATTACAATACAAAAAAAAAATTAATATGATTCTCAACTAAACACAAATTCTCCATACATATCAGTTCTATGTATAAGTAGTCACAATACATAAGTTATTACCTATACTACAGTAAATCAAATGTATAAGCAACTCTTCAAAATAGAGCAAAAACCCCAAGATCCGATTTGAAATAGATGAAAAATTATGAAACAAATCAACTCTGACAATGGTATGAGATTTGAGAATGCTTAAATCTTTTTGCTGGGTTTTTGATGAAACTATTTTTTTCTCTAGTATTGGATGAAATTGCAGTTTTTTTCCCTGAGTTTTTGACGAAAATGGAGATTTCTTTTTGTGTGGGTGTAAGATGAAATTGGAGAAAGATTTTTTTTTGGTGTGTGCATGTGTGATGAAATTGGAGAGAGATTACTATAGATCGCCGAAATTTGTGGGTGTGGAAAGATAATAAGGAGGTTTAATAGAGATAGATAATTGGAGAAATAATGTAGCAAGTTTTTAGACGGAAATTATGGAGATGTTTGGGATGTATAAGAAGGAAGAGAGAGAAAGTAAAAAAGGTAGAGATTTAAGTAATTAATTTGGGATTTTTATAATTTATTTTTTTCATGTAATAAGGTAACCTTGTGTATATATGTAATTTTTAGAAAATATTACGGGAAAAAGATATGGGTTGACCACTTTGAAAAGAAATGACCCACAATTTAAAAATGTGGACAATTGGAGCCAGTCGGCCCAATTTATTTTTATGTTTTAGCCATTTAGCCCAATTGGACACATGCAGTCTCTATACTCAATTGATACACTTTTATACCACATTGGTATACTTTTATACTACATTGATACACTTTTTAAAAAAGAAAAAAAAATTTATTCAAGCACATGCAGTCCCTATACCCAATTGATACTCTTTTATACCACATTGATACACTTTTATAACAAGATATGCAATGTCCATATACCCAGTTGATACTCTCTTATACTAGATTGATACACTTTTATACCACATTGATACAGTATATATACCACATAAATACACTTTTTACAAAGAAAATCTGTGCAAGTACATACAATAATTGCAATTAAAGATTGTATAGAAATTATGTAACTGTCATATAGAATGGGTATATAAACTGTAAAGTTATTGTACAAAATATATTTTTTATGATGTGTACAAATTATATCATTGTTATATAGAAACATAAAAATAAAATAAATAGCATCATCAAATAGCTAGAGAAAAATAACCATAAACTTATATTTGATTGTTTAAATAATAAAGAGCAAATTATTATTTTTTGTACTAAACCAGCAGGAAAAATGAAACTAGAAAAAAAGCTAAAAAAAAAGAAGAAGAAGTAAACTGACAATTATAAAAAACGAAAATAAAAAGAAGCAGCGGAAGAAGCTTACCAAAGTTGGTCGCTATTTGGTCAACAAATGCGGCTATAAATTGAAAATTAAGCATTTGGCTATTTTTTGAGATTAGTTTCAGCCGCGTTAAGCGTATGAAATGGCTATTTACTGGGTTTTTAGTTTTAGGGCCTACTTTTAGGATATTATTTTAATTTTAGGTGTCATTTTTGTCCTTTCTCCAAATATTAATTAGGTTCTTATTTTATCAAATTAGTCTTATTAATTATGTTTTGAAAGTATAAATGTAAGTATATACACTTTATGTAGTCATTTAATAATAGGGGTAATTTTGAAATAATATAATAAAATTATCTTAATTTCATAAATGGCACAATTAAATTGAAATAAATATTTTTAACAAGTGGATCAATTATTTTTTAACGTAGGGAGTACATATCTCTCCGCGTTTAATAGTTTAGAATAAAGGTACGGAATTAACTCCTTAAGTCCTTAATCATACAATTTTTGTTTTCTAAAATGATACTCCGTTCGTTCGATTGTAAATTATTTTTAATAAGCACAACAAATAAAGTGGAGGGAGGAAGTATTCTGAATCAATTATCCTAAATTAGGACTAGGGATGTTCATGGTTCGATTTGCTTCGATTTTTGAGTAAAATTCAAATTAAACTAATCTAATCTCTATTTTAAAATTTTTAATATCAAATCAAATTAAATAAAAAAATTATTATTTGATTCTTGTTGATTTTGTTTGGTTTCACTTAAACATCCCAAACGTGTACGCATAATTTAAAAATTAAACATGAGTTGTCAAGATTCCTTTGCTCCCTGGTTGTCATCTAATTTGAGCTCAAGAAAGTGTGTTTGGTTTGAAAGAAAAATATTTTCTAAAAAATATTTTTCAATTTTCTTGATTGACTTAAATATTTTGAAAAATATTTTTAAAATCTAACTTATTTTTCTCAAATTTAAGGAAAATGACTTTCCTTCAAAAAGTAAGTAAAACATTTTCCAAAACTCTCTTTCAACTTTAATCTTAAGTTGAAATGTTCATACAACTCTCCAAATTACTCACCCCTACACCGACCCCCAATCCCGTACCCCCTACCACCCCATCCAAAAAATATATTTCAATTTTTTTTCTTACCTCATTCCTACCCATAATCAAAACCCCCACCCCCTTCCACTCTCCCAAGAAAACAATTTTATTTTATTTTTTTGAAAAAATCAAAAAAAATTCTTACCCCCACCAACCTCCCACCCCACCCCCACCCCCAAAAAAAAAAATATTTTTTCTTACCTTACCCCTACCACCTATTTTGACAATCCCAACTCCCACCTACCAGAATTCCCCCCTCCCCCTCCAAAAAAGAAAAAAAAATAAAAAAATTTAAATAAAAAAAAAATTCTTATTCCAGCCTTCTTATCCTATTCATTCTCATTGTTTTTATTAAACATATACAAATACTTTTAAAAACATATACTTACCCGATTTGTATAACGAACACAAGAATATAATTAAGAAACAACTTATTTTTCTAAAATCCGTTTTTCCTCCTCCATATCGAACACACCCTAAAAAAATATTTTTTGGGGTCAAAAATTATTATTTTTAAATATATTTTTATTCTTTAGCTAAACACTAAAATGTATTTTCTCACAAATTTTTTTTTATTCACCAACCAAACATAAGAAAACAAGTAAAAAAAATATTTTTCAGGAAAACATTTTTTAGGAAAATATTTTCCATGAAAAACATTTTCCTTCATACCAAACACACCCCAAATCCACATAATATGTTAAGAGGAGATGGGTATGTTTGGTATGAAGAAAAATATTTTTCATATATGTTTTCTTATTTTTCATGTTTGACCGGATAAATTTTGAAAAATATCTTCTTTAAGAAAAGATGTGTCTTAAAAAACGAGGAAAATAACTTCTTTGGGAAAACAAGTTCTCTATTTATTTTATCGTCCCATAAGCCTACTCACCCAATGCCTCCGACACCTACCATTTAAGCATCCCATCCTCGCCACCTTCGGGCAGAGGTGAATCCAGAATTTGAAGTCTGTGGGTGCATCATCGTTGTTAAAGGCGCGCATAAGCCCTGAAGCAAGACTCAAAATGTGTTGAGCTCTCGCCTTGCTTAATGTGCAGTTTAGGTTCTTATTTTTAATACATACTTTTCCTTGTCAATGAGGCATTTTGAAGAGACAAACATTAAACAATTGATATTTCACTTTATAAAAAAAAAATCAATTTCTTTGTTTATATATTTGTCATTCATGCTTATATTATTAGTCTTGAACTAGACATATATTTATATTTTTCTCCTTTTTATGTCTTTTTTTGTTAAATCTCATGTTTTATTTGTACTTTGTGCTTAAATACAATGGATCTTGAAGCTTTTTTGCGATTTTTGCTTTTGATAATACTGTGGTGCACCAATAATATCTTAATGTAGATGTTAGCAAGACTTTCAGTGTCGATTAAGGGATACTATCATATTCGATTGATCGTCAATGGCATGAACAGTACTGAAAAAATAAATATATAAAACAAATATGAGTTCTAAGCTAATAACTTTACTTTCTTAAAATATGAAGTTCAACTAATATGTGGACTTTTAACACCCACTGCAGCAATTTTTGTGTTATAAAATTAAATGACGCGTCCAGGGTTAAAAGGGTCAACTTCCCACCCTTATTTAAGCCCTTTAACACGTGATTCAGCCACTTTTCACCCAAAATACACTTTCTTTCCTCAAAAACCTCTCAAGATCAAGCTAGGGTTTTCATAGAAGATACAATTCCATGATAGTTTCACCGTAAATCTTCACGAAATCATGAACTAACATATGCATAGTGTTCATTCATGGACTCCTTTCATCTATGAAGTCCAAGAATCCCTTTTCCAACTTCAAGTTATGGTTTTTCTTTATGATTTCATGATTGGGATGTTCTTGTTCATGTTGATAAATGAGAAATTGAATTCTACTCCATGTTTGGTGTTAATTTCTATGTGCGTTTAATTATTATAGATATAGATTCATGCAAACCTATGACTAAACCCTTGAATGATGAAATTAGAATGAGACCCTAATGTTTAATTATTGTACAATGATGTTTACATATACCATGCCTACAATATATTTGATTAAATGCCTAGATGAAGGAAAAGTGTCTAACTAGCATGATACCATGAAATCCCCATGTATGTACAAGCTTATGCCTATCACATGTTTGATGAAATACTTCAGTAAAGGCATTATGGTGATTATTATGTATTAAAGCAAGTCGTGTTTTGTCAGTTTCCTTCTATCGAGTCCTGGGGGTACTTGTACCCGAAATATTAGTTGTGTGCCTAGAGCCATTTCATATTTTCACGATACTCTCAGTCAAGCTATGATTATTTGAGGACATAATTATTTCCCTATTATCTCATTAATCAGTTTATTAGTTGGAGTTAGTTGGGGACATGTACCATCAACTCCTTACTCAGATAGTTTAGTTAGTTAGAGGCTTTCTAAACTATCAGGTTTCAGTATTTTCAATTTTGTTTTGGGTATTATATTACCCCACACAGATGTTATATCATTCAGATCATGTTCATTAATGAACCTTATGCCCTTTCAGTTCATGTTTCCGCATTATAAAGTATTTTTTGCAGTATACAGGTATAGATTGTCACACCCCTTTCTTAACTCCTAAAAATTTTTAGGGCCTACTTTTAGGATATTATTTTAATTTTAGGTGTCATTTTTGTCCTTTCTCCAAATATTAATTAGGTTCTTATTTTATCAAATTAGTCTTATTAATTATGTTTTGAAAGTATAAATGTAAGTATATACACTTTATGTAGTCATTTAATAATAGGGGTAATTTTGAAATAATATAATAAAATTATCTTAATTTCATAAATGGCACAATTAAATTGAAATAAATATTTTTAACAAGTGGATCAATTATTTTTTAACGTAGGGAGTACATATCTCTCCGCGTTTAATAGTTTAGAATAAAGGTACGGAATTAACTCCTTAAGTCCTTAATCATACTATTTTTGTTTTCTAAAATGATACTCCGTTCGTTCGATTGTAAATTATTTTTAATAAGCACAACAAATAAAGTGGAGGGAGGAAGTATTCTGAATCAATTATCCTAAATTAGGACTAGGGATGTTCATGGTTCGATTTGCTTCGATTTTTGAGTAAAATTCAAATTAAACTAATCTAATCTCTATTTTAAAATTTTTAATATCAAATCAAATTAAATAAAAAAATTATTATTTGATTCTTGTTGATTTTGTTTGGTTTCACTTAAACATCCCAAACGTGTACGCATAATTTAAAAATTAAACATGAGTTGTCAAGATTCCTTTGCTCCCTGGTTGTCATCTAATTTGAGCTCAAGAAAGTGTGTTTGGTTTGAAAGAAAAATATTTTCTAAAAAATATTTTTCAATTTTCTTGATTGACTTAAATATTTTGAAAAATATTTTTAAAATCTAACTTATTTTTCTCAAATTTAAGGAAAATGACTTTCCTTCAAAAAGTAAGTAAAACATTTTTCAAAACTCTCTTTCAACTTTAATCTTAAGTTGAAATGTTCATACAACTCTCCAAATTACTCACCCCTACACCGACCCCCAATCCCGTACCCCCTACCACCCCATCCAAAAAATATATTTCAATTTTTTTTTCTTACCTCATTCCTACCCATAATCAAAACCCCCACCCCCTTCCACTCTCCCAAAAAAACAATTTTATTTTATTTTTTTGAAAAAATCAAAAAAAATTCTTACCCCCACCAACCTCCCACCCCACCCCCCCCCCAAAAAAAAAAATATTTTTTCTTACCCTACCCCTACCACCTATTTTGACAATCCCAACTCCCACCTACCAGAATTCCCCCCTCCCCCTCCAAAAAAGAAAAAAAAATAAAAAAATTTAAATAAAAAAAAAAATCTTATTCCACCCTTCTTATCCTATTCATTCTCATTGTTTTTATTAAACATATACAAATACTTTTAAAAACATATACTTACCCGATTTGTATAACGAACACAAGAATATAATTAAGAAACAACTTATTTTTCTAAAATCCGTTTTTCCTCCTCCATATCAAACACACCCTAAAAAAAATATTTTTTGGGGTCAAAAATTATTATTTTTAAATATATTTTTATTCTTTAGCTAAACACTAAAATGTATTTTCTCACAAATTTTTTTTTATTCACCAACCAAACATAAGAAAACAAGTAAAAAAAATATTTTTCAGGAAAACATTTTTTAGGAAAATATTTTCCATGAAAAACATTTTCCTTCATACCAAACACACCCCAAATCCACATAATATGTTAAGAGGAGATGGGTATGTTTGGTATGAAGAAAAATATTTTTCATATATGTTTTCTTATTTTTCATGTTTGACCGGATAAATTTTGAAAAATATCTTCTTTAAGAAAAGATGTGTCTTAAAAAACGAGGAAAATAACTTCTTTGGGAAAACAAGTTCTCTATTTATTTTATCGTCCCATAAGCCTACTCACCCAATGCCTCCGACACCTACCATTTAAGCATCCCATCCTCGCCACCTTCGGGCAGAGGTGAATCCAGAATTTGAAGTCTGTGGGTGCATCATCGTTGTTAAAGGCGCGCATAAGCCCTGAAGCAAGACTCAAAATGTGTTGAGCTCTCGCCTTGCTTAATGTGCAGTTTAGGTTCTTATTTTTAATACATACTTTTCCTTGTCAATGAGGCATTTTGAAGAGACAAACATTAAACAATTGATATTTCACTTTATGAAAAAAAAATCAATTTCTTTGTTTATATATTTGTCATTCATGCTTATATTATTAGTCTTGAACTGGACATATATTTATATTTTTCTCCTTTTTATGTCTTTTTTTGTTAAATCTCATGTTTTATTTGTACTTTGTGCTTAAATACAATGGATCTTGAAGCTTTTTTGCGATTTTTGCTTTTGATAATACTGTGGTGCACCAATAATATCTTAATGTAGATGTTAGCAAGACTTTCAGTGTCGATTAAGGGATACTATCATATTCGATTGATCGTCAATGGCATGAACAGTACTGAAAAAATAAATATATAGAACAAATATGAGTTCTAAGCTAATAACTTTACTTTCTTAAAATATGAAGTTCAACTAATATGTGGACTTTTAACATTTGGTTCGAATCCCCCCACTGCAGTAATTTTTGTGTTATAAATTTAGTATCAACATTTTTTAACCATCGATTGTGGTAGCTTAATGGTCAAGGTGGGTTTATCATACAAGATGGTCGCGGTTTCGCAAAAATATTGGTGCTACTGCAGGATTGATCCCTGATTGTGTGGGGGAAAGCGCTGGCTCCAACCAACGCACCAAGGTGCACATTCATTCTTCTTGTGGTGCACTATTACCTAAATCCAATTTCTCAAGGTATACACATATATACACACAATTTTTTCGACGTTAAAGGGTGCACATGCACCCCCACCTATACATGTGGGTCCGCATCTATCTCCGGGACCCACACCTTACCCCTTCCCACTATTATAGTTTTATGGTATATTGCATATAAGTGATCTTGAGATAATATCTTTTTTGCTTGCTTACTTATCGAATACTAAAAAACAGTAATAAATCAACTTTTTTTTCAAGAAAATATTTTTGAAAAAATACTTTTCTTCGTACCAAACACACCCTAAGTTTCACAATATGTCAAACTTCAGCTCTTTTCCTTGATTTCTTTCGTTACACATATGTTATGTGCATATGCTAGGATTTCTTTCGTTACTCATGCTTTACCAGTACTCTATAGACTAGGGAATCTTATTTGTGATACTACAATACAATCACTTGATACACATAATACATGACACACGTGTATATGATTTATCGGTTTCACTTTAATTATTTTCTTCGTTTCTTTCACTTTTAAAAGAATTAAAATCAAATTAAGTATTTTTATTTTTAATTTAAATCAAATTAAATATCGATCTTTTTAATTAATTTGATTTGATTTACTATTTGGTTTGGTGAAAAACCAATCCATGAACAGCCAAAGTAAGGCCGGCCAGTAGAGGAACAAAGTACTTTAACTCAACTATTTTTAATACTTCTTCTTCTTTCTCATTTTATGTATCATTATTTTCTTTTTTATCTGTTCTAAAAAAAATGACACTGACTTACCATTAAATGCATTTTTAAGAGATTAAATTTATTATATTAAAAGAATGATATAACAAAATTATCATTATTATTGATTGTTTTTTACTATATATGTCAATTTAATAATAAACAAGTATTATTAGACAAAAAAAAGTAACATAAAAACACTTTTGAAATAATATTTTCTTATTTACTTCTAAACACTAAATAAAAAATTACTATTTTTTTCAAAAATATCTTCTAAGAAACCATTTTTTCACGAAAAACACTACCCTTAGTACCAAACACCCTTTTCGTCATAGTCACATACATATGTGAAGAACTATATATTTATTTGTTTTGTCCTCGTTATTATTTTAATAATATTTTTATTTAGACCTTTGTAATTGAATTATAAATGATATTTTTTTTTATAAATATCTTTTTGTTCCTTATTAAAAAATGACTATCAAGGGTATTTCGATAATTTTATGGTGCAGTAAAATGGTTACACATGCATATTATTTTTTCCTTATATTTATTAGTTTTGTCCTTATTTTTATGGTGCAATAAAATGATTGCACATACATATTGATTTTTTCTTATATTTATTAGTTTTGTCCTCATGTATTATTTTAGTAATATTCTTATTTAGACCTTTGTAATTCAATTATACATGGTACTATTTTTGTATAAATATCTTTTTGTTCCTTATTAAATGACTACCAAAGGTATTTCGATAATTTTATGGTGCAATAAAATGGTTATACATGCATATTGCTTTTTCTTTATATTTATTAGTTTGGTCCTCATTTTTATGGTGCAATAAAATATTACACATACATATTATTTTTTTCTTATATTTATTAGTTTTGTCCTCATGTATTATTTTAGTAATATTTTTATTTATATCTTTGTAACTGAATTATATATGGTAGTAATTTCTTATAAATATTTTTTCGTTCCTTATTAAATTACTTATTTTTTTATACCGCAAGAGTATTTCGATAATTTTATGGTGCAATAAAATAGTTACACATGCATATTATTTTTTTCTTATATTTATTAGTTTTGTCCTCATTTTATGGTGCAATAAAATGGTTACACTTGCATCTTTGATTTTTTCTTATATTTATTAGTTTTGTCCTCGTGCATTATTTTAATAATATTTTTATTTAGATCTTTGTATTAAATTACACGTGATAGTAATTTTTTATAAATATCTTTTTGTTCCTTATTAAATGACTACCAAGGGTATTTCGATAATTTTATGGTGCAATAAATATTTCGAAATCGACGTATGTCTCCTCAACTTATATATTTGAAACTTCCAAATGAGACGTGCATCATGTACTTTTTCAGGAATGTCCAAACGAAAGACGTGTCACCAACTGTTGCAACAATCTAACTAGATTTTTATCCACTTATATAATCATTTTTGTATTGGTTGGACCAATCTAGCAAGCCCAGTTTTATTTCACACTGAATGTATATATTATGTTAACATTGGTTCATTGTACTACTTTTCTTTTTCTTTTACTCCTAGACTAAACAATTAAAACAAGTAGGAAATAATTTTTCCCTAAGTTGAATCTCTTTTGTACTCCCTCCGTTTCGTATTAATTGACCCCTATAGACTTGACACACCTATTAAGAAAAATGTTTATTAGCGATCTATTTTACCAAATTAACCTTATTAATTATGCTTTGAAAATATAAATTTGAATATATACAACTTGTTTAGTCATTTAATGATAAGAGTATTATTGGAAGAAAAAATTAAACTCGACAACTCAATTGAAACAAATATTTTTAAAAAGAAGGCCAACTAAAATAAAACGGAGAAAATACATTAGTGTTGCCAAAATGCCCGTACCTTGCACGGGCACGGGTATCTAGTATTATACAAGTGGCTTGAAGAAGACAGGATTCTACTAGCTTACTAAAGGGCATTTGTGTTATTTCCCAACAATTTCAATCACTACAAAACTCCATTCCAAAGGATATTTATGTCATTTCACAACAATTTCAATCGCCACAAAACTTCATTTGACACGATGATGACGACATAATGGTGAAGAAGAAGCGAAAGGGTAGATCTCAAACCCTATAAGAGCCTCAAGGCACGGCTGTCTGCCAACTTAACGAAAGGACATTTTTTTTTTGTCATTTCTCCCTCAATTTTAACAATCACACCCCTCATCTAAAGGGTGTTTTCTTATCATTTTACCGCAATTTCAACCATCAAAAAATTTCATTTCGAAATTCAGTGGCGACCATAAACAATGGTTGGGGGTGGAGGAGATGTTGCAGTAGATAGAGGAGGAGACAAACACATCAAGGTGTTGCTGTATGTGCTGGGTGTAAGAAAAAATATGAAGGGGGAGGAAAGAAATATATGCGCTAATCTGTTAGATCCTGTTTCCAACAAATTTTTACGGTGACTGAAATAAATTGCAATCACAAAAAAATATAAAGAAACATGATTTTTTATTGATAAATGAAGTGGGTACAAATCTGTTCCTCCCTTGATTCTTCTCTCTTGATTTTCACCGTAATTCGAGGACCTGTCAATAGCGTATTTCTCGAACGTAGGCATATTTGGATTTGATATGGATTTCTCCGTAATTCAAGAGTCGTTAGTGGCGTATTTCTTGAACGTAAGAATATTTGAATTTGATTTCCATAAAAGGAGAATTTGTGGATCTTCTTGATGTATTTGATTATCAAGAAGAGATGATTTTAATCCTTTTGTGATATTCCATGAGTTTATGGAATTATCTAGAGATATTTGATTTATTTATGAATATGTCATGAATTTGTGGATCTTGGAGATGCCTCTTTAAAGGGATATTTGCCCCCTTTATATAGGCGTAATTTAGAGTTTAGGTAAAGTAGCCACCAAGCTAGATTTAGGGTAGAGTAGCTCCAAGAACTCTAACAAAAATTGAACTTTTTTATAGAGTTCACAAATTTTTAATGTCTACAAATTCGAAAAGAAAATTTCAGTGATACCAATGACATAAGCATACATCCAATAAAAAATTGAAGATGTTTAATATGAAATCGTTTTGAGAAGAAACCATACTTGGTACAAATTTTAGCTTTGATGTTCTTCTTTTCTTGATTAACAGAGAAGAAAAGAAAGACAGAAAGACCCTAGGAAGAGAATTAGAAAAAGGAGGAGACAATCACATATTTTGTTGAATGTGTAGTTGCAACACGTATACAACGTCAACCATTCATTATCAGTCCATAGAATCAATGACCAAAATGCCCTTTGTATGAATTAAAATAACACAAAGCACACACGTCGAGTCTAAAATTAAAAATAAAGATTTATTCAAACTTATTAAGATAAAACTAAATACATATATATTTTATACATTCTTTTTCTTGTCCAATAAATCGATCATCTACTAATAATTTTTTTTTTACATAAATTCCAACAAACTGACCATCTTTTATTTTACCCTTATTATTCTTTATCTTTATTTTTTACTAAATTATAAATAATTTCTTATTTTTTAATTTTTTGATACATAATTAGCATCCGAATAAATAATTTTAAAGTTGAGATACATAATTTTGAACTTAAGAATGTAACTGTTAATTGCTTCATTTATGTTCAGATGCATAATTAGCATCCGAACACATAATTAGAAATTGAGATACATAATTTTGATTACTGAGATATATTCATTTCTGAAACTATTTGGTCGAGATACATATTTCATAAACTAGATCAAAGGAAGATATATAATTAAAATTATGTATCCATAATTTATGAATTTGTGAATGTATCCGACTGTTTTGAAAGAAAAAAGAATTTAGGTAATTAATAAAAAGGATGGAAATTTTTAATAGTTTAGTAAAGATACGTTGTGGTGTTATGTAATTTTTCATAAAAAATATATACTCTCTTCATTTAAAATAGTTGTAATATTTTGCTTCTTGAGTGTTAGTTTGACTAATTTTCAAATATAAATTAAATAAAATTCAATTGATATTTTAAAATCAAAATTTGAATATTCAAATACCATGCGAAAAAGGAAGAATGTTGTGCAATGAAGACGGATGAAGAAACGATGGAGCTTTCAATATGAAAGACACCTTAATGACATAAATTAAAAATCCAAAATACCCTTATCACTTATGATTTTTATTTACTGGTAAGCACATATGTCGACTCTAAGCTTTATTATTGGACATAACAAATATTATTTAAAAATAAAATAAAAGTATTATAAATTATAATAATAAATAGTATAAAAAAGGTAAATACATATAAGAAATTTGATTGACTGTTCAAATAAAAAAATTCTATTAATGTCATATAAATTAGAAATTGCAGCACTAAAGTCACATATATTATTTAAAAATTACAATAATTAAAACATAAATTATCAAAAAAATATATTAAAAATTTAATTGACTCTTAAAATTTTATCTGTATCATATAAAATATTATAAAAAATAATTTATATTGGATCCGTACAAACACAAGCTGTTGTATCTAGTATGTGAAAAGGCACAAACAAGCAATTGTCCATTCGAGGTTTGGTGCTTGGTACTATAACTCCATTTAATATCTTTCCAGTGGGTACTCTCCCAACTATAGCACAAAAAAGGCACCACCGAAAACATACTATATACACTAATAAAAAATGTAACACTATGGACATCATAAATAAATTAAAATAGCAAAATATAGAAACTGTACTTCCAAAATGAGCTTCTATTATATTTTTTTCCTCATAGTTTATTTTAATCATATACTTCTAATAGTAAGCTTTTCGTAAGTATTTGATAAAATAAAAATAAAACGCTAACTTTTGAGGAATTTTGGGAGAGATCAAAATCACACCCCAAAGGTGTAACCTAATAGTTCAATAAAGTTGAGTTGAGTATCATGATATCTTTGATTCAATTCCCAACAGAGACGAACATTAAGTGATTTCTTCCCTCTGTTTTAGTGTTGATGGACAGAGTTATCTGGTACCTATTGTTGGTGGGAGGTGACAGATATCCTATGAAATTAGTCGAGATACGCGTAAGCTAACCCGAACACCATCGTTATCAAAAAAGCAAAACCACCAAGGGGTGCTATGATTATGCAACAATTTATGAAATTGCATTTATAAAGGGATATCATTAAATTGTAACAAATTTTCTCACCAATTCGAGGCATCACATTGAACATGATCTAAATCATTTTAAAGCAACTTAACACCACGTTCTATAAAGTGGGAATAAAAAATTTAAAATACAATAGTCATAATATCATAGAACAAAAAAATTCATTACAGTACTTCAAATCATAAAGACTTCAAATGCACCTTAACGTTGTTATATCCCAATAAGTCAAATATAGTATTTAATTAATCAGGCAACCTAAAGTGTATTCACTTGTCTTAGGTGCATGATAAGAAAGAAAGAAAATCTTAAAATAACAAAGTTACATACGTGACATGACAATATTTTATTGGCCATTATTAGTATTCTTAAGGATGATTGCAAGTTGCTTTTTCTGTCCAAATTGCTGGATAGTATATTCTTAAAGCATTACTTCTTTTGTCATTTTGTCAATTCTTTTCTAAATTTTGGCTTTATATATTTGCAAGTATATTGCATTAGAAATCCATTTGCATTTATCTAATCCTTCCTCCCGAAAAATTCAAACATCAACCATGGAGAATGGTACATCTACAACAACAAGAAAATGGAATTTCAAAGAGAACGAAAAGCTGGTGAGTGTATCGGAACATACAGTAAGAAGTGTTCTTACTAAGTTGAGGTCTTGCATTGACCCTGATGATACTCGACCTGTTATCCCTCTTGGACATGGTGATCCTTCTGCTTTCTCCTGTTTTCGGACTACTCCGATTGCTGAAGATGCAATTTCTGATGCTGTTCGCTCTGCTAATTTTAATGGTTATTCATCCACTGTAGGCATCCTTCCTGCTAGAAGGTACTCCTTCCGTCTCAATTTATGTGACATTTCGAGATTCAAATAAGTATATGTTTTTAGCTGTAAATTTTTCATATATCTTTTAAATATGTTTGAATTGCCAGCTTTTGTGATCTAGAGTATTCTTGTGTAAGTTCTTAAATTGTTTCACTTTTTAAATCTGAACTGTATCACATGAGGGAGTACTCTCTCCGTGATGATTAGTATTTAATAGCATGGAAAAAATGGATAGAAAAAAGTAAATTATCCATCGACTTTTTTAAACCGGACAAGTATATCAGGGTCGGAGCTACCCTCTGCGGAGGTTCATCCGAACCCACCTTCGGCGAAAAATTATGCTATATATGCATGGTTAAAATTATTTTTTATGTAGACAAATTAGATGTTGAACCCTTCGGTTAGTTCGTATGTTCACTTGTGCCCCCTTACAGCCTGTTTGGATGGTGGTTTCCCATGGTATGGTATGGTTACCATGGGAACCATGTTTGTTTTCATGGTTTTCTAAAAATGGTGGTATGGTATGTTACTATTCCATGGTTTGATAACCATGGAATGAAGCAATTTATTGAACCACCAAATTGGTGGTGTGCCATGGTTTTCATTTCTCTTTTCCAACTATACCCTTATATAATTTTCTTTAATCCTATTTTATCCTTATCAACAAAATACATGCTAAGACTACGCATTTGTTAACAAGATCGAAGATTGCAAGACTTCCTGTTAGCAATAAAAAAATTCAAAGAGTGAGAAAAATGATCACAGTTATTTAGTAGTAATAGTTTTTAATGCCAATAAAAACTCAATTCGATCAAAAAAAAATTGAAAATTGAAATGGAGGGAAACAGAGTGAATGCACAAAAAGCATATACATGGGAAGTGATTTTTGAACTCTAAGATACATATATGTATACCAATTGTTTTATTGATTGGGAAGTACTTCCCGATTGCATTAGTTTGCGTTCGTCAAACCTTTGTTTAGCAAATACCTTTGTGAATTTGGCGTCTTAAAAGGATCATCGGGTAGCTATGAGAATCATCAAGAAAGAAAGGACAACTGGTTACGCTAGCACTGATATGGATAAAAGAGTTGATATCTCAAATGTATTACAAGTAGAGGCATTTTAGTAAATTTACCTGTTACCATACCGTACCATACCATCAAACCAAACAAAAAATCTATTATTAAACCGCAGTGAACGATACAGTCCATCCAAACATGGTACTGTACCATACCATACTATACCATACCATACTACACCATACCATACATTATGAAACCATGACAAACCACCATCCAAATAGGCTGTTAGTGAATATCCTGGCTCCGCCACTGAGTATATTATTGGATATTTATTTTTAGTATAGGAGACAAGTATTGTTGGATGGAGGGACTAACATTTAGTGCCATTGTAAATTTAATCTTGTTGTAATGTGTTTGGATCTGGGACCATGGAGTTGTTAGCATTTAATTTTTGACGTCACTTGGTTAAGGGGTGTCTGTCATTGATTGCATATTAGTGATTCTCATTTGGAAGTGTGGTTAAATGTGTACCGCAGTGTATTCTTCTAGCTATCTATTTAATTGTGACATATCTTGCATGCATGTAATAGTCCTTGCTTTTTTCTGTCATATGTATCACAAGGGAGTTTTTGATGTAACTGGTAAAGTTGCTTTAATGTGGCAAGGAGGTCACATCTTCGAGCTGTGAAAATAGCCTCTTGTAGAAATGCAGGGTAAGTTTGTGTATAATAGATCGTTGCGGTATAGCCCTTCCCTGAACCGTGCATAGTGGGAGCTTCTGCCCTTTATGTATCACATTTATGTGTGGAAACAACCTATTTCTGCAAGAGTCTCCATATTATGGATCCCTGTGGTCTGACTTTTTCCTAAACCCCGTGCATAGCGGGAGTTTGGTGCCCTCTTTTATGTATTACATTAAGTGTACTCATGCAAAAGCGGATTCAAAATTTTGAGTTTATAGATTTTGGATTCTAGAAACGACCGTCTATTAGATTCTAGGTAAATTATTAATACATATTGGATTTCTTAACTTAAATATAGGGTTTGGTTCAAAGCTACTTATTCTGCTGAACCTGCAACCAATGCTCTAGCTCTGCCCCTTAATCTAGTCTAATGTTAATGCTGTTTAAATAATTGAGGGTAGCTTCCTTTATACTTTGTAGTACTTGGTAGGGGCTTTATTGGTTCATACTGTTCGGTTGATGTGTATATTCTCTGTTGTCGAATATAAGTAGTGCGTTGTCTTTGTTTCCCTTAATTGGTTTTTGTTTAGTGCATCAGCTTATTTTGAAATTTCTTTCCACTTTTGTTTATCATATAGTTCTTGGACTCTGTCTCAGTTGGGAACATTACTCTTAACCTATGTTGCCTGGACAATCGGACTCTTCAAAAATGTCAATGGGTGCATGTTAGGTTCTTCAAAAGTATTGCTTTTTTGAGAATCTGACATGGGTGTAACCTTGAAATTGAAGAGTCCGTGCAACTTAACTCTTAACAACATTGCATTGTGTCTACATTTGTGGCATACAAGAATTGAAGCAATTCTAGAGCTATTTCAAAAGGAAATATCAAATATGGTTTCTTGATTCTTGAAGGCATCATTCATGGTCTTCAAATTCATAATATTGATGATTTTGTTCTTTGAAAAGTGCTGTAGCGGAATACCTTTCTCAAGATCTCCCATATAAGTTGTCCCCTGATGATATTTACTTGACAAGTGGATGTGGTCAAGCAATTGAAGTACTTCTGAATGCTCTTGCACGTCCAAACGCAAATATTCTACTTCCAACTCCCGGATTCCCTTACTATGAAGTGTGGGCTGGATTTACTCAGATCGAAATGCGTCACTTTAACCTTCTCCCAGAGAAGGAGTGGGAGGTGGACCTTAATGAGGTCGAGTCTTTGGCCGATGAAAATACCGTGGCTATGGTCATTATTAATCCTGGGAATCCTTGTGGCAATGTCTACACAGAACAACACTTGAAGAAGGTATGTACTCCTCCACTTCTTTGTTGTAATATATTGATATCCTAAGTCATTATGAATATAAAGAGGTGCTTTAATTTCTATCAGGTGGCAGAGATGGCAAGAAAGCTTGGAATTTTAGTTATTTCTGATGAAGTTTATGCTCATCTCACTTTTGGAAGTAAACCCTTTGTGCCTATGGGAATCTTTGGATCGGTTGCCCCTGTTGTTACACTCGGATCCATATCAAAGAGATGGATTGTCCCTGGTTGGCGGCTTGGTTGGCTTGTTACAAATGATCCAAACGGCATACTAAAAGAACATGGGGTACTTTCCTACTTAAGATGGTCATTCTACTGCTCTCATATATTTGTTTTTGTGGGAAAAATTAATTTTAGCTTTCACTTATAAAGCCAAATTTAGGTGTTGAAGAGCACTTTAGCCCCGTGAAATGCTGTTTATCCGCTAAGATCTTTTCTGTGGTAATTTTTACAAGTGGTGTGTCTTTTGCAATAGTTTTCTGTATCAAAAGAAAACCAATCAGACTGACATTAGTCAACAACCAATTGAACTGACACTTGACTGTGTAATGCTAAGTTTAAACAGAATGACACTGAATTTGCATAAGAAAGAGAAACACATAGATCAATCGACTGACACTTGATTCTCTAATGCTAAAGTTTGAACAGAATGACACTGATTTTGCATAAGAACGAGAAACACATAGATCAATTATAGAACTTGAGTGGCACTTGATTCTCTAATGCTAAAGTTTGAACAGAATGACAGAGAATTTGCATAAGAATGAGAAATACAAATCAATCATAGAACTTGATGCAAGTTACTTCACTGATGAATGTTGCAAGGCCTATATTTGATTTGCGTTTAACTTGAGCTGAGGGTCTATTGGAAACAACCTCCCTACCTTCAGGTCCTTCACAAGGTAGGGTTAAGGCTGCGTACACACTACCCTCCCCACTCATGGGATTACATTGGGTATGTTGTTGTTGTGTTTGCTAATGGACTGTGATTGAGCGACAGACATTTGTCATGGGTCGGGAGTTGGTGTAACGGGATGCAGTTTCTTGGAGGATTAACAGGAAAGCAATATCGGAAAACTTAAGAGATTCTGATGAGTTTCCTTATAGCATCAAAATCCATGGAGCTTTTGATTACAAAAAAAGAAGAGAAAATGGTGTAATCTGTGGAAGGTTTTTGATGCAGTAAAAGCAGATTAGGGTGAATTAAACAAATGTAGTTTCAAAATAGAATGTCATAGGGAGCTTTGATACATCTGTCATGTAAAATCTGTGATTGAGACTGACTGGCGCTCTTTAAAAGTTGGATAAGATTATTTTCTAACGAAAATGTCTGAATGTTGTAATCTTGGTTTTCTAATTTTCAGGTCATAGATTCCATCCTCGGGTATCTCAATATAACTTGTGACCCTGCAACCTTTATTCAGGTTTGCTCTTGATAGTACTTTCTTCTGCTTGAGTTGTTTAAGAAATTTAATACCTGTTATTCCTTTTAGCCACACATTTGGTAGTATGTCCCCCTGAAATATGAAATGGAGTTACCAAAGAATTGAATTTTGTTTTGGTCGAACAGCTCTTTGCATTATGTAAACATATTCCTGGTTCTTATTTGTAAGCTAACGGAATAGTGATTTAAGAATTTACTATAGGTGTAATTGTCTACATCGCTTACTGAGTATCGGATTTCTTTTTGTTCTTACTTCGACAGGGGGCAATTCCTCAGATCCTTCGGAAAACAAAAGATGTTTTCTTCTCCAAAATAGTAAATATGTTAAGAGAAGATGCAGACATCGTTTATGACAGAATCAAGGATATTCCTTGCATCACTTGTCCAAGTAAACCTGAAGGATCTATGTTTGTGATGGTAAGAGAAAAATGGAAGCTTAATTAGCCATTAGCTTGTGATTAGAACATGTAATCAATAGTCTAATGGAGGTCTTTTCCCCCTGTAGGTCAAGCTTCATCTGAACCTTCTAAAAGACATCGAAGATGACTTGGACTTCTGTTTCAAGCTGGCTAAGGAAGAATCTTTGATGATTTTACCTGGTAAAAGAAAACAAATCTCTTAGAAAGCTAATAAAACTGTCGAAAACAGTAGACAGGTTTCCTTACTCGAACAAATGTCTCTTTAGTGGAGGACTATCTTTTCAAATTCCTTTATTTTGGAATGTTTCTCATATGCTTGTAGTCGTTAGAGAATTCGTATTCACGGGTCGTAATTAGATTCTTTTATTACACCAACAAGCCTTTAATTGCATCCAATTCAGAAAGTTCCCGCGGGACAAACAGAAATCATTCATACATATAAGATCTGTCAGGCTAGTGCTCACTTCTGGTGATATATAGTTCAGTTCAACCCCTAATCACATGTGAGTATCATTGCAGCTGATGCAAAGGCAGACATTTGTCAAATTTTATTAGACTCCATGAATGTGCCATCTTGTATGAACATGAAATTTGTGTAGTTTTCGTGTTGGTGCATTGATTCGCAGCATGAAAGTGGACTCACTCAAAAGAGCAAGTATACACATATGAAGTTTGTGTAGTTCTGTAAGCACAAAAACTGGTGTGATTCTATGTTGTGTAGACATCTGACAATAATTCCTGGTGCAGGTGTTGCTGTGGGACTAAAGAATTGGCTCAGGATAACCTTTGCATGTGAGCCATCATGTCTAGAAGATGGTTTCCAGAGACTAAATGCCTTCTATCAAAGGCATGCCAAGAAACAATAACTTACTATCTGAGAAACAACCTTGATAACTGTTACGGTCCCCTGATATGGATCTTGTTATGGACGCTGCAAGATGAATTCACATCTTTTCTTCCTACGACCTATGGTGCTGGTTCATTATGAGAGAACCTGCAATCTCTTGAGTTAAAAAGTACTCGAAAACTGGAATAGATTTCTGCTTATCCTTTCATTGAATTCAAATAACTTTATAAACAATATTGGTGGATATCTCTGCATTATGGATTGGCAATTGTGATCTTCAACTACTGGTTGAAAACAAAAATAATTACTTGTATATAACGTGTACTGTAAATTTGTATTTTCATTTTATTTGTACCTATCAAGGTTAAAATTTTAAATTTTGTATAAATAAGGAATTCTGATTGTTAAATTCAATCCGAATTGCAGAAGAAATTTTTTAACTAGAAACATTAAATTGTTTTGGCAAAATTCTAGAAATTGCAACATAAAAAACTACACCAGACTAAAGAAATAGACCAAAAATAGCAGATTTGCACTTCAAAAGTTGTACCAAACACTTGAAATAGAGCAAAATAAACTTAAACTGCAAAATCTGTACTTGTAGTGTAAGTTCCCAGTAAATACTTTCTATATTTTCAGAGTTTGGCAAATGTTCGATGAAGAACGAAAGTGCTCACTTTTGAGAAACTTAAAAAATCAAAACTATTTAAGTGATATCTAAAGAGTAATTGGGAAATTTAATAGTTTAGTTGGTTAGTCACCTTATTGGTGAGGGTTTGATTTTCCACATTGTAATCCCCTCCCCCATTCCTTTTCCCCTACCCCAATAAAAAAAGAAAAAGAAAAAAAAATCTAAAGAGTAATTTAAACCTACTATAAACATAAATTTTACTTGATATAAGAGTGTTTGTACTGTTTGATATGGATCAGAAAATCCAACAACATATTCAATGTCATCCCGTAAATGAGATTTATGGAAAGTAATGTGAATACATTCTTTACTACTATTGTGTGAAGTAGAAGTACTGTTTTGATACATCCTCGACTCAACTAATAAATCACCAAATGTTTTGTAATTCTTTCATGTTTGGTTAGTTATATGAGTTCTTTAATTACATTTATCGGAAACAAAAAAAAAAAACAAATTAAAATTAATGCCTTCATTAAATTATAAACAAATGAGACGTTAGTTTCTAAAACAAAGTTGGATGGCGAAAATCACTTGTAATAATTGTGCCAGTCCATTAATTCAACTGATGAACAATTGCGTTGAGTTTTGCCAGTCGTTTCGCAGAGTGTATTGAAAAATTAATACATGTATTAGTTTAATGTGTATTAGGGGGCGTTTAGTAGAGTGTATTAGAAAAATTAATGCATACATTAATTAATGAACATTAGTAATACCCTGTTTGGTACCATATTTTTACTACGCAGAAATAATACTTGTACTAATTATACACTGTATTGTATATTAATAACACACACCATTTTTCACGTATTAGTAATGCAAGACTTTCAATACATGTATTAATTTATTAAATGACATTATTACCCCTTAAATTATTTTCCCTCCTTTTCCCACCATATCACACTCTCTTTTCCTTTCCCACCATAAAAATTACTCTCTATTTTTTTGAAAAGAAAAGGTTACTGCATCTTGCTCCTCTTACTGTATCTTCTTTTTCTTCTCCTTAATCAACATTTACTTTTCTCACAAGGTTAGTAATTCTATTAAATCTATATTCTCAAATTTGATTTTTCATCGTAGGCAAATTCTTATGCCTATGATGTAAATCGTAAAGCCTATGAAAAAATATATCTTATTTGACAACATTTTGATCCATATGTCTTTATAAATGTTCCTTGGGAAGAAAAAGAGCTAGATAATCTTGGACATAGACGTAATTTGGTTGAGGTTGCGTTGGTAATGCAATTACTGCAGAGCTTGTTCAACGGTATAATCATATCAACGAAAACTTATTATTTTGTTACAATTTTTTCGGAGCATATTTTCAGAAACTGATTAATTTGCTTTGAACCTACTTGTTAATGAGTTGTCTTGTACTTATATTGGTAAAAATTTAACGATGGTTGAACGGTTCTGTGATTAAAGAAAGGGTAATTTGGTAATCAAATATTTTTTTACAAAAATTATATAAATATATATTATCTTTAATACATCAAACCAAACAATGTGTAAAAAATAATGGATGTGTAACTAATACCAGCATTATTAATACTTGTATTAGTAATACAAGCATTACTAATACACCTTATTTAGTATTATTCTTATACACTTTACCAAACGACCCTTAATTGGTATCTTATTTGGTATATCTTTTTACCTAGGGGTCGTTTGGTAGTGTATTGAAATGTTAATGTATGCATTAGTTTAATGTGTATTAGAAGTATCTTGTTTGGTATACCTTTTTACCCTATGTATAACTAATGCAAACATTAGTTATACACTCTATTGTGTATTGAGGTGTGTATTACTAATACCTTAAAATCCATGACATTAGTAATGCAATGGATCTAATGCATGCATTAACATGTTTAAAGACCCTATTACCCCTCAAAAAATTTTCCGCATCCTTTCCAACATATATATTGAGGGTATTATGTAAAAGATTTTTTTTTAAAAAAAATTATGTAATTCATGTTTTTTTTAATACATCGAATCAAACACTGCATAAGAAAAATACAAGCATTACTAATACACCATAGTTTGTATTATACCCCATATATGTGTATTGAGGTGTGTATTACTAATACATTAAAATCTATGATATTAGTAATGTAATGGATCTAATACATGTATTAACATGTTTAAAAGACATTATTATCCCTCAAAAAAATTTTCGCATTCTTTTCAACATATATATTGAGGGTATTAAGTAAAAAAAAAATTCTCTTAGAAATTATGTAATTCATGTTATTTTTAATATATCGGACCAAATACTGCATAAGAAAAATATAAGCATAATTAATGCAAGTATAACTAACACAAACATTACTAATATACCATATTTTATATTATTCTTGTATACTCTACCAAACGACCGAGCTTGTTTGGTTATGAGAATTTAAAAAAAAATATTTTATATTGATAAAAATTGTAGTGTTCGTTCATAAATTTTTTAAATATAATTTAAAATTATATTGAAAACTTATTTTGTTTTTTTCCACATTAATTTTGTCACAAAAAGTTATTTTCATGGCCAAATATAATTTCAATTTCAATTGTTTTTTTTTTTTTTACTTTCTATGGCCAAACGCTTGGTTAGTTGAGAAAAAGATTTTACAAAAGCCATTCACTAATATCTTCAGCTCAAAATCATAGAGATATTAATTATGGTGTTCAGATAGTTTTTACGCACATCAATTGAATTTACGGGATATTTGTCACCTGTACACCAAAGCTACGAAGAATCACCTAGTAATTTGAACCTAAAGTTGAAATGAATGATAAAAAAAAACTGTTCAAAATGGAAATGGAACTCTATCCCCTGAAGTTTGCTCTTCTTCAAATCACTAGGTAATCCTTAACATTTTCTCCTTCTTAGAGTATTTCTTTTTTTCAGTTTTTCCTTTTCAAAGTTTGGTTTAGTTGAAGTTCTGATTTTTTTTTTATTTTAAATGAATAATATCCTAAAGTAGAAACTTGGTCAAATGGGAAATTTAGAGCTCGTTTGGTACGAGGGACAATGGATAATAGTCACGGAATAAAACATTACTAGATTATTTTATCCTGCAATTTGGTTAGGGTCTGCGTACACTCTACCTTTCCAGACCCCACTTTGCGGTAATACACAGGGTATGTTGCTGTTGTTGTTGAGGTTAGGGGTATTAATTAGTCTCCTTATTACTTATTTCACTATTTATACTATACTGATGCCAGGATACAGGATAAGTTATCCTATATATATGTTGGTATAACTTATCCATGGATATCCCAATCCATAGGATAAATTTGTTTATCCCATCCCCCATACCAAACAACCCCTGATAGTGAAATTGTTATCTAAAGAAGGAAAGAGTGTCGTATAAATTTTAACGGGGTGGAGGTGGGGGTGGGTTCTTGATTGTAGAATTGGGATGGTATACTCTAGTTTTACATGGAGTTGATTTTTAGATTGACTTTTCCTTCACTTGAGGATTAGAATTTGTGTTGTAGCATTTTACTTTGTGTTTTGAGACTTTGAACAAGACCATATAGGGTATTTGCATATGCCAGGTTCATTTTGTTGGTGTATGAGGTGGTTTGGAATGTATTCCGCTTAAATAGCCTTTTTGGGAAGGAAATGACGAACTCTAATATGACCAAGTCTTGAACGAAAATATGAGATTGGCCTCGACTAGTATAATTGACATGTTAATCGATATTAGACGAGCATTTTTAGGTTGTAGGATAAGGAAACTGTTATCCGAAAGCAGGAGTTATAGAACTTGAGGATTCAGATGGTTAAATCAGGAACTCAACAGAGGGGTTTCGAGAATGTAACTTAATTTTGATGGAGAGACAAAAGCGTAAAGTGTTTATTCATATCATTGTCAATGAATTGTATAAGTACTTGTAGTTGGGTACAGAGGACTAGATTGAATTCAATTCAGTTGCTAACTAATTCTAGGAAGGCTACTGTTCACAACTAATTTTCCAGCTAAAACTGGCTATCTGATTTGGCTAACAACTAATTGCTTCGCTGACTTGTCCTGCCGACTCAGCTAACCTATTCTAGAGTTTTTCTCAGCACAGTCTTTAGTTTCTAATGCAAGCAATTCAGGAAATATAGTAGGAGCCACTTGAATCATACATAACTGAGACTGGTTACCTAAGATCTTCTCTAGTTTGCCAGCTCCAACAAATGAGATCTGTGTGTTTGCTCCTCTTAGTATTGTATTTTCTGCCTTTGTACCAAAACTCCGTAGTGATTTTGCTAAAATTCGTTTTGATATCCCCCAAAGTCAGCAGCCATGGCACCTTAAAACAACTGCACAAGACCCCAGTGGCAGTAGAAGGAACTCAGCATAGATGGCAGCTCCTTGCAATAGCCAAGTGATTAGACACACTCTGTCCATCTTCATCATGTATTCATTAGCTGCACCCACCATTCAAGGCATAGAGGCCTTAGTATGATGCCCAAATTTTTCACCAAGTCAGGATCTATGAACTTATAGGAACTGCCAGTTTCAACTTAGATGTTTAATGGCTTTCTTGAGTTCTGTAGCCTAGTGAACCCCTCAATGCATGAACAAAAATTTCCATCTGTTCTAATGCATGAACCCCTTGCTTTATTTATTGATCATTCCTCCAATTGCTCCTGTAATTGAATGTTGAACGTCATTTGAGTCTTCAAATTCCAACAACTACATTTGCTTCAAGTTTTTGCATTTGTGTCCTGGTGTCTACTTTTCATCTGAATAGCAGGAGTTATAGAACTCGAGGATTATCAGGAACTCAACAGAGGGAATTCGAGAATGTAACCTTATTTCGATGGAAGAGAGAAGATGAAGTTTAAGAGAATTTGTAATGACAACAGAGTTAAGTGTTTAGTCATATCCTTCTCAATGAATTGTACAAGTACTTATTGCTGGATACGGGGGAATAGATTGAATTCAATTCAGTTGCTATAAAAATTCTTGGACTGCTACTGTTCACAACTAGCTTTCCCACTAAAACTGGCTAACTGATTTGGCTAACAACTAACTACCTTGCAAACTTGTCTTGCTGACTCAGCTAACATCTAATATTCTGATAAAAGAAGCTGCAACGCAATATTGATTAACGCCTTTTAAATGGATTTTAGTCACCACAATATTAATTACCCACCTTTTAAATGGATTTTAGTCACCACAATATTAATTACATGCCTTTTAAAGGGATTTTAGTTATATACACTCGATGCAGTTTAACTCGTGAAGTAGGTTAGAAATCATCTTAAGTTGGTTACTAATGATTAGTAATGCTTATAGTTATGACCTGACTGTGTTACACGGTTAGTGAGCATAAAACTTAAAACTCTTTTCAAATTGTAATTGTACTCCAGAAGGGAAAGAATGATTTGAGTAATGTTGATGTTTCAAACATTTACCCGGCCAATAGCAGAATATCTGTCTCGTGACTATCCACACTAATTGTCAGAGCATGATGTTCATGTCACAGCTGGGGCAAAGCAAGCAATAGATGTCCTAATTACAGCTCTTGCTGTTCCTGGTGCTAATATTTTGCTTCCTAGACCAGGGTATCCAGCATATGAAGCAATTGCCACATTTAACTGTCTTGAAATGAGGCACTATGATCTTCTCCCTGAACAGGATTAGGAAGTGGACATTGATGGGCTTGAAGCTCTAGCAGATGATAGCACTGTTGCCATAGTTGTTATAAACCCTCGAAATCCATGTGGGAATGTGTACAAGCGAGAACATTTGAAGAAGGTCGTTTCATCGTTGCATTAGGCGTGTTTACATATTAAATGTGGTTTTAAATTTGCTCATTAGTTGTTGGTTTCTTGAATGAGAGTAACAGCTAGCAGAGGCTGCAAGGATGCTTGGAATGCTAGCAATATCAGATGAAGCCTATGGTCATGTAGTGTTTGGTAGTAATCCATTCGTGCCAATGTGCGTCTTTGGAGAAATTGCACATATTTTTTTTTGACAACGGTAACATTTTGTATATTAATCATCAGCTCGAGGCTGGTATCCAAAAATTTACATTATATCCTATATCCCCAAAGTGGGAATAGCAGCCAAAAGAGACAAGAAGAACAAGATAACTATTCCTATATCCTCCTTCGTCTCATAAGGATCCTAGTATGTCTACAATAGCCACTGGATCAACTATATACTCAGAACTACACCAATAGCAAAAGGTGATAATGCAGTTCATTTTAATCTTGTGTAATGGGCTACTCTTGTTCTCATAACATCTGGAATTCCTTTCCTTCCATATGGTCCACCAAATGACTGCTGGGACAATTCTCCACCTGCTCTTATCAATGCTGCCACTACCCTCCAAGTTCCATCTGAGGGTGTCTTCTCCTTCCTTGAAGCCTGAAAACTGATCAAGAGTTCCATAAAATTCAGCTAACCTCTCCATTTCTCAGTCTTGCATCAATCTTCTATAGGTCAGGTTCCAACCATGTTCAGACGAAAATTCCTGAAAGTGTAGACATCTGTTGTTGATTTAGTTGGTATATTTCTGGGAACAACAATTTTAAACTTCCATTCCCTAGCCAGTTATCTTCCCAAAATCTGATTTTCCTACCATTGTTTACCTTGAAACCAGTTTTATTAAAGAAACCATGCCATAGACTCCTAATTGATCTCCACAATCTGGTTCCATTTGCGGAGCAGGAGCTTACTTCCGTAGTCTTCTAGCGCCCTTCCTTTTCATATTTGGCTTGAATCACCTTCCCCAAAGCGCCTGATCTTCTAAAGGGAATCTCCATAACCATTTCATGAGTAGACTTTTGTTCTGTTTTCTCAAGTTTCTAATGGCTAGTCCGCCCTGCTTCTTGGACAGTAGCAAAGTTTTCCAATTGACTAGATGAAAACCTTTATACCCCTTCTCACCATGCCAGAAAAGGTTCCTGCTCAATGCATCTATTCTTTCTTCCACCTCTACAGGAAGTGGAAACACAAACATCAAATAAGTTGGTAATGCATCTAACACAGAGTTGATCAAAACCAATCTACCACCTATGGAGAAATTGCACATAGTCTGGCAATTGACTCCATATAAAAGAGTTGGATGGTTCCTCGTTGATGTTTTGGCTGGGATTGTGATGTGTGATCCCAATGGCATCCTTCAAAAAACACGGTGTTCTCTCTCCCTCTCCCTTTCTCTCTTTAAAAAGATAAAGCAAAGAGGGAATTCTGACGGAAGAACTTTACCTTTTCCTTTTCTTTCTTCTTTTAAGTGAGAAAAATATATGAATCACGGAACAAAATAGCAAGCATTAGACTTCCATTCATGCCTATCACTGACACCCTGAACCATGCAGCCACACTAGCAGCATTTCTACTTGCTTATAAGGGTGTTCATTTATACTTCACAAATACAGACATCTATATGCAGAGTTAAACATCTTACTTTTTGTCTTCTAATCTCAGGTTGTGGAGTTTTATCAAGAACTACCTCAAAATTAGTATTGTATCTCCTACACTCACTCTGGTATATTACACGAGTTTATGCAGAACTTTTAATATTGTGTGCAATTATCTGAAATGTTAAACCAAGAAAAATGTTAATCACCTTTAAAGCATGGAAAACTACTCTTTTAGCAGTTTATTCTGTTAAAGTGCTACTCGAGGCTGCAATTATTGGTTCTCGTTTGTCTTTCTTGATAAATTGATATAAATAATACTGTGTGTGATAACAGTATCCTACAAGTTCATCTCAACATGCTTGTCATGCTTTTATTTTTAGTACTTTAACAATGTTCTGATGATACCCAGCCTAAACTTTTTTGTGTCAACAAAAATGCATACTGCCTGATACTTGGGTTGCATCAGCATCCAAATTATAACATAGTTAGCTCTTCTGTTTTCCTTCTGGCATCAATCAAAATCCTTTTCATAGACAAATACCTTTTCCCATATTTCTGAATTATCATGTGGTGTTTCTTGTGATGCACATTATTTCTTTCATTCTTGAGGGAGCTATTACTAGTATTCTTGTTGAAACACCTGAAACTTTCTACTCTAATACCATAAACCTACTGAGAGAAGCAGCAGACATATGTTATGCTGGTCTAAGGGAGATTCTGTGCTTACTCCATCAAGCCACAGGGATCCATGTTTCTTTTGGTATTTGTATAAATACCTTAGTAAAATACAATTTTTTTCAACATTTAGTTGGAAAAAGAATCTGAATATTCTTATTTGCGATCAATTCTACCAGGCAAACTAAACATGTCACTTCTGGAAGGCATCAACAATGAGATGAAATTCTGCACCAGGCTTGCTAGAGAGGAGTCAGTAGTTGTTCTACCTGGTAATTTTTTTAAGTTGCATTACTGTACAACAATATTGAGTAAGAACTGCAGGCAGCGAGATACGTGCATGCTTATAAATTCAATGCATTGCAGGGGAAGAGCTTGGATTGAGGAATTGGGTAAGAGTATCTTTTGCTGTGGAAATTTCAGCTCTTGAGGATGGCCTTAGCAGGATCAAAGCCTTTTTTCCGTCAATTTTGTTAACACTGGTCCAAGTCTACCAAGAAGACAAATAATAACACTTTCAGGTATTGCTATCGGACTCGATAAATGGCTCCTGATAATTGTTGCAGTTAAGCCATCATAGCTCGAAATGTGAGTATTCTTTATTTCATTTTATATTTTAATATTGAAGTATCTAAAGGAATGCCACTACTAGGTCGCCTAACACTAAATGAGTACTTTGTAGTATACCCTAGTTCTTTAATATAGTTTGTAAGTTTAGAAAAGGACATCCTATCCACATCGACATCCAAAAATACAGTGATTTATCCACCAACACATGTTGGTTCCCCGCTGCTAACATCCAAAACTTCACCATGATACCATCTCAATAGTACCAATATAAAACCGACCATGCCTTAGCTAAAATTAGACAACAATCATAGTAAAAAAAAAAAAACATAACCTGGGAAGGAAAGAATCAAATAGTTAAGTATACATGGGGAAACATGGTACAAATTCTAATTTTTGGAAAAAAAAATTGGACTGGACAAACATGTAACAACAATAACACACTGCATAACCAAGCGCACACATAAATCCAATTTAAACTAAAAAAGACCCTAATTTATCCCCAAACATAGAATTTTCAGACGACAAAGAGAAGTAATGTAACGTAATTAATCACATGTGATGAAACATTCAATTTTTCGTTTAGGTTAGTGACGAAGAACACAACTACCAGAAATTTTTCAGTCCAATACAGAGTTTTGACACACGCACGGTTTAACACATCATGAACTAAATCATCAACAGGCTCGCAATTCTAAAGAAATTTCACCAAGAAGTTGCAAGCCACAGCTTCATTACAATTGAGTATACTACGAGTCAAAATGGAAAACATAAGTAAATGAAAAGAATTTGAGTGATTTTGATAGAAAGTACGATGAATGAATGAATAGTATTTTGTACGAGATTTGGATGAGATATTTTTCCTAAAATCAATAATAAGATGGACCCCTCTAAATTTTTTGGTTTTGTCAAGTGAGTGCAAACAAAACTTTTAAGTTTTGATCAGTCACTTGTCAAGGTCAGCAAATAATACACTTAAAAAGAATCTTGGAGAGTGATACGACCCACACAAAACAGAAAAAACGTGCTTCTGAGTGTGCTTTACGCCATTTTTCCCTATAGAAAAGGACATCTACCCACTTTACTAGTTAGGGCATTTTTTTTATTTTTTTTCCGTACAACTTTGTTTTATACCGAAGGGTATGATTTTTTTTTTGAGAAATATATCTTTGATAAATGGTACTTATATACCTTCCATTATATTTTGAATATACATATGCCCCTACCGTTACTGAAATGGTACGTTTATGTCCCTCAGACTAACGTTAGGGATATATGCGTACCCAGAGTATAACGGAGGATATATTTGTACTATTTATCATAGTTTGGGGTTATATTTGTCCCTTTTCCATTTTAATTTTCTTATCTCAGATAATTAGCCCAAACCCACTACTCGATCCAGTCCCAATTAAAATTGAGGAAAGGACACTCTGTAGCACTTTTTAAAATAAATAGCTCAAGTTTGATATTTTTCCAAAAAGTGTCCAGTCGGGTATACTATTTTCACTTTATAGCCATTTCCTAATTTGGGTCATTTTGGCCAATGTAGTTCAGATATAGTCCATATACATTACTGTAAAGGACAGAAACGACATTTCAAATTAAGCTATTTCCATGAAAATGACCATGAAATTTAAAATCCACTTTCTAGCCATTTTAATTTACTGCCTTGTTCTATACCGTTTCTACACACCTTCTATACAGTTTCTATACATATCTTATACATATAAATATTCTATACGAAAGTTATATAGTTTTGATACACAATTTATACAATAACTGTACATTTTTTTTTACACGTTTTATACAACAATTATATAATTTTCATACACTTTCTATGTATTTTTTATATATATTTTATACATATACATATTTGATAGAACTATACAATTTCTATACATATATCTTATATAGATACATATTCTATTTAACAATTATATCGTTTTTATATAATTTAATTATTATTTCTAAACAATAAAAAAAATAGAATATTTGTTCAGTTAAAAAATATATAACAAAAAAAAATTAAAATATTTTTAAAAGTGTCGAATTGCCCAAGTTGAATACTGTATTAGTATTGTATATAGGCTGTATCAGTATTGTATATGGACTACGTAAGCCAAAATGACCCAAATTAAGAAATGGCTATAAAGCGGAAATAGTATATCCGACTGACCACTTTTTGAAAAGTTTTCAAACTTGGGCTATTTGTTTTAAAAAGTGCTATATAATGTTCTTTTCCTTTTTTTTTTTGCTATAAATTTTTTAACTGAAAAAATATTCTGCTTTATAATTATATAAAAATGTATATAGAATATGTATCTATATAATAGAAATTATATAGTTCTATCAAATATGTATATATAAAAAAATATATAGAAAGTGTATAAAAATTATATAATTTTTGTATAAAATATGTAAAAAAAATATACAATTATTGTATAAATTGTGTATCGAACCTGTATAATTTTCGTATAGAAACTCTGTGTAGAAACGGTATAGAACAAACCATCAAATTGAAATGACTAGAAAGTGGAATTTAAATTCCATGACCATTTTCGTGAAAATAGTTTAATTTGTAGTGCCGTTTCTGTCCTTTCTCCATTAAAATTCAAGAGACGCCTATTTAACTAACGCGTTTTTTCCATCCCCATAACGATATACACACACAATACAGTACCACTCACCACCATCAATTTTTTTTTAGAAAAAAATAATTAACCCATAATACCCCAAAACAACACCAAATAAATTGAACCCCACACGTTTCAATTTTCAGCGAAATTTCATCGGGAAAACATTATCCACCACCAGTCCAACACCACATAGCCACCAATTCTGTCAAACCAAAAAACCCCCACTAGCGAACCATTGCCACATCCCTATCTTCGGCCACCTTCGGCCTAATCTTCACTCTCTCCAACCAGTAAACACCAACTAGTAGCAACGATCAATCACTGCAATTTGATTGAGGTTCACGTTTAACAGAAAAACAACGGGAGCATCGGGTTTAGAATAAAAGATAGAGGTCAGATTAAGTTGGTTTGAAAGGGTTCAATGGGTTTATTGGGTCGAGTAGTGGGTTTGGGTTAATTATTTGAGGTAAAAAAATTAGAATAGAAAAGGTAAAAATGGTACGTATATATCTCTGTCATACTTTGGCTACACATATGCCCCTACCGTTACCGTTAGTGTGAGGGGCATATACATACCATTTTATTAACTGTACATACCTGTCATTTATCATAGTTTGTCCCTTTTCCATTTTGAGAAAGAATAAGGGGTATATTATTGAAGCACTATTTAAACCAGAATGTTTGTGTCATTTTCCCACCTCTTTTCTATAGTTTGGCTTTATATTGCAATTAGAAATCCATTTTGATTTCTCTTTCCTTTCCTCCTTCAACTCCATATCTGCTGAAATTCAAGCATCAAGCATGGAGAACAGAACTGCAACAAGAAGATGGAACTTTAAGGAGAATAAGAAATTGGTGAGTGCATCTGGTTTCACAGTAAGAAGTGTTCTTAACAAGTTGATATCTTGCGTTGATCCTGCTGATACACGGCCCGTTATCCCTCTCGGCCATGGTGACCCTTCTTCTTTCCCTTGTTTTCGGACCACTCCGATAGCCGAAAATGCTATTTCTGATGCCCTTCATTCTGCTACATTTAACGGTTATCCATCAACTGTTGGCATCCTTCCTGCTAGAAGGTACCATTCACTGGCATTGTGTACTCAATTTTTGCTCGAAGAGTGTCAATTTAATGTTGCAATTGGTTTTGTAAAGAGTTTGAATCTGGGACCTTGGAGTTTTAAGTCTAATTTTTGGCATAGCTTGGTTCAGGTGTCTATGTCACTGATTTCATATTAGCGTTTCTCATTCGGAAGTGTTTGGTTAAATGTGTAACTCACTGCATTCTTCCATTAATCTGTTTAGTTGTAAAATATCTTGCATGGGATATTCTTTGCTTTTTTCCGGCATATGTATCACATTTAAGTTGAATTACTAGGGCGGATTCAAAAAATTGAGTTTATGAGTTTTGGATTCTAGAAAAGACAACTTAGTAGGCTTCTGCATAAGTTATTTATACATATTGGATTTCTTAATTTAAATATAGGATTTGGACCAAAGCTACTGGTGTTGCCGATCCCTAATCAATATTCTAGCTCCGCCCTGTATCTAGTCTAAAGTTAATGTTGTTCCAGTAAGTAAGGGTAGCTTCTGTTTATGCTACTAATTAGGTGCTATTCTTTATTCATACCGTACGGTTAATTTGAATGCTTTATCCTTTATTGGATGCAAGTATTCCATTTTATTAGTGCACCGGCTTGTTTTGAGATGGACTTTCCATTTCTGTTGGTCCTATAGTTCCTGCACCCTCTGTCTTAGTTGTGAACATTAATCTTAATTGCGTTGCATTCTAATCTACATTTATGGGATCCTGGACTATGAAGCAATTAAGAAGCTGTTTAGCTTATTTTATCCTGCGAAGAATAAGAACAAACTAAAAGGGAACATGGCTGATTGATTCTTGGAGACATCATTCATGTTCTTCAAAGTCAGAATAATTAATTTAATTTTGTTTTCTGAAAGGGCTGTAGCAGAGTACCTTTCTCAAGATCTCCCATTCAATTTGTCCCCTGATGATATTTACTTGACAATTGGATGTAATCAAGCAATTGAAGTACTTTTGAGTGCTCTTGCATGCCCAAACTCCAATATTCTACTTCCAACTCCTGGATTCCCGTATTATGAAGCGTGGGCTTTATTTACCCATATCGAAATACGTCACTTTAATCTGCTCCCGGAGAAGGAGTGGGAGGTGGACCTTAATGCGGTTGAGTCTTTGGCCGATGAAAATACCGTGGCTATGGTCATCATTAATCCTGGGAATCCTTGTGGCAATATCTACACAGATCAACACCTGAAGAAGGTACGTGTACTAACTCTTTTTGTTGTAATATATTGAAATGCAAAGTCATTTTGAATATAAAGAGGTTCTTTAATTTCTATCAGGTGGCAGAGACGGCAAGAAAGCTTGGAATTTTGGTTATTGCTGATGAGGTATATGCTCATCTCGCATTTGGAAGTAAACCATTTGTGCCCATGGGAATCTTTGGATCGATTGCTCTTGTTATCACACTTGGATCCATATCAAAGAGGTGGATTGTCCCAGGCTGTCGACTTGGTTGGCTTGTTACAAATGATCCAAACGGCATACTTAAAGAACATGGGGTACTTTCCTTTTAAAGATGGTCATCCTCACTGCTTCGACATATGTTTATAGTGGAAACATTAATTTTAGCTTTCACTTATAAAGCCAAATTTAGGTGTTGAATAGCACTTCTGCCCCGTGAACTGCTGTTTCTCCGCTAAGCTCTTTTCCGTGGTAATTTTTAATAAAGGATAAAATCAACTCCTATTTTTTAAATTTCAAATTTAGTAGTTCCTTCTCTTTAGGACTCTTGTATATAGATAAGTATTATCCTTTTCTTAGTTTATCTCTTTGTTGTATTGTATTTATATATACTCAGTCTACAATCAATGAGAAGTATCGTTCCTTTCATTCCATTAACAGTCTTATACTTCATATGGTATCCAGAGCCAATTAACTCTCACGAGTATAATTCTTTTGATCCCTCCCACTCTTCCCATCAAAATGGCCACAAACATAACTGTAACAAATTCAGATGCCAACACCACAATTGTCTGGTTCAATTCTGTCACCCAGTTACCAATCAAACTAACTGGCAGCCACAATTTTTCCCTCTGGAAAGCACAAGTGTCCATGCTTATGCGTGGTCACAACATTTATGGCCATCTCGACGGTTCTTGCCCTGCCTCTACTCGCACAGTCGCTCAAAATAATCAGGAAGTCGAAAATTCTGAATTTGTTTCATGGTATCGCCAAGATCAGCTTATTCAAAACGCTATCTTGGCCTTAGTTGATCCTACACTTGCTGCTACAGTTGCCGCTGCATCCACCGCCAAGGCTGCTTGGATGCTTTGCACACTGCCTATGCCAACAAATCGCAAACAAGAATCTTTAGTTTGCGTGATCGTCTTGCTCGTCTCTCGAAAGAAGCCCTTCCCGTCGCTGATTATCTACACCAAGTTCGATCTTTTTGTGATGAACTTGCCACTGCTGGAGCTCCTGTGTCTGATGAGGAACTGATTATCAAAATCCTCACTGGACTTAGCCCAGAATTTCGTGAAATATCTGCTGCGATCCGTGCAAGAGACTCTACTATCTCTTATCCAGAACTTTATGAAAAGTTGCTTGATCATGAACTTTTTATAAAACATGAAGAAGCAAAGAAGCCATTATCATCACCAATTACTGTTGCTATTGCACAGAAAACAAACACGCATCCTCACCAAGGAAACAACTCAAACACGCATCCTCGCCAAGGAAACAACTCCAACAGGCGTCCCAATGCAAATTTCCCCAACACCAACCAGCCATGGCATAGTGGAAAAAATAACCAACAACAACGATATGACAACACTCTGAAGTGCCAGTTGTGTGACCGTCCTGGTCATTCTGCCAAAGTCTGCAGATCCCGATCACACAATCACCTACAAGCCCGAGCAAACTATACTGCTCGACTTTCAACTCAAGAGGCTCCTTGGATTGTTGATACTGGCGCCACTCATCATATGGCCGCAGATGTTCAAAACTTCACTGATGTGCAAAACTACCACGGTCCAGAGGAGATAGCAATGGGAGATGGTAGCAGCATTCCAATATCTCATACCGGTAACACCAACATAAGTGCATCAAATAAGCAATTTAAGCTTCTCAATACCTTATGCTCTCATGATATAAAAAATAACCTTATTTCTGTTTCTAAATTTTGTTGTGATAACCACACCTCCTTTGAATTTTTTCCTTTTTCTTATCTTGTGAAGGATCTGAGTACAAGGGTGCCTCTATTTCGCGGGCAGAATAGAGATGGGTTGTATGAGTGGCCGTCGGGCAGTGAGCATCATTCACCACAATGCAATGTTGTCATTCCTCTACACCTGTGGCATCGACGTTTAGGTCATCCTAGTCATCGTATTTTAAATAGGATTTTGCATTAGTTCTCTCTTCCAGTTTCACATTCTAGAACCAATTCAGTTTGTAATTCGTGTTATTCTAATAAAATGCACAGGTTACCTTTTTCTGAAAATTTATTGCAAAGTAAACGACCATTGCAAATTATTTATAGTGATTTTTGGGGTCCTCTCCTGTTTTGTCAATCGATAACAAGCGATATTATATCTTATTTGTTGACTATTACTCGAAATACATGTGGTTGTTCACTATAAAATCAAAAAAGGAAGTTCTTGATGTCTTTCAAGCTTTACATCCCTTACTTGAGCGACGGTTTCAAACCAAAATTTTGTCTCTCTATACAGACGGTGGTGGTGAATTTCAAGGTTTATCATCATATCTCAAAAGTCATGGTATTGAACACTTAGTGACCCCTCCCTACACACCCCAAAGAGTCGCACTAGTTGAACGCCGTCACAGGCATGTTATTGAGATGGCCAAAACCTTGCTGCACCAAGCCTCATTGCCCCCGATTTTTTGAAATTTTGCCTGTTACCATGCAGTTTACCTTATAAATCGTCTAACAACTCCAAATTTACAAAATAAATGTCCTTATGAAATTCTATTTCAAGAGTCTCCAAAGTATGAATTCCTTAGAGTTTTTGGTTGTTTATGCTACCCATGGCTCAAACCATATGGCAAAAATAAATTAGAGCCAAGATCTAATCCTTGTGTTTATTTAGGATTTTCTAATAAACATTATTGCCACCGTTGTTTTGATCCCGTCAGGAATAAATTATACTTATCAAGGGATGTTCTGTTTTTGGAAGATACCTATCCTTTTCAGAATATGTTTTCCAATTTAAAACTCAAACAGAGCGATAATATTGCCTGGTAAATTTGTTCTGATGTTCAACCTTTGAATCATAAACCGTCAAGTTCAGACTCTTGTCATCCACTCCCAGATGCTCTGCCCGTGCAGTCTCCACTACCCAGCTCAACGTCTGCCACACCAGAAGGCGTCTTCGCTGCATCAGGTAATTCTCAAAATTTATATTCTCTTTTGTTGCCACCTGCAATTCCACCCCCACCTGATAATACTCAACCACCACCATCATCCAAACCATTAATCATCTATCAACGCAAAAATCGTCCACAACCAAACACCTCATTGATGCCACTTCCTTCCACTGTCCAGTCCCCTAGCCCGCCTTCTCAATCACCCAATGACAACCCTTCCCAGAGCACACTTGCTTTGATTCCGTCCACTCTTTCATCTGTGGTGACCATTTCAACTCATCCCATGGTCACACGCTCCAAAACAAATAACCTCAAACCCAAGCAGTTTAGTGTTAGCGTCCAACTTTCCTTGCTATTTGTTCCTCGTACATATAAACAAGCATGTTCTCACCCTCACTGGAGAGAAGCCATGAAAGCGGAATTTGATGCCCTTGTTAGGAATCATACACGGGATTTGGTTCCAGCTGCTCCTTTGATGAATGTGTTTGACTGCAAGTGGTTGTTTCGTATAAAACATAAATTTGATGGTTCCATTGACAGGTACAAAGCTCGGCTTGTTGCAAAGGGATTTACCAGCGTCCGGGATTAGACTACGATTCGACTTTTAGCCCGGTAGTCAAACCAGTAACTGTTCGGTTGGTGCTTACTATTGCGACACAGTACAACTAGCCTATCCATCAGATTGATGTAAATAATGCTTTCCTACAAGGACGTATTGAGGAAGAAGTGTATATGAGTCAGCCACCAGGCTTTGAAGATCGAAGCCTCTCCACCCATGTCTGCAAGCTGAACAAAGCGATCTATGGCTTGAAACAAGCTCCCTGAGCATGGTACACCGTGCTCAAAAATTATTTGTTAATTGTTGGGTTCGCCAAGTCTCAATCTGACTCTTCTTTATTTATTTTGCATAAATTTAGGTTCACTGTCTATGTTCTTATCTATGTGGATGATATAATCATCACTGGAAATCAGATTCGGGGGGTTCGTCATATAATAGATGGTCTTTCCAATCGCTTCTCTTTGAAAGACCTTGGACAACTCCATTACTTTTTGGGCGTTGAGGTTATCTCTTCTACTGATGGTCTTTTTTTTGTCTCAGCACAAGTATATTATGGATCTTTTAGATGACGTTGGCATGATAGGTTGTAAAGGAGCACCTACACCTATGACTTCAACTACCACTTTGACAGCTTCGGTGAATGATCCTCCAACTGATGGTAATATTTATCGACGGGTAATTGGAAAGTTGCACTACTTATCCTTTACACGTCCTGATATTGCCTTCACAGTTAGCAAGCTTTCTCAATTTATGCACAATCCACGTCACTGGAAAGTAGTCAAGCGGTTACTTCGTTATCTTCATCACACCTGCCAATATGGTATACGGATCGCAAAAGCTCCAGATTCTCGTCTGGTTGTTTATTCTGATTCGGATTGGGCTGGTGATCCAGAAGATCACACCTCTACATCTGGATATGTTATTTTCATGGGCAACACACCAATTTTCTGGTCCTCAAAGAAACAACGCTCAGTCTCTCGATCCTCTACAGAAGCTGAGTACAGAGGTGTGGCTGCTGCTGTTGCAGAAACCAACTGGCTCACAAATCTTCTTCGCGAACTTCGTCTTTCACTTAAGGGGGTTCCGCAGGTTTTCTGTGACAACATAAGCACCACTTACATTTGTTCCAATCCAGTTTTCCATAGTAGGATGAAACATGTAGCCATTGATTTCCACTTTGTTCGTGAACAGGTCCAGAGCAAAGATATTGAAGTACATCATGTTCACTCAGCTGATCAAGTGGCTGACATACTCACAAAACCACTTCCCAAAGCCACTTTTGTACAACAATTTTCCAAGTTGGGTGTTGTTGACACCACCAACTTGCGGGGGCGTAATAAAGGATAAAATCAACTCCTATTTTTTAAATTTCAAATTTAGTAGTTCCTTCTCTTTAGGACTCTTGTATATAGATAAGTATTATCCTTTTCTTAGTTTATCTCTTTGTTGTATTGTATTTATATATACTCAGTCTACAATCAATGAGAAGTATCGTTCCTTTCATTCCATTAACAGTCTTATGCTTCATAATTTTTACAAATGGCGAACCTTTTGCAATAGTTTTCTTTATCAAAAGAAAACCAATCAGACTGACACTAGACAATAACCGATTGGACTGACACTTGATTCTCTAATGCTAAAGTTTGAATAGAATGACTAGAATTTGTATAAGAATGAGAAACACATAAATCAATCATAGAACTTGACAGACACTTGATTCTCTATGCTAAAGTTTGAATAGGATGACATAGAATTTGCATAAGAATGAGAAAGGCATACATCAATGTAGAACTTTTGATGCAAGCCACTTCACTGGTGAATGTTCCAAGGCCTATATTTTATTCTATTGTGTTTTGTTAATGGGCTGTGCTCGACTGAATGACATCTATAATATGTTGGGAGTTGAGGTAACGGGATGCAGTAGCTTGGAGGAGTAACAGGAAAGCAATACAAGGGGTAACTAAGTAGATATTGATGAATTTCCTTTTAGCATCGAAATCAGTGGAGCTGTTGATAAAAAGTTTAGAAAAGGTGTCATCTGTTGAAGGTTATTGATGCATTATAATAAGATTAGGGTAACTTTAAAGAAGTGTAGAACAGTAGAAGTATATATGTTATGGGGGGCCTTATTAAAGAGATAGAGTAGAAGATGGGAAAAAAATCGTATGTTATTGATTGAATGACTTTTGTTTTCAGTATCTGTACAAGACTATATATAAGACCTATATCAACAAGGATAGACTTGAAGTTACAACAACTATAAGAACTCTACAACAACTAGGTGTCTAGTAATTATCCGTTATTACGCCCCCGCAAGTTGGTGGTGTCAACTACACCCAACTTGGAAAAATGCTTGACAAAAGAGACTCTTGGAAGTGGTTTGGCCAGTATATCTGCCACTTGATCAACCGAGTGAAGGTGTTGAACTGCGATATCCTTGTTTTGAACTTGTTCATGAACAAAATGAAAATCATTAGCAATATGCTTCATCCGACTATGGAACACCGGGTTGGCACAAATGTAGGTGGTGCTAACTTTGTCACAAAATATCCGAGGAATTTCTGAGATACGAAACCGAAGCTCATGGAGTAAACTTGTTAGCCAATTGGTCTCAGATACAGTAGCAGCGACAACCCGATATTCTGCTTCTGTGGAGGAACGAGAGACAGATCTTTGCTTTTTGGAGGACCATGATATCAGAGAGCTGCCAAGGTAAACAACATAACCTGTGGTGAAGGTTCGATCAAGAGGATCTCCAGCCCAATCAGAATCTGAGTAAGCTAGAAGACGGTGATCATGTTCTTTGGCAATCCGGAGGTCAAATGAAGATGTTTGGTGTAGATACCAAAGGAGACGTTTCATGGTTGTTCAATGAGATATAAAGGGCTGGTGCATAGACTGTGAGAGTTTGCTGACAGCAAATGCTATGTCCGGACGTGTAAAAGAAAGGTAATGAAGTTTATCGATGATCCGCCTATAAAGAAAGCCATCAACTAGAGAATCTTCCACGGACTCTGGGAAAGTTACAGTTGAAGCCATTGGTGTTGGAACACCTTTGCAATTTTGCATATTAACTTCCTGCAAAAGATCTGTAATGTACTTCTGTTGAGACAACAAAAGACCACCAGGATAAGACAATACTTCAACACCAAGGAAATAATGAAGTAGACCAAGATCCTTCAGTGAGAATCAGGTTGCAAGATTATCAATAATGCTTTGAACACCACGAATCTGATTACCAGTAATAATTATGTCATCAACATATACTAGGACATAAACAATAAAATCAAAATTTTGCAGGATGAACAATGAAGAATCAGATTGGGACTTAATAAACCCCAAAGTAACCAAATAATTTTTTAGTTCGGTGTACCAAGCCGTGGGAGCCTGTTTGAGTCCATAAATAGCTTTTTGCAGCTTGCAAAGATGCGTCGTATGTGCAGAAGATTCGAAACCAGGTGGTTGGCGCATATAGACTTCCTCATCAAGACGACCTTGCAGGAAGGCATTATTGATATCAAGTTGACGAATGGGCCAGCTTTGTTGTGTTGCAATCGCAAGAACTATTCGAACAGTTGCTGGCTTTACCACAGGACTGAAAGTGCATTGGAAGTCAAGGCCAGGTCGTTGTGTGAATCCTTTGGCAACCAAGCGAGCTTTGAACCTGTCAACAGAACCATCAGGATGGTATTTTACCCGAAAAAGCGACTTACAATCCACCACATTTTTCGAAGGATCACATGGTACCAACTCCCATGTACGGTTCCGAACTAAGGCATCAAATTCATTTTGCATAGCTTCACACCAATGTGGGACTTGTTGAGCTTGCTTAAAGGTTCTAGGTAGGGAGGAAGTGGTTTGAACAACAGTGTGGAATTGCTTAGGCTTAAGGCTATTAGTCTTAGATCGAGTAATCATGTTATGAGTGGGCGTTGATGTAGAGCTAGGGGCAACAAGAGAAGGTTGTGGGGCCACGGGAGATGGGACAGGTGACGAGGAAGAGGGTTGTACCACAGGGTTCTGGGTCAAAGGACCAGTAGACTTATTTCGACGTTGGTAAGTGATTATTGTGGATTGCGGTTGCGTATTTAAATGGGGAGAAGAATGAACTGGTGAGGCCGAAACATTTGGTTCAGGTGAATTGCGACTGGAAACTGAATTTTGTATGGTGAGGGAAGGGGGGAGTGGAGATGATGGAGAAGAAGTAGCAGATAAGGGAGAAATTGAATTACCTGAGATGGTGGTTCATATTGGGGTAAAGGAGATGGGTGAGTGCGTGTCCACGGGCTGCTGCACAATTTGAGTGGGAAGCTCATAAGAATCATGTGAATATTAAGTATTATCCTGCGGCTGTTGTTCAATTGAACAAATCTCCCAAGACACATTTTTATTTTGTGTGTTTGTCAAATAAGAAAAAATATTTTCGAACGGAAACTGGTTTTCTAAAAATAAAACGTCACGAGATAAATATATTTTGAAAGTTAAAGGATCAAAACATTGGTGGCAGTAATGTTTATTCGAAAATCCTAAATAAACACATGGTGTCGAACGAGGCTCGAGTTTGTTTTTGGCATATGGTTTGAGTCGTGCATAACACAAGCAACCAAATATTTTAACGGAGTCATACTTGGGCATAGTTTGAAATAAAATTTCAAAGGGGCTCTTATGCTGAAGATTTGGAGTAGTTAGCCTATTTATAAGATAAACCGCTTGTTGACAAGCAAAACACCAAAAGTGTGAGGGTAATGACGCTTGGTGCAACAAGGTTCTAGCAGTTATTGGCAGTTTCAATAACATGCCGGTGTCGTCTTTCGACTAGAGCAACTCCCTGTGGAGTATATGGAGTGACACTAAGTGCTCTATGCCATGTGCTTTGAGATACGACTATAGACTCTGAAATTCGCCACCACCATCAGTGTAAAAAGATTGAATTTTGGTGTTGAATTTGCGTTCAAGCAATGGATGCAGATTTTGGAAAACTTCCAAAGTTTCATTTTTTGATTTTAAAGTGAACAACCATATGTATTTTGAAAATTGATCAACAAATAACACATAATATCTTTTCTTATCAATTGACAACACTAGAGATGGACCCTATAAATCGCTATAAAGGATTTGCAAGGGCTTATTGCTTCGCAATGAATTTTCTGAAAAAGGCAACCTGTGCATTTTATTTGAATATCAAGAATTACAAATGGAGCTAGCTTTAGGCTATGAAATAGGAAGGGAAAACTTATTTAACATAATATCTAAAATGCGACGATTAGGATGGCCTAAACGCTGATGCTACAGGTGAATTGGAACAGCCACATTGCATTTAGGAGAACGATGTGTGCTGCCCGGTGGCCACTCATACAACCCATCTTTATTCTGCCCTCGAACTAGAGATGCCCCCGTACTCAGATCCTTCACAAGATAATGGAAAGGAAAAAATTCAATAGAGGAATGATTATCACGACAAAACTTAGAAACAGAAATAAGATTATTTGTAATGATAGGGGAGCATAAGGTATTGAGAAGTTTTAAATGATGATTTGATGCACTTATGTTAGCGTTACCGGTATGGGATATTGGAATGGTGTTACCATTGCCCGTAGTTATCTCTTCGGTGTCGTGGTAGTCATGTACAGTGGCTAGGTTTTGAGTATCAGATGCAATATGATGAGTGGCTCCACTGTCGACGATCCAAAAGGACTGTTGAGAAGGAAAACGAGCAGCAAAGTTTGCCCGGGCTTGTAGATGGTTATGTGACTGCGATCTGCAGACTTTAGCGGAATGACCTACGCGATCACATGTTGGCAGCGAAGGTTTTTGTCAGAGGGCTGATGCTGGTTGTTTCTTCGTGGGCGTTGTGCTTGCCATTGCTGATTGTTGGCAGGAGGGTTCACACCTGGACGGCGGTTGCTGGAGTAATTGTTGTTGCTCTGGCGAGAAGGAGATGAGCTAGTCTTTTGTGCTACAACAACAGTAATGGGAGTTGATAGCGGCTTCTTGTCTTCCTCATGTTTGAGGAAAAGCTCATAATCTAGAAGCTTTTCGTAAAGCTCTTCATATGAAATAAGAGAATCGCGAGCACGAATGGCAGCAGAGAGTTCTCGAAATTCAGATCCGAGTCCACTGAGGATTTTCACAATGAGTTCTGGGTTTGATACCGGTGCACCGGCAGTTGCAAGTTCAACACAAAGTGATCGAACTTGATGAAGATAATCTGTGACTGGATGACAATCTTTAGTGAGGCGGGCCAATCGATCTCGCAAGCTGAAAATTCTTGTTTGAGATTTGTTCGCATATGCAGTATGCAAAGCATCCCAGGCAGCTTTGGCGGAGACTACAACAGCAACAGTGGGGGCAAGCGTAGGATCAACGGAGGCCAAGATAGCATTTTGAATTAGCTGATCTTGGCGATACCAAGAAAGGAACTCAGGTTATCAACGTCTTGATTGTTCTGAGAGATGGTGCAAGTGGGTGCAGGGATGGAGCCATCGAGATGCCCATAAAGATTGTGACCACGCATAAGCATTGAAACTTGAGCTTTCCACAAGGAGAAATTGTGACAACTTGTTAATTTAATGGGCAGTTGGGTAACTGGATTGAATTGAACAATAGTGATGGCATTGTTGATTCCATCGGTATTGGTCACAGAAATCTTAGAGGCCATTTGTGTGAGTAAGCAGAGAAGAAAAAAAAAGAGAGAGGATCAACTCGTACGAGTTTAGATAGGCTTTGATACCATAAAGAGATAGAGAGTAGAAGATGGAAAAAGAATCATATGTTATTGATTGAATGACTTTTGTTTTCAGTATCTGTACAAGACTGACTATATATAAGACCTATAGCAACAAGGATAGACTTGATGTTACAACAACTATAAGAACTCTACAACAACTAGGGGTCTAGTAATTATCCGTTATTACTTATTACATTTCTCTTTGTAAAATCTTTGATTCAGACTGACCAGACTGACTAGCATTCTTTCGGAGGAGGATAAGATTATTTTAAAACTACCAATGTCTCTATCTTGAAACTACCAATGTCTGCTTCTTGTCATCTTGTGTTTTCTTATTTTCAGGTCATAGATTCCATCAATGGATATCTCAATATATCTTCTGACCCGCCAACCTTTATTCAGGTTTGCTCTTTATAGACTCTTCTGCCTGCATTCTTTTAAGAATTTAGTACCTGTTACTCCTTTTACCCTCATATTTGGTAGTATTCTCCCCCTGAAAGATGAAATGGATTTGCTAAGGGATTGAATTTTATTTTAGTTTAACAGCTCTTTGTATTGTGTAAACATATTCAGGTTCTTATGTTTGCCAGCTAATGGATAGTTATTATTAAAGAATTTACTAGTGTAGGTGTAATTTTCCACATCGCTTACTGATGTATCTGGTTTATTTTTGTTCTTCTTTGACAGGGGGCAATTCCTCAGATCCTTCAGAAAACAAAAGATGATTTCTTCTCTAAAATAGTAAATATGTTGAGAGAAGGTGCCGATATCTGTTATGACAGGATCAAGGATGTTCCTTGCATCACTTGCCCAAGCAAACCTGAAGGATCTATGTTTGTGATGGTAAGTGGAAAATGGAGGCTTAATTAGCGATTAGCTGGAGATTAGATGATGTATTCAATAGTCTAATGAAGGCCTTTCTCCCTTGTAGGTCAAACTTCATTTAAACCTTCTAAAAGACATTGAAGATGACCTGGACTTCTGTCTCAAGCTGGTTAAGGAAGAATCTTTGATAATTTTACCAGGTAAAAGAAAACAAATCTCTTAGAAAGCTAATCAAACTCTTTCTTGGACTCCAGCTTTTCGAATTCCTTTATTTTCTTTGATGTCTTGGAATGTTTCTCATATGCTTTTAGTCGTTAGAGATTTCGTATTCATGGGTCATAGTGTCATTTGATTCTTTTATTATGCCAAACAAGCCTTTAATTGCATCGAATTTAGAAAGTTCCTGAAGTACAAACAGAAATCATCCATCCATATAATATTCTGTCATGCTAGTGATCACTTCTGGTGATATATAGTTCATTTCCACCCATAAAAACTGAGGTATATACAACTTCACCAGTTTCCAACAACCAAAAAAAAAAAAAACTGAGGTGTATAAATATCTGAGTATCATTGCAGCTGATAGAAAGGCAGGCATGCGTGAAATTTTATTAGACTTCATGGATGTAGTAACTATGTTATATGAATGTGAAAGTTTGTACTTTTTGTCTTGGTGCATTAATTCGCTGCAAGGAAGTAGACCATTACTCGAAGAGCAAGCATATGAATAACTCAAACTGGTGGGATGCTACGTTGTATAGATATCTGAAGATAACGCCTTGTGCAGGTGTTGCTGTCGGACTCAAGAATTGGCTCAGGATAACCTTTGCATGTGAGCCATCATATCTGGAAGATGGCTTCCAGAGACTAAATTCTTTCTATCAAAGGCATGCCAAGAAACAATAAGCTACTCGGAGAAGCAACCTTATCTGTACTGCGCTGCATTATGGAGTGGCAACTGTGATCTTCAACTACTTGTTGGACCTCGTGTGGTGTACGGTGTACAATAGATCATACATAAGTTGGCTAGATTTTCAACAATATCCTCAAGTCACTAGAGGACCGAAATATGTTTTTCTAAACGGTATCCACTTCTGTATTATCATAGACGATAACATTCTGGGGAATATCTTCAAACTCCTGCTACAGAATATCCATAATACGCCATTACTGTTGCATGTGTTTGTAAGATCAGTCTTTAACTAGCTAACTAAAATAAGCGTTTGTGAAATGTGCAGATTGTTGAATATTGTTGGGCACAACTTAAGTTTTACTATTGCTAAGGACCAACATTGATCTTACAGTTCTTGCACAATTTCTCCGGTCGCTACACTTTGAAACTTCTTCAAAGGAGATCGGAGTCTCTTTGGTGTTTACTGGGAGAAAATGTAAACATCATGTAGCCCATATTTTTTGAGTTTGTTACCTGGTTTAGCCCATATTTATGTATAAATATGTTTCATTCACTATTATTATACACTTCTATACAAGGTTGATACATTACGTATAATAATTTCCCCTAGGTATAATATTGTATGATACTACATATTGGACTGCATGATGTAACATTTTTTATGTTTGGGCGGTATATTTTTGAAAATTTTCCAAGCAAGTTGGAGGGCAAAAATCACTTCAAGGGGGCGTTTGGCTCAATTTAGAGTGAAAATAGGTATTTAGAGTTTTTTCGTATTTCTAAATAATTTGAAATTCAAAACATTTTGAATTTCAAGAATTTTTAGCTATTCTAATTTCTATGTCCAAATATGATTCCTGTTGTTTTTTACCCTCTCTAGGAGGTGACACTCCTTTTTGTTTTTTTTAATGATTCAAATTCACAATCTTAAAATTAGAAATGAGGGTTGCTAATCATTCGAGTAATAAAAATTGCGGCCAAACTATCGGCCTTGGTTTGTAATATTAGAGCGAAAATCACTTGCGGTAACTGTGTCAGTTTCGTCATAAACACACGCGCTTACCTTCTCCGTTCCAAAATAAATACTCTTTTATTTAAAAAAGAATGACGTAGTCTGACTTGACATGAAATTTTAAAAAATAAAAAAGATATTTGAATCTTATGATCCTAAATTAAAGTTATGTCAAATGTAATAAAATGCTCTTTAATCTTGTGATCTTAAATATGCCATGTGAAAAAGTTAAAATTAAAGTATTTGTTATAAATGTATTTACATTATAGTGAATGTCTATGAAGAATATAGATAAGATTTATCAAGATCTAATTGATATTTATCGGGATGAGAGTAATTTCCCATATAAATAAAGGAGTTTTATTCATTGTAAATCATCTTCAAGAATCCCTCAAGAGAAATAACAATTACTCTCTCTTCTCTCTCTACTCTTCTTTAGTCTTTATTATTTTGTAACATGTTATCAGCACGAGTCTCAAATCAGTTGAGATAGATGAACAAGTAATTTTGGTACTCTTCATATGCCACGAGAAAAGTCCAGTCAGTAAGAACAAAGTTTGTGACACAAGGTCATGCATATTTTGAATACAAAAGGTTGAGTGAATTTTTCTTTTCTCTATTCGTGTTTGCTCTTTGTTTGTGTTCATGATCTATATACTTATATTATATAACCTTATGTATTATTATATTATTTATACATAAGATAGAAGCTATGCTTTACAACAACCATATCAATATTGTTTGTACATAATTAAAATAAGAATGTGTCTGCTAATTGGTAAAATTTATATAGTATTTTACAAAAGGTTGAGCGAATTTTTCTTTTCTCTATTCGTGTTTGCTCTTTGTTTGTGTTCATGATCTATATAATTATATTATATAACCTTATGTATTATTATATTATTTATACATAAGATAGAAGCTATGCTTTACAACAACCATATCAATATTGTTTGTACATAATTAAAATAAGAATGTGTCTGCTAATTGGTAAAATACAAACAATAGTATTTTATATAGTGTTTAAAGTAATTTTATTGGCTCTGATATAATTACAAGTCTATGTTCACACTTATTCTTGAGTTGTAGGAAGATATTATTTTTAGTTTCTTATTTATTTGTATTTGCTATTAATGGTATAATTATTATTGAATTTGTTGGATCTAAGGGAAAGTAATGATTTGGAACCATTTATACTTTAAAATTTATTCCCGGAGAATAATATTGTTTAAAGGGATGATAAAATATTGAATTCAAATCCAATTAATTTATAGCCTAAGACGCCTCTGTATGGATAAAACGTTGAGTGAATCTCAATGCACCATATTGATGATATTATGATGGCTAAGGTAAAATAGTGTGTTTTTGATGAAAATTCATGAAGCTTGTCCATTGAATATGCTCCATTGCATGAAGTGAATATGGTAGCAATATATAATAGGTCTGAAAGATGACAATTTGCTTCATTCTTGAAGTGAATGTGGTAGCAATATATGATATATTTTGAAAAATATGTACGACTCGACGTTTTCCTGAAGTAGCAATATCATGAAAGAGGTTATAAACTATCAGAATTTGATAGGCTTAAGACACGATTATATTTCATTCCTGGGGAATGCGAAGCTTATTAATACAAACATGCACTTGATTGTGATGGTATCACAACTCACCTCCGAAAGAGGCAGAGTTATTCTGAAATCTACTTCTAAAGTAGTAAATCTGAATTTTATTCATGAAATAGTAAATCTCAAATTTAATAAATTAAAAGGCACAAATCATGGTAAACATGGAGTTTACTAGCACAAATAAGTTCATAAGTTGACATGAACGATCATGACATTCCAAAGATGTGCATATTAAGTATTAAACAAATATTGAAGAATTAAAAAATTCTTGTGTGTTCTCACGATAAGTTGGTTGGACCAACTAATGTTGAGGTTGGATCCCCTAAATTCTGAAAAGTATAAAAGGTGAATATAGGCCCGTTCACCAGTCATGTGATCTATTAAGATGCATCGATATAAGATGATCAGTTGTACGTTTATTGTCAACCTAGAATTTGACATTCATAAAGTTGTTTGCTCAGTAAAATTGAGTTAAGAGCATAACCTTCAGATTGTGTAATCATGATAATTCATCTTGAGAATGAATTTGGCATTGAATGCCTTCGATAAATAGTTGAACCATTGCTAATGAGAACAAAATCTTCATGTGTTGGTTTGAAATATTATATACAAAAGTACTTGTATGCATCAAACCAATAAATTATGATTAATTTCCCTCAAAGTTGGTTCTGAGTTAGGAACCACACATTGTCCATCTAATAATTTTGATGTGCGGTATACGATTAATGAATATATCATGATGCACAAAGATGGATTCCTCAAAAAAGATGGAGGATGTATGTTAGTTTTCCTAACATAAGGGGGTGATTATAACCAACTAAGAAATATGTGAGGAATTATCATCATATCCCCATTCAAAAGATAATTCAAGTCAAATGTTGAAAGCACCTCATATTTAAGCCGCAAATGCTCCTATTTTGTGTCTCTAAAAGACAAAGTCTATACCTGCGTGAAGCGTGGTAGACCAATCAGTTTCAAATGAAATAATCCTTGCAAAGGATAAGGAGCAAATAATCATAATAAGAAGACAATGTGCTTTTGAAGAGCTTACGACATAACACTTCATGAAACCTTATGAGAGGTTCAGGTACCTGAAAATAATGAAGTGACGAGATCTCAAAATGTTATATCGCATTGTGAATCAATACAAAATGATATATCATTAACGATATATTTGATACAATATTTGTGTAATATTATAAAAGAGTATGAGGATATGAATTCTATGTTTATTTAAGCATGCTGACTTAGAAACATTTTTCAAGTGACATGAAAGGATGCATCTTGGTAAGCATAAAACTTATTTGATTTGCAGTCCAGACACTTGAAGATGTCACACATGAAATGTTGAATATTATCACTTGACAAATTTTATGTAAAAACTTTTAAGGATTCAAAATGCTTGAAGCATATACAAGATTCTAAAAACCTTATCTATAATTCTTATATTACATGAATTTATAACTTGAAATTTTCAAAAGCAATAGATTATTTGCTAAAATGAAAAATATGCCAATTTGGATTGTTTATGAAGTATCATATCTTAATGCAATTAATGTACTAATGTATCTTGCAAATACTACTAGGATGGATGTAACCTTTTCAGTTAATTTGTTAGCAAGGTATAGTTTTGCTCCTACTAGGAGACATTGAAATGGGATCAAACACATGATCTTGTTTTATTCTAAAGATTGTAGTCCCGATCTTGTTGATTATGCTGATGTTCAGTATTTATTTAACTCGCATAAATCTTGGTCTCAAACATGCAATATGTTCATATGTGAGGATACTGTCATATCTTGGATATATACAAAGAAGTCTATCTAGTTACTTCATCAAAACGTGCTGAGATAATAGCAATTCATGAAGCAAAACGAGAATGTGTATGGTTGAGGTCCATGATACATATCATTCGAGAAAAATGTGGTTTGAAATGGTACAATGTACCCATAATTTTATCCGAATATAATGCAACATGCATAGCACATCTTAAGGGAGGATTCATAAAAGGATATTGAATGAAGCACACTTCATCAAAGTTTTTCTATACACATGAGCTACAAAAGAATGATGATATTAACGTGCAACAGATTCGTTCGAGTATTAACGTGCAACAGATTCGTTCGAGTAATAATATGACTGATTTATTCACCAAGTCTCTTTCAACTGCAATTTTCAAGAAGATGATGCACAAGATCGGGATGCAAAGGCTCAAGGAAGTTCTCATTAGGGAGAGTTAATATGTGTTGTACTCTTTTTTCCTTACGAGGTTTTGTCCCACTAGGTTTTTTTTGTAAGGTTTTTAATGAGACAACCTATATGCGTATTGTTAGAGATGTGTACTCTTTTTTCTTTACTAGATTTTTTTTCCACTGAATTTTTTCTAGTAAGGTTTTAACGAGACACATTATCTATTAATTAGACATTCAAGGGGGGTGTTATAAATGTATTTCCATTATAGTGAATGTCTATTAAGAATATAGATAAGATCTATCAAGATCTAGTTAATATTTATCAGGATTTAAAGTATCTATCTTTTAGAGAGAAATTGAGAGGTAATTTCTCCTATAAATAGAGGTATAACAATTACTCTCTCTTCTCTCTATACTCTTCTTTATTCTTTGTTATTTTATAATAGTATTGTCAAAAAAAAAAGGAGTTATTCTTTTTTAAACTAATTAAAAAAAAATAAGTCATTCTTTTTAAAACGAAGGGAGTGCTTATTAGTTATTACTTCCTTTTATTCCATTTTATATGACATACTTTTTTTTTTATCTGTCCTAGAAAAAATATTATATTTTCTTATTTGATAACTTTTTAAAAATACAATTACCCTTCTATCCTCATTGATCCCACTTATAAAATATCACTTAATTAAGTATCATTTATAAGTCTTCACTTAATTAAAGATAGTGATAGTATATTTTTTAAGAAAGGGTAATTTGGTAAACATCATCAAATCTTTTCTTATTTTTTTAAACTTCATATCCGATCAACGTATGCAACATAAAATGAGATGATGAAGTATATTGAAAAGAGAGTATTAGAGTAACTGATAAAGTCGTTATGTGATCAGGAGATCACGGATTTTAGTTAAAGCCTTGAAAATAATCTCTTACAAAAATATAAAACGAGACTGTATACAATATATTCTTATTTTCTTGCCCTTCCTTAGATCCTTAAACTATATGAACTTTATCCTGACAGTTTAAAATAAATTTTATCATTATATTAATAAGAGATGAAATTATAAATTATACCTAAAACATTTTGTGTAATTTATAAATATGCAAATTAGTTTTTCAAAATATAGAATTGAAAATTTAACTTTAAAAATTAATTAAAATTGACTCTTCAAAAAAAATAAAATATGACAACAAGTGACAACTAAAACCAAACGGGAGTAGCGGGACTTTGGATTAAATGGGACAAACAAGTTTTTCAATTAAGTGACTTTAAGTTTTAAAAATTAGGTGAGAGGGATAATTTTTATTTTCAGTTTTTTTTTTTTCGTTCCAACAACTTTGCAAAATTATAGAACAATTTGATAGTTGTTCGAGTTGTTCAATAACTATCAAAATTATTCGATAACTTTGCAAAGTTGTTCAACAATTATGCGATTATGTAAAATTATTCGACAATTATGTAAAGTTGTTGAGACAACTAATACAATTGTCAAATAATTGGTTGTTCAAGCAATTTTATTTTTTTAACTTGAGATACAGTAGGATCCACTTGTCCCTTTTTTTTAATTAAAGACTTTGGAGTGTCAATGTACTCATTTTTCTTGGGAGTAGCAGTGACTCAAAGTTCAGTAGTGGTTAGATTTAGCCAAAACAAAGATACCCCAAAAGCCATTGACAAATATCTTCAGCTCAAGATCATATATACATATTATTACATAGTAGTACAGTAAGTATTGTTTAGCAAAGTTGAAAATGGAACTTAGCTCAAACTGGAGATGGAAATTTGAAGTAAATGAAGTAGCAAAGAAAGCATCAGCTTGCACTATAAGAAGCTACCTCAACAACTTACGTGAAACAATTGATGAAAGTGATATTACAAAAAGTGTAATCCCTCTTAGTCATGGAGATCCAAGTGGATTTCCAAGTTTTAGAACAACTAAGTTATCAGAGGATGCTCTTCTTGATGCACTCCAATCTGCTAAATACAATGGTTATCCAGATCCTCAAACTTCTTATATTCTTCAAGCCACTAGGTAATCTAGTCGTTTCATTTACTTTCCTTTTTAGTCTGTTTCGGAATGAATTTCCCTTTGTTTTTTAAGCAACTCTTTAATTTCAACTTGCGCGGTACATGTTTAAGATCACAAGATTAAAGAATATTTTGATATATTTAACGTATGGCTTTAATTCAAAATCACAATATTTGAAAGTTACTTACTTTCTTAAACTGTATATCAACTCAAAAATATAAGTCAAACAAATTAAAAAGGAGGGAGTACTCATTTCTTCTTTTCACTTTTTCTTTGGGGTTTTGTTCTAATTAACTGAGGATTAATACATCAACAGCTTCTTAGATTTATTAGTAAATTTCATTTAGATATTCAAACTGTTATTAATGTCTTATTCCTGCTGTGCATTTAAATACATGACAAAGTGTTCCTATTAGACATTTTTAGTTTATGTGTGTGTTCACAAATGCTCATTACACAGATATTGAATCACATCAAATATGCTTTCTCTTTTAATTATACACGTAAGTATCAATTGGAACATGCATGATCTTTTACAGCTTAGTGAGGTTAATGCGTATAACTAAAGGAGTTGACATAGTTTAAGTGGTTAATTTATCAATGGACGATTTAGAACACGCCTAAAAACTTTCAAAATTTGGAGTTGAAGTCTGTAATAAGAACACTTTATTATATGGTGAGGTGTTCAATCAAAATATGTCAGAGAATTTAAGGGGTTGATGATGTATTCTGCCTTTAAATGGAAAATTTATTGTTAAATTGCTAAAAAAAATTTAGTTTACTACCTCACCTTTGAGGTAGAGGTATGTACAACGTACACTCGACCCTTCCCAGATCCAACTTTGTGGGACTATCCAGTATGTTGTGGTGGTGGTGGTTGTAAATTGTTAAAAAAGAAGAAAGGAGTGTCATATAAATTAGGATGGAGCGAGTACTGGTTATTGAATTGGGATCGCATGCTCATAGATGATCAGCTTCTATAATTTGTTTCGGGGTTTGTCTTGTTTTACATGGAGGTGATTTTTGCTTGACTTTGACTTAGTCTTGATTGAAAATATGAGATTGTCCCTGACTAGTTTAATTGACATTGTTAATTGATATTAGACTATCATTTTAGGTTGTAGGATAAGGAAACTGCACCCCAGTGTTAATTGCACGCCTTTTAAAAGGAGTTGTATCATATACACTGATGTAGTTCAACCCGTGATAGGTGGTTAGGAATCATTTTAACCTGCTTACTAATGATTGGTAATGCTTATAGTTATGACCTGACTGTGTTACACGGTTAGTGTGCTTAGCATTGTAATTGTACTCCGGAAAGGGAAGAATGATTCGAGTATTGTTGTTGTTTCAAACAATTACCAGGGCAGTAGCAGAATATCTGTCTCATGACTATCCATACGAATTGTCAGCAAATGATGTTCTTATGACAGCTGGGGCAAAGCAAGCAATAGATGTCCTAATTACAGCTCTTGCTGTTCCTGGTGCAAATATTTTGCTACCTAGACCAGGGTATCCAGCATATGAAGCAATTGCCACATTTACCCGTCTCGAAATGAGGCACTATGATCTTCTCCCTGAACAGGATTGGGAGGTGGACATCGATGGGGTTGAAGCTCTAGCAGATGATAGAACTGTTGCCATAGTTGTCATAAACCCTGGTAATCCATGTGGGAATGTGTACAAGCGAGAACATTTGAAGAAGGTCGTTTCATCATTGAGTTAGACGTGATTATTTTGTTAAATGTGGTTTTAGATTTGCTCATTAGTTGTTGGTTTCTTGAATGAGATTAACAGATAGCCGAGGCGGCAAGGAAGGTTGGAATGCTAGTGATATCAGATGAAGCCTATGCTCATCTAGTGTTTGGTAGTAATCCATTTGTGCCAATGGGCGTCTTTGGAGAAATTTCACCTATTCTGACAATTGGCTCCATATCAAAGAAATGGATGGTTCCTGGTTGGCGACTTGGCTGGATCGCGATGTGTGATCCCAATGGCATCCTTCAAAAACATGGGGTTCTCTCTCTCTCTTAAACTTTACCTTTTCCTTTTCTTTCTTGTATTAAGCGAGAAGATTATATGAAAGACGGACAAAATAGCAAGTATTGGTGTCCATTTATACTTCACAAATACTGACATATTCAAGTTTTTTTGGGTTAAACTGTAAAGCTAAAAACACCAACAAACAACCATAGCTGATGGAAGCAAATCCACTACAGCTATCTACCTATACTTGCCTCTGCTTCCACTGCTACAAACTTAGGGATAAACGTTCATATTTTCTAACAGTTTTGCTAATTTCCTATTGCTACTGTTCTTCTGGAAGATATCTTATATAGTGAGTTTAGTGATATCTTCAGGTTGCTTCTGCGTATTTTTGAATGCGTGTTGGTTCCTTTCCAGACAAACATGGTAGACACTTCCGGCCAAGACAGTCCTATACATTTCTGCTTGTGGACTCTTGCCTTTCATCACAGTGCTTTCCCACTCTACTTCATCTCTTGCTATACCGTGCCATTGCAACACCTTAGTGCAGATTCTATGAGATGGTCTACACTGAAAGAACAAATGCGCAACTGTTTTATCTTCTTATCCACACGTTGCACATGTCATGTGATCAACAATGCCCCAACCAAATAGTCTATCTCTGTATATAACTGTCCTAGTATTGCCACGTATAGAATGAAAGTCCACTTTGGAGGGCCACTGTTATTGCAAGTTAGTCTCCTCCATGATACCTTTCGATATGCACCCCTAAGTTTTACATATAATTTCCTGATAGAGAAACTGGCAATATTTCCCATCTCATTCACATTCATCCCAATTTCTGCTATATACTTTTGCCCCTTCAGAATTTTCTTCACCATCCATATGCAGAGTTAAACATCATGTAATTATTCAGGTGTATTTGACACCATGAACCCAGTCAAGCAGAGAATGGAAATAAGAAATAGGAGAAGAAAGGAGGAAGAAGGGTGAGCTGAAGAATTGAGTATTATCTCGGAGAAAGAGTAGTAATTCTTATTAGAAATAAAGTGGTAAACAGAATGATCCAAGTAGTAGGTATTTATAGTATGCTAACAAGTCTAGGCTTAACTAAATATGTTAACTACCTATCCATTAGTTAGTTATAACTAACTTCTTGAAAGCACCTATATACTTGTGCAGACTACATTACATCCTAAAGCTGTTTTCTTCTTCTTCTCTGAACACTCCCCCTCAAGCTAGGAAGGGGTGAATATGTCACACATTCCTAGCTTGGAGCTTAGATACGTGTGTTGTACTCTGTTAAGTCCTTTTGTGACAAGTCTGCAGGTTGATGTTGTGTTGATATATAGCTAGTTGAAACAGTTCCTTGCAAGATTTTTTCCCTGATAAAATAGCAGTCAATATCTCTGTGTTTAGTTCTTTCATGATACACCGGGTTGGCTGCTATTTGTAGAGCTGATTTACTGTCACTGTATATCTCTGCTGGAAGGGTTATGTCCAGGCCAATCTCTTTCACCAGGCCTAAGACCCATATTAGTTCAGCTGTTACGTCTGCCATACTTCTGAATTCAGCTTCAGCTGAACTTCTAGACACAGTAGCTTGTTTCTTCGACTTCCAAGAGACTGTTGAATCACCAATTTTTACAAGATAACCAGTAATAGACCTTCTTGTTTGAGGGCATGATGCCCAGTCAGCATCACAGTAGGCACTCACATGTTCATTAGCACTACTAGACAGCAGGATGCCCTGACCTGGTTGATTCTTTATATACCTCACTACCCTTAATGCAGCTTCCATATGAGACTTTTTTGGACCTTGTAGAAAATGACTTAGTGTTTGAACACTAAAGGAAATATCTGGTCTTGTCATTGTTAGGTACAGTAGTTTTCCAACCAATTTTTGATAGGTTTCTTGGTTTGCTGGAGGATCCTCACCTGACTGCAAGTGTTTAACATGATCATCAAACTTTTTTGTGGTCAACTTTACATTATAATCTGAAGGTTTTACAGCAGGCTTAGCAGCTCCCATACCTAGTTCAGCCAGTAACTCTAATGCATATTTTCTTTGGTGCATTAAGATTCCTTTATCAGACCTGGCAAACTCTATGCCAAGAAAGTATCTTAATTCTCCGAGATCTTTCATCTTAAAGGCTTGCTGCAGTGTTGCCTTTGTTTCTTCTATCAGTTTTAAACTTTCACCAGTGATCAACATATCATCAACATACACCAAAATCAGTACCATGCCCTCATTTGTTTTCTTTATATACAACGATGGATCATACTTGCTTTGTACAAATTGATGTTTTAGCAAAGCTTCTGACAATTTTGTGTTCCATTGTCTAGGAGCTTGTTTCAATCCATATAAGGATTTGACAAGTCTACATACTGCATTCTCCCCCTGGCTTGCAAATCCTTCAGGCAGCTTCATGTATATTTCATCAGTGAGATCACCATTCAAAAAGGCATTGAAGACATCCATCTGATGCACAAACCATTTCTTCCTTGCTGCTGTGGCTAGCACAGTTCTAACTGTTTTCATTTTAACTACTGGTGAAAAAGTTTCTGTGTAGGCTATGCCCTCTCTTTGGTTGTATCCTTTGGCTACCAACCTAGCCTTAAACCTTTCAATCTCTCCCGAGGCCTTGTACTTTACTTTATAGATCCACCTGCACCCTATAGGTTTTTTACCTTCAGGTAGTGTAACCACATCCCAAGTGTGGTTAGAAGTAAGAGCATCAATTTCACTTTTCATAGCTGCTATCCATCTAGGATCTTTACAAGCTTCTGAATATGTAGTAGGCTCAGTAACTATAGAGGATGATGCCACAAATTTTTTGTATTTATCAGACAAAGCACTACAAGAAATATGTTCTGAGATTGGATAAGGTACCTCTTTGTGAACGTTAAGAGATACAAAGTCAGTCATCCAAACTGGTGGCTTTCTTCCCCGGCTTGATCTCCTTTGATCCTGCACTAGCACTGGTTCAACTGGTAATACCTCACTAGGCATATTAACTGATTCTTCTGGTTGATCTTGAGGTACATGAGCCTCATGCTGCTGTAACAGATGCGAAGAATTAGATGGCATGTGCCCTTGTGCATCAGAGAAAATCACCTGTGATGATTCTATAGGAAATACATGTTGTGTATTGTCAGCCTGACTATTTTGTTGCTTGAAGGGGAATACATCTTCCCTGAATGACACGTCTCTGCTGACCAACACCATTTTATTAACCATATCATACAATACATAGCCTTTTTGAACCTCAGAATATCCCAGCAATACAGTAGATATGGCTCTTGTCATTAGCTTGTCATGTTCATTAACCATCTTGGCATAGCACAAACAACCAATGACCCTGAGGTGATTGTAACTTGGTACTTTCCCATGTAATCTTTTATAGGGTGTTTGATAGGCTAGAACTGAGTTTGGAAGCCTGTTTATTATATATACAGCAGCTAAAACACAATAGCCCCAAAGATGTATAGGAATTCCTGCTTGAAACCTTAGAGCTCTGGTTACTTCAAGAATATGCTTATGCTTCCTCTCAGCCACACCATTTTGTTGAGGTGTGTAAGCACAAGTTGTCTGATGCACAATACCTGAAGCTTTAAACAATTCATCACACACAGAGTTAACAAACTCAGCCCCATTATCTGTCCTAACCACCTTCACAGTTTTGTCAAATTGAGTTTTAACATAAGCAAGAAACTGTTGAACTAACACACATGTTTCAGACTTAAACTTTAGTAAGTAAACCCAGGTAAATCTTGAGAAATCATCCACAATAGTCAGATCATAGTGGAAACTTTATAAGGACCCCACAAGTCCATATGAACAAGATCAAAGCATTTTGAAGTCTTAATACTGCTAGAAGTAAATGGTAGTCTCTGCTGTTTTGCACTAGGACATACTGTGCATTGTCTAACACTTTCATCAATTACTTGGACATTTCCATGAATTAACCTTTGTAGTACATTAGTGGACACATGACCAAATCTCATATGCCAAATATCTACTTCTGCTTTACTATGTCTTCCTTTGCTCAGAAATGATCCACTTGATTCTTCACGAGGCATCACCTTGAGTTTACTTTTGACATCTTGATTTTGTAGCAAGTATAGACCTCCTTCCATTCTACCAATCGCCCTCACCTTTCCAGTACAAAGATCCTGAAATACACAGAAATCAGGAAAAAAGTTTACTGAACACTTCCACTCTTTTGTCACTTGAGGTACTGAGAGCAAGTTGTATTGAAACTCAGGCAAGTGATAGACATTAGTTATGACATTCTCATCTGTCAACTAGCAACTTCCAACATGCTTAACTGAGGTGGTATTACCATTTGGTAAGTAAACCTTCTTAGAGGTTATAGGCTGAACTACTGTCTTGCCTTTAAGCATATTTAAGTCAAACACCATATGGTTTGTAGCACCGTTATCAATTATCCATTCTTGCACTTTAGAAGACACCAAAAAAACATTACTAATACCTGCTGCATTGGCTGAATCATGAGCAGTGGGTACTTCTTTTGTCTGGTTGATCATCTGCACAATCTGATCATATTGTTCTTTTGTGAACGCTGGTGTTCCCATCTGACTTATGTGAGACACCTGCAGTCCTGATCCCTGTTGTGCTGCTGGCTTAGTGGAATAAACCCATTGTTCTCCATTTGAACCACATGAACTCTGACCAAGAACATCTTGAACTACGGGTTGAGAGTAAGGAACTTGTCCTGAGATAATACCTGGATCCAAAGTTACATTATAGGCTGCTGTTCCATCAACTCTAGGTTTCTTCTTGTTCTTGAAGTCAGCTGGATAGCCAATAATTTTCCAGCAATTATCTCTAGTATGACCCTTCATTTTGCAGAATTCACACTGGATATTATAAGATTTCTTGAACTTCTGATATTGACCAGTTCCACCAGCATTTCTTGAATACATAGCAATGTCACAATTTCTTGAACTCATAGCAGGAGTAGCACCAAGAATCCCTACAGAATTAACCACTACTGACTTGTGACTCTCATTAATCAGGATCATTGCATACACTTGATTGACAGTAGGCAGTGGGCTCATAAGAAGAATCTGACTTCTTGCTTGAATGTATACATCATTCAAGCCCATCAAGAACTGAAACAACTTCAATTTTTGCAAGTGTACCACAAAGTCTCTTGACTTCTCACAGTCACACCCAGGTGCAGGTACCAAGGCTTCAAACTCCTCCCAAAGATCCTTCAACTTAGAAAATTAAGTAGATACAGATGCACTACCTTGTGTACACGTAGCTATCTCTTTATGCAAATTGAAGGTCCTAGCACCATCAATTTTGTTAAACCTTTCATGTAGGTCATCCCAAACAACTTGAGCGACAGATGCATACATGATACCACCTAGTAAGCTCTTAGAAACAGAGTTCATTATCCAAGATAATACAATTGCATTGACCCTTTCCCACTGATTTCCCATATCTGCAGTAAATTTATCTTTGGTACATGTTCCATCCACTAATCCTAACTTGTTTCTCCCTAACAAGGCAATTCTTATGGATCGAAACCAAACCAAATAGCATAGTTTTCCATACCTGTTAGTTGAAACGAAATTATTTGAATGCCACTTACATCGGCTGGGCTGAGAAATAGGGGATGATTGTGATCAATGACTGTGGCTGAAGCTCCAGCTTCAGCACCTCGCTCAAGACTTGCCATTGTTGAGTTTCACACGAAAACAGAGATGTAGTATTAGAAGAAAAAATTCCCAGATAATTTGTACCCCAATCACCAGAAACCTTGGTTCAAGATTGACTAATACCAGTGTGATCTTGAACCCTTTCTTTACACTTTACAGATCGAATAACCTTCTAGATAGAGTATCTAGCTTTATGGCTCTGATACCACGTAATTATTCAGGTGTATTTGACACCATGAACCCAGTCAAGCAGAGAATGGAAATAAGAAATAGGAGAAGAAAGGAGGAAGAAGGGGGAGCTGAAGAATTGAGTATTAACTCAGAGAAAGAGTAGTAATTCTTATTAGAAATAAAGTGGTAAACAGAATGATCCAAGTAGTAGGTATTTATAGTATGCTAACAAGTCTAGGCTTAACTAAGTATGTTAACTACCTACCCATTAGTTAGTTATAACTAGCTTCTTGAAAGCACTTATATACTTGTGCAGACTACATTACATCCTAAAGCCGTTTTCTTCTTCTTCTCTTAACACATCATACTTTTTGTCTTTTGATCTCAGGTTGTGGAGTCTATCAAGAACTACCTCAACCTCGGGATTGTACCTCCTGCACTCACTCTGGTATATTACACAAGAGTTTATGCAGAACTTTTAATATTGTGTGCAATTAACTGAAACGTTAAACCAAGCAAAATTTTTATCACCTTAAAAGCATGGAAAACTACTCTTTTAGCAGTTTATTCTGTTTAAGTTCTACTCGAGGCTGCAATTATTGGTTCTCGTTTGTCTTTCTTGACAAATTGATATAAAGAATACTGTGTGTGATCAACAAGTGTGATAACAGTATCCTACAAGTTCATCTCAACATGCTTGTCATGCTTTTATTTTTAGTACTTTAACAATGTTTTGATGATACCCGGCCTAAACTTTTTTACAACAACATACCCAGTGTATTCCCACATAGTGGGGTCTGGGGAGGGTAGAGTGTACGCAGACCATACCACTATCTCAGGTGAAGTAGAGAGGCTGTTTCCGATAGACCCCCATCTTAGAACCGATAACAGTATGACAAACACAAAAGATAAGTGCATATAAAGTAGTGCGGTATGCAAAATAAACTAACACCTCTAGCCACAAGATAATACTACAGCCATAAGATAATACTAAGAACTATCTTCCTGAAATCATAGATATCATCACACAACACCACGAACAAAAAACTACAGACTGCCCGATGCTCGCGCTGCATCAGGATCCAAATTATAACATAGTTAGCTCTTATGTTTTCCTTCGGGCATCAATCAAAATCCTTTTCGCGGACAAATACCTTTTCCCATAGTTTTGAATTATCATGTGCTGTTGCTCTTAATGAACATTATTTTTCATGAAGTGTTTTTGTGCCGTTGATATTATATTGCTTGCAAACAAATGAAACTAAATCTAAGTATCTAACGTTGTTCTCTTTCATTCTTGAGGGTGCTATTACTCGTATTCTTGTTGAAACACCTGAAGATTTCTACTCTAATACCATAAACCTACTGAGAAAAGCAGCAGACATTTGCTATACTGGTCTAAGGGAGATTCGGTGCTTTACTCCATACAAGCCACACGGATCCATGTTTCTTATGGTATTGCTATAAACACCTTAGTCAAATATAGGTAATTTTCAGGATTTAGTTGAAAAAAGAATTTGAATAGTCTTATTTCGATCATTTCTATCAGGCGAAACTAAACTTGTCATTTCTGGAAGGCATCAACAGTGATCTGGAATTCTGCACAAGGCTTGCTAGAGAGGAATCTGTAGTTGTTCTACCCGGTAAATTTTCAAGTTGCATTACTGTACAACATTGAAAGGGAGCCTTGGTATAATTGGTAAAGTTGCTGCCATGTGACGCTGGTCATGAGTTTGAGCCATGGAAACACCCTCATGAAGAAATGTAGGGTAGGACTGCATACAATAGACCTCTGTGGTCCGGCCCTTCCCCGGACCTGACGTATAATGAGAGCTTAGTGCACCGGGCTGCCCTTTATTACTGTACAATGTTGTTGAGATGTAGAACTGCAGGCAGCGAGATTTGTGCATGTTAATAAATTCAATGCATTGCAGGGGAAGCGCTTGGAATGAAGAATTGGGTAAGAGTGACTTTTGCTGTGGAAATTTCAGTTCTTGAGGATGGCCTTAGCAGGATCAAAGCCTTTTGTTTCAGAAATGCCAAACAACAATAAGCCTTTTGTTCTGTCAACATTGGTCCAAGTCCACCACACACAAATAATAAAAGTGGCAGGTATTGCTATGGGACTCGATAATTGACTCCTAATTAAGCCATTGCAGTTAAGCCATCATAGCTCGAAAAGTGTCTGCAATGGATGAAAGCATTCTAGTTATCGAGAAGCATAACAGCCGAGTGAAAGGAGGTGATCTGGAGGTGCTCACTGAACCTCATTGTCAATCATTGTCTTGAAGTAGAATAAGTGCTTGTGAAATATATCAAATGTCTTCACTTTCCAATGTTATTGATCGCGTTGTGGAATCAAAGTATTTTCAAATCTCATTGAACTGTTCTATACAAGACGTTGAAGGCTTTGTTTAACACTGCATATGTGCTGGTTCATTATGCAGTTGTCAAATGGACATGCTTAATAACAAGTAGTAGTTTAACACTTTTACAATGTTTACAATTCTAGTACACATGATTTGTTAAGAGTTGTTTTCAAACGTTTTTTTCTTGTTCAATGGGCACTTGTATGTTAATTTAGATTTCGTACAACACTAAGATTTTGAAGAACTTTTAATTTGCTTTAGAGACAAATTCTTTGACATTTCAATGAAATGAATCCTAATAGTTCATGGATGCCTAAATCTTGTTACAATATATAAACAAAGAAACCTTTGAAGTATTAAAGGGGAATTTTCATAAATAACATTATATATGCTCCTAATACTCCCTCCGTTTAAAAAAGAACGACCTACTTTGACTTGACACAAAGTTTAAGAAAATAAAGAAGATTTTTAATTCTTGTGATCTTAAATTAAAATTGTGTCAAATGTACTAAAATGCGCTTTAATCTTGTGGTTCCAAACATGCCGTGTGGAAAGTTGAAATTAAAGTATTGCTAAAAAAAAATAGGGTCATTCCTTTTTAAACGAACTATAAAGAAAAATTGATCATTCTTTTTAAAACGGAGGAAGTAACAAATCATGGAAATATTATTGAGTTTTCAGAACGTCGCAACATACTTTTTTTCATAACACATCGTGCGTGCGCGTACACACTAGTGGGCGTACACATAGAGTCTCCTAGATACATACACTAGCTGTTGTACATAGATGCAATCATACATATAGTAAGATTCTGCTATAAAATGAAATCCAGCTAATTTGTTTATAACAATTTTAAAATATTATTTATACGGAAAATTAGTGACTTCTCTTGTATTTCTCACTTCAAATGCTTTGGACTATTTTCTTGAGTTGAGGGTTTGTCGGAAATAATTTTTCTATCACTGAAATAGCGATAAGATCTACATGCACTCTACCCTTCACAAATCTAACTTTGTGGTATTATACTGGATATATAATTAGTGGACTTCTAAAAAAAGACCAAACAACATAAATCTTGATAGTTTGGAGCTTAATTACAGAAAATTCCGACATTTTACACAATTATTGAAAGCTTTGATTTTAGGTCTATCGAAATATATAATTAGCTCTCTATACATTCAACAAATGCATTTTTTTATTTTGTAAAGATATACAATTAGCTTCTGATATACTTTTTTGATTTTCAATCTGTCGAGATATATACATACAATGAAAATGCATAACTAATCTAAATTTAAGATGAGAATTTATATAAACATGATAAGTTAAGGTGTGTGTTTTCTGTTATTTTTTTTCCTTAAAAAAAAATTGTGGTAGGAAAAGGAGAAATGGGGGAGGGTAATTATTGAACTTAAGCTATCATATCACATAATTTTACCAATAAAATACTATTACCAAAAGCTGCAGCTGTTGAAACCAAGAGCACCAAAAGCCCACAAATGTCAAAAGCTACAAAACGGATTTGCCTCCTCTTTCCTACCGTTATCAACAAAAAGCCCAAACGGGCCCAAATTCCGCCGCCTAAAATATTCAAATCAAATGATTAAAAAGGATAAGTAAATAATTGTCATCCTCCAACGGCTCTTTTTCCTCCTTATTCAAAATCCCACCAAGAACAATCAAGAACCCCAACAACAACAACAAAAAAAAAAAAACTGCAAATTTTCAAGAAACTGAATTTTTTTCAATCTCAACTATGGATACAACTCCTCCGTCTCATCGATCCGAACCTCGAACCCGAACAAAATCAGCTTCAAGGCTCTCAAAACTCCGCGTTTATGATGAAGAAAGTGAATCAGTCTCTCTTGATATTGTCCCTTCACCAAGACTAACTTCTTCTCCTTATGGTAACGGCCTACCGCTCCACGAGCTTCTTCTTCTTTCTCCTTCTCCTCTACGAAGATCCAAGACTCGTCTTGCTGATAAGCTTGAGTTGATTGATGATGGGGTTGAGCCTAATGGGGTTAGAAGGAGGCGAAGGAGTAGGAATTCTGCGATTGGCGTTTCCCCACGTAATAATAATCGGAGATCGAGGAGAAGGTTAGAGCAAGAAATGAGAGAAGAGAGGGATTTGGGGTTGGTTGAAGAAGTGGTTAAACCAAGAAAGAAGAGGAATGGTGGTAAATCCAAGAAGGATAAGCTTAGTTTGGTTCCTTCAAATTCAACAAGTATGTTTCGTATCATTCTAATCGTTGTCGTTACTGTTGTTTCCACTGTTTTCTTCTTGTTATTGCTCCCATATCTGTATCCCCGTTTACAAACTGATTGGCATGCTTTATTTAAGCGGAGTGTCAACCTCTCTATCTTTAGGAGGTAGAGGTAAGGTTTGCGTATACTCTACGGTCTACCCTCCCTAGACCCCACTTGTGAAATTACACTGCGATTGTTGTTGTTATTGTATTTCATTTCATGAGCGTAATCAGATTTTTTTGTTTTGATAATAGAATCAAAAGAAGGAGAAGGGTGTGATTTAATAAACAGAATTGAGCTGATGTTAAGTGATCTGGTGATGTGGAAGGACGTGGCAAGATCAAGTCTTTGGTTTGGTTTGGGGTCTCTTTGTTTCTTATCTTCTTGTTTCGCGAAAGGAGTTACCTTTAGGTATATTTTCTTGTCCCTCTCTTGTATATCCCATTTTTTATTTAGGAAGAGTTTTCAATATGACATTTTTGTTCATTCTCGATTGCAGCATTTTCTCTATCGTATCGCAATTGGGGTTACTGTTTTTAGTTGTTTCATTCTTCTCACGTTCGATTCGCCAAAGGTTTGAGTTTAATTTCCTTACACTATTACTATTAGTAAGTTATTAAGTTCCCTGTTGTTGCTGAATGTTGATCAATAATTACTAAATTACAGAGATGGTAGAGAGGTAAAGCGCGAATTTCAGCTGACAGAAGATGACATTTTGAGAATGGGAAGATTGATACTTCCAGCTGCAAATCTTGCAATTTCAAAAACAAGAGAGCTTTTTTCAGGAGAACCTGCTATGACCCTCAAAGTATGTTATCTTATTCTCGAGTTTATAAATTTCACATTTTAGCTTAAAAATTTGAATTTCTTGTAAGTGATTGGAACTGTGCCTGTGGTTTTTAGTTGGTGCCAGTCTTGATACTTGGAGCTGAGTATGGACATTTGATAACTATATGGAGGCTATGTGCCCTTGGTAAGATCACTCAATTGTATACACATTATTAGTAGGTATAATACATTACAGACACTCAAATTTGGCCTCGACATATAAGTAAGCAGTCTTTCAATTGACACAATGGAGACGAATTGAGGTGTGTCTAGATGTGCACTCTCAAAGTTGGATTACTTACCAGCTGGAGCCAAGTTTGAGTGTCTATTGATGTATTATGCCTTATTAGTACCAAGTCTCAAAATAATCGAAACTAAATATTTGTTGGACATCTTGTGACAGGTTTTTTCATCAGTTTTACTGCCCCAAAACTTTATTCATCTTATTCTTGTCAGATATCTAGTAAAGGTAAATAAGTGGCTTCAACTTGATAGACAAAGACTATTTCCTACTGGTGGTTGGTCATCTAATCGAATGAAAGTGCATATTTTGTTGATGCAGCCAACTATATGAAAAATCGGTTGCTGGAGACTTGGGGTGCTTGCTCTCACAAGAAGATGATAGCTGCATCAATATTGACAGCATTTTGGAACCTGACCACTGTCAGAACACGAATCTTTACTGGTAATTCGCAAACCAATTCGTTCATTATTCTGTTACCTTTGATTGAACCAATTCTCTAAGCATGTATACAAAGTAGCATGTTTCTAACAAAATGGTGTTACCTTGGGTTGAACTTTCACACTGAACTAAAAAACAAATCATAAGCTTATCATCTAGCACCTTTCCAATGGACTGAACTTTCACCCTGAACTAAAAAGTGTCCTTTTTCGGTTCTTGGTTGCATTCATAAGCCATTTATACAACTAGCATCTTTCTAACAAGTGGGGAAGTTACCAACCAACCTTGGATTGAACTTGCACACTGAACTAGGAGTGTTTTTTTCTCTTTTTGGTTCTTGGCATCATTCATAAGTCATTTATCCAATTTAACATATTCCTAACACAAATGGAAGTTTACCTACCATGGATTGAACTACCACACTGAACTAAAAGGTGGTTTTTTCGGTTCTTGGCAGTATTCATATGTCTAGTAATATTCAGATACTGTAAACAACACGACGCGGCAAAGGTTGATGAAGAAATGGTTGAAGTGGAAGAAGAAGAAGAAGAAGAAGAGCAGCAGCAGGCATTGGTTGTGTTAGAACCTGTCAAGAAAGGGACCTAATTTTGCACTACTGTTATGCCAATGTACTACTGTTATGCCAATGTACCCTCTTTTGTTATTTTTCTCAATCTATAAATCAAGAAAAAGAAAACCTTGTTGTATTTTCCTTGTATTTTGTATATCCAATCAAAGCAAGGAGGAAGATCTTCTAGTGCTCTTCTCGAAATAAATGTAATTCTACACGTAAGGTATGTGGAAGATGATGTAAATAGTCTTACCCTTCAATTTGATGAGCATATCAAAAATCAAGTATGAAAAATAAATACAATAACAAAGAAATCATGGTGAAAACAACTAAAAAAAATAAAATGACCCTACTAGTTAATAGTGAAAATTGAAGGAAATGTGTCATTTAAGTCTTGAATGAAGGATTGGTGACATTGACCAACTTAAAGGGTCAAACATAATTAGAAAACTTGATTAAGTTAATTGTGAACTTGATTAATATTTTTAAAATTTTCTAATCTTTTTAAAAATACAAATCAACTCACACCCCTCTCCTCTCCAAATCAACCGTCTCTCCCCTCTCTTTTGACAGTTTCTCTCACCTTCTCCCAACCAACAGTTCTGCAAATTTCTCCCCTCAATCCCCGACGACTTCAACCTCTGGCGACAAATAGTTGGGCTTCGAGTTCCTTTTCGACTTTCAATTGTCAATCAACGTGACAACCTTGCTCTCCGACCACAACAACTTCGAGTTCTTCATCGTCCCCTTTCTTCTTTCACAGGTAAAAAATTATGGCTTTTTAGTTTTGAAGAAAAAGAGAAACTTGAGCTAACTTCTCTTCTAAGTATTGGTTACCAATTTTAATATTTGTTACTTTAATTTGAAATGCGGTCTGAAGAAAAGCCTAATTTCTGGTATTTCTTCTCTTCTCTTTTCGGAGTGAAATTTGATTTTTTGTAGTTTGTTGCATTTTTTGAAGTTTGATTTTTGTTTTTGTGCTTATACAAACAAAACAACAATGTTGGTGTTTTTGGTGTTGCGCCCGTTGCTGGGTTGATTTGTTTTTGTTCTTGGTAAAAATGGTGTATTTGATATTAAAAGGTGATGTTGTTGTTGTTGTTCTATTGAATAAAATCTTGCTACAGTTTTTTTTTTGTAACAGATTAACCATATGATGCAACAAATTAACCACCCGATGCAACAAATTTACTATCTAATCCAATAGCTGAACCATCGGATTAAAAATCTAATGCAACATATTAATCGTCTGATGCAACAGATTTCCATCTGATGCAACAGAGAAACCAACAAATTAACAATCAAATGCAATAGATTAATCATATGATGCAACAGATTAACCATCTGATGTAATAGATTAACCAACAGATGCAATAGATTAACCATCTGATGCAATAAATTTACCATCGAATTAAAAATCTGATACAACAGATTAACCATCTGATGTAACTGATTTACCATTAGATTAAAAATCTAATGCAACATATTAACCATCTGATACAACAAATTTACCATCTGATGAAACATAAGAACTATCTGATTAAAAATCTAATGCAACAAATTAACCATCTAATGCAACAGAGGAACCATTGAATTAAAAGTCTAATGTAACAGATTAACCATCTGATGCAACAGATTTACCATTGGATTAACCATCTGATACAATAGATGAACCATTTGTTGGATAAAATCCTATCAACTATTCCAACAGGATGACATGTCCAAGACTTAATTTTTTTCAACAGATCATTCATCTGTTGCGATAGACGACCCTTCTATTTGAAGAAGTCTAAATAATATTGACAGTTAATAATAGTTCCAACAGATCACTCATATGTTGCAATAGATGTTTGATCTGTTGCACAGACCATTCATCTGTTTCAACAGATTAGTGATTTATTTTTATTATTTCTAAAAAATTTCTCATCCAGTCCAACAGGTTATTTATATGTTGCAACAGATAATATACCTGGTGTAACAGATGTGTGATATGTTGGAATTGTTAGTTTACTGCTGTACACGTTAGATTTACTGTTATCTTTTTTTAACGATGCATTAATCAATTATAATTTTTTTTATTTTTCTGTTATTTTTAGATAATATGGCTCCCAAAAGAAAAGAAACTGAATCAAGTTCAACTAAAGAAATAAGTGAAGCAGCTAGGCTACATCCACCACACTATGAGCTTGCTTTACAAGCGATATCTCAATCAGAAATAAAAGATAATGAACATGGGGATGAGGAATGTTTCAAAAGAGATGATCCAAATACTAATAGCCCTTCCACTAAAGATTTGGTCAAAACCTTCAGCATTGATAGTTATCCTGTGAGAATGCAGTGCGATGGTGCCACCGACTTAACTGGTGATTTTATGGTTAAGTCAGCCATGAAAAAATCTTTCGACGTCTTTTAGAAAATACTTCGAGAACAAAAATTAGATGCTTATTTCAAGAAAAGCTGTTTTGGGCAATATCTTGATTTGTCGGAGGACAACAATGCTCATTTTCAAATAAAAATAGTATATAATCTTCTCAAGCGTAGGTTTATGTATGAAAATAAAGATAAGATGGATGAGATGTGGATAAATTACTGTGGCATGCCTGTTTGATTTGGATGGAAGGAGTTTACCATAGTCATTGGACTAAAATGTTATCCTCCTTCTCCTTCTCAAGTTATACCTATTATAACCCCAAGGAAACCACCCCACACACCAAAGAAAGGAAAAGGCAAAAATAAGTCAAGTGATGGTGATGACTTGGTGTCCCTTGTTGGTCCAGGCTTCAAAAACAAAAAATTGATAGAAGCGTTGAAAGATAAAAAACTTGCAATGAAGCACAAACAATCATTGTACTTGGTTTGTACATAATATTCTTTGGACGAGAGACATTAACAAAAACATACCGCTTGATTTAATAAAGCTCTCCAAGGATCTTGAGGCATTTAACGACTATCCTTGGGGTTATCAAAGCTTCAAAATGACTGTTAAATATTTGTTGACTCCATTAACGCCAAAGACAGTCAACTTATATGACTTTCCATGGGCTTTCATGGTAAATATTTCTTTTATTATGATTTATTTTTATTTTATTGAATAATGCTTTTGACTTATTGACGTTATTTTATATGCTTGGGCATTTGAAGTCATTCCTTATTTGAGACAACAAGTGAACTACCAGGAAGAAGTTTTATGTCCAAAAATCCTGAGATGGGTGCAGCCAAAATAGATAAAAATGTAAAATTTCTTAATCTATTCAACCTCTCAAAGGATGCAGTAAGTCTAATTCTACTTATGTTTTTGTTTTAATTAATAATTTTCTTGAATGATCTAATCATCATTCTAATATATGTACTGATTTATTTTAGATTGTGCATCTGTCACTTGTTTCGACCAATTGAGAGCTGAAGATGCCATTTTTTCTTACTTTACGATCTATGCAAACTTTATCAGACCCTAAGGTCATTGATAGAATAAAAAAGAAATTATTTGGAGCAACAACCATTACAAGAAAAGTAATTTTGGAGGATGGGTTTGTTATTATTGATGGTGTTAGTGGTAATGGAGCTGTTGGTGGTCGTAGTGGTGCTGCTGTTGAGGCTAATGATGCTTCTCTTACAGTTTTTGAAACAAAAAACCATTATGAGTATGATCATATTGGTTATACAGATTTTTTTCCTCCTAGCGAATGTTCTGCATGCAAATGTCAAGACTGCAAGGCGAAGCACGATAGAGTGATTAATGCTATTAATGCATTAACTGCTTCTGTAAAGGAATTGATATCTAAGAGGGGTTATTAATCCAATCCATTAGAGATTAAGGCTAAGAGGAGAAGAAAAGTAATTTATAAGGTATTATCAAGCATCTAAAAAAGCAAAATTACAACTCCTCTGTCTTTGTGTTGCACTATTGAGCAATGTACAAGGGTCACAGGGGAGCAACTCGAGCTGGATAAGGTGAATATATATCATTTGTTCCATCTAAAAAATAGACACATATTTGTTTCAACAGATGACACATATGCTAAAAATTATCAAACAGATATATACATTTGTTGCAACCGTTGGCTAACCTATTACATCAAATGCAGTATCTGTTGCAACATATGTCTCGTCTATTTTAGAAAATCAAATAACTCTTCATAACATTTTTATTTGTACCAACAAATGACCTATCTGCTGCAATAAATGAGTCATCTGTTGGGACAAATTAAATCAAGACTTCCTACTATTTTAGTTTTTCCAAACAGATGAGTTATATGTTGCAATAAATGGGTTATCCATTAAAAATTATCATACATGTCTTCCTCGTATTTTAATTTGTCAGACGATTCATCTATTGTAACAGATAGATAATATTTTTGGGATAATTTAAAACAGGATGAAGACATGTTTGATTTGCTAAAACAGATGAGTTATCCTTTTTTATTTTTTGTATCTCTGTGATTAGCATTGACAATTCTGACTTTCTAGGTGGATGTCAGAGTAGAAGCTACTGCTGAGCAACATTGACAATATGCTAGTCTTTTATGGAAATATGGAGAAGCGAAAGCGCAGAAACCGTATGCAAGCAACATTAAAGATCCACGACTATCAAAGCCGAATTCTATAGCATCAAATGAAGAACAACTTGTCCATATTGAGTAGATCTTTATAGCTTAAGTCTGTCAAAGTAATAACCTCACCTTTTCTTAGGAATTACTGGCATCAAAGGTGAGTAGATCTTTATAGCTTAAGTTTGTCAAAGTAATAACCTCACCATATTGAGTAGATCTTTGATTATTTTGGATATAGTTTAGATCTTTGCTTGAAAAACATACTCATGTCCTAAGAAAAGGCATGAGTATGTTTTTCAAGCAAAGATCTAAACTTTATCCAAAATAATCAAAGAATAAGGTGAAAAGGCGAAACAATCAATATTAGTTATTCTTTTCAACATAAAGAAAATAACTTTACATTCTAAAAACAAATATATCCACCAACAATGAGTTTAAACAAAACATAAGTACATCTTTTAAGCAAAGATTGAAACTTTATCTATAATAATCAAAGAATAAAGTCAAAAAAGGCACGTACAACTATTGCTAGCTCATTTTTATATCATGAACATGAAAATAATTAAAATATCGATACCACAACGTCCTATGGCCTTCAAGGCCATCTACAACAAACAATCCCAACAAACAAAATTATAACTACGAACTACAAAGAAGAAAAAGATGAAGAAGAAAACGATAATAAAACTAAAAAAAAAAAAGAAAAGGTGTGTTTACCTTTTTGGGGACAGCAAAATGAGACTACGAGCTTTGTCGGAATTAACCACCACCAGAAAACGTCGCCGGCAACTCAAAAATTTTGATTAGCCTACCAACTCTATGAAATATTTTTTTTTTATTAAATAAAAATAAATATTTTGCTCAAAAGGATTTTTTCACCTTTCTAGCCTCTTTTTTTTTCTTTTACTTTTTCCACCCTTTTCTACCAAAGTAGTGATAGTATTTATAGGAGAGAATGAGATTTTTTCCTCTCTTCCACCAATGTGGGAGAAAAGTATTTATAGGAAAGGATGAAGATTTATTTATTGTCATCCACCAATGTGGGAGAAAAAATAATTAAGGGTGTTTTTGGAATTTTAAAATTGAAGATAAGGTAAGGTGGAAGATAATGTGGGGGGAAATTATACAATGTAGTACAACTTTTGAATTTTAAAATTGGGAAAGGACAAAGTTGGGGGAAAATAGTACAATGTATTACAATTTGAAATTATATTTTGGTGGGAATTAGGTAGAAGTTATGAGAGTTTTTGGAAATTTTGGGGTTATTTAAAATATAACCCCAATTGGGATTTAAAATTTAGCCATATTTATTTAATTTTGATCAAATTAAAAATCAATCGACGGATTGCATTGCAATTATGGCCAAATCTAATATATTGACTAAATTAAATTAAAATTCGATACGAATTAATACTTCTTTTAATCCCGAGCTTCTTGATTTAATAAAATCAAATGCATATTTATCCAAATAAATTATATTAAAATCAACATTTTAATCATTATTTTTATTTTTAAAATAATCCTTAATTAAAATCCAATATTCCATAAAATAAATATTTAAGTAATCAAATTATATAATCTCGTATAACTGAGGACGATAATATATAATCGCTACTTAAAATGACAAAATCACGTACAAAAAATATTTTAATCTTTTTTTATTCGGATGAAATAAATATTTCAACTTTATTAAAAATCAAAGAAACTCAGGATTAAATTTAGTCGTGGTGGGAAAAAATTAGGTGTCAACAACTGTCCTCTCCCTTTGAGTAGGGTGGATGTAAGTAACCCTGGACAAAGGGAGGTTGGCGTTCCTAATTTTTGTCCGGCCACAAATTCGAATATGAAAGAGGTTGGCTTTCGCACGAGTTTCATAGAGTTATGGACGGACCTTGGTATCATGTTTCATACATATCTCAGATTACATGAGAATTCAGGCCACTTGTAAATCATAAAGCTTGATTTTAAGTATGATTTCAAAAAATTCACAAGCTATATTGATTTTGGAGTTTTTGATGAAATCGAAAAGCGGGAGAATAACGGGATTTGGGGGGAGGTTGGAATGCAGTCGAGTTTTCAAAATAGATCACATCCTATATATCCCCAAGACTCAGGGAATCAAACTGTTTGTAGTTCGACTCAATCAGTTGAAAAGATAGTCTTTTATTTCAGACGATCTTTGGCTCAGGATGAGTGACAAGTTGATCGAGTTGTGGAAAAAAGTCTTGTATCCTCTTAACCATGAATGTGGGATCCTTCACATCCATTGTCAAGAACTTACCCGGACATAATTTCCAAATTCTAGGTGTACTATCACTCGAATTTGAAAGAAAGAGAAGTTTACCCTCGCTATGAGTTTAGAAAATCCCAAAGGTAAAGCTGAAATCAGAATATCCCAAAATTTTCATGTGCCTCCTATCAGGGGTGTGGTTTGATGGTGGTGGCGATCATCCTTTTGCTCGCGCCCAGAGAGTTTGACGTCCCTCTCTAGACTATGTCCCATTTTACTGCTAAGAAAGAATTCCATGTTGTGCTGCATCCTATCTGGAGTCGTCCGCACCTGTGGTTTTAATTTGAGATTTTCATCCTCTCGGATGCTCTCGACAATGTTTCAAGCAAAAGTGTTAGTGCTAAATATAATTCACAAGAGGTATGTAGTCCTTTACCATATCTCCACATGGGTTGTTGCCTGAAAAACAAAGTCATCTCTTCGTGTACCTGTTTGGAAGGAAATAACTTGCAAAAATAGATACAACAACCCTCTTGGTTGTTGCATACTTATCTCATTTTTCGGTTGAATATTTCTTCAAAGTAGGGTAGCCCTTTAGGACATCGATGATACTTTATGTAGAACGGTCCCTGCAATCGTGGAATCTTGTGTTGATTCGCCAACCCTTTTGAGTCACCTATAATGCTTGTAAATGATAACCTCTCCGGTTATTGCCAATAATTCTTTGCATATGATCTCGGGTAAGTCTTGCGCATCTTTTGTAACGACACGACTTATAGATTTTTGATGAATTAACAATCTTTGGATAATCTTGCATATTATTTGATGTTGGATACAAGGAGACTTACATATATATATTTTGAATTTCTAGCCCTTAGGTAATCCCGCATATTATCCAACCTTGGATAAGAGATGGCTTACAGATATCCATCTAATCGCTAGTTCTTAGGTATTCCTGCACATCATCCGACCTTGGATACAATATGGCTTATAAATATCTCTCAAATTGGTAATCTTTGGGTTATTCTGCACATAATGAATCTGGGATATAACGCGACCTATAGAGAACCCTTGGATTTATCAATTTGATAATCTCACATATTCTTCGGTAAGGATTTAGTTGCGACTTATGGATAACCTTCGGACTATAAATTTTTGGGTAACCTTGCACACTATCCGATTAGGATGCTGTTGCGGCTTACGGATGACCTATGGGCTATCAACTCAGAGGTAATCTTGCACACTATCCTATTTCAAATAATATGACTTATAGATGATCCTCAAATTGTCAATTTCAAGGAAATCTCGTACGTCGTTCGCTTTTAGATGGCGACTTAAAGACGTCCCTTTGAATCATGTACTTTTGATGTATTCAGATGCTGATTCATAAAATGATGAGATATTATCAACGTCAGCGTATGCTATCTCGTGTGTTAACAGATATTATATGCTGATAATATCCTCGACGCCAGCGTATGATATCTAGTGCGTCATCAGATATTTGATGTAGATAATACCCTCGACGCCATCGTATGATATCTTGTGCATCATCTGATATTTAATGCAGATGATACCCTCGACGCCAGCTTATGATATCTTACGCGTCATCAGATATTTAATGTAGATGATACCCTCGATGCCAGCGTATGATATCTTGCGCATCATCAGATATTTAATGCAGATGATACCCGTGACGTCATCATATGATATCTCGTGCATCATTAGATATTTAATGTAGATGATACCCTCGACGCCAACGTATGATATCTCGCGTATCATCAGATATTTAATGCAGATGATACCCTCGACGCCAGCGTATGATATCTCACACATCATTAGATATTTAATGTAGGTGATATCCTCGACGCCAGTGTATGATATCTTGTATGTCAAAAGATACTGATGATGATGATATCCTCGATGCCAACATATGATATCTTATGTGTCAACAGATATTGATGATGATGATATCCTCGACGTCAGTGTATAATATCTTGCGTTTCAACAGATATTGATGATGATGATATCCTCGACGCCAGCATATGATATTTCGTGTGTCAATATATATTGATGATGATGATATCCTCGACGCCAGTGTATGATCTCTCACGTGTCAACAGATATTAGATACAATGGCCCTCTCGACAATGAGATGAAATGGTTCTTCCGGTGATTTGAAAATAGTTTCGCCTGAGTTCTTTTGTCTGCGTCTTGCTTTCTACATGTACCTATACTCAAGGTAGATAATTAGTAGACACAATGTCGCTCTCACTAGCGACCAAACTCAAGCTTTAGGATAGTTTAATGACAAATACTGAGCATCATAATTTGAATGGCTTATTCTGCTATTAATCTTCTCTTTTTGAAGAAATGATCAAATAGCAAATCCACTGGATGCAAGTAAATGGGGAAAAACCCTAGTTTGGGGATTACTCAAATACCGTTTGCTTCGCTTCAAGGCGAATTTTGAGGATGACTTTCTTCTCTTTATCCTATTGAGTGATTCTTTGATTGTTGTATTTATTGTGCCAACTCCCTTAATGTACCTGCGCTCAAGGTAAATATTTAGTAGACACAAAGTCTCTTTTGCTAGCTACTATTTTTTAGAAAAATTCTAAATATAATATTCATAAAGAAGATAAGATGCCTTTGTTCGTCCTTCATGATCTCAAGAAATGAGATAGATAATTCAAAAGGCCCTCGATAAATGGGTATTAAACTCATTTTTGGGGCTACCCAAAAATACCGTTCTTGAGCTATATGCTTTGGTGTGGCTCCCAACTTGCTCGGAGATTTTTGAAAAAGACTCTCATTTTTGTGTATTGATCCCTGCATCCACAGAAAAATTGATTAGTTTTGAGTGAAACTACTTTGTGTTGAACTTCTTCGATACTTGGTTTGCTCCTCACCATCTTTCGGGTACTCCGTTATGTTGGAACTTCCACCCGGACTCTCCGTCCCAATTGATGCCTAGACAATCACTAAGTAAAAAGATTTGCATAGATTTTCGAAAGTAGTCTTAATTTTAAAATCTAGTTTCAAAACTTCTGTAAAAGATCTAGAAAATCTATGCCAGCCATGTCATGTACTAGCTCAACAAACGTCTTCCTCTTGGTTTTGACTATATCCAACGGAGGATAAAACTCATTATCATTGTTGGAGGGTTCTTCAAATAGTTCTGTCATAGCCGAAAATTGAGTCTACCTAGACTTTGTCGCAGCTGGTGACTTCAAAAGTTTGACTTTGACCTCTGGTGCTGGGGAATTTGAAATATATTTCAGTGTTTGGTAGAAATTTTGAGGCCTTCCTCAAAATTTCTGCCCCAGTTTAAAGTGTTTTGAGATGATATCAACTTGAGAGGATCTGAAGTCTTTGTTGGTCATCGTTCTCTTTGTTGGATGATGACCTTTTTCTTGTGAATTTTTGAGATTTCTTCTAAAATTTTTTGCCCCAGTTTCCATTTTCTGGGGCTATATAACCGAGCCGTTGGGGTGCCTATGTATCCTGTTGAAGCAGGAATCAGGTCAAACATAGTTCAGGACTACGCTAAGGATATACAAAAAAATCTATTAGGTTGACCAAAGCCGACATAGGCCGCGTACGTATCCCTTTTTGGGAATACAGGTCATCACGTAGTTCATATATAAAAGGAACGAGATTCTAGGCAATTGCATATCATATAACAAATACTATCATAAAGGCGATTACAAATAAGCCAAGGAAACTAAAACATCTTTCAGACACAGTATCTCTTTACCACATCAGAATTGATTGATTTGGTCCATTCTTGACCATCCATCTCAGGTAAAATTAGGGCTCCTCCAGGTAGGGCTTCTTTCACTTTTCAAATTCCTCTATATCTTCAACTAACTGCTCCCTATCACCTTCTTTTTGTTCATCATCATTCTCTTTGCTTTGTTTGTCTAACCCTTGACATGACATGACATGCCATGACATGACATGACATTGACAGGTTTTTAAATTATTGCTACCCAAAATAAACCATGTTAGATAATAATATAATCATATTTCAAAATAACTTCTTAAATAAAGGGAGATCTTTTTGGAAAATAAATAAAATTTAAGGCTCATGACCCGCGCAAATGCGGGCCTATGCCTTTTTGAAAGCTGTAAAATACGAAATAAAAATTTGAGACATAAAAGGGTAGATCACGAGGCCTTCTCCGAATCATCACCGATTTTTAAAAATACTAGTAATTTCCCTTTCATCTACTACGACGGGTGATAGATTATGAGCGGAGTGGAGGTCCAGTTTTGCAAAGCCTCTCCTGGTGCAACCTTCCTCACCCCATCAAACTTTGGGAAATCCTCTAGTATATCATTGCATACCTCGAACATATTTCTTATCATATCCCCAAGACCATCATCTTTTGACATCTCGCACGTAATACATGACTGGTACAGGAGTGGCGACGGGTTGGACAGACTCATCTTTGACTTATCTTTAATCTCATCTTCCTTTCTTGGCCGGTATCCTAACCAATACTTAGATGCTCTTTCTGGAACCATAATGGGCTTAATATTTCCTTCCAAATTCTCACCCAAGATACTTAAGGTAGCCACGACTCTCTCTATCTTTCCCACTTTTTCTATCTTTTTGGAATTTTGCGAATCCACCTTAGTAATAGTCTTGGTAGATACCCATTCGCCTGCTATTTCGATCATACTAACTGTGGCTCCCCCATGATTAGGCAATGGATTACTGGTGACATTTGGTGTCGGTGCTTGAAGAGTGATGATCTTCTGATCAATTAAGTCTTGGATATTGTGTTTCAAATTGATGCAATCTTTAGTATTATGCCCGGGTGCTCCTGAATGATTTGCACAAACTTGATCAACCTGCAAGAATCGAGAATTGAGATTGGCAGGCTTCGGTGGAATAGGATGTAGATAACCAACTTTCATCAATCATCCAAAGAGTTGGGTATGACTTTCAGCCAATGAAGTGAATTTTCTAGGAGGTTCCTTTTCAAGGTTTAGACGTGGGAGGTTATATTGGTTTTGATTAGTAGGATGAGGTAAGTGATGATAGTTAGGAGGCGCTTAAACATTTATTTGGTTATTTGGAAGAGTAGATTTGAACATGAGACTGATAATTTGGCTGCGAAATTTGGTAGTGGGGTAAAATATTTAAAAGTAGAGCTTGGTATTGGGATTGGATATTTGGAAATGGATCTTGGTACTGGGATTGGATGTTTGGAATGGAGCTTGGTTTTGAAGACGAGAGGAAGTTGATTGGTGGGTGGGGAGGAAATTGAGAAAAATTACTGGAATTTGAGAGTAGTTTGGTGGAATATAGGAGGAATTTTGCGGATTTGAAAATGAATTTTGTGGATTCGGAGGTGGATTTTGTGGATTCGAGTATGGATTTTATGGATTTGGGAGCGGGTTTTGTGTGTTTGAAAATGGGTTTTGGGGATTCAAGAATGAATCTTGTGGATTTGGAAGCAGATTTGTGGGGTTAGGGATGTATTTTGCGGATGGTAAGTATCTGGGTTATTTTCTTGATTGGTGTTTTGGACAAGTTGAGGAGAGGAAATGGACGATATGTTATTTGGATGGTCCTCGAGAATAGGCGTACTAAAGAGGAGGGATCTGGAGCGGAGTCCCGTGCCTTCCTGGAGCGGGAGCATTGACAGTGATAGCCAGGTTAGCCAAGTCTCGAGTACGATTAATCTCCTCCTGAAGCATTTCCAATTTTCTCGCGAGTTTAGCAATCATCTCGCTTTGTTCTGCTATTACATTGTCCCTGATGGTCAATGCATTTTCATCGTCACTTATAATCATATTTGAATGATGGTTAGGGGATGGGATCTTATGCGCCTTTGACCGGGTGAAGTAAGGATGTTCTGCCATCTTCTTTCAACACAGAGTAATTTTCTGTTATCTGTAAAGTAAAATAACTCAAAGGTAGATGTGTTAGTTCCCATATGCGATAAGTAATGCAAGATACTTGACAAGAAGTAACCATGTAGAGTTATTTGTGTCATAGCCAAATTGATCCACATGACCATAGTGGATAAATTTGTCTTTGATTCAAACAAATGCACATAAACACATAAGACAGTTATATCGCATAAAAATATTATAATAACGCATATCCTAACTAGGGTGACCCTTTTGAGCCAAGGGTTTAGGCCTAACGAATTTTGAAGAAAATATACGCCTTTTTAAAGTCAATCCAGTATCCCCCAAAACCTTCATAGGTATACATAAATGGCATAAATTCCTACAAAAGTTGCACAAAAGGGGTACAATCTTTAGGGAAAGGGAAAATAACATGAGAAAAAGAATAATGTCCCGCGTAGGGATAGGAAATACTAGTTCCTGAATATTCTTCTATCGGCCTACGCCCTCTTAGCTTTGTCCACTTCTTGTCATTGGCAACATCTGTTGATGACCAAGCAATTTCCGTATGACTGTGCTCTAAATCATTAGTCTGGAAAATCATGCAACCGTTCAAATCAATTAACTTCTTGCCTGGCTCGCTATGATTAAGGCATCCTTACACAAAAGTAAGCAAAGTAAGCCCTCTCTCGACTCTAAAGGATAATGGATTGGATTAAATAAACATATAATTCTTCAACACATAAATATGATTCATCGGTAATTAACTCGGGATCAATAGATGCAGGACAAGTTTTCTAATTGGCCCAATACCCCCTCGGGTATTGGGTCGTCCTAGGCTTATGCCTAAAAGAGGGTTTTGGTTTGGCTCTATCCTAAGTGTCTAGAGTGGGTTTGGACAAAGGTTCCCAAGTGGACAACTTGAGTTTGGAAACACGAACAGCCTCCAACCGCCTAACGTGCCGGTAAATTATTGTGTTTCCAACATTTTATTTGGAATTAACAACAAGGGCCGGTACATCCACGAAACCCCAAAACAATATAATAATCAATGCAGGAACATGCCATGAATGCAATAATTAAATTCTGCAAAAATCAAAAAACATAAACACGTAAGCATTTTAAATGGTTAGTCGAAGGATGAATCAAACATTTGGTTAGAACCTAGTTAAATATCCCCAGCAGAGTCGCCATTTCTATTTTGAGGCAATTTTGACTTAAGAGAGTCGCCACTTAATTTTGAAACGGAATTAAGAAACCTTTATAAGATAATTTAAACGATCCAAAACAGTAAAATCGTTTAAAATTTAAAGAGTCTGAGTAAGAGGTTCCTATTAACGTTTTGGGAAGGTTTAAGGCAACTAAAACGTCCGCTAACTTGCGGTTATCCAGACTGTTTGAAAACATCTTTTGACTATCTTTGAATAAAGAAGAAGTTATTTTATTTTTTAAAAGAAAGTGATTTTAGGAAAAGATTTGTATAAAAAATAAATTTTGACGACTTAGCAGGGGATTTAACCAAGTCTAAGCAAATGAAAATCAAAATAAACACATAAAAGCGGAAAGGGAGAAATTAGAAGATTTAAGCCGTTAGGCTTAAACCAATAAACTTGTACTAAACTAATTTGGGCTTTCGGCCCATCATCACCTGTCCTAATCTATATTTTCGAGCCCTTTTTGGCCCACAATCTTCTTCACCTGTATTAGAATACAATCTTGACTTTGAGGCCCCAAATAAATGAATAAATAAATGACTAAGTAAAAAGAAGACAATAATAAAAATCGAGACTTTTCAAGTCTCTTAGCGACCTCATCAATGGGTTTTGACCCATTTTCCTTCTTCATCTATCTTCTAGCACCCGCACGCCATGTAGTTGACCTTGGGTTTAAACTTCGAACTTGACTCGAAGAGATGGACCTCATTGGCCCATTACGAAATGCAAGAGGAGAGGAGTACATTTGGACTAGATACAGTTTTTGCATGCAAAGAAAAGATAAAAAAATTAATATACGTTCAAGGCATAAAAGTGACATATTTCAAAGCAAAAAATTTATCAAGAACCAATTTTTGAATGACAATGATAAGCACGCTTGCACAAGAATGAGAGTCAACAAATAAAATGCAAAGGAAAGACACTCACTTACATGTCCCATGATTTATGTTCATATAGGAATGAATAAAGATAAAAGGAAGAAAGTCATATTCAATGAATTAATGCGAGAAACAAACAACGTAAGCTTGCGAAAGTAAAGAGATGAGGTAACAAGGAAAATACTCATGACTTCTAAAATTGAACAAACATAGACACTAATCCATATAACAAAAAAAATAAAGGTTAACTTTTTAAGAAAGAGAATCTTTAAATTTCAATTAAGGCGACATTAACAAAAATTCATACATCTAAATTACAACCAAAATTTTATGAAAAAACGTGTAACGACCTATATTTCTAAGACATCATTGATTCTCTTTTGACATTATGAATAAAAGAGAAACATGAATCAAGTCTTTACACACACAAAGAGAACATATAACAATTCGGAGTAAGAAAATAAGAATAAAAGTTTAGCATCTCTAAAAGTGAAATATCGTTCAACAATCACACTATGCATGAGTCAAAAATATTCAAATAATTCTATTTAGCCACAAAAGTCCGAACTTTCTCATCATTTTGACAAGACAACATGCGAACAAAAGAGAAATAAACATCTTGGATGGAAAATAAAGCGAACACTTTATCTCTTATATGAGGATTTTGAAATCCATTAAAATAATTAGCAAGCAAATGATAAATTCTTGACTTAACTAATTACTATTTTTATCTAGGCGAAACAAACAATAATAACAATTTTTCCAACATAAAAGAAATAACTTTACATGCTAAAACAAACATATCCTCCAACAATGAATTTAAACAAGGCATGAATTCGTCTTTTGAGCAAAGATCAAAACTTTATACATAACAATCAAAGAATAAAGTTAAAAGACAAAACAATCAATATTAACTATTCTTTTCAACATAAAGGAAATAACTTTACATGCTAAAAATAAACATATCTATCAATAATGAGTTGAAATAAGACATGGGTATGTTTTTCAAGCAAAGATCTAAACTTTATCCAAAATAATGAAAGAATAAGGTCAAAAGGCAAAACAATCAATATTAACTATTCTTTTCAACATAAAAAAAATAACTTTACATGCTAAAAACAAACATATCCACCAACAATGAGTTTAAACAAGACATGAGTACGTTTTTCAAGCAAAGATCTAAACTTTATCCAAAATAATCAAAGAATAAGGTGAAAAGGCGAAACAATCAATATTAACTATTCTTTTCAACATAAAAAAAATAACTTTACATTCTAAAAACAAATATATCCACCAACAATGAGTTTAAACAAAGCATAAGTACATCTTTTAAGCAAAGATTGAAACTTTATCTATAATAATCAAAGAATAAAGTAAAAAAAGGCACGTACAACTATTGCTAGCTCATTTTTATATCATGAACATGAAAATAATTAAAATATCGATACCACAACGTCCTATGGCCTTCAAGGCCATCTACAACAAACAATCTCAACAAACAAAATTATTACTACGAATTACAAAGAAGAAAATTATAATTAAAAAAAAAGGAAATGTGTGTTTACCTTTTTGGGGCAGCAAAACGAGACTACGAGCTTGGTCGGAATCAACCACTACCGAAAAACGTCGCCGACAACTCAAAAATTTTGATTAGCCAACCAACTCTATGAAACAATTTTTTTTTACTAAATGAAAATAACTATTTTGCTCAAAAAGGTTTTTTCACCTTTCTAGCCTTTTTTTTTTTACTTTTCCTACCCCTTTTCTACCAAAGTAGTGGTAGTATTTATAAGAGAGAATGATTTTTTTTTCTCTCTTCCACCAATGTAGGAGAAAAGTACTTATAGGAAAGGATGAGGATTTATTTCTTGTCATCCACCAATGTGGGAGAAAAAGTAATTAAGGGTGTTTTTAGAATTTTAAAATTGAAAATAAGATGAGGTGGAAGATAATGTGGGGGGAAATTGTACATTGTAGTATAACTTTTGAATTTTAAAATTGGGAAAAGACAAAGTTGAGGGGAAATAGTACAATGTAATACAATTTGAAATTATTTTTTGGTGGGAATTAGGTAGAAGTTATGAGAGTTTTTGAAAATTTTGGGGTTATTTAAAATATAACCCCAATTGAGATTTAAAATTTAGCCATATTTATTTAATTTTGACCAAATTAAAAATCAATTGACGGATTGCATTGCAATTATGGCCAATTTGATTTCAATTATGGCCAAATCTAATAGATTGACTAAATTAAATTGAAATTTGATACGAATTAATACTTCTTTTAATCCCGAGCTTCTTGATTTAATAAAATCAAATGCATATTTATCCAAATAAACTATTTTGATTATAAATTATATTAAAATCAATATTTTAATCATTATTTTTATTTTTAAAATAATCCTTAATTAAAATCCAATATTTCATAGAATAAATATTTAAGTAATCAAATTATATAATCTCGTATAACTAAACACGATAATATATAATCGCTACTTAAACTGACAAAATCACGTACAAAAAATATTTTTAAATTTTTTTATTCGGATTAAATAAATATTTTAATTTTATTAAAAATCGAAGAAACTCAGGATTAAATTTAGTCGTAGAGGGCAAAAATTAGGTGTCAACAACAAACGCTTTCATGTCAAAATAAACTGACATGCCACAGTAGTTGATCCAGATTTCATCCTTATTTTAGCCCTCCTCCTTCGAATCTTTATCATCCCCCACGTACTTGATTTTGCGCTTGAGAAGACCATATACCATGCTCATTTAGAAACGGGCATTGTTGTCCTCAGACAGCTCAAGAATGTGTCTAAAGAAGCTGTTCTTAAAAAGTTCGTCTGTTTTTTCCTCCTTCATTGCTTTCCTAAAATCATCAAAATGTTTCCTGTTGACACCCAAGTTTGGCTCTCCATGCCTAAAATTAATACATTTAGACTTCTTGATCATTAAATGGGACAAAAATGCAATTTTCACATATTTTTTGTAATTGTTAATAAATTGTTGATAATCATCATTATTTTAGGATTTTTACTCATATATTGTCATATTTCAGTTTTCATAATTTATAAATAATTATTTTTAGTTTCATAAATTTTTGAATTTTTATCAATTTATTATTATTTTAATATTTTTTGCCTAGTCATCTGCATACGTATATAGCATAGCACTGCAATTCTTTACCGTGCAGTATAATTTTAATTATTTATAACATAATATATTTTTTATTTATTGTTTATATTTTCTTTTTGTAATTATATATTGACATTTATATTTTTATACATTATTTAAGGTGATATGCAAGCGATAGTGTCAGTTTGTTATTTTAATACACAGAGCAAAAATTAGTCAAGTCAACATCATGTCAATTTTTTAAGAGATAAACATTTGAGGTGATGGGTTGAGACTTTTATTTTTTGGGTAAAGAAACTTTTAAACTTTTATACATTAGTTAAAAAAGATATTTTTATTTTTGAATAAAAAAGAGGGGTTAGTTTTAAATTTTTTGGGTAAAAAGAGAAATTATTTTAAAAAGAGGAGAAGGAATATTTTATATATTCACACTCACATTAAACACACACACACATAAAAAAAAATCAGATCCTTCCATATGTTTTTTTCTCTCATCTCTCTTACGCCCTTTTTTGCCTTTACTGCCACTCTACCACCATCGGAGCTCCGGTGAGTTTCACCATCACCACCACCACGCGCTGCCTTTCGTTGCTCCTCCGTCTCTCCGCTGGCTTGCCGGAGTTGATGGCCGGCGAGTTCCAGCCACCAAACCTTCAACCCGCCGTCGTTTTTTCCCCTTTTTTTTCCCCTTCTCTGACCACCCATAAACCACCACAATCTGTTCCCATTTCTCTTTCAATTATTGCACCGCGAGGCAATCGAAATCGGTCAGATCTGGCCAAAATCTTCATTGTATCAGGTGTTGCTCCGGCCAAGTCGTTGAAGCAGTGTCGCTGCCGGTCGTCTTTTTCCCTACCCCTCTGTTTTATTATTTGTTGTTTTGGGAATGGTGGTCACCACTACTTTAGATTTTCTCCTCTAATGAGCTGATTTTGTTCGATTTCATATGTTACTCATTTAATTTACGCAGATCTGGCTGAGAAATATTTTTCTCTATTGAAATCTGTTTGCTCATGAATCTGGTCGGAATGATTTTTTCTGATAACTTTTCATCTTCTCCGGTAACCTTACTATTTGTTCTGACATATTAAAACTCCACAAATGTATTGTTAGTGATGGTAAGGCTTAGATCTTTACTTTTCTTTGTGTTATTTAGTGATATTTGCAGTTCGTCATTATTATACATATTTGTGTTCATGTTGTGCTTTTAATTTTTCTCTCTTAGACAATTTCATTTATCAATGTGATTAAGTTTTTTTTGCAAATTTTATTAATACTGCCTTGATTATTTTTTATTATTATATTAATGTTACAAATTTTACTATTCTTATAACATTTTTTTGGTGTTACTTTAATTGTTTTCTTTTTATTACTTTTTGATGTTGCTATTTTGTTGCTTATTATCGATATGTTGCTATGCTAATGGTTCTACTTTTATTATTTTGATTTATTTGTATATTTATTGTGACACTGTTAATATGATTAATTTTATTGTTTGTTATCAACGTTTCGGTTGAATACTCACTTTTACTTTGTTAATACCTATTCTAGTGATTACTTTTGACGTTTTTACATTGACAAGGAATGTTAATTACAAGTCTGGCCGATGAAAAAATTCTCCATCGATTTTCAAGGCCTCCACAAATAAAAAGACGGATATTACGTATACAAATACGTAATAAAAATAAATAATTTGGGCAATGATGAATTTTTTATAATTTTTTAAAACTTTATCTGAGCCCACTTTTTTAATGAAAAATTATATTTATATATATATATATATATATATATATATATATATATATATATGCACACATATCTTTTTAATTTATTTTGATAATTATTTATTTATTACTAACATTTTATTTACAAGTGTTTATACATGTTATTGAGAATACTCACCGAGAATGACATTCAAAGAGGGATTTAATTTTTATGTTTGTATTTTTATACTTTTACACTTGTGCAAATATTAATTATAGTGAAATCTTTATTTTTGGAGTATTGGGCGGGATATTCTTTATTTATGCAATCCTCACCGCGCGTTAGACAATTTTAGGCCGTTAATATTTATATTAAAATTGATTTAGATATTTAATCAAATAATTCATACTTTTTATACTAGATTATTATGTAGTCTTTTCTTTACAGCAGTTCTTCTTTATTCAATCTTGTTTTTTCTTTAGTTACATATATGTATATACTTTTGTTTATATATAAGACAACATACGCATTGTATTATTTCAATACATATTTTATATTTATATTTACAAACATTGATTTTTTCTTTTTTCTCTTTTAATAAACCTAAGTCTGGCAGAAAACCACATTTGTGGATTCTGAAGGGCGCCTAATCCCTTTTGTGGATTCTGAAGGGTGCCTAATTCCTTCCCTTCGAAATAATTTGAACCCTTACCTAGAATTTAAATTGGTTCGCAAATTGAAATAAAAATCATACTTGTTAGTAAATAAGTAGGTTTCCTATTTTTCCTTAAAAATTAGGCGGTGAGTCTGTACAAAATTAATTATTTTAGAGTCTATAATGTCGTGCGCATTTTGATCTTGGGAAAAAATCGGGTATGACAGTTTGGCGACTCTACTGGGGATGCAAGGTTCTAACCATTACAGATTTAGGTAAATATTTATATTTTTCTACATTATTATTTGTTTCTTTCCAAGCTTCTTGATTTATCTTGTTTGTTTGGCATAAATTGTTAATTTATTTTGTATAGCTTATTTATTTTTTTATTGCTTTATATAAACTGTCATCTCATTCATATTTCTTCCATTTGGGAAAGCTGACATAAACACACATACAAGTGAGGTGTGTTTTGCGCACCCGCAAATTTCTTTCAATATCCTAAATTTTAGGAGAGTTGGCGTATGCGCGGGGTGTCCGGATCTTTTATTGTGAGCTCGCGTAGCCTTCTCACTCAAGTAATCCGCTCGAGAACCACAGGTCTAGCAAACCACTCTTAGTCGAACATAGGATAGAGCTAAAACAACACCTTTTTAGGCGCATGCTTTCATTAGTCAACTTTATGTCGAGGGTTCACAACTCACGTGACACATTACTATAGTCTTTGTACATATTTGAAGGATTATTGTGTCTGTACATATTTATTTATTCTAATTATTTTATTCTATTGTGGGAAGGTGTAATCTAATCTTTGTTTTGCATGGTTGATCAGTTAAAAGATACATTACCAACATCGCCATTAACTGCGTATAGGTTTGAACTACGTTTTGACTTGATTCTTGTCCTGAAAAAATACATAGGCAACCCTGTATTAGAGTTCGGTCTCTTCACTGTTTTAGAATAATTTTTTTGAATTTAAAATTGGGGTAAATTTTCTAGAACAGTTCAAAGATGCTCTCCAAATCTCAATAACATAAGTGCCTAGTCAGCCTACCTCTCGATCCTCACTTGGTTTTTGGGAATAAACACCTAGCTTCTTCTTTCGAATATCTTGAACCATTGTGGCACATCGATCCTCACTTTCGAAAGCAGTGGTTCAATATTTCTTCAGTTATAATAATCTTGCCAACTGCAGCGAAATAATGTCATAATTTCTTCAATGTTCGACTTTTTCAATCTTGTCAGCATACTGAAGTTATGTCAAAGCTCTCCCCATGCTTGACATCCATCCTCTCAATCATCTTATAGGAATAATTTTGATGCTACAAACAGTTTTTTTTTTGGCCATGTTTCATATTATTTTCAAGGATCAACATCATTTTTTATTTACAATCATGCAAGCCACATTCAAATTCACAAACTTGCCTAAACTACGCAAACCTGATTCTTGTTTTCACAAGATACGTAGGCAACCCTCAGTTGGGTTCGGTCTCATTCTTTTAGAAAAATAATAAAATTTTGACTTGGTTGGTATCAATACATTTAGGAGTATGTATGAGAAATAACAAATTGGTATGATGTAAAGGACCGATTTCATGGTAAGCCATAGATTTTTTTGGTACCTTTTATCACAACTAAGTAACACTTGAAAATTCTCTTGAATACATCTAAGACAAGAACGAAGTCAACCTCATCATTTCATGTGCATTTTGTGGTGAGCTTTAGTTTAATTCATTGCATTGCATTATTGATCTAGAACTTGGCCTAAATATTTGTTGAGGCGAAATCCTGAGTCACGCTTGATTTAGGAAATGATCGTAGGCCTTCTTTGATTCGATTGTGCCTTTGACAACCCTCCAAATGACATTAATCCCTAGCATTTCCTCTTTTGAGCCTAAAACCTTTTCTTTGGAAAACCACATTTAAGCCTATACCTTTTTGAGTGCTTACATGCACTATCCCTCTCTTGGACCTACCTCCTTGAGCGCACTAAATACGTGCTAATTGCAGATGAAGATTCAGGATCAAAGACGCAAAATGCAAAATATATATTGTCCCAAATGAACAAAAATGAAAAAAGACCATTTCAAAAAGAGCAAAATCCTTGCAAAAAAAATAAAAAATATATAGTTTATTGAAAATGGGGGGTAAAAACTCCAACACAAGGTTCAAAAGAAGTCGAAGAAAATACAGAATGAGGGACAACGAAGCACAATAAATAAGATCACGTGTCAAAATGCAACAAATGTCAAAAGCACAAATACAGTGTAATTCCCATTGAGGAATTAGCCACTTTCATCTTAAATATTATCCACCCTTCCCTAAGCCTACATTACAAGCCGATAGCAAGTCTTACGAGATCCTATTCCAAGTGTTCTCACATTAGTGGATACTTACATGAAGGTCAAGCCTATAGTATCACAATTGAATGCATTGAATTTCTTTCTGAATGTGAGCGTATTTTTCTAGACGTCCCCATATTAAAAAAAAAAATTGTTCAAGTATGTGCGAAATGGGACTTTCTTTCTAGAAAGGTCACTTGAAACATGAGAATAAGGATAGCAAAAAATCTCTGTTTGAAGCAAGATGAACAAATCTTGTCGATACTTAGGTATGTCTGAGGTACCATCTGAAACTATAGGAATTACCGTGAAGTCGATCTCCATTAGCTGGGAAAGAGATGGGTGAATTCTTATGCACACTGGTAATTATTGGTACAACTGAAGTCAAGACACGATTGTGTCATCTTTCATCTTTCAGCACTTTTTATCAAGAAAATAAAAATAAAATTCTTTCTTTTTTCAAGACTCCCACTTTCACTTACGAACATTTTCCGTACCTTTCATTCAAGGTGCTCACTTTCACATACATGCATTTTTTACTTTTTATTCAACACGCCCAGTTTTAAAATACGGGCATTTGACTTTTTCTTCAAGCACGTACCTTTAAATATCAGTACTTTATTTTTCAGTCAGGCATCGATCTTTGAGTATTTTTTATATTTTTTGTAGTCCCGCCAATTGAGGGGCTATAGATTTCAGTCACCTCACTAGTTGAGGTCCTCAGTCTTCGTAGACAATCGGAGACGTCGTGTATTTTTAAAGCTCTTTTTAAACAAGACGATGTCAGCATAAATAATATACTGAGGCAAATTTTGAGAGTCGCCTCAAAATTTACTCTATTTTCTCATTTCAAACTACATTGGCCTGATTCTCGTAACACTCGAGATATGCAGAAAGCTCTATGCAGAGTTCGGTCATCGTAATCCTATAATCATTCTTTTACCCCAGCAAGTATGCAATCTTGCGCTCCACAGCATCTCACAGTTCGATACTGGGTAATTTTGAAAACAACACCGGGAGTATGTGAATACTTTCATTCCCAAATAATTTTTTGTTTAATAATTAATTTTTTACATGGATTCATCCACCCTAAAATAGGACAATTGGGTTAGTCTACCCTCTAATAAGACAATTATGCATGTTTTTCTTTAATTAAATATTTATGCTTGCTTACCTTTACTTACACATATCACACTGCATTTATTTCTTTTTACACTACATGCTAGTTTTGACTTTACTTGCACGCATTGCAATGTATTTTTTTATCACTGCATGCTTTCCTTGCCTCTATTTGCACATCTTGTAATGCATTTATTTTTTAAGCACTACATTTCTTTTATCTTTTCCTGCACATACCGCAATGCATTTATTTGTCATTTAAGCACTGCATTTTATCCTTGTCTTTACTTGCACTCATTACAATGCATTTATTTATTTTCATTATTTAAGCATCGCATGCTATCTTTGCCTTTATCTGCACACATCGCAATACAATTATCATTTAAGCACCACATGTCATTTTCGCATTTCTCTGGCACATATTGCAATGCATTTATTTTTAAGCACTACATGCACATATCGCAATGCAATTATCATTTAAGCACCGCATGTTAGTTTTGCATTTATCTGGCACATATTTCAATTTCTTTATTTTTATTATTTAAGCACTGTACGCACATATCGCAATGTATGTTATTATTTAAACACTTCATGCCTCGCAAATATCACAATTCATTTATCTTATCATTTAAGCACTACATGTCATTTTTACCTTTGCTGGCAACATATCGCAATGCATTTATTTGTGAGAGAAGTATCAATTACCCTCCTGAACTTGTCACGTTTTATTCATGATACACCTGAACTTTTACTAGTCCTAAGTACCCCTCCCTCCCCCCCCCCCCCGAACTTGTTCTTTTAGTATGTCGCGTCACCCTTTTCGGCCCACTGTCCATTGCGTGTAATACACGCACGAACACGTGGATAAAAATGTTGATGTGGCTGTCCACGTGGATAATACCATTTACTTCTCATATATTTATCCTATATTAAAAAATAACTCATTTCTACCCTTAGTTATTCAATTTCTCTCTAAAAAAATTATATTTTTCAATTTTTCTCTACTCCAAAATAGTGAAAGGTATAATTTTCGTCATCAAGTAAGCTATTATTTAAAAATTTATATTTTTTTTGTGTGTTAAAAATATGAAATTATTTTTTTTCGATTAGTATTTCATAATATGAAATTATTTTTTTTCGGTTAGTGTTTCATAGTAGTTTTCAATTAGAGTTTCGATTAGGATTTTGAGGAGAGTCACATGCACAAATACATTTCTTATTATAATTAATGGATTAAGAAATTATAATTTAAGTTAGGGGTGTACAAAAATCGAGCCGATAAAAATGTTATTGATTTATCGTTATTGGGTTAACGATTTTTTAATGATTTTGTAAAAAAAAATTATTGGGTTATTAATTCGATTTTGATTTTTTAAGTTATAGGGTAAACTGATAACCCAATAAAATTATATTAAATTATTATTTTATATATATATATATATATATATATATTTATAAGTAGGATTTTTGTAGCAACTAAGATTTGATTTTTTTTCATGATAGTTACTACTTTTTCTATTTTATGAGTATTTTCTTATCGGTTAAATCGAAAATCAAATTGTTAGGGATTAAAAACCGATAACTAATATAACTACATTTATTATAAGTATGTGTCTTATTTTCTTTAGTATTTATTTTGTTAATATTGTTTAAAATATCTGCTTCGATATTTAGCACATTTTTTTAAGTTACAATAACTCATATGATATATATAATTAAGATTACAAAATTGAAGGAGTTTCATAGGAATGAAAACTGGAGTTTTAGATTGAATTAATAAATGGATGATTTTTTTTTAGATTAATAAACGAAATTTTTACAAAATTAATAAAAGGATGAAATTTTTATTTCATAAACTAATTAATAAACTGGAGTTTTACAAAATTAATAAACGGATGAATTATTATTTTTAGATTGGAAGTAATGGAGGAAGAAGAAGAATAAATAGGGAGAGGGATAATTGAATTTTTCGAAAAAATTAAAGGAAAATAGATTTTTTTTCATTTTTTTATCATTAAAAATGCTGATTTGGCATAAAAATACCTCCATCACGCGCGTGATGGAGGTTGAACTCAAATATTTTGCCACATCAGTGTAAAAGGGGCACGCGACATACTAAAAGAACAAGTTCGGGGGGAGGGGTACTTAGGACTAGTCAAAGTTCAAGTGTACCATGAATAAAACGTGAAAAGTTCAGGGGGTAATCGATACATCTCTCTTTATTTGTCATTTAAGCACTACATTTTATTCTTGTCTTTACTTGCACGCTTCGCAAAGCATTTATTCATTTTATCATTTAAGCATTTGCATGCCATCTTTGCATTTGCCTGCACGTATCGCAATGCATTTATCATTTAAGTACCGCATAAACATATCACAATGTATTTATTTTATCATTTAGACATTGCATGCCTCGCAAATATTGCAATGCATTTATTTTATCATTTAGACACTGCATGTCATCTTGGCCTCTATCAGCATATATTGCAATGCATTTGTTTTATCATTTAAGCACCACATTCCATCTTTGCCTTTACTTGCACCCGCAATGCACTTACTTTGTTATTTAAGCACTGTATGCTTTGTCCTTACCTGCACATATCGCAATGCATTTATTTTACCATTTAACCACTGGATGCTATTTTTGTCAGTACTATGTTTTTCCTTATTTAGTTAAGTACTGCATAATATCTTTAAAAGAAAAAGAAAAAGAAAAAGAAAAAGAAAAAGAAAAAGAAAAAGAAAAAGAAAAAGAAAAAGAAAAAGAAAAAGAAAAAGAAAAAGAAAAAGAAAAAGAAAAAGTAAAAGTAAAAGAAAAAGAAAAAGAAAAAGAAAAAGAAAAAGAAAAAGAAAAAGAAAAAGAAAAAGAAAAAGAAAAAGAAAAAGAGAAAGAGAAAAAAAAAAAGAACCAAAAAAAGAAAAAAAATCAAGTTTAATTTTTCGTTTGTGTTTTATTGAGCAGTACTTCTTAGATTGATGCATTTGCAAGCATATAATTTGAGTATAACTTGGGTCCGTCCACTCTAAAATAGGACATTTTGGGTTAGTCTGCCCTTTAATAAGACCTTTATGCGTATTTATCTTCAATTGAAGATTTTGCTTATCTTTGATTACAATCTTGCAATGCCTTTATTTATTTATTTATTTATTTTTATATTAGTTACACACTACATGTCATTTTTTTAAATTTCTTGAAAAAAAAAATCAAGCTTAGTTACTCATTTGTCTATTACTTCTCAGTTTTATAAATTTTTGCAGGCATAGAATTCGAGGAAGCATTGGGTTTGTCCAACCCAAAATACGACATGTTGGGATAACTTTTGAGCTATACCCGACTTGATCCTCATGCAAATCGAAAATGTAGGCAACTCTAAATTGGAGTTCACTTTGTTGACACCTAATTTTTGCCCTCCACGACTAAATTTAACTCTGAGTTTCTTCAATTTTTAATAAAATTAAAATATTTATTTCATCCGGATAAATGCACTCTAAAATATTTATTTAGGTTAATTTTGCCATTTAAGTGACGATTATACATTTGCGTATTCACATATACGAGATTGTATAAATTTCTTTACTTGAATGAATATTTTTATCAAAATTTGAGCATTTACGGCGATAAGCTTGAAAATTAATTCGAATGGATAAAGTCTTATTTAAATATAATTTACTCTCAAAAATAATTTATTCGGATAAATATGTGTTTGATTTTATTAAATCAAGAAGCTCGGGATTAAAAGAAGTATTAATTCGTATCGAATTTCAATTTAATTTAGCTAATCTATTAGATTTAGCCATAATTGTAACGCAATCCGTCAATTGATTTTTAATTTGGTCAAAATTGAATAAATTTGGCTAAATTTTAAAATACCAATTGGGGTTAAATTTTAAATAACCCCAAAATTCTCAAAAACTCTCATAATTTCTACCCAATTTCCACCAAAAATAATTTCAAATTTGTACTATATTGTACAATTCCCCCTCAACATTGTCCTTTTCCCAATTTTGAAATTCAAAAATTGTACTACACTGTACAATTTCTCCCCACATTATCTTCCACCTCACTTTATCTTCAATTTTAAAATTCCAAAAACTCCACAAAATATTTTTTTTCCCACATTGACGGATGACAAGAAATAAATCCTCATCCCTTCATATAAATACTTTTTTCCCACATCGACGGAGAAAAGGAAGAAAAACTCCATTCACTCCTATAAATACTACCACTACTTTGGTAGAAAAGGGGGGAGGGGGAGGTTGAAAAGTAAAAAAAAAAAGGCTAGAAAGGTGAAAAAATCCTTTTGAAAAAAATAGTTATTTTTATTCAATAATTTTTTTTTTCATAGAGTTGGTTGGCTAATCAAAATTTTCGAGTTGCCGGCGACGTTTTTCGGTGGTGGTTGATTCCGACAAAGCTTGTAGTCTTGTTTTGCTGCCCCTCAAAAAGGTAACCACACCTTTTCCCTTTTTAGTTTTATTATCATTTTCTTCTTCATTTTTTTCTTCTTCGTAGTTTGTAGTTATAATTTTATTTGTTGGGATTGTTTGTTGTAGACGGTCTTGAAGGCCATAGGACGTTGTGGTATTGATATTATAATTATTTTCATGTTCATGGTATAAAAATGAGCTAGCAATAGTTGTACGTGCCTTTTTACTTTATTCTTTGATTATTATAGATAAAGTTTCAATCTTTGCTTAAAAGGTGTACTTATGCTTTGTTTAAATTCATTGTTGGCGGATATGTTTGTTTTTAGCATGTAAAGTTATTTCCTTTTTGTTGAAAAGAATAGTTAATATTGATTGTATTTCTTTTTGACTTTATTCTTTTATTATTATAGATAAAGTTTCAATCTTTGCTTAAAAGATGTACTTATACTTTGTTTAAATTCATTGTTCGCGAATATATTTATTTTTACCATGTAAAGTTGTTTCCTTTATATTGAAAAGAATAGCTAATATTGATTGTTTCTCCTTTTTGACTTTATTCTTTGATTATTATAGATAAAAATTCAATCTTTGCTTAAAAGATGTACTTATGCTTTGTTTAAATTCATTGTTAGCGGATATATTTGTTTATAGCATGTAAAGTTGTTTCCTTTATATTGAAAAGAATAGCTAATATTGATTGTCTCTCCTTTTTGACGTTATTCTTTGATTATTATAGATAAAAATTCAATATTTGCTTAAAAAATGTACTTATGCTTTGTTTAAATTCATTGTTCGCGGATATATTTGTTTTTAACATGTAAAGTTGTTTCCTTTATGTTGAAAAGAATAGATAATATTGATTGTTTCTCCCTTTTGACTTTATTCTTTGATTATTATGGACGAAGTTTCATTCTTTGCTTAAAAGATGTTCTTATACTTTGTTTAAATTCATTTTTGGCGGATATATATTTGTTTTTAGCATGCAAAGTTGTTTTCTTTACATAAAAAAGAATAGTTACTATTATTTGTTTTGCCTTAATAAAATAGTAATTGGTTAAGTCAAGAACTTGTCATTTGTTTGCTAATTATTTTAATGGATTTCAAAATCCTCATATGAAAGATGAAGTGCTAGCTTTATTTTTCATCCAAGATGTTTATTTCTCTTTTTTTTTGTCGCAAGTTGTTTTGTTAAAATGATGAGAAAGTTTGGATATTTGTGGCTAAATAGAATTATTTAGACATTTTTGAGTCATGCATAGTATGATTGTTGAACGATATTTCACTTTTAAAAATGCTAAACTTTTATTCTAATTTTCTTACTCCCTTTGAATTATTATATGTGCTCTCTGTGTGTTTAAAGGCTTGATTCGTGTCTCTCTATGATTCATAATATCAAAAGAGGATCAATGATGTCTTAGAACGATAAATCATAGGTCGTTACACTTTTTCCTAAAGTTGGCCATGATTTAGATGTATGAATCTTCGTTAATGCTGCTTCAATTGAAATTTAAAGATTCTTTTTCTTGAAAAGTTAGCCTTTATTTTATTTTGTTATATGGATTAGTGTCTATGTTTGTTCAATTTTAGAAGTCATGGTTATTTTTCTTATTGCCTCATCCCTTTACTTTCGCAAGCTTGCGTTGTTTGCTCTTCCTTTTACCTTTATTCATTCTTAATATGAACATAAATCATGAGGCATGTAAGTGTCTTTGCTTTGCATTTTATCTGTTGACTCTCATTCTTGTTATACGTGTGCAAGTGTGCTTATCATTGTCATTCAAAAATTGGTTCTTGATATTTTCTTTTGCTTTGAAATATGTCACATTTATGCCTTGAATGCATATTAATTTCTTTATCTCTTCTTTTCATGAAAAAAAATGTCTCGAGTCCAAATGGAATCCTCTTCTCTTGCATTTCGTAATGGGACAATAAGGCCCACCTCTTCGAGTCAAGTCTGAAGTTTAAACCCAAGGTCGATTATATGGCGTGCGGGTACAAGAAGATGGAAGAAGAAGGAAAATGAGTCAAAACCCATTGTGAAGTCGCTAAGAGACTTGAAAAGTCTCGATTTTTATTATTGTCTTATTCTTTCTTTCTTTATTTATTTATCTCTTTGTTCATTCATTTGGGCCTCGAAGCCAAAGTTATAAATTAATACAGGAGAAGCAGGTTGTGGGCCAAAGGCCTAAAAATCTAGATTAGGACAGGTGAAGATGTGCTACAACCCCAAATGAATAGTCTAGGACAGGTGCAAGTGGGGTTTGGGCCTAAAATCCTAAATCTTGTAATTTCCCCTTTCCCTTTTACATGCTTATTTGCTATTTATTTTCTTAGACTTGGTTAAATTCCCCACTAAGTCGTCAAAAATTAATTTTATACAAGTTTCGTCCTAAATCACTTTCTTTTTAAAAATCAACTTCTCCTTTTTCAAAGTTAGTCAAAGTTGTTTTCAAATAGTCCGGATAACCACAAGTTAGCGGACATTTTAGGTGCTTTAAAAAACCCTCCTAAAATGTTAATAAGAACCTCTTATCCGAGATTTTCTTAAAAGCCTAAGTATTTTTCTATTTTGAGACTTAGGATTTTACTTTAAAAAGTTTTCTTAATTTCTTTTCAAATAAATTAAGTGGCGACTCTAAAAGTCACATTTTCGCAAAGCAGAAATGGCGACTCTACTGGGGATTCTAACTAGGTTCTAACCAAATGTTTGATTTCATCTTTTGACTAACTAAATTGCTTACGTGTTAATATGTTTCGATTTTGCAGAATTTAATTATTGCATCTCATAGCAGAATCCCGCATTGATTATTAATTTATTTTGGAATTTCGTGGATGTCCCGACCCCTTTTGTTCAACTCCAAATAAAGTGTTGGAAATACGACGATTTATTAGCATAAGAGGCGTCTGATGGCTTTTCGTATTTTCAAACCCAAGTCGTCCTCTTGGGAACCTGGTTCAAATCCACTCTAGATACCTAGGATAGAGCGAAACCAAAACCCTATTTAGGCATGAGCCTATGACGACCCAATATCCGAGGGGGTATTGGGCCCATTAGAAAACTTGCCCTGCGTCTATTGACCCCGAGTCAATTACAGATGAAATCATATTTATGTGTTGAAGAAAAAATATATTTTTTTAATCCAATCCAATATCCTTTGGGGGTCGGGAGAAGGCTTGCTTTGCTTACTTTTGTATAAGGATACGTAAATCATACACCAATTGAGGGAGGAATTGAAGCAAGCCAAGTGAGAAATTGATCGATTTAGACGGTTACATCTAGAGCACAGTTATACGAAAATCTCTTGATCATCAACGGATGTCGCCAATGACAAGAAGTGGAAAAATCTAAGAGGGCGAAAACCGATAGAAGAGTGTTCAGGAACTGGTATTTCCTATCCCCTGTGCGGGACATTGCTCTTTTCCTCATTAATTTTTCCTTTCCCTAAAGATTGTATCCCTTTTGTGCAACTTGTGTAGGCATTTATGCCATTTGTGTATACCTATGAAGTTTTTCGGGGGATAATGGATTGATTTTAAAAAGAATATACTTCCTTCAAATATGTTAGGCCAACCCTTGGCTCAAAAGGGTCACCCAACTAGGATATTCGTTTATTATGTGATATAACTGCCTTATGTGCTTATATGCATTTGTTTGAATCAAAGACAAATTTATCCACTATGCTCCCGTGGATCAGTTTGGCTATGATGAAAACAACTCTATGTGGTTACTTCTTGTCAAATATCTTGCATTACTTATCACATATGGGAATTGACACATCTGCCTTTGAGTTATTTTATTTTCCAGATAATAGAAAACTACTCTGTGTTTAAATAAGCTGGAAGAACATCCTTACTTCACCCGGTCAAAAACGCATAAGATTTCATCCCCTAACCATCATTCAAAAATGACTGGAAACGACGAAGAAAATGCATTGACCATCAGGGATAATGTAATAGCGGAACAAAGCGAGATGATTGCTGAACTCGCGAGAAAATTAGAAATGCTTCAGGAGGAGATGAACTGTAGTCGAGATTTGGCTAATTTGGCCATCAGTATCAATGCTCCCGCTCTAGGGGGACACATGACTCTACTCCAAATTCCTCCGCTCGGTACACCTATTCTCGGGAATCATCCAAATAACATATCATCCGATACCACTTCCCAATCACCCACAAATCCTATAATCAATAATCCTCCAAGTCATGTTGTCCAAAACACCAATCAAGAAAATAATCCAGATGTCTACCATCCACAAAATCCATCTTTAACCCCACAAAACCCGCTCCCAAATCCATAAAATCCGCTCCTAAATCCACAAAATTCATTTCAAAATCCACAAAACACGTTTCTAAGTTCACAAAATCTCTCTCAGATTCCACCAAAGTATTCTCAAATTCCACAAAGCGCTATTAATTTCCAAAACCTCCCTCCCTACCATCCAACCTCCTCTCATCCTAAAAATAAAGCTACCATTCCAAATCCTTCTCATGTCATCATATCCCCTGACGTCTATAATCCTTTTCCCTATCCCAAGGTAGACCATCACAAGGAGAAAGAGAAGGAGTTGAGAATCGAGCATGAAAAAAAGTTGCTAGCCATGAATGAAGAGATCATGAGGATCAAGAAATCTCATGGGGCAGGTGATAAGAATGCTTTGGGGTACGATGATCTGTATGTGAACCCCAGAGTAGATCTACCAGAAGGGTACAAGGTCCCAAAATTTGAAGTGTTTGACGGTACCAGAAATCCAACGGTCCATCTGAGAAGGTATTGTGATCAAATGGTTGTGGTAGGAAGAAATAACGTGTTATTAATGCGCTTATTCAGCCGAAGCTTAAGCAACAAAGCCTTAGATTGGTTCACGTCTCAAGAACTGAAAATATAGTCTAGTTGTAGGGCGTTGGCTAAAAGTTTTTGCGATAGATTTGCATTTAATGTTGAGATAGTCCCTGACTGATACTCATTAGACCGGATCAAGCAGAAGAATAATGAATGTTTTCGAGACTATGCATTCCACTGGAGGAAGAAAGCTGCCAAAGTAGAACCTCCTTTGTTTGAGAAGAAAATGGTATTGTTTTTCCTCGCGCTCAGGTGGGAGAATTTTACACTAGGATGGTATCCTCAGTTAGGGCAACTTTTGCAGATTTGGTAAAAATTGGGGAATCGCTAGAGGAAGGCATTCGAACAGGAAAGATTATCAAAACCCCAACATCATCTGGGTCTTTCATGTTTCCAAAGAATAAAAGAGAGGATGTGACTGTGGTCTCTACTAATTTTGCTGATAAATTGAAGAGGAAGTTCAAGCCTAGGAATATTCTTTCCTCACCATAGTCACCAAGTTTTCAGCCTTTATTCTACGTCCAACCCCAATATCAAACTCCACTTCCAAATATTTTACCCTAGTGCCAAATTTCGTAGCCAAATTATCAGTTTCAAGCTACCTTTTCAAACAACCAAATAAACGTCTAAGCGCCTCCAAACTGTCATGAAGTACCTCCTCCAGCTAATCAAAATCAGTATAACCCCCCACGCATAAACCTCAAAAAGAAACCTCCTAGAAAATTTACTCTATTGGCTGAAAGTCGGACCCAGCTCTTCAGAAGATTGATGAAAGTTGGTTATTTACATCCTATTCCACCAAAGCCTACCAATCTCAATTCTTAATTCTTTCAGGCCGATCAGGTCTGTGCTTATCATTCAAGAGCTCCCAGGCATAAAACTGAAGATTGCATCAACCTAAAACCAAGATCCAAGACTTGATTGATCAGAAAATCATCACTCTTTAAGCACCGACACCAAACGTCACCAGTAATCCATTGCCTAATCATGGGGGAGCCATAGTTAGCATGATCGAAATAGAAGGAGAATGGGTATCTAGTAAGATTATTACTAAGGTGGATTCAGAAAATCCCAAAAAAACAGCAGGAGTGGAGAAGATAGAGAAAGTCGTGGCTGCCTTGAGTGTCCTGAGTAAGAATTTGAAGAAATTATTAATCCCATTATGGTCCCAGAAAAAGCACCTAAGCGTGGGATAGGGTACAAGCCAAGAAAGGAAGATGAGATTGAAGATAAGTCTAAGATGAATCTGTCCAAACTGTTGTCACTCATGTACCAGTCATTTCATGTGAGCGAAATATCAAAAGATCATGGTCTTGGGGATGGGATAAGAAATCTGTTTGAAGAAAGCGATGATATACCAGAGGATTTCCCAAAGTCTGATGGGGTGAGGAGGGTTGCATCAGGAGAGGCTTTGCAAAATTGGACTTCCACTCCGCTCATAATTCGTCGCTCGTAGGGGTAGATGAAAGGGCAATTACTAGTAGTTTTAAAAATCGGCGATGATCCGGAGGAGGCCCATTGATCCACCATTTTATGTCTCAAATTTTCATTTTGTGTTTTACAGCTTTCAAAAAGGCATGGGCCCACATTTGCGCGGGTCATGAGCCATAGTTTTTATTTATTTTCCAAAAGTCCTCCCTTTATTTAAGAAGTTTGTTTGAAATACGATTATACATTATCTTTTATTATCTTGTTATCATCTAACATGGTTTATTTTGGTACCAATAATTTAAAAACCTACCAATGTCATGTCATGAAAAGGGTTAGACGAACAAAGAAAAGAGAATGATGATGAATAGAAGAAGGTGATGAGAAGCAGTTAGTGGAAGATATAGAGGAATTTTAAAACCGAGAGACGCCCAGCCTAGAAGAGCCCTAATCCTACCCGAGATGGATGGTCAAGAGTGGACCAAACTAATTAATTCTGATGTGGTAAAGAGATACTATGTTTAAAGGATGTTTTAGTTTTGTTTCCATGGTTTATCTGCAATCGTCTTTATGGTAGTATTTGATATATGATTTATAATTGCCTAGAATCCCTTTTCTTTTATGTACGAACTATGTTTGACCTCAATTCTCAAGAAAGGAATACGTAGGCGGCCTATGCCGGCTTCGGTCAACCTATTAAAACTTTATATATATCCCTAGCATAGTTCTGAGATACGTTTGACCTGATTTCTGCTTCAACGCGATACGTAGGCGCCCCAACGGCTTGGTCATATAACCCTAGGAAATGGAAACTGGGGCAGAATTTTTGAGAAGGAATCTCAAAAGTTTACAAGAGAAGATCATCATCTGACAAAGAGAACGAAGATCAACAAAGACTTCGGATCCTCTCGAGCTGAGTTCATCTCAAAAAACATTAAACTGGGGCAGAAATCTTGAGGGAGGCCTTAAAATTTCCACTAAATATTGGAATATATTTCAAATTCTCCGGCACCAGAGGTCAAAGTCAAGCTTTAGAAGTCAGCAGTTGAGACTAAGTCTAGGTGGACTAAACCTTCGTCTATGACAAAACTTTTGATAGAAACCCTCAACGACGATGATGAATCTCTGGAATTCCTCCATCAAACATTGGATACAGTCAGAACTAAGAGAAAGATGTTCATTGAGATGGTACATGACATGACTGGCATAGATTTTTTAAATCTTTTACAGAAGTTTTGAAACTAGTTTCTAAAAATAAGACTATTTTCCAAAATCAGTACAAATCTTTTATTTAGTAATTGGCTAGACATTTATTGGAACGAAGAGTCAGGGTGGAGGTCCCAACATGATAGAGCACCCAAAAGATGGCGAGGAGCAAACCAAGGATCAAAGAAGGTCAACACGGAGTAGTTTCACTCAAAACTAACTATTTTTCTATGGATGCAGGGATCAGTACACAAAAATAGAAGTCTTTTTTTTGCAAAAAATATGATTCTCAAGAACAGTATTTCCAGGTACATGTATAAAGCAAGAATGCAGACAAATGGACCCAGGTCAAACCATCTTCATTGCTAAGAGAGCTATTTCATCTCATTCTATTGCCAAGAGGGCCATATTATCTCATTTCATCGCCAAGAGGGCCATTGCATTTAATATCTGATGACACGCGAGATAGCATACACTGGCATTGAGGATATCATCTTTATTAAATATCTGACATAGCATATGCTGGCGTCAAGGATATTATCCACATTAAATATCTGATGACACGCGAGATAGCATACGTTGGCGTCGAGGATATCATCCGCATTAAATATCTGATGACACGCAAGATAACATATGCTGACAGTGAGGATAACATCCGTATTAAATATCTGTTGACACGCGCGATAGCATACGCTGGCGTCGAGGATATCATCAACATTAAATATCTTATGAAACGCGAGATAGCATACGCTGGCGTCGAGGATATTATTCGCATTAAATATCTGATGCCACGCAAGATATCATATGTTGGCATCGAGGATATCATCCGCATTAAATATCTCATGAAACTCAAGATAGCATACACTGGCATCAAGGATATCATATGCATAAAATATCTAATGATACGTGAGATAGCATACGCTGGCATCGAGGATATCATCCGCATTAAATATCTAATGCCACACGATATATCATACGCTGGTGTCGAGGATAACATCCGCATTAACTATCTGATGACACGCGAGATAGCATACGCTGGCGTCGAGGATATCATCAACATTAAATATCTGATGACACATGATATAGCATACACTGGCGTCGAGGATATCATTCACATTAAATATCTAATGACACGTGAGATAGAATATGCTAGCATCAAGGATATCATCCGCATTAAATATCCGATGACATGCGAGAAAGCATATGTTGGCGTCGAGGATATCATCCATATTAAATATCTGATGACACGCGAGATAGCATACACTGGCGTCGAGGATATCATCCGCATTAAATATCTGATGACATGCGAGATAGCATACGCTGGCATTGAGGATATCATTAACATCTAAATATCTGATGATACGCTAGATAAGCATACGTTGGCGTCGAGGATATAATCAATATTTAATATCCATTGACACGCAAGATAGCATACGCTGACATCGAGGATATCATCAGCATCTAAATATTTGATGACATGCAAGATAGCATACGCTGGTGTCGAGGATATCATCAATATTTAATATCTGTTGACACGTAAAATAGAATACGTTGGTGTCGAGGATATCATTAGCATTTAATATTTGTTGACACATGAGATAGCATACGCCGGCGTTGAGGATATCATTAAAATTTAATATCTGTTGACATGCAATATAGCATACGCTGATGTCGAGGATATCATCAATATTTAATATCTGTTGACATGTGAGATAGCATATGTTGGCATCGAGGTTATCATAATATTAATATCTGTTGACACGCGAGATAGCATATGTTCGCGTCGAGAATGTCATTAGCATCTAATATCTGTTGACACACAAGATATCATATGCTGGCGTCGAGGATATCCCATCATGAATCAGCATTTGAACGCATCGAGAACACTTGATTCGAATGACATGTGAGATTTCCTAGAAATTAACAATCTGAGGGTCATCTATAAGTCATATTATTTGAAACAGGATAGTGTGCACGATTACCCATGAGTTGATAGTCCATAGGTCATCCATAAGTCGCAACAATATCCTAACCGAATAGTGTGCAAGGTTGCCCAAATATCAATAGCTTGAAGGTTATCCGTAAGTCGCAACTAAATCCTTACCTGAGAATATGTGAGATTATCAAATTTGGTAAGTCCAAGGGTTCTATATAAGCCGCGTCATATACAAGATTGATTATGTATAGGATTACACAGAGACTACTAATTTGAAAACATCTAGAAGTCGTATTGTATCCAAGGTCGGATGATGTGCAGGAATACCTGAAAACTAGAAATTGGAGGGATATTTGTAAGCCATCTCTTATCCAAGGTCAAATAATGTGCAGGATTACCTAAAGGCTAGCAATTCAAAGGATATCTGTAAGTCGCCTCGTATCCAACATCAAATAATGTGCAAGATTATCCAAAGATTGATAATTTAAAGGAAATCTATAAGTCGTACCGACACAAAAAACACACAGGACTTACCCAAGATCATATGCAAAGAATCATTGGCAATAATCGGAGAGGTTATCATACATCAAGCATTATAGGTGATCAAAGGGTTGATGCATAAGTATAAGATTACACTGTTGCAGTGACCATTCTGCATAAAGTGTCGTCGGTGCCCAAAGCGGAGCCCCACTTTGAAGACATATTCAACCAATAAATGAGCTAATTATGCAACAACCAATAGAGTTGTTGTGTCTGTCCGGTGAGTTTCACCATCACCACCACCATGCTCCACCTCTCTTTGATCCTCCGTCTCACCGGAGTTGATGGCCAGCGAGTTCCAGCCACTAAACCTTCAACCCACCGCCTCCTTTTTCCCTTTTTTCCCCTTCTTCGACCACCCATAAACTACCACGATCTGCTCTCATTTCTCTTTTAACTACTGTACCGTGAAGCCACCGAAAGTAGTCAGGTTTGGCCGAAATCTTCATTGTCTCAGGTGTTTCTCCGGCTAAGCCGTTGAAGCAGTGTCACTGCCGGTCGTCCTCTCCCCTGCCCCTCTGATTTATTATTTGTTGTTTTGGGAATGATGGTTACCACTTCTTTAGATTTTCTCCTCTAATGAGATAATTTTTTTCGATTGCATATGTTACTCATTTAATTTACGCAAATCTGGCCGAGAAATATTTTTCTCTATTGAAAGCTGTTTACTCACGAATCTGGTCAGAATGATTTTCTCCGATAACTTTTCATCTTCTTCGGTAACCTTACTATTTGTTCTGACATATTAAAACTCCAAAAATGTATTGTTAGTAATGGTAAGACTTAGATCTTTACTTTTCTTTGCGTTATTTGGTGATATTTGCAGTTCGTCATTATTATACATATTTGTGTTCATGTTGTGCTTTTAATTTTTTTCTCTTAGACAATTTCATATATCAATGTGATTAAGTTTTTTTGTAAATTTTATTAATATTGCGTTGATTATTTTTTATTATTATATTAATATTATAGATTTTACTATTCTTATAACATTTTATTGGTGTTACTTTAATTGTTTTCTTTTTGTTACTTTTTGATGTTGCTATTTTGTTACTTATTATCGATATATTGCTATGCTAATGGTGCTAGTTTTATTATTCTGATTTATTTGTGTATTCATTGTGACACTGTTAATATGATTAATTTTATAGTTTGTTATCAATGTTTCGGTTGAATACATCACTGTTACTCTGCTAATAGCTATTCTAGTAATTACTTTTGACGTTTTTACATTGACAAGGAATATTAATTACTAGTCTGGCCTATGAAGAAATTCTTCATCGATTTTTGAGGCCTCCACAAATAAAAATACGGATATTATGTATACAAATACTTAATAAAAATAAATAATTTGAGCAATGATGAAATCTTTATAATTTTTTAAAACTTTATCTGAGCCCACTTTTTTAACAAAAAAAAATATTTTTATATATATATGCACACACATCTTTTCAATTTATTTTGATAATTATTTATTTGTTACTAACATTTTATTTACAAGTGTTTATACATGTTATTGGGAATACCTACCGGGAATGGCATTCAAAGAAGACTTTAATTTTTATGTTTGTATTTTTATATTTTTACACCTGTAAAAATATTAATTATAGTGAAATCTTTATTTTTGGGGTATTGGGCGGGATATTCTTTATTTATGCAATCCTTACTACGCTTTAGGCAATTTTAGGCCGTTAATATTTATACTAAAATTGATTTAGATATTTAATCAAATAATTCACACTTTTTACACTAGATTATTACGTAGTCTTTTCTTTAAAGCAGTTCTTCTTTATTTAATCATGTCTTTTCTTTACATACATATATGTATATACTTTTGTTTATATATACGACAACATACACATTGTATTATTTCAATACATATTTTATATTTATATTTACAAACATTGACTTTTTCTTTTTTTCTCTTTTAATAAACCTAAGTCTGACCGAAAACCATATTTGTGGATTCTGAAGGGTGCCTAATCCCTTCCTTTCGAAATAATTTGAACCCTTACCTAGAATTTAAATTGGTTCGCAGATTGAAATAAAAATCATACTTGTTAATAAATAAGTAGGTTTCATATTTTTCCTTAAAAATTAGATGGTGACTCTGTACAAAATTAATTATATTAGAGTCCATAATGTCGTGCTCGTTTTGACCTTAGATAAAAATCGGGTATGACATTTCCCCAACTGAGATTTATGTATAAAATTACCAGTTAAATCTGCAGGGTTATCTATCAGCATCTCAACTTGAAACCTGTCAATATAATAGTTTTGACAGGATCATGCTGGGATTTCGTTCTTAATTCACGTTCCATTGATGATGCATTATCATCATATTGGTCATCATCCTTTTCTCACTTTCTACTTCCTCTTCTTCTTCTTCTTCTTCTTCTTCTTCTTCTTCTTCTTTATATTCTTCTTCTTCCTCCTCACTTTTATTTTCCTCATCAACCTCTACAGATCCTTCTCCACCCCCCTCAACATTATTTTCATATCTTTCATCAGCTTTACTTTTCCTTGACTGAGATTGTTCAGGAAGCTCCTCCGAATCCATCTGTACTCTAGCCTTTTTTGTTAGGAGGTCAGAAGTTGATCCATTTTTCACTTTCTTTTGTTTTGGAGACATGTTTTACCTACAAACAACGGAAAAATAAAAAATACATTACAATTGATGTCTACATAAATTTTCAAAAAAGGTAAGACAAATTTTAATAAATTTTTATACGCCACATTACCAAAAAATATTCCTACAAACAACAGAAAAAGAAAAAAATACAGTACACTTGATGTCTGCATAAATTTTTAAAAAGGTAAGACAAATTTCAATAATTTTTTATACGCCACATTACAAAAAAATATTCCAACAGATAACCCATCAGTTGAAATAGATGAATCATCTATTACAACAGATGAATTACCCGTTGCAACTGATGAACAACTTGATGGATGAGATCAAAGTAGTCTTACTACTGGTTTGTTTTATGCCAATAGCTGAAACATTTATTGCAACAGATGGGGAATCTATTTGAAGACCTTTTTTAATATCTCCCAACAATTGTTCCACCTGTTGCAACAGATGAACCACCACCACCACCACCACCAATGTTAGCCTCCTATATTTATGTTTTATGTTTTAATAATGACAAACTAATAAGTGAACTTTGAAGGATATTGAAGATACTTAATGATGGAAGGAGATCTCACACTAAGGACATTGAAGATCTTAAATCACGGAGGATATCTCACATAAAGCAAGGAATATTCTCTCAAAGAATATCGTGCTAAATATGGAGCCCCATCAAAGATATTGAAGATCTCTCATGTAAAGGACATTGAAGATCTCAAATCATGGGAGGATATCTTACACAAGGCAAGGAATATTCTCTCAAATATCATGCTAAATATGAAGCGACGTCAAATGTAGGATATCGCTTGACAAGGAAACAAAAATCATATCAACTAAAGATCCCAATATACAAGAAAATTGGACACACCTCACAGCAAGATCAAAGGAGAAGAAAGATCACACTCCTTGCATGGACATATCTGATATGGACTTGTGTAGAGGTGAGAAAGGAAAATCGCACCAAGTATGGACATATCTGATATGGACATAGCATAAGGTGCAAACTCCAACAATCAAGGAATCAATTCAAAGCCTTGATTGAGAAGAAATCTCTTGGGTTTTCTTATGAAGAATAGCAACCGGAGACTATAAAAGAAGATGACTGAAGACGGACACAGGTCACACAACTTCAAGGAGAAAATTCAAATTGTCTCATTCTTAGTCGTACAAAGATCTGTAATGTTAGTTTATAATTTTTATATAAAGAGTAGGATCGAGTCAACTTTGTAACATCAAATGAAGCTGTGTCACAAGATCTGAAGAGCAAAACAAGTCTTCAAAACTTGTTTTCTATCATTGTACTCAAAGCAAACCTTCAACTATCTAAAGAAAACTTGAATCCCAAGGGGACTGGATGCAGGCACTTGATTGGTGTGCCGAACTAGGATAAATCTTTGTGTTGTTTACTTTATGCTTTATTATTTATGTGCTTTGTTAATTTAATATGTTTATAAAGTGTTTTGATCTGCAGACGAATCAACTGTGAGGAGTTAGTAGTCGACTCATAGAATAAAATTTCAATTTACCCACCCTCATCAATTTCAAACAACACCACCAATACCAAAACCACCACCAAAAGCCACCACAAACACCACCAATACCAATGCCATCACCACCACCACCAATGCCACTAACACCATCACAACCACCAATGCCACCAATACCAATATCAACACCAACACCAACACCAATGCCACCAATAACACCACCACTACCACCACCACCACCAATGTCACCAATACCAATACCAACACCAACACTAATGCCACCAACATCACCACCAAAGACCACCACCACTACCACCAAACTAACACAACCACCAATGCCACTAATGCCACCAAGACCACCACCAAGACCACCACCACCACCACACCACCACCAATGCCACCAACATAACTACCAACACCACCAATACCAAAACCAACACCTATTGAAATCACCAATGCCACCAATTCCAATACCAAGACCACCAAGACCACCACCAATGTCACCACGAAGACCACCAATACCAACAGCTACCAAAAATGCCATTCAATAATACCACTTCAGTCAACGAAATACTACGACAAAATCTAGAGTTTTCTCAGGTTCTTCCAATGATTTTATCATCAAAACTTAAAATTATTAATCCATTCTTGAAGATATTACAACTAAAAGTCTTTTTTTTAATCTTTAACTTAAATTTCCTAATTTTTAGAAACAATAACAAATATAGAACTCTTCTTGAACTTTGTTACCTGTGAAGACAGAGAAAACGATGGATACAAGAAAGAATGAAGTCAAAAATAACAACTATATGGTCGGAAATGGAAAGAAAATTGATCTATCATGAAGGGTTGAGCAATATGTTGAGTAGTTATTATTTGTATTATTGAGAGAGAAATAAAAGAGCGAGAACTCAAGATTTGAAATGATGAAGCATTTTTCCCGCAAATGGATGATTTGAATGGGTTGATTTGTATTTTGGAAAAGAATGACAAATTTTGAAAATGTCAGTTTGATCCGAACTGATCTTAATTAATATTTTAAAATAGATAAATTTTAACCATTTTATTATAATAAATTGTATTAAGTTAAACTCAGATTGGTCGATTGACGACTCAGGTTAAGAGAAACACAATACCAACACCATGCATTTGCAATGACTCAATTGAAACTGTAGTTGACCCTATGAACTCATATCTAGTTTTGGCTAAATCAATTTAGGTATTTCAAATAATAAGCTAATATGAATCATTTCAACTCAGTTTGATCGGTTGACGACTCAGGTCAGGAGGAACGAATACTAACATCATGCAATTGCAACGACTCAATTGAAACTGTAGTTAGCCCTGCAAACTCATCCCTAGTTCTAGATAAATCAATTTAGATATTTCAAATAATAAGCTAATATGAATCATTTCAACTCAGATTGATTGGTTGACGACTCAATTCAGGAGGAACGCAATACCAACATCATGCAATTGCAGTGACTCTATTGTAACTGTAGTTGAACCTATTAACTCATTCCTAGTTCTAGATAAATCAATTTAGGTATTTCAAATAATAAGATAATATGAATCGTTTCAACTCAGATTGATTGGTTGACGACTTAGGTCAGAAGGAACGCAATACCAATATCATGCAATTACAATGACTTAATTAAAAATGTAGTTAACCTTATGAAATCATCCCTAGTTCTAGCTAAATTAATTTATATAATTCAAATAATAATCTAATATGAATTATTTCAACTCAGATTGATCGATTGATGACTCAGGTAAGGAGAGACGCAATACCAACATCATGTAATTGCAACGACTCAATTAAAACTATAGTTGACCCTATGAAATCATACCTAATTCTATCTAAATCAATTTAGATATTTCAAATAATAAGCTAATATGAATTATTTGAACTCAGACTGATCGACGACTCAGGTCCGGAGGAACGCAATACAAACATCATGTAATTACAATAATTCAATTAAAACTGTAGTTGACCCTGTGAACTCATCCCTAGTTCTAGCTAAATCAATTTAGGTATTTCAAATAATAATCTAATATGAATCATTTCAAATCAGATTGATTGGTTTACGACTCAATTCAGGAGGAACGCAATACCAACATCATGCAATTGCAATGACTCAATTATAACTGTAGTTGAGCCTATGAAATCATCTCTAGTTCTATCTAAATCAATTTAGGTATTTTAAATAATAAGCTAATATGAATCGTTTCAACTCAGATTGATCGATTGACAACTTAGGTCAGGAGGAACGCAATACCAATATCATGCAATTGCAATGACTTAATTAAAGTTATAGTTGACCCTGTGAACTCATCCCTAGTTCTACATAAATTAATTTATGTAATTCAAATAATAATCTAATATGAATCGTTTCAACTCAAATTGATCGATTGACGACTCAGGTCAGGAGAGACGCAATACCAACATCATGTAATTGCAATGACTCAATTAAAACTATAGTTAACCCTATGAAATCATCCCTAGTTCTATCTAAATCAATTTATATATTTCAAATAATAAGCTAATATAAATTATTTCAACTCAGATTGATCGATTGACGACTCAAGTTCGGAGAAACACAATACAAACATCATGTAATTGCAATAACTCAATTAAAACTGTAGTTGACCCTGTGAACTCATCCCTAGTTCTAGCTAAATTAATTTAGGTATTTCAAATAATAAGCTAATATAAATTATTTCAACTCAGATTGATCGATTGATGACTCAAGTCAGGAGGAACGCAATACCAACATCATGCAATTGTAACGACTTAATCAAAACTGTAGTTGAACCTATGAAATCATCCCTAGTTCTATCTAAATTAATTTAGGCATTTAAAATAATAAGCTAATATGAATTATTTCAACTCAGGCCAGGAGGAATGCAATACCAATATCATGCAGTTGCAATGATTCAATTGAAACTGTAGTTGACCCTGTGAACTCATCCCGAGTTATAACTAAATCAATTTAAGTATTTCAAATAATAAGCTAATATGAATCGTTTCAAATCACATTGATTGGTTGACGACTCAGATTAGGAGAAACGTAATACCAACATCATGCAATTCCAATGACTCAATTAAAACTGTAGTTGATCCTGTGAACTCATCCTTAGTTCTAGCTAAATCAATTGAAATTGTAGTTGAACCTATGAACTCAATTGAAATTATATTAAAATAAATGTTCAACCTATTGAAACAAATGACTTGTTTGTTGAAAATTATCAAATAGATAAATAAAATATTGCAACAGATTACCTATCTATTGTAAATTATCAAATAGACATTACTATCTGTTGCGATAGATGACTGATTTGTTGAAAATTTTCAAATAGAAATTGATATTTATTGCAACAGATGACTTATATGTTTTAAGATCTATTTTTTTATTTTAAAGCAATTTTTTGTCCAAGATAAAAAAGATAAAATACTAAGGCGGTAAAAAATATTTCTTGGATAACTCAAAAACTTCTCCTTGAGTAGTCTTATATTGTATTTTCAATGTCACTATCTCATCGTGTCACTCAAAGTTATTAATGAATATTTAAAACTCATCTTTAGAATTATCTCTCCTTCAGCCATAAATTAATTCATCTCTCTTCTTTCTCTTTCTCTCCTCTTTAGGTTAATCACAACTGTCTCCTTTTTTTTCTCTTTTCTATCCTCTTTCGCATGAGGATCCTTTTGGATCTCAACCGATCTATATATTTTCTTGATGGAAATGAGTGTTTTGATCCCTTTGCTTTTTTAACATTACATGTATGGTTCACTATTGATCTTTCTTTCTCGTCTTTTTCTTTGAATGTTATTTAAATTAGATATTTACATCTGTTGTTCTTATTTATTTATCCATTACTCAAATCATATTTATTGAGAAAATTGAATGAAATGTGACTTTTAAGTCTTAAATGAATGAACCGTTGTTTTTATTAAAATATGCAAAAAAAAGTCATCTGTTAGGAGAACTTAAAAAGCCTTGTTGGCAGTATCATTCTTTTTATGTCTTTTATTTGTTTCTTTGTTGTTGGTGGTGTTGGTGTTGTTGGAACATGTGGTGTTTGTGTTGTTGATGGTGTTGGAACATGTGGTATCTGTGTTGTTGATGGTGTTGGAACATATAGTGTTATTTATTTATTGTTGATGCTGTTGTTGATGTTGTTGGTGGTGGTGCAATAGATTCCCCAATTGTTGCAATTGATGAATCGGCTGTTGAAACAGACAGAGCAATTATTGAAAGAAATCAAACTAGTAGCAAGGCTGGTTTGATTTATTCCAACAGATGACCCATCTGTTACAATATGTCAGTCATCCGTTACCATAGATGTGTCGCTTATTGCAACAGATGACTCATCTATTGAACAGATGGAGAATTTTTTGCAACATGTGGGTCATCTGTTGGAACACTTGTTGTAATATGTTGTATTCATTCAATTTTGTGTTACCCATTTTTAAAATTATGCAGACATCAATTGTAATGTTCTTTTTGTTCTTCTCTTGTCTGACACCAATTATTTTTCTCTTGTTTGCAGATAAAAAAGAAGTGAAAGTAGATCAATTTTTGCCCGACCAACATAAAAGGCTAGAGTAAAGATGGGTTAGGAGGAATAAGCTAATTGCAGATGGAACCACTTCATATGTGGGAGGTATGTATTACTAATCATGTTATCGTAAAAACATACATAGAGTACATCAATTTTGTGAATGATGTTTTTTTATCGATTAGGCAAGAAGATATTGTATTTTACAGTTAAGATTGATAGGTTTGAACTGATAAGGTCGAGAGACCAAGTAGGTGGTGTCGATACCCTGTTACAGTTTAATGATGGTTTTGCTAATGTTTGTGAGTCAAGTTAGGAGAAGGGACCAAGTTTTTGGTGGCAGTGTAAAGATTCAATAGTAATTGGACTAATTCTAAGGGTTCAATGGACTTTTGAAAGGCCTCCAAAGCCTCGCACTGCGATAACCAAGAATGAAAATCTATATAGTTATTGCCCTGGTCAAAATTTATATGACTGGGTTTCTCGGGGTAATGCTTATAGAACAGAAGATGCTTGGGAGAATATCTACGAGGGAAAGGGGAGGTGCTAAGGACCATATATCAACTCAAACCTTATTAAAGAAGAAACACAAATTAGCAAGGAGCGTGTAGCGAATCTGGCCGATGAAATTGACATAAAAAATGGAAAAACCGAATGAACTGAAAAATGAAAGTGTATCCAGAAATAAAAATCCATCAATCAATTTTGAAATAAAAAATGGTGAAGTGGACTGGAGCTGTGCACTTTTCTGGGGAACTATGACTTGCTATCGTAGACTGAGTGATGACCCACAAAGCGCAGGATCAGAACTCTAAGGTTGCATCTTTACCAGCACCGAGGGTGGTAAGATGGTCAGTCAGGAATGGAACTTGAACCAAAAACTCAAGAAGTAAAAATAAGAGATCAAGCAAATGTGGCAATTTCTGAAGTTAAACTTGCATCCTAGGCCTTCTGCTTGTGGTTCTGGTCAGGTCAAAGGCAGTGGAAATAATAAGGCATATGATCTCTGCCCGACTTCAGACCTTTTTGTTTCTACTGCCATTGACCTGATTAGAACCACAAACAGAAGGATTCAGATACAAGTTAGACTTTAGAAATTGACGCCTTGGCTTCCCTTATTTTTACTTCAGGAGTTGTTGGTTTAAGTTTCATTCTTGACTGAAAATCTTACCAATCCTTGGTGATCATCAAGCTGTTTTCTTAGAGTCCTGATCCTGCGGTTTGTGGGTCTTCATTCAAGCCACGCTAGCTAGTCGCAGTTCCCAAGCAAAGTGTCCTTCTCCAGTCTTCTTTACCATTTTTCTTTTCAATAACAATTGACGGATTTTAATTTTAGGACACACTTTCATATTTGCAACTCATTCAGTTTTTTTATCTTTCAAGTCAATTTCATTGCCCAAGTTGGCTAGAAGTTCCTTACTTGCTGCCTTGTATTTTCTCTAAAACAAGGTTTGAGATGATATATCATCTTTTCCACCTCTCCTTTCCCGCACAGGTATTCTCCCAAGCAGCTTCTGCTGTATAATAGTCTCCTCAAGTAACCCATCTATATAAATTTGGAACAGGGAAATTTCTATTGGTTTTCCATTCTTGTTTGTTGTAGTGGGAGGCTTCGAAGCCTTCTCAAACTTCATTGCACCATCAAAATCGGTCCAATCACTATTGAATGTCTACAATACCATCAAATATTAATCCCTTCTCAGAACTTGATGCATAAACATGAGCAAAACCGTCATTAAATTATAACAAAGGATCGACACCCGCTTCTTAAAACTCTTCGGCCTTATCAGTTCACACCTATCAATCTTAACTATAAAATACATGATCTTGTTTAAAGGATCAATGCCTAAGCGGTAAAAAACTGTATTCACAAAATCATTGTACTTTATATGTGTTGTCACGTTAACCTGATCAGTAATACATAACTCTCACGCATAAAAGTGGATCCATCCATCTGCACGCACCTTATTCTTCCTACCCCATCAATGTCAAACAATATTTAATCTTTATTTCCCATCATGAAGTGGTGTACAAAACTCTGGAGGCTCAACAGGTAACCATCTTGAACGTCAAAGGACTACATGGCCGTCAAGAAAAAACAAGTGCTACGTATATAATACATCTTGATAGTTGTAATAGTAAACTTGTGTTGTTGTTTGATTATGGACTTTGATAATTTTAACTCATTGTTGGGGATGTAAATGTTATTATTTATTATATAAAATATGGTTTTAATAAATTGCGCATCAATAAAATGAGGAAACCAAACAGGAACTAAATACGACTGACTATAAAAAATATATTCAACAGATTATCCATGTGTTGTAACAGATGGACATTGGCTGGAAGAACACATTATACTTCATCAGACTGCATTACGTTCAACCAACACATGTCCAATATGTTGCAATAGATGAAATATCTATTGCACAGACCTTCAAGAAGAACATAATACAGTTCTTACCATTGGTTTCTGTTCTTCGAACAGATGACAAATTTGTTCAATAGATCGTCTATCTGTTGGAAAAACTGACTAAAACAGTTATTAATAAAAAAAGGGTTATTGAAAGGGTGAAAAGTCATGACTTTTTAATTATTTAATAAAGAAAAATGGTTCATAAAAAAATAATAAGGAAATAAATGATAAATACAATTTAAAATCGTAAAAAAAGGATTATTTAATTTTAATTAACAGATGGTCCCCAATAGATGGTCCATCTATTGCATCTAATAATCTATCTGTTGCATCAGATAATTTATCTATTGCATCAGATAATTCATCTGTTGCAACAGATAATCCATCTATTGTAACAGATAACTGTTGTAATAGATGGAAAATATGTTGCAATAGATGGGTTATCTGATGCAATAGATGGACCACCTGCTGCCACAACTCAATAAAAATAAATATTATTAAAAAAATGGTTATTGAAAAGGTGAGAAGTCTTCGATTATTTAATTGAGAGAAACAATTATTTAATTTTAAGAACTAATTAATATTAAGTCGTTGAAGAGTCATGACTTGTCACAATAATAAAAAAGTCATCAACTTGATTTAATTAAGTCATGACTTTTCACAGTGATAAAAAAGTCACCAGCTTGAATGTAATTAATAAAACGGAGTTGAACAGTCGTGCCTTTTTTCCTAACACATTCAAATTCAATCCTCTATAAATAGGTCGCTCCTTACTCGTTCATTCTACTACACTTTATTTATTTCTTGCATCTTATCTTTCATATTACATCTTCAATCACTCCTCTTCAAAGACCAGATTCCTTTCCCTGACCTAGGTAAAAAAAAATTGGGTGTAAATCTACCCAGTTTGTAGTATACGTCGTATTACATTCGGACTCTTTTTTTTACTTTTGTGTTTACGTTTTTTGTAAATTCATGCATTTTCTAGATATGACTGATCCTGTTTGAGATATTGCTTTTCAATGCGATACCATGTGGGATCTTCAGAGGCAGGTTAATGACCTGCAGTGGGAGTTGAGCGCCATGAAAACAAGGATGCTCCGAGAGATTCGCAAGATGAGGAGGGCCCTGTTGCTGAGGAGGGCAACTGTAATACCCTAATTTTCTGAACCGGAATGCTACACGGTGCTTATGACCCCGAAGGACCACAAGCTAACCCATGACTGATATCTATACCTGTGCACTGCAATATATAATGTAATAATGCGGAAAACATGAACATATAGGCCATAAGGTTAAACTGAATAAAGAATCTGTAAAATTGTAACATTCGTGTGGGTGAAAAATACCAAAAACAACTGAAAACTGAATCTGAAAGCTAAATCTGAGCGTAAATCCGAAAGCCTCTAAGTACTGTCTGAAATAAGGAGTTGAATGAACATGTCTCCAACTAACTCCGTAAAACTAAACTGAAGAAATAAATGAATAAATCAAATAATATCGTCCTCGAATGAAGAGGACTCACTGTAACTCTCTATGCTGAATGCGACTGCTACTGCTGGTCTGGGACTCGTGCCTCTGAACCTATGGTGTAACATGAAAAGAAAGCACCATAGCACAAATGCGTCAGTACAACTGGAGTACTGAGTATACGAGTGAGGTAGGCTAATGCAAGGGTTTACATGCATGAATAATACTACTGACTGACTGATATGAATGTAAGAGTACAAACATACATACATAGTAACTAAGATCGTGAGTACGTGATGGCTAAATCTATATGCTAATACATGGCTGGAATCGTAGTTCTGATAACATGGATGACTGTATCTGAAAGCCCTGAATCTGGTTGAACTCTCTAAGTTCCGTGCTATAACTGAATTTGACCGTATCTAACAGTCCTGGTATACTGATATCTGAAGAACTGTCTGAGTTTTTTTACTGAGACTGATACTGAAACTTTGGGAGGTAGTTGTTTAACTGACATGCCCCATATGTGTCATTATGGCTAAGATGGGGTCTAATCTCTGCCCTGACTGGAAGGGTGTCAATACCGCACCACTAGTAAGGACAACATGTGAGCAACCCTCATATAACAGGTAACTCTAGTGAGAACGGTGGGAACCTTCATATAACAGGTTAAGCCACATCATCTACCCTCATATAACAGGCTGCGATGTCTCAACCTATGCTGGCTACATTGTTCTAGAATGCAAGGATGACTGCTAAGAATCACACCCTCATATACAGGTGAGTTCCCATCCTTGGGTTCACTCGGTGCTAACTCCTACTCCTATATGAAGAGACTAAACATAATTCAACTGACTGTACATGGATAGATTAACTGACTTCCGTTGACTGACGGAGTAGTACTATTATCTGAGAGTTAACTGGGATCATGAGATTTCTGAGGTTTCCTGAGTCACATGACTGACTGAGTTCTATAGATTATAGCTTGACTGAGATTATCGTGACAACATGACATGGCTCTAGGCACACATCTATGTTTTTCGGGTACGAATACCCCCAAAACTCGATAGAAGGAAACTGACACACATGACATGACTTGATCACAAGATTTGAGTCCACAATTCATAATATCATAAGTAGAGGGTATCATATTTCATATAGTTATTAAACATCTTAAACATTGTAGGGAATATATGGATATATTTCGTGTACATATTGTATATCTCCATTATCTTACATGTTTCATACCACCACAATAGCAACACATGAAAAGCATGGAATTCATATTGAAGTATATAGCTAACATGAACTTGTCATTTAGACATCATAGAACCATACAAACATGAATTTCTAGCATCCTAAGAATATTATCAAACACCTTGCATGCATTCTTTAAGGCATAGGTGGGTTTCATACTTGCACCATATTAAACCACCTAAAGTTCATGGTTTTCAATTAACAAACATATATATTCCAAGAAAACACCATTAGACATCAAATTGAAACTTAAACAACAATCTTCAACATGTACATACTCATATCACCACAAAAAGTTTATAAAATAATATTTAAAACATGGTTCTTTAGCTCTATGAACGGATTGGATCCATAGATGAACACTACGCATACCTTAGTGATTGAATCTTGAAAGAGATCTAATGTTTATGAAGGTTCTTGAAGAATTCCTTAGGCTTGCTCTTGATTTTTCTTGACTAGGGTTTAACCTCTTTGGGAAAGAATGCTCTTGTTCCTGAGGAGATGATATCGAGTGGAAACCCTAATCTTATGGTTGAAAGTGTATGAGAGAGCTTTTTGAGATGTTTTAACTAAAGATAATGGAAGATAATACGTTCCTTGAGGGTTATAAGTCGTGGAAAGTGAAGGGAAAATACCAAAATACCCTTATGAAATAAATTCCCAATTGCTGAAAATAATAGCTGACGACATTTGTGACAAAGGCGTCAAAAATGTGGTAAGCCGTCAAAAATGTCATCACACAGAAGTTGGATACTGCCTAGGGATGACGACCTTCATGATAGGGCGTCACAAATGTGGTAAGCTACCACGAATGTCGTCACTTAGGAGCTGGTTTCTGCCTAAGGCTGACGACCTTCGTGGTAGGGCATCACAAGTGTGGTAATCTACCACGAATGTCTTCATTTAAGAGCTGGTTTCTGCCTAAGGCTGACGACCTTCATGGTAGGGTGTCACAAATGTGGTAAGCTACCACAAATGTCGTTACTTAAGAGTTGGTTTCTGCCTAAGGCTGACGACCTTCGTGGTAGGGCGTCACAAGTGTGGTAAGCTACCACGAATGTCGTCACTTAGGAGCTGGTTTCTGCCTAAGGCTGACGACCTTCGTGGTAGGGCGTCACAAATGTGGTAAGCTACCACGAATGTCGTCACACTGTTTCCATCCTGACATGCTGGAGTAAAATAGTAATAACTCTTTTCTCCGATATCGGATTTAGGCAAAATTTGTATCGTTGGAAAGCTAATTCAATTATCTATCTGTTTATAGGTTATGAGATCAAAAATTCCAAGTATAATGAGAGATATACTCGTTTGAATCTGACTATGGCAATATATTTCTCAAGAATTCGATCGATGAGGAATGTTTTGATTTGTCTGATAGCTAGGAGTTATTTGAAGCCTTAATATACATCTAACCTACTCATAAAACTATAAAATAACCATGATGTACTATGCATGATCTTGGTACATGGCTCTAATATTGGTTTGGATTTTTTGAGGTATTACAATATCTCCCCCTTGGAAACATTCATCCTCGAATATTGACTGCTAGAGAGGGGAGAAAAGATAAAACGACGCATACACTGATCATGATCAACTGGCACATGATTTGAGGACTGAATTGAATTCTAAACTGAATATAGCCCAACTGAACATGCATATCTGATGCATGACTGTTAAGCTGAACTCATGAATGCATGATAAGCTATGTACTGATACTTGATACCAATTTTATACTAGAATTTTAAACATTCAACTGAATAAGCTTAAGGAAAATTATTACCTTGAGCTAAGTCTGAATTAGCGGAGAACAGATGAGGGTACTTGGTTCGCATGTCTGCTTCTGCTTCCCAAGTAGCTCCTTCCATTGACTGATTCCGTCAAAGAACCTTGACTAGAGGTACTTCTTTGTTCCTCAGCCTACGAGTCTGATAGTTGAGGATTTCGACTGGAATCTCTTCATAAGAGAGGCTATTCTGAATGTCAACGCTCTGAATAGGGACTGCAACTGGTGGGCCACCTATGCACTTTTTGAGCAAAGAGACATAGAAGACTGGATGAACTGAGGCAAGATCTGAAGATAATTCGAGCTCATAAGATACCTTGCCAAAGCGACTGAGAATCGTGAAGGGACCGACATATCGGGGACTGAGCTTTCCCTTCTTGCCGAATCTCTTCACTCCCTTCATGGGAGAGATCTTGAGATAGACATAGTCATCGACCTCGAATTCGGGATCCTTTCTACGAACATCCGCATACGATTTTTGTCGGCTCTGAGCAGCCCGGAGTCTTTCTCTAATTAACTGAACTTTCTCTAAGGCATCGAATACTAAGTCAGGCCCTATGACTATGGTCTCACTAACTTCGAACCAAACGATAGGAGACCTACATCTCCTACCATAGAGAACTTCGAATGGAGCCATCTGAATACTGGAGTGATAGTTGTTGTTGTATGCGAACTCAATCAAAGGCAAGTGGTCATCCCAGCTTCCCTTGAAATCAATTGAACACGCCCTTAGGATAGTCTCTAACTCTGTGGGCCTGGCTTAGGATAGTCCCTAACTATATGGCCTGGCTTGCCACAACCAAAACAAATGCCTTGACCTGCTCTACACATACCCTGATGGTGCTTACCGTAGGTCTGACACTGAGGATAAGTGTGGACACTGCTAATACTGCTCTGAGATTTAGAGCCTGGTGCTTTGTCTCTGTTGCCGTCCCTGAACTTCGGCACTGGGGCACTAGCGGTGAAAGGGGCTGGAACTGCTGACTTAGGATGAAACTGCGAATGATTTCCTCCCTCTAATTTGGGTTGAGCAAAACTGAAACTGCCTGCTCTTGCTCTTTTGTTCTGCCTTTCCCTAGTCTTAACCTTTTGCTCCTCTATCTGTTGAGCGTGGGTCATGATCTTGGCTAAAGTCATATCACTATTCAGCATCGCAGACCTACACTCATTTACCACGCTATCATTCACCCCTGACACGAACTTGCTCATCTTAGCCCTATTGTCTGCAACCACATGAGGGGCATATCTGGCTAGCTGAGTAAATCTAAGAGAATACTCTCTAACTGTCATATTTCCCTGCCTGAGATTGATGAACTCAAGAAATTTAGCCTCTCTCAGCTCTTGGGGAAAGAATCTGTCTAAGAAAGTCGTGACAAATTCTTCCCACTCAACAAGACCTGCATCCTCTAACCTTTCTGCTGACAACTGCTTGTACCAAGTGTGAGCGACATCCTGTAATTGGTATGTGGCTAACTCGGCACTCTGAGAAGAAGTGACTCCCATGATATCAATGACCTTCTAGACTAGGTCAACGAATTCCTGAGGATCCTCATCTGGCTTAGACCCAAAGAAGGATGGAGGGTTCATTCGGGTGAAGTCTTGAATCCTAGCTGCTGCTGAATTGTCCATTGGGTTGGCTGAAATGACTTTTGGTCATTCATTATGGGTAGCTACAGAATGAGCAAGAGCGGTAAATGCGGTCCTGAACTTCGTATGAGAAACATGTTCGCCCAAAGGATCTTCGGGCTGAGGAGCTGGCTGATTTCTTCTCTTTGGAGGCATGTTTCTGAAATAAGAGAAGAGCGGATTAGACTGAGAGATTGACTTGAAATTATGCTTACTAGCACGACATGAATACTGAAGAAAGGGAACTGCTCCTAAAACATCTCATAACCTCCTGTACATAAATGTGGCGCGCAACACACCCATGTACAAGACTCTACTAGATGTGGCTTTCAGACTTCGTAGGACTCTATTGAACCTTAGGCTCTGATACCAAGTTTGTAACACCCCGATTTTCTGAACCGGAATGCTACACGATTCTTATGACCCCGAAGGACCACAAGATAACTCATGACTGATATCTGTACCTGTGCACTGCAATATATAATATAATAATGCGGAAAACATGAACATGTAGGCCATAAGGTTCAACTGAATAAAGAATCTATAAAATAGTAATATTTGTGTGGGTGAAAGATACCCAAAACAACTGAAAACTAAATCTGAGCGTAAATCTGAAAGCCTCTAAGTACTGTCTGAAATAAGGAGTTGAAGGAACATGTCTCCAACTAACTCCGTAAAACTGAACTGAAGAAATAAATGAATAAATCAAATAATATCGTCCTTGAATGAAGAGGACTCACTGCAACTCTCTATGTTGAATGCGACTGCTACTGCTGGTCTGTGACTTGTGCCTCTTAACCTATGGTGTAACATGAAAAGAAAGAACCATAGCACAAATGCGTCAGTATAACTGGAGTACTGAGTATACGAGTGAGGTAGGCTAATGCAAGGGTTTACGTCCATGAATAATACTACTGACTGACTGATATAAATGTAAGAGTACAAACATACATACATAGTAACTAAGATTGTGAGTACGTGATGGCTAAATCTATACGCTAATACATGGCTGGAACCGTAGTTCTGATAACATGGATGCCTGTATCTGACAGCCCTGAATCTGGTTGAACTCTCTGAGTTCCGTGCTATAACTGAATTTGCCGTATGCAATAGTCCTGGTATACTGATATCTGAAGAACTTTCTGAGTTCTTTTACTGAGACTGATACTGAAACTGTGGAAGGTAGTTGTTTAACCGACATGCCCCATATGTGCCATTATGGCTAAGATGGGGTCCAATCTCTACCACGCCACTGGTAAGGACAACGTGTGAGCAACCCTCATATAACAGGTAACTCTAGTGAGAACGGTGGGAACCCTCATATAACAGGTTAAGCCACATCATCTACCCTCATATAACAGGCTGCGATGTCTCAACCTATGCTGGCTACATAGTTCTAGAATGCAAGGATGACTGCTAAGAACCACACCCTCATATACAGGTGAGTTCCCATTCTTGGGTTCACTCAGTGCTAACTCCTACTCCCATCTGAAGAGACTAAACATGATTCAACTGACTATACATAGACAGATTAACTGACTTCCGTTGACTGATGGAGTAGTACAATTATCTGAGAGTTAACTGGGATCATGAGATTTCTGAGGTTTCCTGAGTCACATGACTGACTGAGTTCTATAGATTATAGCTTGACTGAGATTATCGTGACAACATGACATGGATCTAGGCACACATCTATGTTTTTCGGGTATGAACACCCCCAGGACTCGATAGAAGGAAACTGACACATATGACATGACTTGATCACAAGATTTGAGTCCACAATTCATAATATCATAAGTAGGGGGGTATCATATTTCATATAGTTCTTCAACATCTTAAACATTGTAGGGAATGCATGGATATATTTCGTGTACATATTGTATATCTCCATTATCTTGCATGCTTCATACCACCACAATAGCAACACATGGAAAGCATGGAATTCATATTGAAGTATATAGCTAACATGAATTTGTCATTTAGACATCATAGAACCATACAAACATGAATTTCTAGCATCCTAAGCATTTTATCAAACACCTTGCATGCATTCTTTAAGGAATAGGTGGGTTTCATACTTGCACCATATTAAACCACCTAAAGTTCATGGTTTTCAATTAACAAACATATATATTCCATGAAAACACCTTTAGACATCACATTGAAACTTAAACAACAATCGTCAACATGTACATACTCATATCACCACAAAAAGTTTACAAAATAATATTTAAAACATGGTTCTTGAGCTCTATGAATGGATTGGATCCATAGATGAACACTACGCATACCTTATTGATTGAATCTTGAAAGAGATCTAATGTTTATGAAGGTTCTTGAAGAATTCCTTAGGCTTGCTCTTGATTTTTCTTGACTAGGGTTTAACCCCTTTGGGAAAGAATGCTCTTGTTCCTGAGGAGATGATCTTGAGAGAAAACCTTAATCTTGTGGATGAAAGTGTATGAGAGAGCTTTTTGAGATGTTTTAACTAAAGAGAATGGAAGATAATATGTTCCTTGTGGGTTATAAGTCGTGGGAAGTGAAGGGAAAACACCAAAATACCCTTATGAAATAAATTCCCAGTTACTGAAAATAATAGCTGACGACATTTGGGACAAGGCGTCAAAAATGTAGTAAGCCGTCAAAAACGTCATCACACAGAAGCTTGATACTGCCTAGGGCTGACGACCTTCGTGATAGGTCATCACAAATGTGGTAAGCCACCACGAATGTCGTCACTTAGGAGCTGGTTTCTGCCTAAGGCTGACGACCTTCGTGGTAGGGCGTCACAAATGTGGTAAGCTACCACGAATGTCGTCACTTAGGAGCTGGTTTCTGCCTAAGGCTGACGACCTTCGTGGTAGGGTGTCACAAATGTGGTAAGCTACCACAAATGTTGTCACTTAGGAGCTGGTTTCTGCCTAAGGCTGACGACCTTCGTGGTATGGCGTCACAAGTGTGGTAAGCTACCACGAATATCGTCACTTAGGAGCTAGTTTCTGCCTAAGGCTGACGACCTTCATGGTAGGGCGTCACAAATGTGGTAAGCTACCACGAATGCCGTCACACTGTTTCCAGCCTGACATGTTGGAGTAAAATAGGAATAACTCTTTGCTCCGATATCGGATTTAGGCAAAATTTGTATCGTTGGAAATCTAATTCAATTATCTATCTGTTGATAGGTCATGAACTCAAAAATTCCAAGTATAATGAGAGATATGCTCATTTGAATATGACTATGGAAATATCTTTCTCAAGAATTCGATCGGTGAGGAATGTTTTGATTCGTCTGATAGCTGGGAGTTATTTGAAGCCTTAATATACATCTAACCTACTCATAAAACTATAAAAGAACCATGATGTACTATGCATGAGCTTGGTACATGACTCTAATATTGGTTTGGATTTTTCGGGGTATTACAACAACAGTCACTAGGATTTCAAGATCGCATCGAAGTTCACAATCAGAAATTTTATAAATAGTGACAAATGAATATCTTCCACATTTTCATATTAGTTAGATCTCCCATAAACACATAAGCTATTTAAATATATCAGATTGTATAAGTTCTCTCTCAGAAAATTATTTTAAACTAGTAAAATGTCAAAAACTCCTTATTTTTCATATTCCAAACACATGAATTAGGCTTCTGGGAGTGTGAATTTCTTCACAGGGAAAACAACTTAATTGAAACTTTTATTCATTTTCTCCTCATTGAAGACATGAAATATTACAGAGTTCACTGTCAAAAGGAATGATGCACTTTCTAAATATACGTACCTAAGTGAATTTCAAGTATATTGATCAATAAAATTAGCTTTTCGCGTGTATCATCATAAGTGTATGTCGTGCTTCACATGTGCACCTATCGTTCATTCTGTGCACCTTTTGTGTATCTTGTGCACAACACGTGCATTTCATGCACCACGCGTGCATCCTGCATTTTGTGCATCACACGTGCATTTTCGTTTGCCATGTGCATTCTGTGTGTCATGCGTACATCACATGCCAACGAATAAAAATAATTTGAATTTTGTTGAGAATAGGAGACTACGAAATCTATTTTCTAGCGTAATCCAATATTTTACACGAGAAGTGATCTATACGCCTTACTTTACTCTAGTAGTAACTATAGAAAAAATGGCTCCTAAAATACTGTCTTAATGGCTTGTGTATTGAGCTGACCCTAATCGCGGGTCACGGCATTTGTTCAAAATAGGTGACGTTGCAAAAATATGTGGAGAGAATGACATGGGAGCCATGGCAAATTGAATTGTTGGGATCACATGGTGAAAACTTTTTATTAGTTGGTAATTCTCAATGGGTATATTGGATAATAACTTACATCTGGAATATTCATGTTATTGTTAAGTATGTTTTTCAATAGAGAAAATACACCATTTCCTCAAAATTTCTCGTCACAACTTACTTTAGAATTCTAATGTAACTTATAATTACTCCTTAATAACTTTCAAGTGAATTAAATACAACCTCAAAATCACAATCCATTCTCACACAACGGAGAGTGCACTACACACGCGCCACGTCATTGGCAAATCAGTGTCATGTCATTGCCACGTAAGAAATTGTATTTTTTTTTTTAAAGTAATCCCACATACATACTATTTATATATATTTTTTTAAAAATAAAATAAAATAATATATATATATATATATATATATATATACAATTTTTATAGATATTAAATAAAAAATGCCCCCCGCCCCCCACATTTTCCTTCTTCATATATATATCTATAATCTATATTTATATCTATAATCTATATCTATATCTATAATATATTAAAAGTGTGAAGATTTTTAGAAAAGTGATTTGAACTTTTTGCCCTTCATTAAAAAACTTTCTTTAGACAAAACTGTCTTTTCACTATTTTTTTAATTTATTATTTAATTATCTTTTATTATATTAATTAGACTTTGTAAAATATATGGGACTCCTAAAATATATGGTAGGAGAATTAATTAATATTTGCCTTTAAAATATATGGTAGGAGAATTAATTAATATTTTCCTTTCTACTAGACTTCCTAAAATATATGGGACTCCTAAAATATATGGTAGGAGAATTAATTAATATTTTCCTTTCTACTGTTCAATTAGAAAAATACTCCTAAAATAGGACTCTATTAATTAAGGAAATACTTTTATAAATATTGAGATGAACGTTAAATTAGAGAACAAACCGGTTTGCCTATGGAGAGAATATGATTGATGCTCATCTAACTTAATTCGATTGCATGTCTAGATTGGTAGATGCTTAATTTTCTAACCTTCAGCTTCTTCACTATTTTTGTCAGCATAATAGAATTCAACATGTGCGTGTATATATATATATATATATATATATATATATATATATATATATCATCTTTGTTTTCATTCAAAAATCATTCTTTAAGGTCAAAATTTTCGCTCAGACAAGAATTAATTGGATAAAAATTGAAGTTATGTGATCACTATTATATTATTTTTTTATAGTTTACAGGTCATAGATGAATGTCGGTTGGCTTTGAAGAATTTCTTGTGTAAAGGTTAGGTTTAATAATTGTATTACTTTGATATCTTTATTATCCTATTGTTTTATTTTAATTTACAGATGCTAGATGAATGTGGGTCGGCTTTGAAAATATTTTTTTAAGTAAAAGTTAGGTTTAATTGCATTATCGAAATATCTCTATTAGTTTATTATTTTGTGGTAGTTTACAGTTCGTAGATGAATCTCGATCGGCTTTGGAAAATTTTTGTGTGTTGGTCGACTTTAAGGATTTTTTTTATGTAAAGGTTAGGTTTAATTGTATTATTTTGATATCTCTATTATCGTATTATTTTGTTATTGTTTACATACTCGAAAGATATTAAATTTATCTTTATTATTTAAACAAATATCTTATTTAGTGAAATATTTGAACTCATTAAAGTGCCTTACACGTGCAAGACGCATACACCTAAACTAGTATATATTATATTAAATAAAAAATGCCTCCCCCTCCCCAAACCACATTTTCCTTCTTCTTCAGTTCAGATCCCCCCTCCCCTTCCAACCACATCCCTGCCACAAAAAAATACCTTCCCCTTCAATTTTTTTTTTTCCCATTAACACCATCAGAGAACAAACATGAAGACACTAATTTAAGGTTTTTTCTTCATTAAAATATTATTTCAACCTTCAATTTTAACTCCCTCAACGTTTTTAACATTTTTAACAGTCAAATCTACCAAACCATTCACCCAATTATAAAAAATTAAATTCATCAAATTTGATGAATTTTCGATAAGTACAAGACGCAAGAAGAGGAAAATTAATAAGGAACTGACAATGAAACTATATTAAAAACCGTGAAACTATTATTTTTACTTATTCAAATGAAATCATTTTAGATGCATAGAGTTGTATCCATGGAAAGAACCCAGTTTCCACCAGCTAAATCAAGAAACAACTCACACCTAAACGAAGAAGATTAGGAAACGAGGTGGGTGGGGTGGGGGGTTATGAAAAGATAAAGAAACAGTGTGTCCATTTTTAAAGAAAAAATGTATTTTTTTTCTCTTTTTTCTTTTTTTTAAAAAAGAATCCACGTCAGTATTAGAGGTAACATTAATTTACTTTAAAGATGTTAAAGGGGTGAATAACTAAAAACTTAATTTAAATGCTAAAGTAAATTATGATGACAAATTCAGAGGGAAATAATATATTTTCTCTTTTCAATATTAATAACTCTATTTATTGTATACATTTTTATGAGGTGGGTACCTCTCACCAGATTTTGCAATGCATGTGATGTACGCAATAAAATTAGATATATTTAGCTATGGGTATTTAAATATTGGAAACTGTGAGTAGGAAAAATAACAAACAATTATCTCGTTGAGTTCATAACCTTAGGGTCCGTTTAGATAGGCTGGAAAAAAATGACTTTTAAAAAATTCTTTAAAAGTATTTTTTTGAAAGTGTTGAACTTATTTTAAAAATAAGCAGTTACGTGTTTGGATAAAAGGTCTGAAACTGAAAAAAAATTATTCGTGTATTTGGTAAACAAGAGCTTTTAAGCATTTTTTTGGTCACATTGTCTGAAATATCTGTAAAGTTGTTAACAATATATAGAGTTGATTATTATTAATTTTTATTTTTAAGAGGATTCAAATTAAAATTAATATACATTTTAATATATATATATATAATAGAAGCGGCATTGTTGAGCAGCTTGGGGTCGTCCTGGCTGCTTCAACTGCTTCAAACGTAATTTTATTATATCACCCCTAATTAATTATTATAAATTATTTCATTTAAGTATTATAATATTAATAATATTTAATAAAAGGGTAGTTTTCAAAGTGACTACTAAGTTTCTCAAAGTTTAACTTATTATTATTCGAAAAAACAAAATTGGTTGCTTCAATCGTAATTTTAATATATCACCTCTAATTAATTATTATAAGTTATTTACATATTAAAAATTAATAATATTTAATAAAAAAAGACAAACATTTTTGACATGTCTGCTTTGGTTTGTTTAACGTAATTTTACTATATCACCCCTAATTAATTATTACGAGTCATTTAAGTATTAAAAATTAATATTAAAAAATTATTATAAAGTCATCTAAGTTTTAAAAAAATAATAATATTTAATATTAAATTAACTTGACGTCTTATATGAGATCCACTTAATTTTTTTCAAAAGTATTTTCTTATATTAATTTTGTTATATCACTTCTAATTAGTTATTATAATTCATTCAATACATGTCTACTTCGCTGGTTCAATCACGATTTTATTATATCACCCCTTATTAATTATTATGGTCATCTAAGCAATATGCCACTTAAATTGAATAGTTATATATAAGAGGGAGTTTTATGCTTAAGCAGGCAACTGGTCGGCATGCCTGCTTCAGTTGCCTGCTTTAGTTGCTACAACCGTATTTTTACTGTATCACCCTTAATTAATTATTATAAGTTATTTACGTATTAGAAAATTAATAATATTTAATACAAATATGTAAAATAAACATTTCTGACATGTCTGCTTCAATTGCTTCAACCGTAATTTTACCATATCACCCCTAATTAATTATTATAAATCATCTAAGTATTAAAAAATTAATAATATTTAATAAAAAAGATGAAATAGACATAAAATAATAAATTAACTCTTGATACTTTAAATTAGCTTGACGTCTTATATGAAGCTCACTTAGATTATTTTCACAAGTAATTTTTTATAGTTATTATGCTATATCACCTTTAGTACATGTCAGCTTCACGACTCCAATCGTGACTTTACTATATCATCCATAATTACTTATTATGGTTATTTAAACATTAAAGAAAATTATATTATTAGTATCATATACAAGAAGTCACAATAAGTAGCTGAAGCAGGCTGCTCATGTTCGACATACCTGCCTCAGCTGTTTCAATCGTAATTTTACTATATTACCCCTAAGTAATTATTATAAGTCATTTATGTATTAAAAAATTAATAATATTTAATAAAAAACTAAAATAGATATTTATAACATGACTGTTTCAACTATTTCAATTGTAGTTTTACTAAGTTACCCATACTTAATTATTATAAGTCATTTAAGTATTAAAAAATTAATAATATTTAATAAAATAAAGTAAAATAGACGTAAAATGATAAATTAATTTTTGATATTTTAAATTAACATGACGTCTTATATGGAGCCACTTAAAAAAAAATTCACAAGTATTTTTTATAATAATTTTACTATGTCACTTCTAATTAGTAGAATAGAAAAAAAAAATTATAAATTGCAATAATTAAGAACTTAAATTATTTAAAAAATATAATTGACTATCAATGTCACAAAAGTTTGAACAATTTAAAATATCGTTATACAAATTTCATCAATCTAAATATAATATTATATGTCTAACTTAGAATTTATCAACCAAACAAATAAAGCTTTTAATTAAATGATAGAATTATACAAAACGTAAAATTTTTAAGGATCAACATTGGGCCGTGCGTAGCACGGCGTAAGCTGGCTAGTATATATATATATATATATATATATATATATATATATATATATATATATATATATATAATATTTTCTTGAATGACTATTAATTTGTGTGCTAAAAAACATATTATTTTGTTAAAAGAGTTTAAAAATCAACCAAAATATATATGTTACTAATCATTATAATTACATCGTCCCACTTAGCGTTACTTCATACCAAACTAGTTTTCAACATGATGAAATATAAATGATCTGAAGATATGAGTGAATAAGATGAACAGTAAGAACAAACCTATTATACCGTTTTATCAACAACTTATAGCCTAGACAACGGATCTCTCTATATATATGATAATGATTTCTCCCTTATCGGTGTGCATTACAGCAAACTGTAGAATTATAACTCTTCACATATAGATAGTGTAGGTTACAACCATCACTTAATAACAAAATAACTTTGGGACCTAACTTCTGTTCGCTTTTCTTTAACTACATGGTGAGAAATAATATCAAAATCTCATCTAAACAAGTATCATCGACACATAAGAGCAGAGGGTTTTTAGGGCTACAAAGACTAACTTTGGAATAACGAAAAATAGCTTAGGGATAAAAATGTCTTTTAGTAGATCAAAATACAATGACTTATAAGCCTTAAAAAAAAAAGTACCCAATGAGATGCTTTTAAAAAGTGCTTTATAAAAAGTAAATTTTAACTTCATTTAAGCAAGTTTTAAACTTTCCAAATACTTCAAAAAGTTAAAAATAGCTTAAAAGCTATTTTGACTTGCTTATAAGCCTATCCAAATATCCACTTCTTGGTTGTGTAAGATTTTATTTAACTAAATAGTACTCCTTTCGTCCCATTTTACTCGTTTCAAATTGGGATGACACAACTATTAGGAAAATTAATAAATAGCATAGCTAGTTTACCATAGTATCCCTATTAAATGATGTTTACATTTTAATTTAAAGAAAAAGTAATTAATGTAAAGGGTAAAATATGGAGAAAAAAAATTGTCTTGTCTTAATAAATAAAAAAGAACAAGTAAAATAGAACACTAAATTAGAAAATTTGGGACGGGTAAAATGAGACGGAAGGAGTACCTTCCAAAGATACTAATAAGCTTGTGAGTCTGCTTATCATGAAAATTCTAGAAAGGAGCTTGGCCAATAGAATTACTTGATGAATGCCTAAGTGATTTTTATTCAATACATAAGTCATAAAGTGATACGCTAATCAGTGTCGGTCTATGTGTCCAATTGTCATGAAGGTCGTCGTCATAAACTAAAAGTCTTTTAGTAAATCAAGTAAATGATATTCAATTCAATGATCAGTCATATTATTAATAATCGTTTTGGATATGTGATTTTCATTTCATAATTTAAAATAATGAGATAAAATTAGTATCTAGACATGCGATTTAATATTTATTTCATCTCATAATTTTATGTTATGAGATGACATCTCAAATTATGCAAAAAGTTTAATTTGATATTTCATATCATGGTTTGAGATTTCATTTCATAGTTTGAGATTTTTCAAATATAAAAATTGATACACAAATTTATATTATTAAAAAAAATCACTATTTATATTTAACAATCATGTTCATATGCAAATATAATTTATAGTTCATAGTATTACTCTTTAACCGTTTATATCTCATATAATTGTTACTTTCACCAACATAAAGTTTATTATTACTTCAAATCAATTCCTACACCTTACCATTTATTATTCATCGAATTTATTATTTTTGATCAACAAACGGCTTAAAGTAACAATGTTGATTTGTCTTCTCGGTCATTTTGATCGAGAAGTACAAACTCAGTGTAAGAAGATTATTCGTACTATGTGGAAAGATTATATTAAAGAGTAGTACACTACGACGCACGTTCAATTTTTACTTTTTTATTGAATTTAAGTTTGATCAATAAATATCGTATATTTTAAAATAGTTTTGTAATAATATTATACTTTTGTTACAAATTTTTACTTAATTGATAAAATTATATCAAGAATTAAACAATTTTAGTAATAGTTTTCACAATATATGAGAATTTTATGTTTATTAGAATACATATACAACGTAAAAAGTTCAAATACGTATTTAGACAACACTTCAACTTCATCTAATGATTTTATTTCACATGACCAAACAAGCCTTAACAAATTAATACCAATCAGTTTCCATCTTCTTTTCTCCCACAACAACTAAATTAATACCCTATTTAATTATAAGAATTTTTTTTTTCCCGTAAAATTTTCCACTTTATTCCAAAATGGGTTTGATCATAAAACTTTCAAATACAATTCAGAGTTGTATTTTAAAAAGTGATAATTTTACTTTCATTTTTTTGTAGAAATTTAAAATAGTACTTCAATTTATATTGATGATTAATCATATCTTTAATTTTTTTTAAAAATTAATTTCCATAACAAAATGCAATTTTAATTTTAATTTTAAAAAATAATTTTAATTTTTACGGTCAAACCATATTGCTTTACTGGGCATACGCGAAGACGTGGAACCAAGTCAATACAAAAGGCCCACTTCGAAGACCCTAACATCATTTCATTTTTTCTCCACACACCATCAAATTCCAGAATATTTTTTTTCTCAAAATTAGGGTTTAACATACCGGAAATGTCATCATCATCAACGGCGGCGGCGACCCCAAGTACGGCAGCTACATCAGAGAAGAAGAAGCCTGTTTTCGTCAAAACTGAAAGCTTAAAGCCAGGTACACATGGACATAACTTGACTGTTAAGGTTGTTGAATCGAAAACCGTCAAAGCTACCGGCGGCGGGAGTCGTGGAGGTAGATCATCGGCCTCGTTGAATTCTCGTGGTCCGGTGCGTCTCGCCGAGTGTCTTGTTGGTGATGAGACTGCCACTATTCTCTTTACCGCACGTAATGAACAGGGTATGTATCGGAAATGGATTTTTATCTTACTATAATTTGTTTGGATTTGGACATCTTTTCTAAATTTTGGCTTTTCTTATCACGAATTTTGGTGATTACGAGTGCTTGAGAAAATCTGCAAATGACGGTTATCTCGTTTTTGTATAACGAAGAATTGAAGAATGTAGAGAGATCTAATAGAAATGAGTGCATTTATATGTAATGAAGGATGATCTGTTTTCATGTTTTACGTTAGTATATATAATTGGAAAAAGCCTCTTTATCTCACCTCTGAGTTAGTGGTATGTACTGGTACATTTGCCCTCCCCAGGCCCCTCTTTGTGGTAATATACTGGTTTTATTGTTGTTGTTGAGTTGAGTTTAATCAGGTAATTGGCCGAGGTAGGGGTAAGACTCTGTACACTCTATCCTCCTCTGACCGCACTTGTTGGACTATACTCAGTGGCGGGCCAAGGATATGGGGGTTATGGGCGCCTCATTTTCTTTAACATAAGTTGCTAACTATGACATAGTACAAATGCACACATATAGCCGTTGATTACTTTTAGTTTTAAAAAAATGAAATGCTAAGCAGGAAATGAAATGTTGAGGGGGATGTTCGAACACACATGCAGCCACCCAAAGCACCCAGCCATCTTAGTGGTTTCTTAGGTGCTTTTCTATAGCTTATACCAGTTCTTATATATTTCTTATATAGTTATACCTAGTCTGTGTTGCGTTGAACTGTTGCTGGAGCACCACAAAATTGCTCATAGGTATGTCCCCCTGACTATACAGGGTATACTGTTGTTGTTGAGTTTAATTGTGTAATTGGAAAATTTAACTTGGATCTTAATCCGGCTTTCTCAATGCAATTACCTGAGCACTCTCAATAATAAGCTCGTTTCTTGTGTGTGTATTTTCATATAGTAGCCTGATTATAGTTGAAGAGGATGTTTTGATTTGTAGGTTTGTGAACATTGTGCTTTAGAATTCACCTGTTTGTAGGTCTGTAGACATTGTGCTTTAGAATCGACCTGTTCAGCTCATTTTGATAGGAAGCGATGAGGTGGAATGGAAACTCGTACCTGAAAGTATCTTCATTCCTCCCTACTGCACCACAATTTGATGATCCATTAGTAAACAGGGTGTCGATTTGGTTTTAATGGAGCTTGAACAGTTCAATTTAAAACCCCACCCCCTGGATGGTTGGACCCCTTCTTAGGAACCGGCAACGGTCCTCTTCCTGCTTTGGTCTCGTGACAAACAGAGTATTTGCTGTAGGTGAAAGGGTCTTTTCCTCTAGAATCCCTTACTTGTCAATGTATTAGTTATTAATTCCTCTTTTAAGATAGCAAATACTGAATCATTTTCTTTTCCTGGAGAAATACTGGTTTATGCTATTGATTTATTTGGGGTGCCTATTTGACTACAATTGATGATGCATTTGTGTATTGGGATTTGAGGTTGCCTGCAAAATCAGATATATTGGCCATTGGAGTTTGTCATGCTTTGAATGGTTTATGTGGTTTTGTTCCTGAAGGGGAGTACTTTTTCCCCTGTAAATAGGGATGGTTTAGCTTTAATGTTTTGGATATTCATGTCTTCCTCTCATATGCAGTTGACATGATGAAGCCTGGCGCGACTATCATTCTGCGAAATGCAAAGATAGACATGTTCAAGGGTTCCATGCGACTTGCAGTTGACAAATGGGGTCGTGTTGAGGTTACTGAACCAGCTGATTTTGATGTTAACCAGGAGAACAACCTTTCTTTAGTCGAGTATGAACTGGTGAACGTGGACGAGTAGACAGGCTCATGGGAAATGATAGTTTGACGTGACAGTTGAATTCTTGTTCCTAATGTGAATTCTTATTATGCATCTCTTTGGAATTTCATTGGATTTAACGAGCAAAGATGCCCATATTTTATAGCTCATGATGATCCAATGCCATCAACATCATATGATGGTGTTGCTTTGTTCACTTGCTTGGTTAACTAGTTATATAGCGTGAGGTTTTTACTTTTAGTCATTTCCCATGTTGTAAGAGGTGAAAACCAGTTCTTAAGAATGGAGTATTGATGTCTTTGTATTTCTAACTTTTTGTTACACAACTTATGCTATCTAAACATACAATGTAAAAGAAGCTGACTCTTCTGTATCAACTACTCGTTTTATATCTGTAATTTCATTTGTATATTTAATCCATCTCTTAAGGACGTGGGGGGTGGGGGGGTGGGGGCTTGTCTTATAATATAGGGGTACTATAGGCAGCTGATCACGTGTCATTATTGTAAACTGATTGATCAACAAGAAGTTGGTGCTACCATAAAGCTCATTTTAGAAAAATCCTAAGGAAGGTTACAAAGGGAACACTACTGCCAATAATTTAACGAAAAGATATAAAGAAAAGGACACAACAACAGCAACCACATACCCAATGAAATTCAATAAAGTGGGGGCTTGGGAAGGATAAAGTATATGAAGATCTTGCATTACTTAGAGGTAAAGTGGTTGTTTCCGAATTTCTCATTGCCTGGGTGAAGCTAATGAAAGATTGATGTCTATGAATTTTACAATGAATTGTACAATGTATAAGAGACATGAATTTATTTAGTCATACCCAACTGGTTCGTGGATGGGGAAGTGCAACTCTGTTGCATAAACGCTAAAAGTTTGGGTGGGATTATAAGGATCATTTTGTTTATGGCCTTAATTTGATATCATCCGAGACAGATTTATTTTGACAGTAAGTTTGAGAGCTCAAAATTACTTATTTATTACTTCCTCAGTTTATTTTTATTTTTGTCCACTTTTTTATTTTGGAAAGCCCAACAATACTAATTCAATTTATAAAATCAATAGATAATTTATATATTTCTACTCTTTTACTCTTAATATTATATACGATTCATTAACTAATGCATTTTTCAAAGCATTAAATTTATTATATTCGAAGGGTAATGAAGTAAAATTACTTCTATCATTTACTGCTTCTTAATTCTCGTGCCAATAGAAAAATGAATAAGTAAAAATAAACGAAGGGAGTATATTTGTTTATGTATGATGGACACATTCTTTTTTGTTTTCCAAAAATAATGTTACATCCACTAATTCTATAATTTTTTTTTATTGCTTGCTTGTTAATTTTTGGTTCCAGAAAAATATATTACTTTCTCCTTTTATTTTTACTTGTCCATTTTTTTATTTTGAGATGTTTAATAATATTTTTTAGTTTATAAAATTAATGGATAATTTACATATTTCTACCCATTTTACCCTTATCATTAAATACAATCCATTATCTAATGCATTTTTCAAAGCATTTAAGTTATTATATTCAAAGGGTAATATGGTAAAATGATCCCTATCATTTACTGATTTTTAATCTCTATCCCAATAGGAAAGTGAACAAGTAAAAATGAACGGAGAGAGTAATTATTAATTAATACTATATTTAATTTGATGTGATATCGTTACATTAAATAAAAACTATAACTTTTATTAATTATACACACACGCACATATATATATAGATACATATATACACATATATATACATATATACATACACACACATATATAACTAGTTCAAAGGATGTTTGGCCAAAGAGGCTCCGAGACAAACATCAGTGGAACTACAAAAACTTGGGTGTTTCCAAAAATAATCATGACAGGTCCATTCTTGGCCATTGCATCAGCGACTCTGTTATGCTCTCTATAACAGTGCTAGGGTGGTGGACTTCCCATTCTCTTTTCAGTGATCTGCATTCATCAATACTTGAATTATATAGTTGGTTATCATTATGAAACTTTATAATGACTTCCTTAGAATCAATATTGATTTATTTAGGGAGAAGGTTTTGGATCTCCACCAATTTGAGGCCCTCAGTAAGGGCCAAGAGTACCATGAGGTTGTTTATAGCAAGTGAGTGGCTTCTAGTAAAGCCTAAAATCCATTCCCCTCTAATGTTTCTTCTTATTCCCCCAATGCCTCCTCTGTCTGGGTTACCCAAATATGAGCCATCAGTGTTGAGTTTAAAGGAGCCCCTAGCCGGTGGGGTCCAATGGTAGTTTTGAGGGATGTGGAGGTATTGGAACCATTGATGCTGAGGCATTCAATGGATTCTACATAAGCTCTGTTGAACATGGCTTTATCCTTTTTATTGCTGAACACCTTCTCATTCCTGTTTTTTCAGATGTTACAGAAATAAAAGGGTAGAAAGCTACTTTAGGGTCTTCCAGGTGTTTTTCTAGTTGTGGATGAGAAATAAATCAGTGTTAAGAAGGGAAATATTGGTGGCTCTGCTGGCCAAATTAGTTCAGACATTAGTGGAGTAAAGATAATCAAAGAGGTTGTACTGGATATCCTCAGAGGAATGATCGCAAGTGGGGCATCCAAAGGTGGTATTAGTGTCCCTATGGAACATGGTTTCCTTATTGAGGAGACTGTTATGGTGGAGGAGCCAAAGAAATATTTTGATATTTGGAGGGATTTTGGCTTTTCATATCCAGTTGAAATTCTTATTTGAGAAGGGGGAGAGGGGGGGACTTTCTCTATTTTTTATAATGAGATCATAAGTACTTTTGTAAGAAAAGGTGTCATTGCCATTAGGATTCCAAAGAAGGGAGTCTGTTGTAGCCTTCCTATTAGAGAAGGAGTTTTGGATCTCATGAATAATGTTGGGAGAGATAACAAAGGGAAGAGAGTTGAAATCCCAACTATCATTATTCTAGATATCAATAGTTTGGTCTGAAGGTTGCTGAGATGAATGGGGCCATGGAGGAGATTGATAAGAAGAGGGTGATTTAGTAATCACCTATCAACCCAAAAGTTGATTTTAAGGCCATTGTGCACTGACCATTGGCAACCTCTTTTCAGAGGTTTCATTCTCTATGAAGGCTTTTCTAAATTTTGGGGGAAGTGGCTCTTGGGCTAACTCAGATTTCGTATGTATTTCTGATAGAGAACTTTGACCTACATGGAGAAGGGATTGGTTTTGAATCTCCAAGAAAGGCTATACAAGAGGGAGTCATTTTTTATAGAAGCTTTATGGATGTCAAGGCTTCCCTCTTGTTTTGATTCGGTAATGGTTTCCCAATTGATCATAAACATTTTCTTCCTGGTGTCATTCATGTCCGAAATAAAATTTCTTTAGGTTTTGTGAACCTTAAAAGAGAGGTGGATAAACTGCATGACATAATTAGGAATGCTTCTGAGGGATGCTTTTGCAAGGGTTGTTCTACCTGCTATGTTGAGAAACTTGATTTTCCACCTGTAAGTTTAAAGTTGAGATTGTCAGTGATAAATTGAAAGTCACTATTGGTGGGTTTTTGGTGGAAGATAAGGGAACCCAAATACTTCCCAAATTTTTTCTTAGCAGGGGTGGCGAGAATGGTTGAAAGTTTCACTCGGTCCTTCCTTTTACAATTTCTGGAAAAGCTGACCTTGGATTTTCTAATGTTGATCGTTTATCCATAGTATTGACAAAATCTTTTGAGAGTATTCATGATAGTATAGCAAGTTGACTTTATCAACTTTAGCAAAGAGGGTGAGGTCATCGACAAAGAAAAGATAAATATTTTTTAGGCCTTTTTAATTTGCTGATGGATATGGACTACCATTGAAGGATGTCCTCCTCATAGTTGATCTTCTTGGAGAGAAGTTCTATGCAGAGGATAAAGATTTAAGGTGAAATAAAGTCACCTTGTCTTATACTCGTAGAGGGAGAGAAGCTGTTGGTCCTATTTCTATTCATAAGCGCTGAGATAGAGAAGGTAGAGATGCAAGACATGATGAGGGAAGTGAGTCTGGGAGGAAAGTTATAATAGAACAACACATATTTTATGAAAGACTATTCAAAACTATCAAAGGCTTTATCTAGATCAATCTTGAGGGCCATATTATTTCTTTTGCCTCTTATTTTAGAAAAATGACTAATATATTTTTGAACAATGATGGCATTGTCAACAACTCTTCTTTTGAAGAAGAAAAAAACTTGACTCTGGCTAATTAAGTTGTCCATAAAGGGCTTGATTCTTTTGACAATGATTATAGTGATAACCTTATGTTGGGTGTTGCATAAGCCATTAGGTATAAAGTTTCTAAGAGAGGAGACATTCCTGCATTTAGGAATCAAGTAGAGGTAACTAGTGTTTACCCTCTCATCCTAGTAGAGAATGTGTTAGTATAAAACTTGGTTAGGGAAGGGCCAATGATACTCCAAAACCTTTGGTACATCATTGGATGTATTCCATCAGGTCCAGACGCCTTTGTAGGATTAAAGAAGAACACAACTCTCTTTATCTCCTCAACACTAGGGATAACCTCATGACTAATATGATCAACGTTAATTATGGAGTCACATAATGAGGGGTTCCTTTGGTGGTTAGGGGAGGGAGAAGAGGGATGATCAAAAGTGTACAAATTTCTATAGAAAGAGATGATGGTTTCCTAAATTTTATCATTCACATAAATCAAGTTGTCATTATCCTTCTGAAGGGCATTAATCTCATTTCCCTTCTCTTATTAAGGGTGAAGGTGTGGAAAAATATGGTATTTGAATCCCCATTCACTAGCCAATTGATTCTAGATTTTAGCCTTCAAAAGTCATTCTCATGCCTAATTATATTGCTATACTCAATGCGAAGAATGTTTTCAAGATTGTGGAGAAAAGAGCTAGTGGGATAGTTGGGGGATTTCTCAATGCCTGTCAGTTTGGCAAGGAGTTGCTTTTTCATATGAAAGATATTAAAAAAGATTTCTCTATTTCAATCCTTGGTAGAGGTTTAAAATTCTGAGGTGGCATCAGTGATATTATTACAATCCTAGAAGAAGGATCTCACTGTATTAGAAAAGTCTTGATTTGAGAGCTACATAGTCTCTATTTTGAAAAGCTTAGGAGAGTTCAAGAGAGGCTTGGTGAGGCTAAAAAGAGAGGGGAGTGGTTAGAGTGAGTCCTAGGTAGATGTGTAATAAAAGCCTCAGGATACAGATGAATCTAAGCCTCATTTGCTATACATCTATCTAGTCTCTTAAGAATAAAGTTATGCCTGTTCATATACCTCTTATTAGCTCAGGTGTATTTACTACCCTTGAAACATAAATCAATGAGGTTACAAGTGTTGATACAGTTCCAGAAGTGGGGGGCTCTATTTTGGTTCAAACTATTACCACCAAATTTATCAGTGGCCTTGAGGATCTCATTAAACTCTCTTCCCACTAACTAACTATTGTTACTAGACTCATTCACAATTTTAGTAAGGGAAGACTCTGGTTCACCGAGCTCATCAATTCTGAGAGACTTGCTGGAGTAAAGTCCTCTTGAGATATGCTACTAATCGTTTGAAAGAGTGTTACTATCCAAACATTTTTCCATAGTTCAGGAGACCTTGATTTAGACTTTGCATAACCACCCAAGCAAGATAGCTCAAATTTTGGATGTAGAGAATGAATTCCCCCCCATCCCACTCTAATTACAGGGGAACAGTCTGATTTGTCAAACTTATTTCCAATCATAAGGCAGAGAGATGATTCGGGGAAGAGGTGCTATGATGAATGTAGCCGAGTTTGACCTCGAGTTTGGTCAAGCATGAGCCATTGTGAGAAAATTTTTGGCTAGCAGCAGTTTGAGTTTTAAGATTAAGCTTAGCTTTTAAGGAGAATCGAGCTTAAAGAACTCCTCTTTGAAAATTTCAGACACATTTAATGCCATGTACCTGAACGAGACAACATCCATCATGAAAAGAGGTCCAGAGGAAGAGTTTTTTGCTGTCTTTTCGTTAAAAACATCTTTAAACATTTGAGTGCTAGATGTAGGGTGAGTAGTAGTAGATTGAGGAGCATCAACATTCTTTTTGCTCTTCTTTCCAAATATATGGTAGAAGGAGTTTCCATGACCTTTTAATTTTTAGTCTTAGAAAGGTCAATCGGGTAGGGCCTACAAGCTTATTGGGCCATTTAAAAGAATAAGGTGTTTGGCCTAAAATTCTCGAACTAGACTGGGAAGAGTTTCTCTTTTTTTAGGGCGAGGGGTTCTTAGGCTCCCTCAAATTGCTGGGCCAGTTATCAGTATTGATCCTCTTATAAGAGGAAAGAGAATGAGGCTCAATACCTAGAAGAACCTTAGAAGTTCCTGATTTAGAGATGTCTTTGGCTAGCCCAACTAGTTTGGCCCAATCGGGTTTCCTGTCACTACCCTTACTCTTAAGTGTTGGTCGACACTGTTTCTACTGATGAAGTATCGAGGAAATTACCTGATGCTGCATCAAAGTTTATTACCTTGATGTTGTATTTTAGATAGGGTGGTGCTTTTCCATATTGACGATTGATATTTTTTTTCTTTTGAATTACACAGTTTGCCATTTCTCATCAACTTTCCTAGTAGGTGTTTTTTCTAGTGTAGAGGTGGGTTCCTCTTTTTTGGCCTGAGGATAATTAATCGAGACATGACCTAGTCGACCACAATTCTTGCAGAGAATACCTTCCCCCTCATAGAAAATGGCATGCGAATGATGGCCAATTGTTATGGAGGTTTGTACTGGTGTATCCAGTGGAACTTGGACATAAATCTGCGCATATCTCCCTCTTAGCATTGTGAAAGTACGAGCATCAATCTTCAGAAGTTTGCCTATCTTTCAACTTACCCTTTAGAGGATGTGATTGTCGTAGAACTCTGTTGGAAGTCGTGGGATTCGGATCCAAATCACTGTGAAGGTGATTTTGGATTCGCTAGGAACAAAATTTGGTTCCCGATTGTGCACTGAGAGGAAATTTCCTGCAACGAACCACTGACTTTCTTGTATGGCCTTAACTTGTTCTTTTGGGTTTCTGAATTTAATCGTGTAGAAAATGAACCCCAGGTCTATGTGGCATAGAGCTTCAGTTGGTTTCCACAGGTCCTCAAGTTTAGTTCTAAGGTATTGGTAATTCTATTTTTTCCCAAAAGCCTTAACTATAACTGAGAATATCTGGGGTGCATACAAGCGTTACTTGTCCTCCACCGCGAAATTTATCATGTCATTTTTCAGTTGCTCCAAATGACTTTCCTCGCGAGAGAGGTCCATGGCAGTATAGTCCAAAGAGTCGGGCATTTTATCTGCGACAATATCTTTATACGATTGGCTAGCGTCCATTTGACATTCATCTGAAGTTGGTTGCTCCGCTAATTCCCGGGGAATGCATTTTACTGCTAGATCTATAGGAAGGGTCATATTTTGATTGCTAGTGGTTTGGGAGTTAGTGTTAGAGCGAAGGTTGTGTTTCTCTCTCTATCCCATTCTTGATGATTTTTTTCCCTCTCAAATTTCTTTTGTTACTAATTAGTTTCTCTTATTAATGATGTTGAAAAGGTATTATACCTAAATTTCAAACATTTAAATATTATTTAAATTAGTTTGTGTTACTAATTTAGCTACATTGTGACTAAATGCTGCTTATTCTATAACTTTTATTGCTTATTTACTATTTGAGAATATTGTGAGAGTGAATATCACTTACATTTCTTTTAAAATACATACCCGGATTTTACATCTTCACCTGTAATTGTTATTAATGTTTTTTATTTTATTCTTTTTATTTATAATTTTCAAAATTATCATATTTTATTATTTTATTGTTTAAAAGTATTTTACTTTTATTCATGCAGTGATATTTTAATTGTAATACTAATCGCTTATTGATTATTTTTTTTAGAGAGGTAAATTGCATGGTCATATATTTTAAGAAGTTGTGATTCTTTTATTGTTTGAATATTAAGATGCTAGAGTTAATTTGTTTCTCATACTAGCTTTTGTATCGTTGCATTTAGAAGTTTTATTTTCCATGACCTTTTAATCAATTAATGTGTTTTTTTAGTAATATTTTATTTTATTATTTTGTATTACTATATTATTAATTAAATTTTTTTAAATACATGAAGCTTAAGCCCCATGCCTCGAGGCTTTCGGCTCACCCCCTGCTAAGTAAAATGCAATGTCTCCTACACCACCGCCTTTTAAAACACTGATTTAAAGTATGCAATTATTTAATTTCTATTACAATGATTTGATGTGAATAAATAATGGTGGTATATATATATTATATACCCGTTTTCAGTTTTACCTTCCTATGAAAATGATTGCCAGCTTAGGTACCATATAACCTAGACAAGGCATGTAATAAACTTTTCATTTAGTAAAAGTAGTTTTTTTTAAATAGAAAAAAATATTTTGATGTGAATAATATAACATTTCTAGACAGATTAAAGATATAAGGAATTTATTTTTGATTTAACTAAAAGCAATTGATATTACTTGTAATTACATGTATAAAATTCTGTTTTTTTTTTCACTTTTTGATAATGTTGCACGAACTAAAAGTTTCATATTTATATCCGATGATTGTACTATTATGAAGGAGATAAAATTAAATGTTAATCTCCAAATTAGTTACTCTCTTTAACTAATTTTATCCAACAAACTATTAGGTTCATAGTAAATGAGAGGTGTGAATGGAAAATGGAGAAAACCAAGTGGAAAAGAAAAATTGAGATCACACCAATATGAAAAGTGTACTCAAAAATAGGAAAACTTACTAAATTCTCCCACATTGGTGGGAGAAAGAAGCTTTAAAGTGTTTATATTGTGAAACACACTCCCATATGGATAAGTGAGGCAAGGAATAAGATATGCCTCGTGCCGTCGTCGTTGTCGCTCGCTCGGCTTCGACTTAGGCATTGGAAAATGAGATCTATTTTTTTGGACAAATTTTATTTGATGATCCGAATCTACCAAAATGCAACAGTTGTGTTGTTCCAGAAGGATGCAATCCTTCAGTAAAAGGACACACTGATTCATGGAAAGAGATGACTGTTCAGGAAAAGATGTAATCTTTGGATGAATAGACATGAATTTACAGAACATATGTAACCTTTGACATGAACCATTGGCTCTTTTCAGAAGAGGGGAAGAGGTATGTTATGGCTATAAAAACCTGCATTCTTCCACAGGTTTTGATACGAGAAATTTCAGAATAAAAAATACTCTTTTTCTCTTCAAAAATTCTGTGTGATCATTCAAATTGTTGAGTGCGTTCGACGAGTCCAAATATTTAAGGTACCACTATATTTGGATTGAAGGCCATTTTATCCTAGGAGAAAAATTCCGCAACCTCGGGTACAGTGAGGGGAGTTATTTCCTTAAGGAAAGTTCGTGAATTCGGACGACTTAGCCTTATTCATTTTTCTTTCATCTATTTTCTGAAAAAATAAAATACACCTCTTGAAAAGGTCATTTTGGTCTTGTGTTGAGGGTATTTGATATACTTCATTGTGTTCTTGTTTATACTTGAATTCTAGTTGAAGTTGTTGTTTTGCATATACAGATTCTGCGTACCCGTAGAAGAAAATAACAATCTTAAGGAAATAAGTTTCAGAATCTGTATAGCTTGTTTTTGGAGATTAAAGTTTTAACTTTCTACTCCGCCTGAACTTAACTAGTGATTTGAAGTCATAAAACTTCATTACATGTTAAAGATCATTCGGTTGACAATTGGAAGTCATAAAAACTTCATTGTCAACTAGAAAGAAGAAGAAAAGTTTAAAGTAGCTTAACTTTATAAGTAGTATTCTGAAAATACTAAGTATTTTTTGTCTTGTGGTGACAGAAAAAATGACAAGCGATAGTCAAATGCAAGATGCGGCAACATCTGTGGGGGTAACTAATATTGCCACATCAAGTCACACAAATGCTCCGCCTACAATGGCACCGGCGGAGAAGCCTAGAAAATTTGCGGGCATTGACTTTAACGATGACAGCAAAAGATGTTCTTTTACCTCACCACTTTTTGTCTTCAATGGTTCACTAGCGAAGACGCTCTTGAGGTTCCCGAGGAAACCTCGGACAAAGAGCGTTTCGTAATTGTAGAAGCTTGGAAACATTCAGACTTCCTTTGCAGGAATTATATTCTGAGTGGTCTCCAAGACGACCTCTACAATGTTTACAGTGGAACTAAGACATCGAAGGAATTGTGGGGGGGCACTTGAATGAAAATATAAAATAGAGGATGCAGGAATTAAGAAATTCCTTGTTGCATGGTTCCTGGACTTTAAAATGATAGATAACAAATCGGTTGTCTCTCAAGTGCAGGAGTTACAAGTCATCATACATGATCTCCTAGCAGAAGGTATATCTTTAAAAAGTACCTTAGTTGAACAAATTAAAAAGGTTCTTAATACTCACATAAACTATTTTGTAGGTTTGATTGTGAATGATGCATTTCAAGTAGCTGCGATAGTTGAGAAACTACCACCTTTGTCAAAAGACTCCAAAAACTACTTGAAGCATAAACGCAAAAAGATAATTTTTGAAGATCTTATTGTCCGACTGCATATTGAAGAGGATAATAAGGCTGCCGAGAGAAGGTCAAAAGGGAATTCTACAATTAATGGAGCACATATTGTAGAAGATGATCAAAATAATTCTAAGAAAAGGAAGAAAGTTGAATAAAGAAGCAATCAACCCAAGAAGAAATTCAAGGGAAAATGCTTCAATTGTGGCAAGATTGACCATAAGTCCACGAATTGTCGTGCCTTGAAGAAAGGCAAGAAAAAAGATCAAGCAAATATGATTGAATCCAACAAAGAATGCGATGATTTATGTGCTATGTTCTCAGAATGCAACTTGGTGGGGAATCCTCGCGAATGGTAGATGGATTCTGGTGCCACCCGCCATGTATGTGCCAACAAAGAGTTGTTTTCATCATTTGCTCCAGCTCAAGTAGAAGAAATGATCTACATGGCTAGCTCCGCTAATGCTAAGGTGGAAGGAACAGGGAAAGTGTGCATGAAAATGACTTCGGGAAAGGTCTTGACACTTAACAATGTCTTGTATGTTCCAGAATTATGTAGGAACTTAATTTATGTTTCATATCTAGATAAGAACGGATTCAAATGTGTAACCGTTTCTGGAAAAATTATAATTAGCAAAGGAGAAATGTATGTAGGAAAAGGCTATCTCACCGAGGGCCTTTATAAGATGAATGTAATGACTGTTGAAATAAATAAAAGTTCAAATTCTTCTTATTTTCTTGAGTCTTATTATTTTTGGCATGAACGTTTAGGTCATGTTAATTATAAAACGTTACAAAAACTGATTAACTTAGAAGTTTTGCCAAAATTTAAGTGCAATAAATCAAAGTGTCAAACGTGTGTAGAATCAAAGTATGCAAAGCATCCTTATAAGTTCGGTGAAAGGAATTCTAATCCTTTAGACTTAGTACACACTGATATTTGTGATATGAAGTCAACAACATCACGTGGTGGGAAAAAGTATTTTATAACTTTTATTGACGATTGCACTAGATATTGTTATGTCTATTTGCTAAATAGTAAGGATGAAGCAATAGATGCGTTTAGGCAATATAAAACTGAAGTTGAAAATCAGTTAGATAAAAGATAAAAATGATAGAAGTGATAGGGGCGGAGAATATGAATCTCCCTTCGTCAAAATATGTGTAGAGAATGGAATCGTCCATCAAACTACGGCCCCGTATTCACCTCAATCTAACAGAATTGTGGAAATGAAAAACCAAACTTTGAAGGAAATGATGAATAAGTTTCGGTTTACCGCAAAACTTATGGGGGGAGACTATCCTTACAACCAATCATATACTCAACATAGTAAGACACAATCAATTCCTTATGAAAAATGGAAAGAAAGGAAACCCAACTTGAAATATTTCAAAGTGTGGGGGTGTCTAGCAAAGGTCCAAATTCCTATGCCTAAAAGGGTTAAGATAGGACCTAAAACGGTGGACTGCGTGTTCATAGGATATGCTAAAAGTAGTAAAGCATGTTGATTTTTGGTTCATAAATTTGAACTTCTGGATATTAATAAAAATACGGTAATTGAATCAGACAATGCTGAATTCTTTAAAAACATTTACCCGTATAAAATTAGACATGAACAGTCTAGTGGAGGATCTAAACGACCTTGAGATGAACCAAGTGAGAATGTACATAATGAAGAAAATCCAAGACGTAGTATACGTCAAAAAACGTCTACTTCATTTGGATCGGATTTTGTAACATTTCTCTTAGAAAATGAGCCTCAAACATTTAGGGAAGCGATGACATCTTCGGACTCATCCTTTTGGAAAGAGGCAGTCAATAGTGAGATTGATTCAATCTTAAGAAACCATATATGGGAATTAGTTGATCTTCCTCCCGAAAATAAGCCTTTAGGTTCTAAATGGATTTTCAAAAGGAATATGAAAGCGGATGGCACTATTGACAAATACAAGGCAAGACTTGTAGTAAAGGGCTTCAAACAAAAAGAAGGTCTTGATTACTTTGATACATACTCGCCAGTAATAAGGATAACATCGATTCAAATGTTAATTGCCTTAGCAGCGGTATATGATCTTCAAATCCATCAAATGGATGTGAAAACCGCTTTCCTAAATGGAGAATTGGAGGAAGAAATCTACATGGAACAACCTGAGGGTTTTGTGGTTCCAGGAAAGGAAAATAAGGTGTGTAAACTTATCAAGTCATTATATGGACTAAAGTAAGCACCAAAACAGTGGCATGCGAAGTTTGACCAAACCATGTTGGCAAATGGATTCAAAATAAATGAATGTGATAAATATGCTTATATTAAAGACACTCCAAATCACCAAGTCATTGTATGTTTATATTTGGATGATATGTTGATCATCAGTAGAGATATTTCTGACATAAATGCAACAAAACGAATGCTCGAGAGCAAGTTAGTTATGAAAGACCTTGGAGTTGTAGATGTAATCTTAGGTATTAGAATGCATCGAATTCCACAAGGGTTGGCATTGTCACAGTCTCATTATATCGAAAAGGTACTTGACAAGTTCAAGTATATGGAATTCGGTATTGCCAAGACTCCATTAGATGCGAACTTTGCACTTCGAAAGAATGAAGGTGAAAGTGACTAGCAATTGGAGTACTCAAGAGTATTGGGATGTTTAATTATATAATGAACTGTACACGACCAGACATAGCATGTACTATCAGTAAATTGAGTCGGTACACAAGTAATCCCAACAAAACTCACTGGATGGTAATGAAAATAGTTTGGGGCATCTTAAATACACTCAAGATTATGCGTTGCATTATAATAAATATCCTGCGGTACTTGAAGGACATAGTGATGCAGATTGGATCATCGGATCGAAAGAAGTAAAATCCACAAGTGGATATGTATTTACTATCGGTGGAGGAGCAATCTCTTGAAAATCATCCAAACAGACTTGTATTGCTCGCTCTACAATGGAATCTGAATTTATCGCATTGGATAAAGCCGGTGAAGAAGCATAATGACTCCGGAATTTCTTAGAAGATATTCCTTATTGGCCCTAGCCAGTGGCACCAGTATGTATACACTGTGATAGCCAAGTGGCAATAGGTAGGGCAGGGAGCATGATGTACAACTGTAAATCTCGTCACATACGACGGAGACATAATACCGTTAGGGAACTTTTCTCTAGTGGAATTATTACTGTTGACTATGTAAAGTCAAAGGATAATGTGTCGGATCCACCTACAAAAGGCCTATCTATAGAAGGAGTGGAAAGGAACCAAGGGAATGGATTTAAGGCATAGGACAAGTCAGCATGACGGTAACTCTACTAGCAGACTGGAGATCCCAAGAGCTAGGTTCAAGGAGATCAAACAAAGTTGTGTCTGACATGTTCAACATTGTCAATTACCCAACCCATTCTCATGATGTAGACAATATATAGTAATCAAGGATAAGACTTAAAGTGAAAAGTCTTTTAATGATTATCTAAATTTGACAGATCTGACCAAATAGTTTAATCTATAGGATTGAATGTTTAGAAATCACCTATGTGAGGGCGAAGTAGAAGCCGCTTCAAGGAGAATGTTAGTAAAGGCCTATTCTCTAAGCTCTCACGAAATCGAAACGTGTTCATGGATGAAAAGAATAAAACCGTGAGAACCATAAACAATAAAAAACTGGTTATGTGATATGTATTGTCTAGGTGTACATTAAAGCTCGATGGTTCAAAGATATCAAATCTACCGATTGACCGAGTGCATCCGATACATGTTCACTACGGAAAGTTCAAAGGAAAACCCACTTATCCAGATGCAATCAGTCTTTGCTTGATGATCACATACTTGTCCGTAAAACTTTTACGAAAAATAGCCATTCCCCATTTATGTGAGGGATTATTGGGTTCATAGTAATTGAGAGGTGTGAATGGAAAATGGAGAAAACCAAGTGGAAGAGAAAAATTGAGATCATACCAATATGGAAAGTGTACTAAAAAATAGGAAAACTTACTAAATTCTCCCACATTGGTGGAAGAAAAAAGCTATAAAGTATTTATAATGTGAAACACACTCCCACATGGATAAGTGAGGCAAGGAATAAGAGATGCCTCGCGTCGTCGTCGTCGTCGCTCGCTCGGTTCGATTTCGGATTTGGATTTGGATTTGGATTTGTCAAATGATCGATCAATGAGATATATCTTTTTGAACAAATTTTATTTGATGATCCGAATCTACCAAAACGAAACAGTATTCTCCATTTATGCATGCAACAGCAGATGCAATGCTTCAGAAATTTCAAACTGATGCTTTTGTAATTCCAAACAAAACTAATTCTTCAAAATAGCTGCACTATTTTGAACTGATGTGTTGTTTCAGAAGGATGCAATACTTCAGCAAAAGGACATACTGATTCATGGAGAGAGATGACTATTCAGGAAAAGATGCAATCTTTGGATGAACAAACATAAATTTACAGAACATGTGTAACCTTTGACATGAACCATTGCCTCTTTTCAGAAGAGGCATGTTATGGCTATAAAAACCTGGTTTCTTCCACAGGTTTTAATACGAGATATTTCAGAATAAAAAATACTCTTTTTCTCTTCAAAAATTCAGTGTGATCATTCAAACTGCTGAGTGCGTTCGATGAGTCCAAATATTTGAGGTACCACTATATTTTGATTGAAGGACATTTTATTCTGGGAGGAAATTTCGCAACCTCGGGTACAGTGAGGGGAATTATTTCCTTAAGGAAAGTCCATGAATTCAGACGACTTGGCCTTATTCATTTCTGTTTCATCTATTTTCTGAAAAAATAAAATACACCTCTTGGAAAGGTCATTTTGATCTTGTGTTGAGGGTATTTGATATACTTCATTGTGTTCTTGTTTATAGTTGAACTCTAGTTGAAGTTGTTGTTCTGCATATACAAATTCTGCGTACCCGTAGAAGGAAATAACACAAACAACCATTAGATATTTATTTATCTTACCGTGTAATCTTTTAGATAAACAAATTTGCATATGCATTATGCTAGTACATCAGTTACCTATAATTTATTAAGATAACATGGAACCTCATTCCTAAGCAAGAATCTTGTCCTCCATAATCGTGTGAAGCATAATGCAATAGACTTTCACTTTTCCCGCCACCATATGTTGAAAAAAAGGTTCGTGTTATACATATTCAAGGTAATGACCAAATAGTTGACACTTTCAACAAAGAACTAGCCAGGCCTGCATATGCGAGCAATCTATTCAAGTTAGGGTTAGTGACCCATCACTTAACTTAAGAGGGGCCTATTCGTCCACGGGGAATAACAAAGACGTGATGAAAGGGGAGATGAGTGTTCCTAGATGGGATGATTTAGCTGATGGAGAGGATTAGGTTTCACCTCTTCCTTTGAATAGCAAATTCAGTTCAGAAGCTTCCATATTTGTGTCTAAAAGTGCACCATAATGAAAAATGAGTCAGGGGCCTTAGCATCAGGACTTAGTCCAATTAACACTTATTTTAGTAATTTGACCGAGAATTTTTGATGAGGAAGAGGAAGAAAATATGTTGGATATGTGCTTTGATAAAGTTACAATCATCATTTGTAATATCATCATAGGGTATGTTACATACTCTGTGATGATCATAAGATACCTAGTTCTCTCTAGTTCTTATTTTCTTCACGATTGTTGATTAATAGAGGTTCATTACCGTATTAGGATTGGTAAAGGAAGGCCTAATTCCCCTTACTTATTCATGTTGAAGATTTTTATTATTAATAAAAAGCTTCTAGAAACACTGTGGTATAAATTAGCCCAAAAAAAGGAAAAAAAGACTACACAGAGTAGTTCGTGACATTCATTTTGGTTAGGAGATCGATAGATTTGGTCTAATCAAATCTAGTGTAAATCAATGGCTATACAATATTACTTATATGATTTTCAAATATTATCTTATCAAAACACGGCACACCAACCTACAAAAGCCTTTTTATGTTTAGGTAGGTTTTAAAGTTAGATCAGGTCTAAATTTTAAAAATTACCTTACACACTTTTTACCCTTTTAGACTCGATCTAACTGAAAAACACAATCATTTATTCAATTCTGACCCAAGCTCATTTTATGATTAAGTAGAAGAGAGATTTTTTTCCCATTTGGATCGGATTTGGAGGGCTAAAAAAATGGGTGACTTAATTTTCTAAATCTAACAATAAAAATAGACAGTAAAGGCTTGAATGGATGGCCTTTTGAAATTAGAAGATCACTTTCAGTATTTTTCTTTAAGTTAGTGAATTTAGGCCAGTTATGATAAAGGGTAAATATACACTATTTTTTTAATGAGGGATATATCCCCTCAAAATTATTTTTTCCTTTACTAATTAACTCCTTGTACATAATCAAATACTTCAAAACTTGCATCACTGATTATTACTATCATTTAGATCAAGAAATTAAAGTTACTATTTCGACCATGACAACATAATAAAAATATTTCCTTAGTCCATTTAACTGAACAAAAATAACTTAAGTCTTTCATATCATTATTTTTAAGAATATAAGGAAAATATGATCAGAATTTTACTCCAACATCATTTAGGCTACCTAATGAGTTGGAGTACGTCCACACTATCCAACTCTTTGCTGCCTCTCGGAGAACAAACTTCTACCCACTATCTAGTCCTATTGGACAACCTACAAGGGTAATACTTCAACGTACAAGTATAAAAACAACGGTAATGTTTTTATGTTTGTAGGTTGATGTTTAACCTAGTAGGTTGTAAAGTAGAACTAGAAAGTGGGCTTGCAATCGAACTCCACCAAGGTCTTACTTGATACGACCAGATAGAGCTGATAAAGTTGGCTTTAAAGGAAATAAGCTTGTTGTTGGAGTCAATGAAGAGTTGGGTGGTGTGGACTCCAACAAAAAGAGAAAAGAGGAGCAAGAAGTTGTGCTTGAAAATTCCTAACTCTCAAGGTGTTAGAAAAAGCAACTGAAGGGTGAAAAATTAAAGAACAAAAGAAGAATTTTTATAATTGATATGAGATGATTTTACAAGATAATATGTAAGAATCTTATAAATAACTTTATATATACAATGATTTACATTAGATTTTGTCAAAAGTCAGAATTTGATCAAACTTATCAATCTTAACAAATTACCAAAAGCATAGTATTCTTAGTAAGAAATCAACATCACAAAAGGTAAAAGAATTATTGTTATTAATTAATTTTTTGACCTGTGAATGGCAATTCAATATAAAATCATGCAAGATGATATGAATAATAACGAAATCCTCAACACCCTAACGAGGAGGGATCCAAATCTAGTGGAAACATCATTTTTTTAGCCTTTTTTCTGTTACCTTTTTACCTTATATTTCCCAGTCAACTCATTTTTTTTCTTTCAAAAAATGAATAATTTATATTTTCTTTACGTCTTTGTTGCCTCACGACTAATTCCACTTCTACCACCCCCTCCCCCGCCCCTCCCTTTTTATTGTCCAAATATTACTTTATTTTATTAGAAACTTACAAATTTAAAATTTTGAATTCACCTCTGCTAATGAGTAGATACCAAGCTTTTCACAAGACAAAACTGTGCAGCTTGAAAAAGAATTTTTTTTCTTTTTGGAATCTCTATACTATGCTTAGTGGGAATATTTTATTAATATTAAAAAATCATATACAAACGACACAGAACAAAAGCTAAAGCAAAATCCAAAGAAAAATTAAGCAACTCTCCTCAGCATTCATGGCAATAGATTCATCCTTTAGGGCAACAATTTGGGTGATTTCAGATAAGTGTTAATGGAGTTGTAACTGGTCCAAATAGTGAGGAACATTTCTCACGTTCAAAAATGGGAGTGAACTTATAATATATACATCATTTGTTAGACAATAAAGTATATGTACACTATCATTTTAACGAGGAATATTTTCACTCTTCGTATAGTTGAGGGATATATTTTCCTCTTAACTAATTAACTTCTTGTGCTTAACCAAATACATCAAAACCTGCATCAATGATCTTTTATTTCTATCGTTTTGAGGAAATTATAGGTATTATTTTGACCATAATGTAGTAAAAATATTTTCATATCGTATTTAACAATAAATAAATAACTTAACTCTTTCATATCATTATCTTTAATTACATAAGATAATCTTATCATAATTTAACGCAAACATCATTAGTTTGGGCCTGCATAATGAGTTGGAGAACATCCACATTACCCAACTATTCATTGTCCGAATTCAATTGTTAGCCCACTGTCTAGTCCTCCTGGACATCACGCGAGGATAATATGACATTTCATTCCTGCTAAAATTTCAATACTATCCTCACATGTTGTCCAGAGGACTAGTGGGTTTGTAAATGAGCTCGAGCAATGGTATGGTCTTCCTTGATACAATCAGATAGAGTATATGAGGTTGGCTTTAAAGAAAAGAAGAGAAAAGAGAGCAAGAAGTTGTACTTGAAAATTTCTAGCTTTCAAGTTGTGTCACAGAAAGCAACCGAAGGGTGAAAAATTAAAGAACAAAAGAAGGGTTTTTATAGTTGGTGTGAGATGCATTTACAAGATAATATTTGGAAATCTTATAAATAACATTCTATATACATTGATTTACATTAGATTTTCTCAAAAATCAAAATTAGACCAAATTTATCAATCTTAGCAACCTACCAAAAACATAATATTCTTAATAAAAAAATCAATATAAAAAAGGTAAATGAATTATTATTATTAATTCATTATTTGTCCAGTCAACCCAAATTGCATAAAAAATCCCGCAAGATGATTTGATTAATAAGTATTGAATTTAAAAGATTATCAAAAAAGAATTTTTTTTAAGGAACAAATTATAAGAGAGAAAATGGTTAGAACCACATAAATGACAATCTATTTTAATCTTGTCTGTTTTTGTAACTGAAAGTCAAGTCATTTGAAATTCAAGTAAAAATTGACATTTATTATGACTTTACGAAAGATCCTGTCACGACCCAAACAGACGCCCAGGAACAGATGAGCATCCCGAACCATGAAGGCTCGGGAGCCCTTCTCTAACTGACAATCATATACACAATTCATATATTGTAAGGAAATGTGGAAAATAAACGGAAACATGGTCACTTTAATATCTCAACTGAGTAATGCGGACATAAGTTCAATAAAACTCAAACCATCTAATACATGTCTGTGAAATCTCTACTATGAAAACAACAATCTGTTTGAAACCGGGACAAGGCCCCCGATCGGATCATGAACTAAAAACAATGAGAGCAACATAAGTAAACAAGACGCCTGAAGTAAGGGAGGCTCACCAACTCTGAATGTCTGGCAACAATCTACTGTTTAGCAGGACCGCTAGACTAGGCCTCAGAACTTGAAATATAGGGGGTCAATACAAAATGTACTGGTATGTGAAACAACCCAAAATAACATGTTCTTATATATCATAATAAGAGCATTTTATAAAACAATAAACATAATGCATAAGTGAAAACACATGGGCATACTGATTATCCCATGAGTTATTTGGGATCCGTCCTTGACTCGGCGGCCAAGCCCCCTACCCAAATTTTCCTCAAGGGTTGGAGTATCGGTATGGGAGACACGCCAGTCCACAAAGCAGAGTGCCATAATTCTCAATCATAATAATATATCATGGTAGGGCACAAAACCACAAAGCATGGATCCTAACCATAGTCTCAAGTTGGGATAACATAAATCAAGGCACACAAAACCACACAGCATGGTGCCAAAATCCCGAGTCGGCAAATCATGATTTCCAACATTGAGTCTTTCAACTCGCTCTTAAGCCCAAATTTTAGTTCCTTAAAACCATTCTTCATACATGCAAAATATTCAACACTTATTTTGTTAAGGGTATACTATCACCGGGTATCCTCATACCTCTACTTGTAAGTCATTCATGTCATACCCCGACTTGTAAGTCAAAACTATTCTTCATAAACATGATTGGGGATGCTTAAACATGATAAAATAGTAAATCTTATCCCCATGGTGTTTAGAGTAGTCCCTCATACCTTAGACTACTTATTTCAAAGGATAGGATCCAAATCTTGATTTTGTTTCTTGGAAATCTTGAACTTAAACTATGGATTCTTGATCTTTGGGAGGGAGGTTAGGGTTTTTTCTTGATAAATTTGAGTGAATTTGGGCATATTATGCACAAAAGATGTTTTAATTCACTGTTTACACGACTTGGGTTTGTAGGGAAAAGATAAGACTGCCCCTCAGAATTAAAAGTTTCAGCAGAAATACAAATTTTGAGGCTCACCGCTGAGCCCTATTGGTGCCACCGCTATAGGCACCACTGAGCGGTGTAATCGCGGTGACCTACAATTTTAGAAAATCCCGACTTTTAGGCTTACCACTAAGCGCTATTGGTTCCACCGTGGGATCCTGTACTTTACATCACATTAAGAAATTACCTCACCTCATCACTATAACCCAACAATCTCAAGTCTTAATTCAAGGAGTAATACCCACATGGCTCATTGGTTTGTGTTTTCATCAATCACAACATTCAAGCCTATCATTACTAAACCCACTTAATGGCTCTCTTCACTAAGACCATCAAATTCAATCATTCTCATAAAGATTTTTACCATATATCTCCTTTCTAACTATTTCACGTAACGAAAGTTCATCTCCTTCTTTCCCCCTTCACCTATAACCTTATCTAAAGAAATCACATCAAATTTTTCACACTCAAGAACATATACTCCCCTACCTAAATCATTACTATGCTTCCACAACCACCATCCTACTAACATACGGAGGGTCATTGAGGGACCCGAGCATAAGCATCATGAATGGGAGAAAATTCAGGAACTACCTTAATTCACCATCTCCCCCTTAGGTCAAAGTCACGATCCTAGACTTTCGAACATATTCCCTCATCAAATAAATAACCACAACTCTCAACAAAATAAGGTATCACCATACACATAAACGCCAAACTCCCTTTTTTTAATTATACTCTACAAGCATTGCTTTCCAAGAACGCTACTCATAATTTTTATCCTCTATAGCCATCAAGTTACAACTCATAGTCTTATGAGCATACCCATCCTCACTCCTTATTACATAAAAATCCAATCCATTCCACTTAACATTCTAACATTAGACCGCTAATCATATAAGCTACAACATAATAAAATTTTGTAAAACTATCCCAAAGGCACATACCGTCTACCTATATTCCCTCAATTCAGATCTAAAGAACATCACACAACAACTCTTTAGTCTTTCCCATACTACCAAAATTCAAGAACAGGAACTAGGTGCACAAAACACTTACACACATAAAACTTTATCTAACAACATGCTACTTGGGGGTTCAACTTATTCTCCTTTACCCACGCTCTTATCTGCTTAATGACTAAACCATAATTCATTGTTATAACACTAGTCTCATGGATATACGTATATATAAATTATCATTATCCACTCCTAATTTCGGAAATTGCCAACCTAGGTTATTCCAAATATTGCATCAAGCCCACTAATTCCTTTCCACAAGACACACATTAATAATCTTAAGCTACTGTTTCCACCACTACACTCCACATCTTATTGTCTAACGACACCAATAATGTGAAGCATGCCAAATACATACCCATCACGGGAGAAAATCTATAACATACCCGTAACAACATCTGGCGAGGTCTCTGCATCCTGGAGGTTAGATAAGGTATATAATCGATTGTGACCACCACCGGTAGCTGAAGTAGTACCCTTAGGAGAAGAAGATATGGATGCAGCTTGGGAGTTAGCTCCCCCTATATTCCCTCCAGCTGAGGGACAGTCGTTCTGAAAATGGCCCACTTAGCCGCACGAATAACACGTCCGAATCTCAGAATAACACTTCCCCAGATGATTTCTCCCACAATTACTACAACGAGGATGTTTCCTAAAAGGCTGAGTAACATTCTCTTGGGAATAGGTTCCATAAGCTCCAGGCCTATCTCCTGACTGAAAACGCTATTCACCCGAAGGCTTGGGCTCAGGTGCACTTGCTGACGACTGAGCATTGCTCCAAAACTTCTTTTTAGACACTTATTTCCCCAATTACCACCTTGGTGCTGACTGTTATTTTGATCTGTGGACCCAACTCTCTTAGTTTCTCTTTATTTCCCCTTACCTCAGCCAACCTCTTCTTTTGCTCTTCTACCTACTGCATATGAATGGACAACCTAGAGAAATCCATATTTTTTTTCAGCATCACTCCCTTGGATTCCAACACCAGATCATCTAAGAGACCGGATACAAACTTTTTCATGCGAGCTCTCATGATACCCCCTAATTCTGGAGCATAATGGGATAGCTGGGTGAAATTCAATGTATAATATTTTACCCTCATCTTCCTTTGCTTCAGATTCATCAATTCTTCAGCCTTTTCTTTCTTCAATTTCTGGAGAATGAAGAAATCTAGGAAGGCCTCTACAAACTCACCCACATAGAAGGCTCAGCATCACTACCCTTTGAATCCTCCCATTCATTATACCATTGATTGGCCAAATCCTTTAACTGATAGGCTGCCAACTCAACCCCCTCAACCTCATTCGCATGCATAACTTAAATTTTTTCTCCAGTTTATCAATGAACCATTGGGGGTCCTCCTCAACCTTTGTGCCAGTAAAGGTGGGTGGGTTTAGCCTCATGAATTGACCAACCCGTGTAACCTTAGATGAACCAGACACAGAATCCACATCTTCAGACCGACGGGTATGAGAGTCCACTAGCTGAGCAATCATATGGATGGACTGTCGGAACTCAGCATTCAAAACTTCCCTCTGAGGAGGCTGGGGATGGTTAACACCAGTACGTGGGGCCCGAGTTGGACTATTCAGAACTGAAGAAACTCCCAGAGTAGCAATAAACTCTAGGGTACGAGCTCTATTATGGGTCCGCATTCCATGAGTAGGACAGACATCCTTAGCATGGGTATTTTGTTCATTGGATCTATAGTGAGGCATGATAATTTTTCTAAAATATAGGAAATCATTGATAAGAGGACATTCATACTACATGGCATGAACCAAATCATGAAAAGAAGAGAGACATTTCTAAACGCCTTATAGCCTCCTACTTATATGTGTAGCACGCTACACACCCATAAACAAGACTCTACCCGACATGATTTCGCAGACACCCTGGGACCATGAACCTCTCTATGATACCAAGTTTTTCATGAACCAAACCGAGGCCCAGGATGGGACGAGCATCCCGAACCATGAAGGCTCGAGAGCTCTGCTCTAAATGGAAATCATATACACAATTCATATACTGTAAGGAAATGCGGAAAATAAATGGAAACATGGTCACTTTAATATATCAACTGAGTAATATATCAATTTACTGTTTAGCAGGACCACTAAATTGGGCCTCAGAACCTAAAATATAGGGGGTTAATACAAAATGTACTGGTATGTGAAACAACCCAAAATAACATGTTTTTATATATCATAATGAGGTCATTTTATAAAACAATAAACATAATGCATAAGTGAAAACACACGGGCATACTGAAATAAATTTCAACAACTCTTGGAAATCATGACTCACTTTATATTTTCTACTGATCTAGATAGTACACCTTACAATTCTATCATCCCACGAGCTATATGGGATCCGCTCTTGACTCGGTGGCCAAGCTCCCAATCCAAGTTTTCCATAAGGGTTTGAGTATTGGTATGGGAGACACGCCAGTCCACAAAGCAGGGTGCCATAATTCCCAATCATAATAATATATCATGGTAGGGTACAAGACCACAAAAAATAGCTCCTAACCATAGTCCCAAGTTGAAATGATATGAATCAAGGAATACAAGGCCATACAACATGGTGCCAAAATTTTGAGTCGGCAAACCACGATTTCCATCATTGAGTCTCTCGACTCGTACTTTCTTTGGGTAACCATCTAACTCACTTAAGACCAACTTTTAGTTCTTTAAAACCATTCTTCATACATTCAGAATATTCAACACTTGTTCTGTTAAAGGCATACTATCACCGGGTATCATCATACCCCGACTTGCAAGTGATTCATGTCACACCATAACATATATATAGCCTTTTTTCACTTATCCTCATGTTAATGACCATCCATAGTTTTTGAACATCAAGTGTGAGAGATTCATGCAATATATTTTCATTTGAGTTTACAACTAAGACACTCTTCTCTCTATAGTACGATCATAAGGTGGCAATATCATATTTGCATTACTCAAAACCCATGGAAATTATTAATTTGACACAATGAACGTTTATCATGTGAAAGACACCCTCTCAACATGTCATAAGTAATATCAATCCATGATCATTAAATAGACATTCACCCTTTTGTTTTCTTTAAGAAAGTTCATGCAATTCAAACAATCCACAACACTTGAAACCAAAGACATCATAAAAGTAGAGGGAGTTTTTATCAATCATGCTCCCAATCAAACTCTTCATTACAAAGGAAAATATACATATATATTTTCAATTTAAATTTGGCGAAAAAGGTTCAAGACAACATATAATTTCACCAAAACAATTCCATGATACATACTTTTCGAAACAATATCAAAACTCTTCTTTATAAACATGATTGGGGATGTTTAAACATGATAAAATAGTAAATCTTATGCCCATGGTGTTTAGAGTAGTCCCATATACCTTAGACTACTTAGTTCGAAGAATAGGATCCGAATCTTGATTTTGTTTCTTGAAATCTTGAACTTAAAGTATAGATTCTTGATCTTTGGGAGGGAGGTTAGGGTTTTATTCTTGATAGATTTGAGTGAATTTAGGCATATTATGTCCAAAAGACATTTTAATTTACTGTTTACACGACTTGGGTTTATAGGGAAAAGACAAGACTGCCCCTTGGAATTAAAAGTTTCAGCAGAAATCCCAATTTTGAGGCTCACCGCTGAGCGCTATTGGTGCCACCGCTATGGGCACCACCGAGCGGTGTAATCGCAGTCACCTACTATTTTGAAAAATCCCAACTTTGAGGTTTACTGCTGAGCGCTATTGGTTCCACCGCTATAGGCACCGCCGAGCGGTGTAATTACGGCAGCTTACCGCCTCACACGAAAAATGCTATAACTTTTCACCCGGGCATCGGATTAAGGTGAAATTGGTATCTTTGGAAAGCTGATTCAATTATCTACAATTTGGTGGGTCTTGATATGAAAAATTCTAAGTATATCAAAAGTTATACACATTCAAAGTATACCTTTGTATAATCGAATACCAAACTTTGGATGAATCAAAGATTCTTAGCTCAACTTTGTTCTAAATAAATTCTATGAACATGTTTCACTTTGAGAGAACTTCATAAACTAGGATAAAGATCATGAAAAATGAATTAAATTATGAATCATGGGATTAAGTTTTGCACATATAGGAACGATGGTTCACTTTCTAGCTCGAAAATGCGGGTTGTTATAGATCCACAATTGATGTCAATAAATTATTGTTAGTCATTATCTATTAAATTAATATTACTTGATAGAAAAATGAAGAAAAGATTTTATGATTTTTTTATTTTAGTATCAAACACAGTTGTTTTTTAATAAATATGCGGGTCGGGTGGATTGAAAATATGTGTGCGGTGGGACAGGTTAAAATCTTTGCGGGATTGAACCACAACCGTACCGTTTACCATGTTTAGGTACATAACATCAACCTCTAAATGAAAATGGTGCTAGTAGCTATGGAAAGGATTTTTCCAACATGTGAAGAGGCTTATAACTATCAAGGTATAAAATAAGTCTGATTAATATCCCTTTTAAATTATCTAAGTGAGTTGGCATGATAGTATTACTCTATTATATAAGCCAATAGTCATAGGACTATCACAACATCCAATTATTGTATCAAAGGCAGCCAAATATGTACAACACTGCTAGTGAACCAACAGTGTAGTTAATTATTGTACCAAATGTTACTTAACTTGTACTTCAAACCCAAACTTTTAATGTATGGAGAAATATCTATCTACCTATTCACTTTGATGATTCACTAATTCCTGTCTTTACTTTAAAAGAAAAGGGCTTCCACTACACCATTTTATTTTTCCCCTTCCTTCTCTTTTCTTTTCTTTATTTGTTTTCTTTCTTCTTCTTTTCTACGTCTCTTCTCTTATTTTCTCCTTTTATTACTTTGTTTATTTTCTGTCTTGCTATTCCCTATTTTTTGTTTTTCTCCTTTTGTTGTTTTGTTTGTTTTTTTTCTTTCAATTTCTAAATTATTGTCTCTTTGTATGTATAATGTTGTACTTTATTTTTTTATTTAGGGATTTGAGAAATTAGGGTTTCAAGAATGAGTGGTGGACTACGCGTTAAAGTCTCCAAGGGAAGTTGATTGGAAGGATGGAGCTTTAGAAGTTTTCTATTAAGAGGAAAGAATGAACTTTCATATTCTTAAAAGAATTATAGATTTTTTTACTGCATACTTCAAATTTTCTATGCATGCAACATACAACAACAATAACAACAACAAACCCAGTTTATCTCATAGTTGTTGTTTTTTAATTTTCTTAGATTGATTTTTATATAAATTTCATGTCGAAGCCCAAGTGTAACACCCCAAATCTGGTACCCGGAATGCTACACGGTGCTTATGACCCTAAGGGACCACAAACTAACCCATGACTGATATATGTACCTATACACTGCATAATATACTTGTAAAATGCGGAAAACATGAATAATAGGCCATAAGGTTTAACTAAATAGAATATCTAATAAATACTAACGTCCATATAGGGTAACAAATACCCAAAACAACTGAAAGTTGAATCTAAAATTTGAACTAAATCTGAAAGCCTCTAAATTCTGTTTGAAATAAGGAGTTGAAGGAACATGTCTCCAACTAACTCCGTCTAGCAAAATTGAACTGAAATAATGAATGAAATAAAATAATATCATCCTCGAATGGATGAGGACTCACTTCAATACTGTGACTGGAATGCTACTGCTGATTTGGAACTCCTGTCTCTGAACCTATGGTGTAACATGAAAGAAAGCACCATAGCGCAAATGCGTCTGTACGACTGGGAGTACTGAGTATACGAGTGAGGTAGGCTAAATGCAAAAGGGTTTACATGCATGAACAATGCTAACTGACTGAATGATATGAACATAAGAGTACAAACATGCATACATAGTAACTAAAATCGTGAATACATAATATCTGGATCTGTACGCTAATACATGGTTTACTGTTATCTAACATGACTGATACTGAAATTTTGATAACATGGATGACTGTGTCTGACAGTCCTGAATCTGATGGAACTACCTGAGATCTGTACTGTAACTGAATTGACTTTAACTGACAGTTCTGGTATACTAAAATCTGAAAAACTATCTGAGTTCTTTTACCGAGATTGGGACTGAAACTGTGGGAGGTAGTTGCTTAACCGACATGCCCCAATAATGTATATAGCTAGGTTGGGGTCCAATCTCTGCCCCTACTGGAAGGGTGTCAATACCGCGCCATTGGTAAGGACAACTGTGAGTGACCCTTAGCTGGCAGGTACTCAAATGAGAATGGTGGAAACCCTAAACTGACAGGTTAAGCCACCTCATCAACCCTAAGCTGGCAGGTTAAGATGTCTTAATGTACGCTAGCTACGTAGTTCTAGAACACAAGGATGACTACTAAGAATCACACTCTAAACTGGCAGGTGAGTTCCCATCCTTGGGTTCACTCGGTTATAACTTCTACTCCCATCTGAAGAGGCTGAACATGATTTAACTGGCTGTACATAAACTGAGTAACTGAGTTCCATTGACTAACGTAATAGTACTACTATCTGAGAATTTATTGAGATCATGAGATTTCTGAGATTTCCTGAGTCATATGACTGACTGAGTTCTATAAATCATGGCTTGACTGAGATTGTCGTGAAAACATGACATGGCTCTAGGCACACAACTATATTTTTCGATTACTAGTACCCTAAGGACTCTATGGAAGGAAACTGACACACATAACTGACTTAATCATAAAATGGAGTCCACAATTCACCATATCATAAGTAGGGGATTTCACACTAAGCATAGTTCTCAACATCTTACGTATGGAAGGGAAATTCATACAACATGTGTATACTTGCATAGCTTCAATATCATTCTCAATCCACATCACAACAACGGCGCATATCAATCACGTGGAATTCATGTGAAATCATAAAACATAGAGTATGGACTTTTCATTTAAGAACTATTAAATCATGGGACACGAATCTTATCACCTTAAGCATTTTATCAAACACTTTGCATGCATTCTTTTAGCTTAGGTGTGTTGTCATGAATTTCCCCATTTTAAACCACATAAAGTTCATGGATTTCAACTAACTAACACATATACTTCATGAAAACACCTTTAGATATCATCTTGAAACTTAAACAATAATCATCAACATGTACATGGTTATATCACAACAAGACAATCACAATATAATATTTAAAACATGGTTCTTGAGCTCTATGAATGAAATGGATCCATAGATGAACACTACACATACCTTAGATGGAAGATCTTAATGATTGATGGAGAAATTTGCTTGAACTTGAATCCCCAATTAAAAATCCTAATTTGTTCTTGAGAGGATTTTGAGAGAAAGAGTATGTTTTGGTGAAATAAGGGCTTAATTTTGTATTTATGGAATATATATAGGGGTGGAAAGATGACCCAAATACCCCTCTAGATGCATCATTTAATTTCTGTGAAAATTTCGCGATTTGGGCCCCCTGTGCGATGCGTAGAGATCACGTTGCGCCCCGTTTTTGACCTGAAAATGCACCGCGATGCGGAGGAATCGCGAAGAGACACTGGAAATTGACAAACATCATTTTGGCTTACGGCGCGACGCACTACTGTCTGAATGACGCTTCTGAAACTTTAAATCGCCATAACTTCTTCACCGGGTGTCCGTTTTAGGCGAATTTGGTATCGATGGAAAGCTTATTAAATTCTATACAATTTGGAGGGTATAAATCTGCAAAAATGTCACCTATAAACCAATTTATTCTCGTTCAAAGATGACCTATGTGAAATCATACACGAAAACTCGGTGGATTCAAAAATTCTTAGCTTGGCTTACTCTAAGTGACTCTTATGAACATTCTTAACACATCATAAGCTATATTATCACTAGGATACTTATCCCGATTCATGTACTCCAAAATGAATCACAGGATAGGAGGTTTCATGTGTAGAACCAATGGTTCATTTTCTAGTTTAGAAATATACGGGGTATTACAATATCTCCCCTTTGGAAACATTTGTCCTCGAATGAGACTGAATGGAATGGGGATAGAAGATAAACTGGAGTACGCACAAGACATACACTACTGTAACATGATCTCATGAAGGACATGGCTGATAAGCAAAACATATCATGCTGGACATGCATATCTGATGTATGAGTAACTGATTCATGAATGCATAAATGAGATTTCTTATAACTGAATTCTCCCAATGAGAATGCATATTTGATGCATGATTATACACTAAACTGATACATGAATGCCTGACTGAATATGCAATGGTACTTGATACTAGATTTGTGATGAAACATGAGCTTGAACTGAATACCAAGTTGTATAGAATTCTGAACTGGAAACTGAATAAGCTGAAGGAGAACTGTTACCTTGAGCTATATCTGGATTAGCGGAGAAGAGGTGAGGATACTTGGTACGTATGTCTTCTTCTTCTTCCCAAGTAGCTCCCTCAACGTACTGATTTTGCCAAAGAACTTTGACTAGAGGGACTTCTTTGTTCCTCAGTCTACGAGTCTAATAGTCTAGAATTTCGACCAGACTTTCCTCATAGAAGAGACTGTTCTGACTGTCAATGCTCTGAATAAGGACTATAACTGATGGATCACCTATATACTTCTTGAGCAAAGAGACATGAAAGACTAGATGAACTGAGGCTAGATCTGAAGGCAATTCGAGCTCATAACCTACCTTGCCTAAACGACTAAGAATCATGAAGGGACCAACATATCGGGGACTGAGCTTTCCATTCTTCCCGAACCGCTTTAATCCCTTCATGGGAGAGATCTTTAGATAAACACGGTCATCAACCTTGAACTCAAGATCCTTTCTATAAATGTCAGCATACGACTTCTGTCGGCTCTGAGCAGCCCGAAGTCTTTCTCTGATTAACTGGACTTTCTCTAAGGTGTCGAATACTAAGTCAGGCCCTATGACTGAGGACTCTCTAACTTCGAACCACCCGATTGGAGATCTGCACCTGCTACCATAGAGAGCTTTAAATAAAGCCATTTTAATACTGGAATGATAGCTATTATTGCATGCAAATTCAATCAAAGGCAAGTGGTCATCCCAACTTCCCTTGAAATTAATTGCACACACCCTTAGCATATCTTCAAGAGTCTGAATGGTCCTTTCTGCTTAACCATTTGTCTGAGGATGAAAAGCTGTACTGAGATGAACTTGGGTATCAAGACCCTTTTGGAATGCTTTTCATAAGTGAGAGGTAAACTGGGTACCTTTCTGAGATGATAAATAATGGAACACCGTGTAATCTGACCATCTCCCTGATATAGAGTTTGTTGTAATCCTCGGCTGAATAAGAGGCATGGACTAGAAAGAAATGGGCTAACTTGGTCATTCTATCTACAATGACCCAAACTGAATCATGCTGATGATGAGTTTGAGGAAAACCCATCACGAAGTCCATGTTCACTTCTTCCCACTCCTAAGTAGGAATGGTGAACTCCTGCATGGAACCACTAGGTTTCTGATGCTCTATATTAACCTGCTAACATGTAGGGCACTTAGCCACAAATTCTGCAACATCTTTCTTCATCCCACTCCACCAATAGATCTCCCGTAGTTCACGGTACATCTTAGTGGCCCCTGGATGAATAGAGTATCGTGCACCTTGTGCTTCTGCAATAATTCACTGCTTTAAATCATCTACACCTGGAATACAGAGATAACCCTGACAACGAATGACTCCATCTACCCCTTGGGAGAAAACCTCTACTTTCTGAGTCTAAAATGACTCTTTTAGCTTGACAAGGCTAGGATCCTTATCTTGATTTTGTTTCACCTCAAAAAATAGAGATGATTCTGAACTACTCTGAACTCATACACCGCCCTCTAAAGAGTCGACTAAGAGAATGCCTAGTCTGGCAAACTGGTGGACTTCCTAGACTAACTTCTTCGTACTATCATCAACATGAGAAATACTACCCATGGAAAGTCTACTGAGAGTGTCGGCCACTATGTTGGCCTAGCCCAGATGATAGAGGACCCTCATGTCATAATCTTTTAAGAGCTCTAACCACCTTCTCTGACGAAGATTGAGATCTTTTTGGGTAAAGACATACCGAAGGCTCTTATGATCTGTGAAGATGTCTACATGAACACCGTATAAATAATGCCTCCAAATCTTCAAGGAAAATACTACGGCTTCTAATTTAAGATCATGAGTACGATAATTCCTCTTATGGGTTTTAAGCTGTCTGGAGGCGTAGGCTATGACCTTACCATGATGCATGAGGACATAACCTAAATCCACTCTAGATGTATCACAATACACTACGAACCCATTTGAACCATCTGGAAGAGCTAAGACTGGAGCTGAGGTAAGTCGAGTCTTCAATTCTTGAAAACTCTTGTCGCAAGGATCTGACCACTGGAACTTGACTTTATTCTGAGTCAATCTAGACATACGGGATGCAATGGATGAAAATCCTTCAATAAACCGTCTGTAGTAGCCAGCCAAACCCATGAAACTCCTGATATCTGATGGAGAAACAGGGCGAGTCCAGTTTCTTACTGCTTTGGTCTTTTGAGGATCTACTCTAATGCCATCAGCGGAAATAATATGGCCAAGGAATGATACTGACCTTAGCCAAAACTTGGACTTACTAACTTTGGCGAATAGCTGGTGATCTCTGAGAGTCTGAAGAACAATTCTGAGATGGTCTGAATGATAATGCTCTGTATGGAAATGGACCAGGATATCATCTATGAAGACTATGACGAACATGTCCAAGTACTGCTTGAACACGCGGTTCATCATGTCCATGACAGTGGATAGGGCATCGGTAAGACCAAAGGACATAACTAAAAATTCAAAGTGACCATACCGCATACGAAAAGCTGTCTTCGGGATATCACATTCTCTAACTCTGAGCTGATGATAGCCGGATTAGAGGTCTATATTAGAGAAATAATTGGCACCCTAAAGTTGGTCAAATAAGTCATCGATTCTGGGAAGAGGATACTTGTTCTTGACCGTAACCTTATTGAGTTGATGATAATCAATGCATATTCTGAGTGAACCGGCTTTCTTGCGCATGAATAAGACTGGTGCGCCCCACGGGGAAATGCTGGGTCTGATGAATCCCTTATCTAAGAGATCCTTTAACTGTTCTTTCAGTTTCTTGAGTTCTTCTGGTGCCATTCTATATGGCAAAATAAAGATAGGCTGAGAATCTGAAAGAAGATCAATACCAAAGTCTATTTCCCTTTCGAGAGGAATTCTTGGAAGATCTTCGGGAAAGATATCTGAATATTCATTCACTACTGGGACTGATTTGAGATTGGGAGCCTCAGAACTGAAATCTCTAATGTGAACTAGATGATGAACACATTCCTTAGATAACAATTTCCTTGCCCGAAGGTAGGAAACAAGTTGACCCCTGAAAGCGGATACGCTACCCTTCCACTCTAGGATGGGTTCATTCGGGAATTGAAATTGAACTATTCTATTTCTGTAGTCGACTGTGGCATAGCAGGAATGAATCTAATCCATGCCATGAATGACATCAAAATCAGTCATCTCTAATTCGACTAAGTCTGCTGAAGTGACTTTCTGAAATATCATAACCGGCCAGTTCTTGTATACCTGCAGGGCTATGATGGTTTTACCTACTTGGGTAGAGACTGAGAAAGGCTCGGCTAGAATTTCAGTACTGATTCCAAAATCAACTTCTATATAAGGAGTAGCAAAAGATAAGGAAACTCCTCGATCTAGCAAAGCGTAAACATGCACATGAAAGATTTGTAATGTACCAGTAACTACATTAGGAGAACTTTCTTGATCTTGTCAATTCTGAAGAGCATAGAGATGATTTGGGGATTGCCCACTAGTAGCACTGGAAGTGGCACCCTGCTGATTTGGGTGATCGGACTGAGCTAAAGAGCGATTCTATTGACCCTGAGGACCTGGATACGGACAGTCTCTAACTCTATGGCCTGGCTTGCCACAACAAAAACAAATTCCACTACCTACTCTACACATACCCTGATGGTGCTTATCGCAAGTCTGGCAAAGAGGATAGGTGCGGGTACTGCTAATACTGCCCTGGGTCTTAGATCCTGGCGCTCTATCTTTGTTACCCTCTCTGAACATAGGAACTGGAGTACTAGCTAGAGAGGGAGATGGAAATGATGACTTAGGATGAAACTATGAACGGTTTCCTCCTTCTGATTTATGCTGAGCGAAGTTGAAACTACCTGTCTTCGCTCTCTTATTCTGCTTTTCCCTTTGCTTAATCTTCTGCTTCTCTATCTACTAAGCATGGGTCATAAGTATAGCTAAGGTCATGTCACTGTTCAGCATGGTGGATCTGCACTCATTAACCACGCTGTCTTTCACCCCTGAAGTGAACTTACTTATCTTAGATCTACTGTCTGCAACCACATGAGGGTCATACCTGGCTAATTGAGTAAACTTAAAAGAATACTCTTTCACTGTCATATTGCCCTGCCTGAGGTTGATGAACTCTAGCACCTTGTCTTCACTAAGCTCTTAGGGAAAGAATCTTTCTAAGAATGTAGTGACAAACTCCTCTCACTCTATAAGACCTGCATCATCTGATCTTTCGAACTTCCACTGTTTGAACCAAGCATGAGCCATATCCTACAACTGGTATGCAGCTAGCTCAGCACTCTCAATAGTAGTCACCCCCATGGCGTCTGTCACTTTTTGAAGATGATCTAATAATTCTCGAGGGTCTTCATCTACCTTAGACCAGAGAAAGGTGGGAGGATTCATTCGGGTGAAGTCCTGAATCCTCACTGCAGCTGAGTAGGCCACTGGGTTGTTCGAAATAACTGTTGGCCGTTCATTATGAGCAACGACTAATTGGGAAAGAGTGGTAAATGTAGTCCTGAAGTCCGCATTAGAAACATGATAGCCAAAAGTTTCTTTGGGCTGAGGGGCTGACTAATTTCTTCTTTTAGGAGGCATGTTCTGAAATAAAGAGAAGAAGCAGATTAGACTGAGAGACTAACTTGTGATTATGCTCATAGGCACGACATGAATACTGAAAGAAGGAAAACTATTCTTAAACATCTCATAGACTCTTTCACATAAATGTGGCGCGTAACACCCATGCACAAGACTCTACTAGATGCGGCTTTCAGACTTCCTAGGGCTCTATTGAACCTTAGGCTCTGATACCATGTTTTTAACACCCCAAATCTGGTACCCGGAATGCTACACGGTGCTTATGACCTCAAGGGACCACAAGCTAACCCATGACTGATATCTATAATTGTACACTGCATAATATACTTGTAAAATGCAGAAAACATAAACAATTGGCCATAAGGTTCAACTGAATAGAATATCTGATAAATACTAACATCCATATAGGGTAATAAATACCTAAAACAACTAAAAACTGAATCTAAAATCTAAACTAAATCTGAAAGCCTCTAAATACTGTCGGAAATAAGGAGTTTAAGGAATATGTCTCCAACTAACTCCGTCTAGCAAAACTGAACTAAAATAATGAATGAAATAAAATAATATCATCCTCGAATGGATGAGGACTCACTGCAACACTGCGACTGGAATGCTACTGCTGATCTGGAACTCATGTCTCTGAACCTATGGTGTAACATGAAAGAAAGCACCATAGCGCAAATGTATCGGTACGATTGGGAGTACTGTGTATAGAGTGAGGTACGTTAAATGCAAAAATGTTTACATGCATGAACAATGCTAACTGACTGACTGATATGAACGTAAGAGTACAAACATGCATACATAGTAACTAAAATCGTGAATACATAATATCTGGATCTGTACGCTAATACATGGTTTATTGTTATCTAACATAACTGATACTAAAATTTTGATAACATGGATGACTGTGTCTGACAGTCCTAAATCTGATGGAACTACCTGAGTTTCGTACTTTAACTGAATTGACTGTAACTGATAGTCATAGTATTTTGAAATCTGAAGAACTATCTGAGTTCTTTTACCGAGACTGGGACTGAAACTGTGGGAGGTATTTGCTTAACTGACATGCCCCAATAACGTATATAACTAGGTTGGGGTCCAATCTCTGCCCCGACTGGAAGGGTGTCAATACCGTGCCACTGGTAAGGACAACTGTGAATGACCCTTAGCTAGCAGGTACTCGAATGAGAATGGTGGGAACCCTAAACTAATAGGTTAAGCCACCTCATAAACCCTAATCTGGCAAGTAAAGATGTCTCAACCTATGCTGGCTATGTAGTTCTGGAACACAAGGATGACTACTAAGAATCACACCCTAAACTGGCAGGTGAGTTTCAATCCTTGGGTTCACTCGGTGCTAACTTCTACACCAATCTGAAGACAATGAACATGATTTAACTAGATGTACATGAACTGAGTAACTGACTTCCGTTGACTGATGGAATAGTACTACTATCTGAGAATTATTAAGATCAAGAGATTTCTAAAATTTCCTGAGTCACATGACTGACTGAGTTCTATAGATCATGGCTTGACTGATATTATTATGATAACGTGACATGGCTCTAGGCACACAACTATATTTTTTAGGTACTAGTACCCCCAGGACTCGATGGAAGGAAACTGACACACATAACTGACTTGATCATAAAATGGAGTCCACAATTCACCATATCATAAGTAGGGGATTTCACACTAAGCATAGTTCTCAACATCTTACATATGGAAGGGAAATTCATACAACATGTGTATACTTGCATAGCTTCAATAGCATGCTCAATCCACATCACAACAACGACACATTTCAATCACGTAGAATTCATGTGAAATCATAAAGCATAGAGTATGGACTTGTGATTTAAGTACTATTAAATCATGGGACATGAATCTTATCACCATAAGTATTTTATCAAACACTTTGCATGCATTCTTTTAGCTTAGATGTGTTTTCATGAATTTCTCCATTTTAAACCACATAAAGTTCATGGATTTAAACTAACGAACACATATACTTCATGAAAACACCCTTAGATATCATCTTGAAACTTAAACAACAATCATCAACATGTACATGGTCATATCACAACAAGACAATCACAATATAATATTTAAAACATGGTTCTTGAGCTCTATGAACGAAATGGATCCATAGATAAACACTACGCATACCTTAGATGGAAGATTCTTGATGATTGATGGAGAAATTTTCTTGAACTTGAATCCCCAATTAAAAACCCTAATGTGTTCTTGAGAGGATTTTGAGAGAAAAAATATGTTTTGGTGAAATACGGTCTTAATTCCGTATTTATGGAATATATATAGGGGTGGAAAGATGACCCAAATATCCCTCTAGATATGTCATTTAATTTCTGTGAAAATTACCAGATTTGGGCCCCCGACGCGATGCAGAGATATCGCGTTGCCCCCATTTATGACCTGAAAACTCACCGTGATGCTGTGGAATTGCAGAGAGACACTGGAAATTGACAAACGTCATTTTGGCTTACGGCGCGATGTGCCACTGACTGAAATGACGCTGTTGAAACTTTACATCGCCATAACTTCTTCATTGGGTGTCCGTTTTAGGTGAATTTATTATCGATAGAAAGATTATTCAATTCTATACAATTTGGAGGGTATAAATCTTCCAAAATTCCACCTATAAATTAATTTATTCTCATTTAAAGATGACCCATGTGAAATTACACACAAAAACTTGGTGGATTCAAAAGTTCTTAGCTTGGCTTACTCTAAGTGACTCTTATGAACATGCTTAACACATCATAAGCTCTATTATCACTAGGATACTCATCCTAATTTATGTAATCCAATATTAATCACAGGATAGGAGGTTTCATGTGTAGGAACAACGGTTTATTTTCTAGCTTAGAATTATACGGGGTATTACACCAAGAAATTGATATTACCCTTATTTAGAAATCTAAAGGAAAAATTGATGAGAAAGAAAAGAGCATCAGAAGAGGAAAAATATCCTATAGAAAAAAGAGACACCATAAGATGCCATCATTAAAAAAATATAACTTCAAAAGAGTGAAGAACAAAGAACAACCGTATAACAAAACATATCGATCTGTTACTAAAATAGTGAAGAAAAAAGTTTAAAAAATTATTCAAAAATAGATGAAATTTACAAGCAGAGGAGGAGAGTGTGAAAAACATAGATAAGCCACTCCATATCTTGGAAGAAAAAGTTAGAGAAAATAGAGGAAATGAAGCCTACAACAAAAGAAAATTTGTAGAGAATGTGAAGGAGATGAGAATGGTGCGTAATAGTTCAAAAGTAGTACACAAACTGGAGTATTAGTCGGTACACATGTTGGTTCATTGATGAAAGAATCCTATGTATATTGTAAAACTTCTAAGACCTTTAGTACGATTAACCAATGATATGTTTTCACTCGCTGCTCTATGTTGATTAAGAGAACGTTCTGATTGACATAATTGAGGTATAATGTAATTGATATTTAGTTTTTTTTGTTGTATTTATGTTGTCTAATTGCAGGAAGTATCTTTCTTATTTTTGTGAATTTTTTTTGACGGAAAAGATAAGCTTTTTAGATTCTTATTCCATACATGATTGTCCAATAGGTGGAACCAACAATCGAAAACTTAGGAAGATGAAGTACCAAAGAAAATGACTAACTGGTTATTCTAATTTTTTGGTCACCTCAGTATTTCATCTTTACAGGTAGCGTCACATACCATTTTCTTGTAAGTTTCCTTTAATCTTGTCCCTTTCAATGTTTACTTGTGACATTTTCTTCGCATATATAACCATGAAAGCATCAAATCTGCTACCTATCTAATTTTAATGCAAAAAAGTTTATGTGGTAATATAAATTGGAAGTAAAGACCTTGCTATATTACTGACTAGGCAGTACCTTCTTAGTACTAGCATAAATCAAATTGTTCACATCTTTAAAAATCCAAGACACAATGCCTTACAGTTATGAATGAGCTGTAACGCCTCAAAATCTGATCCCGAGATGTCACATGGTGCTCAAGACTATGAGTAGCCTTAATCTAACCTTGTCTACATACTACTGAGCCTAAATCTCATAATGATGGAAATATAGGTATAAAATTCATGCTAGAATGCAGAAATTTTCTATAATATCTGAGAATAATATTTAAAACATCAATAATGAATAATTTGAATCAAAACTGGCAGTCTGACAAGCCTCAATTACTAAAACTAGAGAGTCATAGAGATAAACCACCAGCTAACTCAAACTGTCTGAAAGAAATGCTAAAATCTCATAAACTGATAAACTGCAAAATTTGAGTAATAAGTCCCCGAACTATGAGGACTCATCAACTGTCGTATGTAGATGGAGATGCTCGAACTACTCATGTGGCTGATACTGAGCACCTAAACCTACATTATGAGACAACATAGCACATAGACATATATGTGGATCAGTACTTTGAGGATGTACTGAGTATATGGGGTGAAATGCATAAATAAAACATCATCTCATCATCATAATTTATAAAACAATGCATGCTAAATGTAAATGACTCATATAAGCTGGAATATCTAAAATACTGAAATCATGAATAATATCATTCTATAAAGTATAATCTGAGTAAACTTTGTGAGCCTTTACACTTAGTTTTCTAAAATCTTTTCTGTTAATCTTTTCTAAAATATTTAATCTGTAGGGAAAACCCTTTATCTTAAGCTTACCTGTAAGGGAATTCTTTCAAAGCTTTTCTTTACTAGTAGGGAAAAATTGTTTATTTACTTTTACTAGCAGGGAGGTTCTCTTAACCGACATAAACCATGCGAGCTACATGGAGTCTAACGTCTCGTCCTCCTAAGGAAGAAATCTCAATTTGGGGAGAGGTGTCATACTCTTTCCAGGGAGTATAACCTGAGCTAAGTGATCACATCTGAAACTGTCATCCACATATAAGTGGGAATAAGTTGATAATCTGTACCTACGTTGGCTACGAAGTTCTGTGGAAGTAGGATGCGCTAAACCCACACTTCCCGTTCGGTGCTAAATACTACCTTTTTATTTTCTACGCTCATTCTATTGGAAATCCATTTTAAAACTAGCATGAGGGTTTATCTAAAACCAATTATGCATTTATCTAATAAAATCTGTAAATAAAGCTGATCAGAATTCTATAATCTATAATAATCCGAAAAATGGATTCAAAAACTTATCTGATGATCGAAAGATCAAAGCTATACTAAAAATCTATAAATAATCTGATAATAGGATGCTTAAAGCATCATCTTTCTTAAAATAATATTCAATCTTGGGGTGATAACCCATGCTTCAATCTCATGTCAAAACATCAAAATAGACATGCTTGATATTGAAAACAATGATATTTCATCTCAAAATCTATTAATTACTGCAATAGGCATGAAAATATGAAAATAGACATGCAATTCAACTTCTAAAACATTGGAAATCTCAATCGAGTATCGGAATTAGGCGAATTTGGTATCGATGGAAAGCTTATTCAATTTCTCACACAATGGGAGATCTAAATCTGGAAAATTCCACACCAAATAAATGTTCTTCATTTTGAAAAATATTTCTTAACATTCTAGGAATGAATTTAAGCTAGGAAAAGTACGGGCTATTACATGAGCCTCTTATTCCAAGTAATCATTTCTGTATTTATTGATGTGCCTGATTCACTCAACTTGTTGACTGATGTAGAGAATAATGCACTGGATAAATTAAAACCTAAGATTGAAAATGTAAGAACTATGGTGACTCCACATTCTCCACTACGTTTTCATTTCTACTCCATTTTGTTCACACGACATATTTTTTTACATTTTTTTTCATTGTTTTTCACATGGAAGTTAGTGGATTTGAAGTTTTATTAGATTTTATCTATTGATTACTACTGATATTGAATAAAGTAGCATATATATTTCTCAATTATCTTTTCGAGGTTAATTTTATGCTTAGAGATTATTGAATTGAATATCTCTAATGTAAGACAAGTGTGTGCATCCAATTAGTGAGGAGACAAAATCAGAGAGAAGAAATTCTCGTGAATAAGATAGTTGACTCAGAAAATTTGAACTAGCTCTCGAGCAACAACCCCTATTGAAATTAGAGGTGATTAGAACTTCCAGAATATGAGAAAAAGTATTTTCTATGCTTAAATATGAAAATTGCAGTTAAAAAAACTTGCTCGACTGTTGTTATAAATCAATGAAGCAAAGGTGCTTGGTAAAATAAAAACCTTTTGTGATGCACTATTTGATTCTCTAACTCTCATTATTTCAATGTCTGATTAATGATGTTTGATTTTTAGTCTCAAAATCATATTATTAATCTTCATATTATGTGAGGTAAGAACTTATGCGCATTGTGTATTACCATGTCAATTGCTTCTCCTATTCATTTCTTATTCAAAGGTAATATCAAAATTTTTGGAGCTAAATGTGTGCCTCATTTTAGTTGGCAGGAGATTAAACACAAACGTGCTTCATCCGACTCTCTAACTCTTACTATCCGTATAATTGTACAGCTACAACTCCAAAAGTTATGATTTTCATTGCCAAACTGTAATATCCCAAAAATCCAAACCAATGTTAGAGACATGTTTCAAGATCATACATAGTACATTATAGTTCTTTCACAGTGATATGCATGAGTTTGATGTATATTAAGGCCTCAAATAACTCCCAATTATTAGATGAATCAAAATAATCCTTACAGATTGAATTTTTGATAAGAATGTTGCTTTATTCAAATTTAAAAGAGCATATCTTTTGATATATTGAGAATTTTCTAGATCAAAATCCACCAAATTATAGGAAATTGAATTATCTTTCCAACGATACCAATTTTGCCCGAATCCGATACTCTGGTGAGAAGTTATGACACTTTTAGTGTAAAATAGTAGCCCAATGTGATAAGGCCGCGTTGCGGTGATGGCCGAAATGACGTTTGTCTTTTCCCAGTGTGCCACCACAATTACCATCGCGTCACACCAAAGGGACATTTCATAATTGTTTTTTCCAGTGGGGCATCACGATTGGCACTGCATCGCGGCAAACTTCTAGTTTAGGATCGTCCGTTTTCAGAGGCACAACGCAATAGCACCGCATCGTGCCGTAGGGTAAAATGAAGATTGTCAGTTTTCAAGTGGCCCAATGCAATTGCCCCGCGTCGCGCTGGAGCCAAAAATTGAGACTTTTGCGATTTAAATTCCAGGAACCGTTTGGTCTTTTTTCATAGCCCCAAATCCATACAAACACGGTATTTAAGTCCCAATAGAGCATTATTTGCTCATTATTTCATAATTCTCTCGAAAAAATTAAAGTATCCCTCTTTCAAGAACAAAAACCCTAGCTTTCTAAGTTCAAAATCAAAACTCAAGAATTCGCCATCAATTTTCACGAATTCATCAACCCACGTATGTTAAGTGTTCATCTATGGGTTTATTTCACCCATGGAGTCCAAATATCCAATTCTAAATTCAAGTTGGGATCTTTATAAGTTTTTCATGATTTTTAATTGTGATTTTAACCATGAATTCCTATGAATTATAATTCTACACCGTGTTTACATGAAATTGTCGTTGTTATTCAACCCCACATGTTTTAATGATGTTATTCGCTGATTTAATTCATAATTAGTGATGTTGATGTTGAAATCATGTTATTACTACAAGCTTTAAATTATTCCCATGCATAGCTTACACTATGAATATCAAGTGTTTGATGAAATGCCAACAAGATTGAATTTTGAATAAATGCTTTCATATTATGTCCTCAAAGTTTTAGTACTATTTTTCTATTATTGATATTGAGTCTTGGGTATTGTGAATACCCAAAAACTTAGCTGTTTACTTAGTCTCAATATCTTCAGAATAAATTCAAAATATGTTATGAGCATTATCAGTTCAATCAGTTATCATAATCAGTTAAACTTAGAACAGTTCAATATCTCGGGTCAGTTCAGTTGGGAGTAGGACTTAGCACCGAGCAAGTGTAGGGATGGAGGCTTCCTCGTTAGATAGACAGAGTCATTAGCAGCATTCCCTGTACTCTAGAACTACGTAGCCAGCGTAGGATATGAGGAGTCACCCGTCAGTTTAGGCTTGACTACCTTGCAAGGGTCACCGTCAGTTTAGTCTTGACACCCTTAGTCCTTTGGGACAGTACATCTGTGGATCCACACAGCCAGTGTTAGTACCCATGGCACAGTAATAACACCCTTCCAATTGGGGTCACAGATTGGACCCCAATTTTCTCATTGGGGTATGTCGGTTAGATGATAGCTCCCACAGTCTCAATTCAGTATTTATTATACTTCAGTTCAGGCTTGTATTGACCATAGCATACAAATATCGGTTATTCAGTTATCATATTTCAGCATTTCAGTTTACAAATTATATTTAGAACATGTTTTATGCTTGGTCATACATTCTCAGTATTTACAGATTTCATTCATTCTATTCAGTACTTCATGCTATTCATTCATTCAGTTATTACTCCTGTACATGAAACCATGTGTATCAACCTACCTCTTTTAGCTTACCAGTACATTCAAAGTACTGATCATATTCTTTTTTCTTGCGCTATGATGTATCATATCATAGGTTCGGACGCTCAGATCCTGGACCGCGTATAGACCTTTCAGATTATCAGCCGTAGTTATGGTGAGACCTTTTATTTCGAGTACAGACTAAATTTATTTTCATACTTTTAGTTCAGTAGTTAAATATAGTTAGTTGGGGCTGGTCCCATCAACTCTTATTCAGTCAGTAAAGGCTTTTCAGACTTGTATAGACTGTCAGACAATTTTGTTATTATTTTATTAGTTCTAGATAGTTGTTTCCAGTTTCATGATCCAATATTGCTTTCAGTTATTTAAAACCTTATGGCTTATCTATTGTTCTTCCACATATGTTATTATATTATTTTGTGCTCACAGCAGGTACCAACTCATGGGTTAGCTTGTGGTCTCTTGAGATCGTAAGCACCATGTGGTGCCCAGGGTGTACTGTTGGGTCGTTACAAACTTGGTATCAGAGCCTAAGTTTATAATGTGTTCTAGAAAGTATGAAAGCCGCCTCGAGTAGAGTCTTGTGCATAAGTGTAAAACGCGCCACTCTTATGGACAAGAGACTACGAGGTATTTTAAGAAAAGTTTCCATTCTTTCAGTGTTCATGTCATGCAACCGAGCATGAGCTCATGTTAAACTCTCTGTCTAATCTATTCTCCCTTCCATTTAAAATTATGCCTCCCAGAAAGACAAATGGAAGAAGAAATGTGAACCAGCCAGCATCTTCGCCTGTTCAGGAAGATCCCTTGAACGAGCATGTTTCCCATGTAAAGTTCAGAGCTTCATTCACTACTCTATCTCACTCTGTGAAAGCATAAAATGCTCATCTAGCTGCTTTCTCGGCCAACCCAGTGTTTAATACTGCCGCAGCTAGGATTCAGGACTTTACCCGAATAAATCCTCCTCTATTTTTGAGATCTAAATATGAAGAGGATCTGCAGGAATTCTTAGACATGGTCAAGAAGGTAACAAATATTATGGGCGTAACTTCTAGTAAGAGTGTTGAATTGGCTGCTTACCAATTACAGGATGTGGCTCATACATGGTTTAAGTAGTGGGAGGTAGATAGAGGCGTAGATGTAGGGCCTATAGAGTGGGAAGAGTTTGATACTGCCTTCATAGATAGATTCTTTCTGCTGGAACTGAGAGAAGCCAAAGTGTTAGAGTTTATCAACTTGAGGTAAGGAAACATGAGTGTGAATCAGTATTCCCTTAAGTTTACTCAGTTAGCTAGGTATGCTCCTCATGGGGTAGCTGATACCAAATCTAGGATGAGCAAGTTTGTGTCTAGGGTATCTGTTAGTATGGTGATTAAGTGTAGGACTGCTATGTTAATTAAGGACATGGACATATCTAGGCTTATCGTCCATGCTTAACAGATTGAGGACTAGAAGAATAATAAGAAGGAGAGAGAGAACAAGAGGGCTAGAACTGGTAACTTTAATTTCACTCAGCCAAAGTCAAACAGTGGTAACCGTCCTCAATTTCGTCAGAAATCTTTAGTCCCAGCTCCATCTTTAGCTAGTGACCTAGTACCCAAATTCAAAAAACATAATATGGATAGAGATCTAGGATCTAAGTCCCAAGGCAGTGTAAGCAGTAGTCGTACAAATCCTCTTTGCCAAAAATATAATAGAAACCATCAGGGTGAGTGTAGAGCTGGCAGTGATGTATGCTTTGGGTGTGGTAAGCCAGGCCATCAGATTTGAGAGCGTCGGGAAGTTTCTAAAAAAGGTAGGGATTTGTGCCAACAGGGCTAGTTCCCTCAGTCATTAATTCTAGCTGGCCACTCGACTCAGTAAGGTGGCACTTCCAGCGCTACTAGCGGTCAGCGTCAGAACAAGCTCTATACACTTAAGTCTCGATAAGATTACAAAAGTTCTCCTGACGTAGTTACTGGTACATTGCAAGTCTTTCATTTACATATTTATGATTTACTAAACCGTGGAGCTTTTTTTTTTGTAACCCCTTTTATAGCCATCAACTTTAGAGTCAGTCCCGAAATCTTAGTAGAACCCTTTTCAGTGTCTACCCCAATAGGTGTCTCTATTGTAGCCCAGCGGGTATACAGGAACTGCTTGATTACAGTGTCTCAGAAAGTTACTTCAATTGACCTCATGGAGTTAGAGATGACAGATTTTTACGTCATTATCTGCATGGATTGGCTCTACTCATGCTATGCTTCAGTGGATTACAAAAACCGAGTAGTTTATTTTCAGTTTCCAAATGAATCGGTTCTTGAATGGAGGGGTAGTACTACAACACTTAGGGGTCAGCTTGTTTCATACCTTAGAGCGAGGAAAATGATATCCAGAGGGTGTATTTATCATCTTGTCTGAGTCAAAGACTCAAATTTTGAGACTCCTAATCTTGAGTCAGTTTCAGCAGTGAGGAAATTTCCACATGTGTTTTCTGAAGATCTTCCCAGAGTTCCTCTTGAAAGGGAAATTAACTTCGGAATAGACCTTCTTCCAGATACCCACCCTATCTCTATTGGTCCATACAGAATGGCACCAGCTGAACTCAAAAAGTTAAAAGAATAGTTGAAAGATCTCCTAGATAAGAGATTCATCAGGCCCAACATTTCCCTGTGGGGCACACCAGTTCTGTTTGTGCGTAAGAAAGATGGTTTTCTTAGAATATTTATTGACTATCGTCAGTTGAACAAAGTCACAATCAAGAAAAAATACCCACTTCCCAGAATCAATGACTTATTCGACCAACTTCTGGGTGGCAGTTATTTTTCTAAGATAGATCTCAGATCCGGCCATCATCTGCTCAGAGTCAAAGAATGTGACATTCCAAAAATAGCTTTTAGAACCCGGTATGGTCACTTCAAATTTCTAGCCATATCCTTTGGTCTCAGGAATTCCCCAAAAACCTTCATGAACTTGATGAACAGAGTGTTCAAATAGTACTTAGACATGTTTGTCATAGTCTTTATTGATGATATTTTTGTCTATTCCCGTAACGAAAATGATCATGCAGACCACCTCAGAATAGTATTGTAGACTCTTAGAGCCCATCAGTTGTTCACTAAATTCAGTAAGTCCGAATTTTGACTAAGATCAGTAGCTTTTCTTGACCATATTATTTTTGGTGATGGCATTAGAGTTGATACTCAAAAGACCGAGGTGGTGAAAAACTGGACCAGACCCATCTCTCCATCAGATATCAGGAGTTTCTTGGGTTTGGCTGGCTATTATCGACGGGTTTTTGAAGGATTTTTGTCCATTGTGTCCTCCATGTATAGATTGACTCAGAAGAAACTTAAGTTTCAATGGTCAGATTCTTGTGAGAAGAGTTTTCAGGAGTTGAAGACTCGACACACCACAACCTCAATTTTGACATTGCCAGATGGTTCAGATGGGTTTTTTGTGTATTGTGATTCTTCCAGAGTTAGTTTGGGGTATGTTTTGATGCAGAAGGGTAAAGTTGTACCCTATGCCTCTAGACAACTTAAGCCCCATGAAAAGAATATCCCACCCATGATCTTGTGTTAGTGGCTGTTATGTTTGCCTTAAAGATTTAGAGGCACTATTTATATGGGGTTCATGTTGATGTGTTTACAGATCATAAAAGCTTGTAGTATGTGTTTTTGCAGAAGGATTTGAATCTGTATCAGAGAACATGGTTAGAGTTGCTGAAAGATTATGATATAAGTGTTTTATACCATCCGAGAAAGGTCAATATAGTGGCAGATACCCTAAGTAGATTGTCTATGGGTAGTGTTGCTCATGTCGAGGTTGACAAAAAGAATTTAGTTAGAGAAGTTCATCATCTTTTCATGTTAGGTGTTCGTTTGGTTGATTCAGCTGAGGGTAGCGTTTGGGTTCAGAATAGTTTGGAATCTTCTTTGGTTGCCGAAGTGAAGGGAAAACAGGATAGGGATCCTAGTCTGCTAAAGTCGAAGGAGTCAGTTAGAGATCATAAAGTAGAGGTTTTCTCCCAAGGGAGAGATGGTGTGTTGTGTTGACAGGGTAGACTGTGTATGCCATGTGTTGATGAGTTGAGACAACAAATTCTTGCAAAAGAGCATGGTGCGCGTTACTCAATTCATCCAGGGGCCACGAAAATGTACTGCGATATGCGGGAAATCTATTGGTAGAGTGGGATTAAGAGAGATATTTCAGAGTTATTGGCTAAGTGCTCCACTTGTCAATAGGTTAATATTAAATATTAGAAGCCCAGTAGGTCTAGGCAGGAGTTTAATATTCCTACTTGGAAGTGGGGGGGAAGTGAACATGGATTTTGTGATGGGTTTGCCTCGTACTCGCCGTCAGCATAATTCGATTTGGGTCATTGTAGACAAGATGACTAAATCAGCCCATTTTTTGCCAGTCTATACTTCTTGTTCAGCCGAGGACTATGCCAAACTCTATCTTAGAGAGTTGGTTAGGTTGAACGGTGTTTCGTTGTCCATCATTTCAGATAGAGGTATTCAATTTACCTTACACTTTTTGAAGGCTTTGCAGAAGGGTTTTGGTACCCAAGTTCACCTCAGTACAACCTTTCACCCTTAGACAGATGGTCAGGAAGAAAGGACAATTCATACCCTTGAGGATATGTTGAGAGAGTGTGCCATTGACTATGGGCAGTTGGGATGACCACTTGCCTTTGATTGAGTTCGCGTATAATAATAGCTGTCATTTCAATATTCAGATGGTTCAATTTGAGGATCTGTATGGAAGGAGATGTAGATCTCTGATTGATTGGATTGAAGTAGGTGAGGCCACGGTAGTGGGGCCTGACTTGGTGTTTGATGCCTTAGAGAAAGTACAGTTGATCAGGAAGAGACTTAAGGCAGTACAGAGCCGATAGAAATCTTATCCAGATATGAGGAGAAAAGACCTTGAATTTGAGGTTTCCAATTTGTATATCTAAAGATCTCTCCCATGAAGGGAGTAAAGAGTTTTGGTAAGAAGGGGAAGCTTAGTATCCGATATGTTGGCCCTTACAGAATTATGAGCTATTTTGGAAAGATGGCTTATGAGCTTGAGTTGCCTGCAGACTTAACATTAGTGTACCCAGTATTCTATATCTCCTTGTTGAAGAAGTGTACTGGATACCCAACAGTTTTCATTCCCTTAGAAAGCATATATGTTTAGAACAACCTCTCTTACGAAGAAATTCCAGTCGAGATCCTTGATCGACAAATTTGTAGACTAAGGAAGAAAAAAGTTTCCCTAGTCAAAGTTCTTTGGCCGAATTAGTCCGTTGAGGGAGCCACTTGGGAAGAAAAAGCAGATATACTAACCAAGTACCCTTATCTTTTCTCCGCAAATTCAGATTCAGCTAAGGTAACAACCTTCTTAGAATTTCTCTTTGCCATGCTTAGTTTCGGCTGCATATCATTCTCATGTTAGTCATGCATTCATAGAAATAGTTTAGTCATGTGTTACACTTTAGACTCAGTCATGTAATCAAGTATATCCAACATGTAACCTAAGTTCCTCAGTGTTTTCAGCTTAACTAGTCTCATTTGAGGACAAATGTTCCCAAAGGAGAGATATTGTAATACCTCAAAAATTCAAACCAATGTTAGAGGCATGTTTCAAGATCATGCATAGTACATTATAGTTATTTGGTAGTGATATGCATGAGTTTGATGTATATTAAGGCCTCAAATAACTCCCAGCTATTAGACGAATTAAAATAATCCTTACCGATTGAATTTTTTAAAAGAATGTTTCTTTAGTCAACTTCAAACGAGCATATCTTTTGCTATATTGAGAATTTTCCAGCTCAAGACCCACAAATTGATAGGAAATTGAATTAGCTTTCCAATGATACAAATTTCACCCAAATTTGATAGTTGGGTGAAAAGTTATGGCACTTTTAGTGCATAATAGTAGCCCAATGCGATAAGGCTGGGTCGTGGTGATGGCCGAAATCACGTTCATCCTTTTCCAGTGTGTCACTGCAATTTACACCGCATCGCACCAGGGGGCCATTTCGCAATTGTCCTTTTCCAGTGGGGCACCGCGAAGCAAGCTTCCAGAGGTGCAATGCGATAGCACTGCATTGCACAGTAGGGTAAAATGGGGATTGTCAGTTTTCCAGTGGCCTGACGTGATTGCAACGCATCGCACCGGAGCCAAAAATTGGGATTTTCAGCTTTTGTGATTTAAATTCCAGGGACCGTTTGGTCTTTTCCCATATCCCCAAATCCATCCAAACATGGGATTTAAGTCCAAATAGAGCATTATTTGCTCATTATTTCACAATTCTCTCAAAAAATTAAAGTAGCTCTCTTTCAAGAACAAAAACCCTAGCCTTCCAAGTTCAAGATCAAAACTCAAAAATTCACTATCAATTCTCATGAATTCATCAACCCAGGTATGTTAAGTGATCATCTATGGGTTCCTTTTAACCATGGAGTCCAAATATCCAATTCTAAATTCAAGTTGGGATCTTTACAATTTTTTCATGATTTTTAATTGTGATTTTAACCATGAATTCCCATGAATTGTAATTCTACACCATGTTTACATGAAATTGTCGTTGTTATTAAACCCCACATGTTTTAATGATGTTATTCACTGATTTAATTCATAGATGTTGAAATCATGTTATTACTACAAGATTTAGATTAATCTCATGCTTAGCTTACACTACGAATATCAAGTGTTTGATGAAATGCCTACAAGAATGAATTTTGAATAAATGCTTTCATATTATGTGCTCAAAGCTTTAGTACTATTTTTCTATTATTGCTATTGAGTCCTGGGGGTTGTGAATACCCAAAAACTTAGCTGTTTACTTAGTCTCAATATCTTCAGAATATGTTATGAGCATTATCAGTTCAGCCATTCACCATAATCAGTTAAACTTAGAACAATTTAGTATCCCGAGTCAATTCAGTTGGGAGTAGGATTTAGCACTAAGTCAGTTCAGGGATGGCGGCTTTCCCAAAAAATACGCAGAGTTGTTAGCAGCAGTTCTTGTACTCCAGAACTACGTAGCCAGCATATGATATGAGGAGTCACCCGTCAGTTTAGGCTTGACTACCTCACAGGGGTCACCCATCAATTTAAGCTTGACACGCTTAGTCTTTCGGGAAAGTACATCAGTGGATCCACACAACCAGTGTTAGTACCTATGGCACGGTACTGACACCCTTCCAACTGGGGTCACAGGTTGAACCCAATTTGCTCATTGGTGCATGTCGGGTAGGTGATAGCTCCCACAGTCTCAGTTCAGTATTCAGTATACTTCAGTTCAATCTTGTATTGACCATAACATACAGATATCGGTTATTCAGTTATCAGATTTTAGTATTTCAGTTTACAAATTATATTTAGAACATGTTTTATGCTTGGTTATGCATTCTTACTATTTATAGATTTCATGCATTCTATTTAGTACTTCACGCTATTCATTCAGTCAGTTATTACTCTTGTACATGAAACCATGCATATCCGCCAACCTCATTTAGCATACCAGTACATTCAAAGTACTGATCACATACTTTTTTCTTGCGCTATGATGTATCATATCATAGGTTCGGATGCTCAGTTCCCGAATCACGTATAGACCTTCCAGATTATCAGCCGTAGTAGTGGCGAGTCTTTATTTTTCTGGACAGACTATATTTATTTTCATGCTTTCAATTCAGTAGTTAGATGGAGTTAGTTGGGGCCTGTCCCATCAAATTTTATTCAGTTTATAGAGGCTTTTCAGTTTAGTACAGACAATCTGTCAGTTTTGTTATTATTTTATTAGTTCCAGACAGTTGTTTCTAGCAGTTGTTTCCATATTCATGATCCAATATTGTTTTCAGTTATTTAAAACCTCATGACTTATCAGTTGTTTTTAGACATATGTTATTATATTATTCAATTCTCACAGCAGGTACCAGCTCATGGGTTACCTTGTGGTTTCTCAGAACCGTTAGCACCGTGTGGCACCCAGGGTGTACTCTCGGGGCGTTACAAAAATTTGCACATGTATGTTTCAAAATAAATAACTAAGTGAATGCTTTGGATTCACAGTCATGGATTGGTATAAGTGATGTATTGAGAAGCCCCTGCCACCGCCGACCAAGCTGAATCTCATGGTTTTAGGCAATGTTTCTCAGATGACTCCCACTCCCTCTACAAAAATTGGTATATTACTCCGCTCAGATGTTTTATGGCTGAAATTTATATGCATGTACACATAGATGCTAAATATTCTCGTATTTCTTACTATCGGATAAGAGAAAAATATAGGTCGCATTCAAAATAGGCGTCGAGAGATTACCGGGGCTGATGATCGGTAACTATAACCTATTACATAAGATAGTGGAGTTTCTACTTTTAAAATACCTGCATTTTTGTAACAGATTCCGAAACAAATGGTAGTTACTTCTTGCTGCTTTCAGGAACCCTCAGTTTCTCCTCACTTTATGGAATGACTTCGAAGGAAGAGTACCCAATCATCCTTGGAAGGAACATATGGTGTGTTAGGGTTTTTGCCGTGATTTTCTTACCAAAATTAAGTTTTACTTTTTCTTAGAAGGAAAATAAAAGTAGCCATAAATACTTTTACTTTTCCTGAAAGGAAAATATAAAACTTTTTCATATTTGGCAAACCTCTTTCTTAGAAGAAAGGTTTTGGAACTCTATAAATAGATGACCCCCTTCTCATACCATAACACAATAGCTTCCATAATGTAGTCGTTATAAGAGTCTGGTTTAGGGGGAGATTTATCCCATAGGTTTATGTTTTTTCATAGATTTTATTTTTTTAATATTGTTTTTAATATGTAGGTCGTTTGACCGAATCATATTAATAATATGTCTTTTTAATATATGTTTTATTTGTCATCTGAATTATCACTACAACAAATTTGATTATTTGGAATGAATTATTTTGTCACTTATAAGTCATATTTCGGCGCAAAAGATTTAGTGTGACGAAAAAGATTTCGTCAATCAATTGTCTCTAAAAGTGGGTCGCCAAAAGTAGACAAAGACGATTTAGTGCTTCGTCGCTAAAAAAATTAAATTAGCTACAAAAAAAAATCGTCCCCAAATGTGTAACATTTATAACGAATCTGTTGTCATAAAAATGTAATTTTTTTTATAGTTGATGGTAAGCTTTTGTCACTAAAAAGTTATCAATACCGAAAATTTTTAACCGTCCCTGATTATTTAGTTCAATCAGCGACGATACCAATTGTCGCTAGAGTTACATATATTTCGTGGCTGAACAAATGTATTTTCGTCACTATTGACAACTTTTTGTATACAACAAAAATTTTCGTCCTTAAATGTATGAATTAGTGACAAATTAATTATTATAATAAAGATTAATAATTTTGTAGTTAAATCTACCATTTGTCACTAAAAATAGTATTTTTTTTACCGACAATGTAGAATCGTCACAAAATTATTATGATTACTGACAATTATGATTGTCATAAAATACAAAATTAATTTGTATCAAATAAAAAGGAAGATACTGAGACAAATACATATGTCACTAAATATAGTCAAACTTATGACAAACTAGTTTATTTCGTGACGAAAATATTTGTCTTGAAAAGTCTAATTTAATCGTTGCTAAAAGTTATCTTTGATAATAAAATCTTTTGTCACAAATTACAAGAAATCGCTTAATTATTTCATATTGATATTATTTTTTAAATTAGAATTGAATAAATCAAAAATAAAATTATAAAACATGTCAGATTGATAAAATTCACCCACAATCATACAATTAAAAAAACTAAAATTGTACTAAGGAAAATATCTCCTCACAGTTCAAAGAAAAGTAAAACTAGTCCAACACAAAGGAAACTAACTGAAATATAGTACTAAATATTACTTCTATCCTAAACTAAGGTAGATATGTAGAGGCTTCTTCGAAAGTACCAATAACATGTTGAGCTTGCAATTAGTCTTCATTCAACTCACTTTTACACCTGTGGAAAAGAGAAGAAAATTAAGATTGATGATGATTCTTTCAGGTTTGATAGTTAAAATGACTCTACATGCTACTTCTTCTCCAAGCCACAACTAGAATCCATTAAACATGTAATTATGAAAAGCGAGGCTACCCAGAAACTAGATAAATACTATCCAGTAAACACATCAAACTTCTATAACAACAACAATAACATACTCGGTGCATTCCCACAAAGTGAGGTTTGGAGAGGGTAACTGTACGTAGTCCATACCACTACCTTAAACGAATTATACAACAACATAGCCAGTGTATCCCCACATAGTGGGGTATGAGGAGGATAATGTGTACACACTGCACACCACTACCTCGAATGAAGTAGAGAGATTGTTTTCAATAAACCCTGACTCAGGATAGATAATAGTATAACAAATAAAACATAAATGCACACAACAACGGTACAACACACTTCTAGCTAATACAAGTCAGAGAAGTTTCAGTTATTCAGTAGTACTTTAATAAGAAAACAAAACTAAGTAGAACTAATACAATCTATTATAAATATCCCGACAACTTATCAGAACCTCGTAATTGTCTGTTTAAACCCGTGAGACAAGATATATTGGCAAGCAAATAGGAACATATAATAACAAACATCGAAATATTCCTATAGACATGTTTTCTAAAGGCGTTCACAACGTGATGTAGTCAACAGACACAGAGAATGAAAATTACATCATTTCGAGAACTTACCAGTGAACAACAGTAAAAGAGATAATAAGAATAATAAAGTCCAAGCACTTGTAACGGTGAAATATGGAAGATGTTTTCAGTAAGCCTTGAAGGAAAATTGAAGAACCATCAAAATATATAATTGCCTTGTATTAAAATAGACAATAATTCTTTTTGTTTTTGTTTAGTTTAGAGAGTAGTAATTGTCATTCAAGAGCTATCCCTCCAATGAAAAGAAGGGTGGTTTATACAGTAATACGGATACAGTAGCACAAAAGGAAAAAGTATATTATAAAAAAAATCACTTTCGGAAATTAAAGAAAAAATATATCAAGAATCAATTAGGAGAAAGCTCAATCCCTTTAATGCCGTATTTACCATAAAAAAATCACATTATCAAGGCAGGCAACAGTTGGTATACATTTAATTTGCTGAAAAAAAAACTAAAAATAGAATCAATCAATTATTTAATGTTTTACTATAAATAGATGAGGAAAATAAGGTGCAAATTTAAAAGAGAAGAGATAATAATAATAGCAACATGTATCAACACTAGTATTTAGCATATATATTAAAAATTGATTTACAAATCATAAGGCAACTAATCACAAAAATCAAACTAAATCCATTCCACCAATCTACTAAATCAATTTAGTACTTTCATTTAGGAATAAGCATAATCAATATTTTACCATAAAAGAAGATTCAAATTTCAGTCAATATCAATTAAATCAAACGTAATACAAGTATAACATCTTTTGAGAACAAGCAGAGATAAACACGTAATTAAATGGATTGAATCTACATTCAAAGTCAGATATCACAAACTTTAGATCTAACAGATTAATTTAGGTAATTTGCACCCAAAGAAGAAAAAGAACATGCAAATTAAACCAAAGAAAACAATCATGCAATTAAAGGATTGAGGAATCAAATCGTATAATAGTAGGGTTCACCAAAAGGGACCTCACCGGTCCTCAATTTAGATGAGAACGTGATCGGTGAGAAGAGGGGGAGGATAAATCGCGGCTGGGGCTGCGTTGCTGGTTCACGATTGCTGGAGGCGGCCACAGCGATGACGGAGCGGCAGAGGACAGGAGGCGGGATACCGCTGCTGTTGTTGGCAGCGTCGATTGGGTCTAGTTCCATCGTCTGGAGTGGAAGCGGGCTGATATTAATGTTCGTTCGAGAGGAGCTTAGCCGGTTTTCTTGCCAACAGATGCGACTGGTGGCGCCGGCTGGGAGGCGCTGATTTTGGTTGTCCGACGGCGGGATTGGTGGTTGGAGCGGTTTTTCCTTGGTTTTCCCGGTGGCTGATGATGGAGAGGGGAGGGCGACATGGTGGATGGTTTGTTCGCCAGCCATTAGTGGCGGTTGACTCTATTGATGCTGCCTCGGATTCGTCGGTCATCAATTCCGATGAGTCATTGATGAGAGTGAGAGACGGAAGAGAGTGGGAGGAAGGAGGCCAGATTTTTCTCCAACCCATGGTGGTTGGCCGGAGGAGGAATCCATGGTTATGGTATAGAGATAAGTGAGGCTAGAGAGAAGGCCGAGAAAGAGAAAAGGTAGAGAGAGAGAGCGCGCTAAGAGAGGCGGATGTTTTTGTGTAATGAGGAAGTAGGGTTTGAGTGTTTTTTAAGATGGATAGAGTGAGTGATATGATCTCAGTCGTTGGATCAAAATTGATCCACGACTGAGATTAAAAGGATTATAAAAACAGAAAATGAATTGAAATGGAGTAAAATGTAACTAAAATTGTAATAAATTGGGTAAAATTAGGCTACAATTGTCATAAATCAAATAAAAAAAGGCTAGCATTTAAATGAACTAGGAAATTGAATTGAATTAGGCTACAATTTAACAGATGTAATAATAAAGAAAAAGGGTGTCGAGGTTAAAATAAATTACGCATTTAAAATTAATGTTACGTAAAAATTGTCATTTAAGATTATCGTTAATAATAATAATAATAATAATAATAATAATAATAAGCAATGTATTTATAAATTGTAAGTGCGCATATTTTGTGAAAAAATAATTTAATAAATATTAATAAAATTATGTAAAATATTGTATCTAAATTAATAAATTGTAAAAAAATGACATAAAAAATTAATAAAATAATTTGTACATTTTAAAACATGAATGTGACACGTCAAAAATCTGTTTGATGTAGGAAAAAGGTGTAAAAAATACTAACATTTAAAAAATAATAATTTTGCTAAAATAACAGCCTAAATGTAGTATCGGGAGGTCAAAATTGGGTGTCAACAATCATTGGGCCTAAAGGCTCCTTTTCCTATTTTAAAATGGGGTTTCCACAAGGGTAGACCGGTAGAGAACAAAGTGAGTGAAGAGAAATCTTTAGTTGGTTCTTAAGAGTCGAGAGTGGAGTCATATAAGCAAACTGATAAGCAAATAGGAAGGCGTCTAATTGTGCCCAACACATTTATCCATACCCAGATGGGAGGTGAAAGTACATGAGTCGGACAATTTCTTTTCAATTAAACAAATTTGAATGCACAATATTCATACTCGCTAAGACCATCTTGAAAATTCCTTTGACAACTTAAAATCATTCAAGCTAGAAACCTAAGAGCTATATCAATCGATTGATATAATCCACGTGTATGTGATGGAACTGGATACTAGTTACCATCCATGAAACCCCAACCCAGGGACTAGTGCACCACAAAGGAAAAAAAATGAAAATGGAAAATAAAACAGGAAGTGTTTTAGGATATATCTAAACTATAGCATGTCTCATCTATAATTTTCCCACGTAAATAGAAATCTATGATCAAGTAATTATAAATTTTAAAAAGAGAAATCAGAAGTTCTTTGACTCAACACTTCGATGGCAACAAGGGAACGTGAATGGAAATGACTAGTTCAAAGAGCCATTTCTTCTATCTTCTGCACAGCGGGACACACTTGTTGCCTGCCAGCAGGTAGATTAATTGGCGCAATAGGAGAAGTTGTAGCAGGCTAAAGGAGATGTTCCTCCCATTCAGCCCCCTAGCCTATTGATCTGCAGCTAGCAAGAAGGACTCCCAGTGTAGGGGAGAGTTTATACAAGATTTGCGAATGATACACCTGAGGATGAAAAGACATTTCAACTATTTTCGGGTTCGAGCATGTTGGTATCTCCATCACAGCCATAGCTACACCAAGGAGAATTTGTTAACTCAAGCAAGTGTGGATAGATCTAGAATTAGCAGAAGGAGCTTACTTGGTCATGTATTTACAGCCAAGGGGTCAAACCCTCATTCAGCACCAAAAAGCAACTCCAAATTCCAACACCGGAGATGAACATATCATGAACACATAACCAAAAGATGACGATCTTATAGTTATACCTATGAATTACTTCGTATCCAATAATTACACTATTCAACTACCAAATCAAAGTCGTAATTATTTTTTGTGATAAAATTTTATTGTGATTAATTGCAGGTTAAACAGTGACGATAATATCATCGTTGCTAATTGTTTGAATAATTAGTTACAAAAACTATTATAACAATTAAATATAAAATTTTGTGGCTAAACTTACAATATGATAGCTTCAAACTTTAATTAATTAGTTGATCATATTCAACGTCGGTCTACTTAAAATGTTTCTCACATGTACAAGATTAACACACTGACTTTATACCTTCCGAAAAATTCATTCAATAAGTTCACTTCAACCTTCACACAATTAGATCGAGTCTTGTTTTTTTATAGCTATATCAATATACAATTAATTTTCTATAATCATAAACAAAAATAGCCAAAGATCAATTTATATTTAGCTATGAAATTTTTTCGTAGAAAAAACTAACTAAATTATTCAGCTACAAATTCCAAATCATCACTACTTAACGATGACATATTTTGTGACAAAATTATGTTGTCACTGAATCATAGATTAATTAGAGACAATAAAATAAGTGTCACTAATTGTTTATAGTATTAGTGACAAAAATTGAGGTCACAATTAAGTATCAAATTTTGCAGCTAAAACTTACAATATTTAACTACGAACTCTAATTTGTCGCTATTGCGATAACTTATTTTTTATGATGATTTTTTTTTTGTGTCTAAAATTATAACTAATTCAAGACAAAAAATAGTTTGTCACGAATTGAATCCATTATTAGAGATAATAAAATGATCGTCACTAATTGTTTATAGTATTAGTGACAAAAATTGAGGTCACAATTAAATATCAAATTTTGTAGCTAAAACTTACAATATTTAACTACAAACTCTAATTTGTCGCTGTTGCGATAACTTATTTTTTATGTCGATTTTTTTTTTTGTGTCTAAAATTATAACTAATTCAAGACAAAAAATAGTTTGTCACAAATTGGATCCATTATTGGTGATAAAAAAGGGTGTCACTGAAAACTTAAAATTCGTCACTAATGGTACTCAATAAAATGGCGCCAACATATTTTTTGGTGGGAAACTTTAGAGGACAAAACTTTGCTACGAAATTTTACGTTTGGTCACTAAAAGTATGTGCTTCATATATTTAGATATGAAATGTAATTTTTGTCATAAAAGCTGAACAATTAGTGATGAATTTCATCTCGTAGCTAATAATTTCATAGCTATATATCAATTTTATTGTAGTGATATATATTATCACCGTTGATTTGCAAACTTTAAGCTTCCCCATGACGCCTTCTCGATTTCGAACCCAACAAGTGGAATCAAAGCCTATGGTTCAAAGATCTGATGGTTCAATTGAGGATACTTTAAGGTCAAAGTTGCAACCAATTTGATGATAATAAAGATATATGTCCAAAAACTACATGTGGAGATGATTTTTAATTATATTTTCAACAATCTTGCTGTCACATATTTGAAAATAAAGTTCACTTTTAAACCTGCAAAAGGACTCCAATATTTTTTAACCCAAAAATTGCTCATATACTTTTAACCCAAGCTCCATTTTTAAACATGCCAAACAACAGTGGTGAAGACTATGTGAAACACAAGGACCAAAGATCTGAAGAAGGTGGATATTAGGAAGAAAATCAAGCCAAAAAGGGGAGATTTGTTAGGGTTTTTACCTTGATTTTCTTATCAAAATTAAGTTTTACTTTTTCTTAGAAGGAAAATAAAAGTAACCATAAATACTTTTACTTTTCCTGAAAGGGAAAAGTTTTTCATATTTGGCAAACCTCTTTCTTAGAGCAAAGGTTTTCGAACTCGATAAATAGATGCCCCCTTCTCATACCATAACACAATAGCATCCACAATGTAGTCGTTAAAAGAGTCTGGTTTAGGGGGAGATTTCTCGCATAGGTTTATGTTTTTCCATATGTTTTATTTTTTCAATATTGTTTTTAATATGTAGGTCGTTTGACCGAATCATATTAATAATATATCTTTTTAATATATGTTTTATTTGTCATCTGAATTATCACCATTGATTTGCAAACTTTAAGCTTCTGCATGACGCCCTCTCGATTTCGAACCCAACATGGTGTAATGTACAAGGCTCATGATCGTGTAACTAATGAAATTATTGAACTAAAATAAAGAAGGATGGAGCAGGAAGTTATTTTAATTTTCATTTCGTTTTCTGGTCTTGGTACTGTTCCTTTTTACCAATTTGTAAAATTTTCTCTTAAATACCAATCTTCTGTGAATGTAGGAGTCCCTAATGAAGAGAATCTTTCCCATGCATCTTAATTTGTGCGGCAAAGAATGGATCTTGCAGTTGAAGTTTGTTACTAATATGTTGAAATTTCCCGTGCATCGTTTTCAACGTTACACAAAAATTATTATCTTGTTGAACATAACTGCCTTTCCATTTCCATTGGTTTGTAAATTAATATGTTGAGTCTGTGCTTAGCACGGGCCTTACCCATCTAATATATGTATAAAGGGATACTCCGAATTCCTCAAATACTAACAAATTAAGCGTCTGGATTGGAATTGAACCAACAGATAGAAAAGCTACTTTCAAGAGGTCAATCAGCTACTACTGGGGTTTTTAGCGCTTCTCCTCACTCCCTTGTCAAATGGGAGTCAATGGATACCCTTTCGCTGAAATATTATATTATATATATATTCCATATATTGTCATCTTAATTTCTCAGTGTTTTTTACTTCTTTATATTTAATTTCCTTAATTAAGATCCTGAGTTCGTCTTTGAATCTCGGGATGCTTCAGCTTCGAGATGGAGATACCTAACACTAACACTGTTAATTAAGAATTGCCAAGATATACATGTACCGCGGCACAAATTTCATGAATAGTTTCATTCAAGATCATGACAAAGGACATTAACTTACTATCATTTGTCTTTGATCATGCCACTAACACAATGTTTTTGAACCCTTTTTTCATATATTGCTTTATAACAAAGATAAATGTGTGCAACCTCTTACCATGTATGGGCTTGAAATATTTTTCTTCTGCACCATTGATCATAAGAAAGGTGTAATAGTTGTTGCAAAAGTAGAGATGCTGCACCTAATCTTAAGAATGTAGATAAACCTACAAGTTACAGTTCTGCCAGTTGACTAGTCTAGAGAAGACATGGCCATTGATGCCACTCAAAACAAAAGAATAAGTAGTATTCTGCCATCGAACTAGGCACTCTGATTTAATAAAAAAGTTTTATATTATCGTTTTCTGAGTCATATGAAATAACCTTATCACCTACAAGTAAGCAAAAGATGTGAAGATTAACAGATTGAATATTTGTTGAGAAACTACAAAGGAGAAGACCGGTGGTAGTCCACACATTAGTCTCAGAAGAGAAGCTTTCAATTGTTACACTCGAATGAAGATCAAATGATATTTCATAATGAACTATTGTAGAGGAGATCACATCACATTTGATACCAACAAAAGTTCGTGGTTTAGATGGATCAACAATACACCAGGGGCGGCCAAAATCAAACGGAAGTTTTACGTTTTTAAGAAAAAATAATTATTTTTATAAAGTCTGTTTTTAAAATTATATAATCAATTTCTTCTAATAATTTTTTTTAATTAATAATTCAATGCATTAATTTCTTGACACATAGTATTCTGGACTAGATATATCAAACTCCATCTAAATTCTTTCTTTTATAAAAAAATTATTTTTTCTATAAATAGTATTTAATATATTTTTTAAAATTTAAAATTTATTATTACTAAAAAAAATGAGCCCTCAAATTTTGGGGGTCTTAGGCTGCCGCCTTATTTCCCAAAGGGTTGAGACACCCCTGCAATACACTTTCGCCAATTCTAACACACACATACAAACCTTGCAAGAGATGATTGGAAACTATGTGATTAATTTATCGCTTTATTTTTTAAACTTGACAAATAAAGTGGACGGAGACTGTGGATGCATTTAATTTGGTACAATCATTTTTTAAATTTTTTTATATGAGCCGATAGAAATAGTTTATGATGTGTAAATCTATTCCGCACATCCTTAATTAATTAAGTATATCTAAAATTCATTGTATCGTTGAAGAAAAAGAAGATAGAAAACACTGGAACTTAGATGTGATAAAAGACTTATTAAATATTAAATAAAGTACAAAGAAAGAAAATAATACAAATTATGGCAATTAAACTTGTAAACTTGTTCCTTCTCTTATCTCTCATAAAAATAGCTAAAACTCCTTCTTGTACAGTGATTTTCAATAACTACAAAACTTAACTATTGCTCCTGGTGCGTCCTCTTCCTTTTTTTCATTCCAAATAATCTGCCAACATTTTCTATAGTGTTGTCTTTTATACCAGCTTCTAGTTTTCTCTTTTCATAATCCCATAATAAAGCTCCATACCTTATGCGAACATAACCAATGTCAATCTATTTAGGAATATCTCTACCATGAATGACATATTCAGCAAACGCACAAATAAATGCTCCACAATCACTATGATATATATTACGTGAATATATGGAAAACAACAAAAAAAGAAGTGAAATGAACATTTAAAAAATAAATGCAATAAGATACCATTGAATTTGTTGTGGCAGCTCATAAACCATTTTTATCGGCAGAGTGTCATTTCCAGATTTGTCAATGCCCTTCTCAAGATAGAAATTGACCTTTTTCAGAAAATATGGTATCAATGTTTGGTAAGGTAACATCACTTTTTGAACAACTTTATCACTGCGCCTGTTACGGTTGAAGTCGTATACATATATGTACCAATCAGTAAAGTCAAAAACTCCCAAAATCCAGTGTCCAAGTTCAGATTTTTCTCGTGGAACATAAACTACAAATAAAAAGTTTATGAAAGCTTGAATAAAATTGAACAACAACTTATAAACCCACAAGTTAAGTGTTCCGTCCAGATCATGAGAAAAAGCCTTTGATATTGGAGTCATTGCATCTTTTGCAGTTTTTTCCGTCAACTCAAGTGCTCCAAAAATTATTGTTGTTTCATCAGATGTCAAATCCCCTCCTTTTCTAGCCTGTCTTATCAATAAGAAGCAAACAAGTTAAGGCATACAATTAAAGGAACATAATGAATTGAAAACGAGGTTCAACTAGCTACAACACCTAATTTTTGTGAGATGAACTTAGTCGTGTAAGCGGATTGTGTTCATGCATACATACAAAATATTGCATGTCCAGAGATATATTTACACTTCCTTAGATTAGCATTAAAAATTGGGAAATACTAAATAGATTACCTCATTTCCGTGGAAATCCACAAACGTTTTTAGTTCTGCACTTCGTAGAAGGGCATCGTGCCCCTTACCTAACATCCAATCCAAGACCTAAAAGAAAAACCAAGGATGAAGTTCATATCCCTTTTATTTATCAAGCCAACTATAAGATCCTTAACAACAAAAAGTAGCACTGAGAAATTCTCTTAAATTACTACATGAGGTTTCTGCTTTTTTTCTCAATTCTAAAGATGAATATCCGTGTATCTTAATAAAGAAAATGATGGATATTTTACATTTCAAGTTATTAGCATGAGAAGTTTCTCATTTATAGTAATAACAAAAAATAAATAGAGATAGAAAAATGGAGTAACTATGATATTATTACTAATTTTTTCCTTCCGTTCGGATTTACTTGTCACTATTTTCCTAATTTGATTTTCATTTTTACTCATCATTTTTGACAAATCAAGAAAAAACAAAATAAAAAATTTCATGTTTTACCCTTAGCATTAATTACTTATTCTCGAAATCATTTCCAATACCTATTACTAAACATCAATTGATAGTGGTAATATTGTAAAGTCACTATACCAATCATTGTTTTCTTAATAGTTTTGCCACATCAAAATGTGACAAGTAAATCCAAACGGAGGGAGAACATAACCAAGGAACTCCTCCATTCAACTTTATGTTGCATTCTTTCCATTTCTTTCCAAGCTACAGAAAAGGAACAAAGCATACAAATTAACCACCATAGCGTATATGAGTACAGATCATGGGTTCATGTAGTTTTATTTCTTAAACCCTGTCATCTAACTCAGATTGAAAGTACAAGGTGGCAACCGAACACACAGCTGGTGAGATCTCTCTCTCTCTGGTAGCCAAACATGAAAACTTAACAACTCTACATGAGTAAATTATAGAATGTGATTGTTGTGCTTTATACCTTACTAATTGGATAAGCAATGGGGGAAGAATAACCAGAGAAAAAGATGAAAAAGAGGTGCTACAGTGGATCTAACTATCAATCCATAGCGAGTATAGATTGATCGAGGAATTATCTGCAAATGTAAAAATGACGAACCTAGTTAGAGGACAAGAGCCGAGAAAATTCCATAACTAACAAACTGAAAGGTTAAGTTGATGAATATAATAGACCACCTCTCTGAACATGAGAATTAGTTTAACAGATACCAGTATTACTGTCCACGATGGTACAAACTTGTCCAAGAATATAGGAAGAGACTACAACGAAAAAGGAGAAAAGTAATATATAGGAGAAAAGTAATAAATAAGTTGACAGGGGTAATAAAAGAATAAATATTTCCAAATAAGTATTGGAACACAAACCTCCATTGCTAAGGAGTTACCGATCAAGAGTGTGCAAAGCAATAGATGTTGGTTTTTTACCACCGGAAGTATTTTAGTTGTAAAAGAAATGAAGAATACTTTAAAAGGTCGATCAAAGCAGACATAGGTACAACTCAAACGGTGCACAACACTGCTTCTCTTCTAACATATCCCACTATAAGACCAATTCTAGTATGGGTGGTTATTGATACAATTGTAGACCCATGTTACGTAAAGTGGCTTAACTTTTGTAATTGTGCATTCTAGGTATAAGAAGAATCGTGTACCTTTTTCTCTTACTCTTTAAACTATTCAAATACCTTTGCTTGGGTACATAATCAATGCATCATTCCTTTACTGTAAGTTTAATTCCACTATTTACTTTGCAATAAACCACATCAAAGCATTTCTAGACAGTTTATTCTGTTTCAAAGGAAAAATTCACTCTCTTTTACTTACTCGTGATTTATAGACACCTTGCCTAAGTCAACATTCAACCTTTTCCAGAATTCCTTTGATATTTTGGTTTAGCCAATTCTATACATATATTTACCCAACTGATACATGTCAAATGACCACCTTAATTTTTGAAGATATGATTGGAGGTCATCATTTAAAGGCTCAATACTTGGTCACCCCGAGGGAACGAGAATATGCAAGGAAGACTCGTTTTGAGCACAAACAAGGTCGTGTTTGGATGATTTCTTGGAGAATCGAAACTTGAGGGCTCACGGTTTTGGACAACTCTTAATGGGTCATGATTTGGTTATCTTCATTAAGATTATTTTGGTCAATTCATTGGGTCTAAATGCACTCCAGGGCCACCCCGCCCTTTAAGGGCATTGTTGTCATTTTGCCTTGTCTTGTAATAGAATAAAAATAGAACATTTTAGGTATTTTTCTCTTTAGTTGTTCATTGATGTAAGACTTGAAACATGAAACACCTTTAGTTGTAGGGATTTGAATAGCCACCACACCAAAATGAGGGCAACAAGTGTGAATATCACTTATGTTGCAATGTTGGCCTGAGACGTTGGTGTTTAGAGGAGGTAAAGTTCCTCTTGTGTCAATGTAGGAGTTAGGTTAACCATTGTGTGTAGTGTTAAGGGTCCAAGATTACCATATTCTTGGATTCTTAAGATTATACCAACCAAGGTCTAACTATCTATCCATTTTGTTTATGTTGTAATCATTTGTTTGTGTTCCTGTAATTCAAATCCGTGACTTGTTGTTCTTGTTTCATTGTTGTTTTTCTTCATTTTTTTGTTGTTATCTGTTTTTAGGTTATAAATACATCAATACATTGTGTTCTTGTTGTTGTTTATTGAATCCGAGTGTGGTCTTCAAAAGGATCCTCAGATCTTTGATCTTGTGGACTGATTTTGAAGTGTGTTTCGTGTTGTCCTTATAATTCTTGTATCACCAGCTGAACGATTTAAAAGAAAAAGTCTGACTAGAGCATAGAATACGCAAGAGGAAATAGAACTCCAAGAATTGAACACATAGAAAAGTTTATAGCTTTACACCAAAGTTACATAGTAGCAGCTAGATATTTAGCTAATCAACTACTGAAAAAACATCATTAAAGGGGTGGAGGACAAAGTTTCATCATCTTCAGTGTATACATAACAAAGAGAATTTTTAACCTTGTATATACATATACAATATGAATTTTTGACAAAGGGGTCCCAACTGACCCCTTCTAGCTGCACAATGTAGGGGTACATACACTCAATCCTCCCAGACCCCACTTGTGTCTTGTTGAATTACACTTGGTATGTTGTTGTTGGTCCAAATGACCCCCTTTCGCCCCTCTAATTACACATCTGGCTATACTAGTGAATAGAAAAGTTACAACTTTACACCAAAGTTACAAAGGTAGCAGGTAGATATTAGCCAATCCAAACTACTGACCAGTATTAGTGGAAGTTGGATATTCATGAAGGGTATTCATCATCTACAATATACAGATAAAAACAGTTTTTGACCTTATAATATGACATATGAATTTTTGCCAATGCACAACCTCTACTTAACTCTGCCCCTAACTCTACTAATGAAGTAAATGGCAAGAATAAAGGATAAGACATCAAACTTCCATGAAAAACAAACAAACAAACAATAAAAATCCAAACCAATAAACTTTAGCACTTCTTAATAAACCCGAAAAAAACTACTGATCAACATTAGCAGAAGATGAATTTTTACCAAGACGTTCATCGTCTACAAAATACACATATTTTTTTTAAGCTTGTATCCAAAGAACCAGAATAAATATAACCATTACAAACAACCAAACAAGAAATACTGTCAGTATGTTTGACCTATAAGAAGAAATGGAGGAACAAAACAAAGGACAAGTCAAAAGCACATTACAAATATAGATTAGGATAGCAAGTGATAATACTGTGTCATTCAAAGGTCGACCATAAGTTGCAAGTGAATAAAACCGCTCATTCGAATCCACAGCACAAGAGCCAAACATTAAACATTCAGGCAGCACATCTTTAAGAAATGAGAGATCTGTGGGTCGAAGCTTTCTTTCCTACACGTGCCATTGATGAATCCCAATTGTTTCTTCCAAGTATGGCAATTCTCATCGATTCAATCCACACAATAGTTTTTAGATCTCGCTAATTGAATAAAAATCAACATAACTCCAAACAGATCTGATGCATTCAGATACAATTGATGATTATGACTCAATTTCTTGGGCAATTCATTATCTATCACCACCACCACCACTGTTTCTCCTACTAGCTTTCTTAATTTTTCTCCTCAACTATCTTAACTTAGAGCATATCAATAGTCAATAGCTCTTATACCATGATGTAAAAGAGGGATCAAGAGAAAGAGGAGAAATGAGGATAATCTCCAAGGTGAACCAAGTCGTGATCCAATGGTTGATGATCAATATCGTGAGTCTATTTGATTGAAATCGGATGAAGAGAATGAATATTTGAGAAATGAGGAAAAAAGATAAACAACAAGAATGAATATCTGAGAAAAATCTAGGAAAAAAAAAGAGAAATAAAAAAACTCTAAATAGACGTTAAAGACAAATAAATAAAAAAAATAAAAAAAATGAAGAAATAGATAATGGATAAAAAAAATAAAGGTTGAGACAAATAAATTAAAACATGAAAATAAAGTTAAAGGAAAAAATAAAAACTGAAAAAACAGAATAATAAATTTAAAGGAAAAAATAAAAAAGTGTAAAAAAAGTAGAATTATAAAAGTAAAGGAAAAACAAAAAGTGAAAATAATAAAAAATAAAATTTGAGAGATTAATGAGTATGGAAAGTTTAAAAAAATATTTGAGGTGTAGAGGGGAAAAATGATACTTTTAGTATATTAAAAAGTAAGGAAGACTATTCTTCAAAGACATTCTTATTTAGGATCAAATATCTAAACCTACCCATATTTGGGTCTATAGCATGCAATTTCCTATGCATCATTAGTTTGGGCCTGCATAATGAGTTGGAGAACATCCACATTACCCAACTATTCGTTGACTCCGACAACTAAATTTTATCCTTTAACCCCAACGACACCAACTCTACCTGGTTGTATCAAGGAAGAAATTTCTCCGAATTCATTTGTTAGCCTACTGTCTAGTCCTCTTGGGCATCATGCGAGGATAATATGGCATTTCATTCTTACTAAAATTTCAATACTATCCTTGCATGATGTCCAGTGGACTAGATACTAGTGTGTTTGCAAATGAACTCGACCGATAGTATGGTCTTCCTTGATACAACCAGATATAGTCAATGGAGTTGGCTTTAGACGAAAGAAGAGAAAAGAGAGCAAGAAGTTGTACTTGAAAATTTCTAGCTTTCAAGTTGTGTCACAGAAAGCAACTAAAGGGTGAAAAATTAAAGAAGAAAAGAAGGGTTTTTATAGTTAGTATGATATGCTTTTACAAAGATAATATTTGGAAATTTTATAAATAACATTCTATATACTTTGATTTACATTAGATTTTCTCGTAAGTCAAAGTTGTACTTATCAATCTTAACAACCTATCAAAAACGTAATATTCTTAATAAAAAAATCAACATAAAAAAAGGCAAGTGAATTATTGTTATTATTAATTCATTTTTTCCAGTCAACCCATATTGCATAAAAAATTCCGCAAGATGATATGACTAGTAAGTATTAGATTTACAAGATTACCAAGAAAGAATTTTTTTTAAGGAACAAATTATAAGAGAGAAAATGATTAGAAAAACATAAATAACAATCCATTTTAATCTTGTTTTTTGATGTAACTGAAAATCAAGTCGTTTGGAAGTCAAGTAAAAATTGACATTTATTATGACTTTAAGAAAGATCCACAATTGGCGTCCATTAAATTAATATAAGTCATTATCTATTAAACTAACATTACGTGACAGAAAAATGAAAAAGAATTTATGATTTTTTTATTTTAAGTATCAAAAACAGTTGTATTTTTTTTTGAAATATGCGAATTGGGTAGACTGAAAACATATATTTTCTTCGTGTGTATGACACGACCCGAACCGAGGCCCAGATCGACACGGGCATTACAAACCGTGAAGGCCCGAGAGCTAACTGGCAATCATACACACCATTCATATATTTATAAGGAAATGCGGAAAAGATAACAAAACGGAAACATGGTCATCTGATTATATTAAGAAAACAACACGGCATAAGTTCAACAAGACTCAAATCCATCTAACACCTGTCTGCGAAATCTTTACTAACTGAAGGAAAACAATATTTGCTTGAAGATCGGGACAAGGCCCCCGGTCGGACCATAAACCAAAACCAAATGAGATTAACACAAGTGAACAAGACACCTTCCAAAGTAAGGAGGGCTCACCAACTTTGAATGTCCGACAATAATCTACTATTTAGCAAGACCGCTAGACTGGGCCTCAATACCTGAAATATAGAGGGTCAATACAGATGTAGTGGTACGTAGAGCTAGGTGGTACACCCAACAACTCTACAATCCCACGGGCTATAAGGAATCCACCCTTAACTAGGCGGTCAAGCCCCTAGCCCAAGTTTGTCCCAAGGGTTAGAGTTTCTATCTCTAATACGCTAAGGGGCACAAAGCCAACGTATGGTCCCTCTAGGGGACATAATAAACCCACATCGACAAAACACGATTTCCCACAATGAGCCTTTCCACTCAAATGCCTTCTTCGGATAACCACCTAACTCTCTTTAAATCCATTTTTAACTCTTTAAGACATCCATTCTTTGAAATCAAAATATGAAAATCTTACTCTATTATGAAATTCATTTGTTTGGTATCGTCATACCAAAACTTGCAAGTCATATCTCTAAGTCATAAAATATCATGTTACAGTTCTTTCATTCAAAACAATGTTTAGACCACCAAGTCATTCAAACAGTACATGAGGATTTGTATATCGAATTACATGAAACTTATGCAAAGACTCTCTCTTTCAACTCTTAAAACATGTGGTGGTCCATTACTTGTAGAAAAACATGCAACTCTTTAAATCTTCACTTTTCATCTATATTAACAAAAAACACCCTCTCTTAAGTTCATAACCAAAACCAAGTCTTAAACGATAGTAAATATATTTGTATTCATGCTTCTCAATATGCAATTGAATAATTCATGACATATGAAAACAAGAGGCTTTATAACAAGAGAGGGATTATAAATGTTTATGATCTCAATTCAACATTCAAACTCAAAAAGCATACATACTTATATACGAGTACAAATCAAATTTAGGGGAAGGCCTCAAGACCAAAACATTATCTCATTGAAAGAGTTCACAAAGCATACTTTTTAATGTAATTCAAAACCCTTCATATATACATGATTTCTCAACGTTCAAAATATTATAAAAATGATTTCATCATACCCATGTAGTTTAGAAAAACCCACATACCTTAATGATGAAGAATTTGCAAAAAGATTAAACCTTTAAGCTTGATTGCCCAAACCCTAAGTTGTTTTTCTCCTCTTGTGTTTTAGATGATTAACTAATGATTTTCTAGGGTTAAAACGTGTTTTAGGGACTTAAATACGTGTCAAGATGTTTAGGGATGGTTATTGGGTGACAAAAGACCATGTTTCCCTTGAAATACTCAAAAATAGAGTTTCTGCACCACTTAGCCATAGGGTTTGTGGCTCCATATCCATGGAAAACATTGAAGTTTGCGGCACCAAGTCCATGGAAAACATTAGGCTTTGCATCACCAACCTTATTGCCAACCTTTTCCAGTGAGCGTTGGTGATGGTAAGGCGATGTCAAGCCATCGCCTAATCTATAGTTTGCGGCGCCTACTTAGTTTTGAGGTCCTTAAACACCCCCAACACCCCCCAAAATGTCAATACATGATATACCATCACTATTGTGGTCCTAAAGATCATTTTAGAAGCATTAAATGAGTGTTACGACTATAGGGTGTCACAATCATACAACCTGTACGGTGCCTTATTCAAATACTTATAACCTCTTACTCTGGACTCAGATTGATGAACGGTCGGAGGCGTTGGAAATAATACTCGAATGTACTTAACTTGATATGTAGTAGGCCACATGAATATTTATATACTATGAGAAATAGTCACTGGAAGTTGACCCATGCAAAATCGTCAACTAAAAATCAACCGATAGGAAAAGTTTTCAACTCGACTTTGTGTTAGTGGATTTTTGTGACCTAAATTCATATTCAAAGGTATTCAAACACTATAGGATTGATAATCACACATATATTAACAAGGATTCATTGGGTTCTGGTCTATATGTGTAGGAACGACAGTTTAAATTCTAGCCCAAAGGTGCGGGTGTTATATTATCTCCCCCTTGGGATCATTCATCCTCGAATGATGGGTAGTGACTTGTTCAAACTCTAAAAGTATGAAATAATGAAAGTAACCTCGCATTGAACATTTCTCCTCAACAATATATGCAAAGACATCAAAAGAGCTTCATGATAACCCCTATTGAAACGTGTAAGCACAAAGCGTGAGATATAAGAATTGACATAGAGATGACCTTGCACATGATATCTTGGGATCGTAATCATCACGACACATGATGTGAGTTTATTTGGTGACCATAGGTCTTGATTTACATCGGTACAATTGTGAAATGAGAATTTGCAGGAGATAGGAATAAAAACATTCTCTACTTTACAAGATACAAAGAATAGATGTTACACCTAGAAACACTACACATCTATGGCCCAAACCAAAAAATAACATACTTCATTATTTCCAACTTACAATTATCCCATAACACTTCTAACAACGAGAGTTTGAATCCCGCCACATAATACTCCTATGTTGAAGCCTAACTCAGAGAAGAGAGGAGCTAGCTTAAGTTATGGGACCTCATACCCTACATCTCTTTAAGGATATTACTTCACCTTATCATTACCATCAAACACCCTCAGGTCTTAATTCAGGGAGTACTAACCACATAGCACTTTGGTTTGAGTTTTTATCAATCATAATATTCAAGCCTATAATTACTACACCCACTTCATGGATCTCCCCACTAGGAATGGCAAATTCTATCACTATTACCAAGATTTTTTTCCACATATCTCCTTTCTAAATATTTCACTTAACAAAAGTTCATCTCCTTCTTTCCCCCTTCACGTATAACCTTAGCTTAAGAAATTACATCAAAATTTTCACATTGAAGAACATCTACTCCCTTACCTAAGACATTACTAAACTTTCACAACCACCATCACACTAATATACGGAGGGTCATTGAGGAATCCGAGCATAAGCATCATGAATGGGAGTAACACTATTAGACTATAACTTATACTTATTACACTACTCAAGGAGGGACATGAGGTAAAGATACGATATAATCACGAAGTACTTTATATATCAAGTGTCTTGATCATAAGTAGAGAGACACTCTGGCATAAACACAACATAACATGAGTCCTTAGGACAAACCATAGCGAGAAACATAAGTGCTTACATCATGAGTCATATAATATAAGTTTAGGATTCATGAAGTCAACAATTGAGACAAGGACATCTACTCGAAGCTATCGCTTCTCATTTTCAGATCTGAAATAGTCATGAGTTCGCACAACTTTATCATTTTGGGTAATCCCGACATAAAATGAAACAGTAACATTTAGAAAGCATATTTTATTAGAACCAAGAATTTTGTGAGACATGAATTTTTATCGATCATGAGCAACATAACATAGAGCTTGAATATCTGGAATATTAAATTACAGAGGGACATTATTGCTTCTAGTTTGGAGGTCGGAACATGACATGAGTTACATAGAGATCTCAAACCTTAGATATAGGAAAGACTTGAATACATAAGACTTTGGTAGAATGACCTCTTAAATTGGAGTATGAGGGGCTTGCTTGCATAGGAATTGATTTTATCATGATTCTTACTTGAAACTTGACACCACAAGAAAATACGGGAACTATTTAATTCGTCATCTCCCCCTTAGATCAAAGTCACAATCCTAAACTTAAGGACATATCTTCTTATTAAATCTTACAAGAACAACACTCTACACAATGGGGTATCACCATACACATAAATGCTAAACTTTCCCTTTTTAACTATACTCTAAAGGCATTGCTTCCCAAGAACGCTACTCTTAATTTTCACCATCCTCTATAGCAATCAACCTACAACTCCTAGTCTCATGAGCATACCCATCCTCATGCCTTGTCACATAAAAATCCACTCTCCACTACTTAACATTCTAACATTAGACCGTTAATCACATAACTTACATCATAATAAAATCTTTAAGACTATACCAAAGGAACATACTGCCTACTTATAGTTCCTCCATTCATCTCTAAAGAACATCACACAATAACTCCTTAGTCTTCTCCGTACTACGAGATTCGAGAATGAAATCTAGGTACACGTGACACTCGTACACATCACACTTTATCTAACAACATACTACCTCCGGGTTCAACTTATTCTTATATACTCACGCTCTTATACACTTAATGACTCAACCACAATTCATCATTTTAACACTAGTCCTCATGTTCATAAATATCATAATTATCCACTCATTTTTTAACAAGTTGCCAACCTAAGCTATTTCACACCCCATATTAAGCCTACTAATTCATTCCTATAAAACATACATCACTAATCTTAAATTACTATCCTTTTTACCACTACCCACATCTCAAGTTTAAGCCTATAGTCTACAATCAGGGTCGGATCTACATGGAGCCCAGAGGGTTCATCCGAACCCCCTCGGCCAAAAAAATACAATGTGTATGTAGGATCAAATTATTGTTTTAGGTATGAATAACTAGCACTGCACCTCCTAAACAATGTATAGTCTGCAACTCAATGGTAAAAGGGCTCAAAATCTATAACTTTTATTGCTTATTTACTATTTGAGAATATTGTGAGAGTGAATATCACTTACATTTCTTTTAAAATACATACCCGGATGTTACATCTTCACCTGTAATTGTTATTAATGTTTTTTATTTTATTCTTTTTAATTTTTTATTTATAATTTTCAAAATTATCATATTTTATTATTTTATTGTTTAAAAGTATTTTACTTTTATTCATGCAGTGATATTTTAATTGTAATACTAATCGCTTATTGATTATTTTTTTAGAGAGGTAAATTGCATGGTCATATATTTTAAGAAGTTGTGATTCTTTTATTGTTTGAATATTAAGATGCTAGAGTTAATTTGTTTCTCATACTAGCTGTTGTATCGTTGCATTTTGAAGTTTTATTTTCCGTGACCTTTTAATCAATTAATGTGTTTTTTTAGTAATATTTTGTTTTATTATATTGTATTACTATATTATTAATTAAAAAATTTAAAATACATGAAGCTTAATCCCCATGCCTCGAGGCTTTCGGCTCACCCCCTGCTAAGTAAAATGCAATGTCTCCTACACCACCGCCTTTTAAAACACTGATTTAAAGTATGCAATTATTTAATTTCTATTACAATGATTTGATGTGAATAAATAATGGTGGTATATATATATTATATACCCGTGTTTAGTTTTACCTTCCTATGAAAATGATTGCCTGCTTAGGTACCATATAACCTAGACATGACATGTAATAAACTTTTTATTTAGTAAAAGTAGTTTTTTTTAAACAGAAAAAAATATTTTGATGTGAATAATATAATATTTCTAGACAGATTAAAGATATAAGGAATTTATTTTTGATTTAACTAAAAGCAATTGATATTACTTGTAATTACATGTACAAAATTCTGTTTTTTTTTCACTTTTTGATAATGTTGCACGAACTAAAAGTTTCATATTTATATCCGATGATTGTACTATTATGAAGGAGTTAAAATTAAATGTTAATCTCCAAATTAGTTACTCTCTTTAACTAATTTTATCCAACAAACTGTTGGGTTCATAGTAAATGAGAGGTGTGAATGGAAAATGGAGAAAACCAAGTGGAAGAGAAAAATTGAGATCACACCAATATGAAAAGTGTACTCAAAAATAGGAAAGCTTACTAAATTCTCCCACATTGGTGGGAGAAAGAAGCTTTAAAGTGTTTATATTGTGAAACACACTCCCACATGGATAAGTGAGGCAAGGAATAAGATATGCCTCGCGCTATCGTCATTGTCGTTCGCTCGGCTTCGACTTCGGCATAGGAAAATGAGATCTATGTTTTTGGACAAATTTTATTTGATGATCCGAATCTACCAAAATGCAACAGTTGTGTTGTTTCAGAAGGATGCAATCCTTCAGGACACACTGATTCATGGAGAGAGATGACTGTTCAGGAAAAGATGACATCTTTGGATGAACAGACATGAATTTATAGAACATGTGTAACCTTTGACATGAACCATTGCCTCTTTTCAGAAGAGGAGAAGAGGCATGTTATGGCTATAAAAACCTGCTTTCTTCCACAGGTTTTGATACGACAAATTTCTGAATAAAAAATACTCTTTTTCTCTTCAAAAATTCTGTGTGATCATTCAAACTGTTGAGTGCGTTCGACGAGTCTAAATATTTGAGGTACCGCTATATTTGGATTGAAGGCCATTTTATCCTGGGAGAAAAATTCCGCAACCTCGGGTGCAGTGAGGGGAATTATTTCCTTCAGGAAATTCCGTGAATTCGGAAGACTTGGTCTTATTCATTATTGTTTCATCTATTTTCTGAAAAAATAAAATACACCTCTTGGAAAGGTCATTTTGGTCTTGTGTTGAGGGTATTTGATATACTTCATTGTGTTCTTGTTTATACTTGAACTCTAGTTGAAGTTGTTGTTTTGCATATACAGATTCTGCGTACCCGTAGAAGAAAATAACAATCTTAAGGAAATAAGTTTCAGAATCTATATAGCTTGTTTTTGAGGATTAAAGTTTTAACTTTCTACTCCGCCTGAACTTAACTAGTGATTTGAAGTAATAAAAACTTCATTATATCTTAAAGAACATTCGGTTGACAATTGGAAGTCATAAAAACTTCATTGTCAACTAGAAAGAAGAAGAAAAGTTTAAAATTGCTTAACTTTATAAGTAGTATTCTAAAAATACTAAGTATTTTTGTCTTGTGGTGACAGAAAAAATGACAAGCGATAGTCAAATGCAAGATGCGGCAACATCTGCGGGGGCACCTAATATTGCCACATCAAGTCGCACAAATGCTCCGCCTACAATGGCACCGACGGAGAAGCCTGGAAAATTTGCGGGCATTGACTTTAACGATGGCAGCAAAAGATGTTCTTTTACCCCACCACTTTCTGTCTGCAATGGTTCACTAGCGAAGACGCTCTTGAGGTTCCCGAGGAAACCTCGGACAAAGAGCGTTTCGTAATTGTAGAAGCTTGGAAACATTCAGACTTCCTTTGCTGGAATTATATTCTGAGTGGTCTCAAAGACGACCTCTACAATGTTTACAGTGGAACTAAGACATCGAAGGAATTGTGGGGGGGGCACTTGAACGAAAATATAAAACAGAGGATGCGGGAATTATGAAATTCCTTGTTTCATGGTTCCTGGACTTTAAAATGATAGATAACAAATCGATTGTCTCTCAAGTGAAGGAGTTACAAGTCATCATACATGATCTCCTAGTAGAAGGTATATCTTTGAAAAGTACCTTAGTTGAACAAATTCAAAAGGTTCTTAATACTTACATAAACTGTTTTGTAGGTTTGATTATGAATGTTGCATTTCAAGTAGCAGCGATAGTTGAGAAGCTACCACCTTTGTGGAAAGACACCAAAAACTACTTGAAGCATAAACGCAAAGAGATAATTTTTGAAGATCTTATTGTCCGACTGCATATTGAAGAGGATAACAAGGCTGCCGCGAGAAGGTCAAAAGAGAATTCTACAATTAATGGAGCACATATTGTAGAAGATGATCAAAACAATTCTAAGAAAAGGAAGAAAGTTGAATAAGAAAGCAATCAACCCAAGAAGAAATTCAAGGGAAAATGCTTCAATTGTGGCAAGATTGGTCACAAGTCCCCGGATTGTCGTGCCCCGAAGAAAGGCAAGAAAAAGGATCAAGCAAATATGATTGAATCCAACAAAAAATGTGATGATTTGTGTGCTATGTTCTCAGAATGCAACTTGGTGGGGATTCCTCGCGAATGGTAGATGGATTCTGGTGCCACCCACCATGTATGTGCCAACAAAGAGTTGTTTTCATCATTTGCTCCATCTCAAGTAGAAAAAATGATCTACATGGCTAACTCCGCTACTGCTAAGGTGGAAGGAACAGGGAAAGTGTGCTTGAAAATGACTTCGGGAAAGGTCTTGACACTTAACAATGTCTTGTATGTTCCAGAATTATGTAGGAACTTAATTTATGTTTCACTTCTAGATAAGAATGGATTCAAATGTGTAACCATTTCTAGAAAAATTATAATTAGAAAAGGAGAAATTTATGTAGGAAAAGGCTATCTCACCGAGGGCCTTTATAAGATGAATGTAATGACTGTTGAAATAAATAAAAAGATCAAATTCTTCTTATTTTCTTGAGTCTTATTATTTTTGACATGAACGTTTAGGCCATGTTAATTATAAAACGTTACGAAAACTGATTAACTTAGAAGTTTTGCCAAAATTTGAGTGCAATAAATCCAAGTGTCAAACGTGTGTAGAATCAAAGTATGCAAAGCATCCTTATAAGTTCGGTGAAAGGAATTCTAATCCTTTAGACTTAGTACACACTGACATTTGTGATATGAAGTCAACAGCATCACGTGGTGGGAAAAAGTATTTCATAACTTTTATTGACCATTGCAATAGATAATGTTATATCTATTTGCTAAAAAGTAAGGATGAAGCAATAGATGCGTTTAGGCAATATAAAACTAAAGTTGAAAATCAGTTAGATAAAAGACAGAAATGATAGAAGTGATAGGGGTGAAGAATATGAATCCCCCTTCACCGAAATATGTGTAGAGAATGAAATCATCCATCAAACTACGACCCCGTATTCACCTCAATCTAACAGAATAGTGGAAAAGAAAAACCAAACTTTGAAGGAAATGATGAATGCGTTGCTTATAAGTTTAGGTTTACCGCAAAACTTATGGGGGGAGGCTATCCTTACAACCAATCATATACTCAACAGAGTTCCCCATAGTAAGACACAATCAATTCCTTATGAAAAATGGAAAGAAAAGAAATCCAACTTGAAATATTTTAAAGTGTGGGGGTGTCTAGCAAAGGTCCAAATTCCTATGCCTAAAAGGGTTAAGATAGGACCTAAAATGGTAGACTACGTGTTCATAGAATATTGTAAAAGTAGTAAAGCATGTCAATTTTTGGTTCATAAATTTGAACTTCTGGATATTAATGAAAATACGATAATTGAATCAGACAATGCTGAATTCTTTAAAAATATTTACTCGTATAAAATTAGACATGAACAGTCTAGTGGAGGATCTAAAGGACCTCGAGATGAACCAAGTGAGAATGTACATAATGAAGAAAATCCAAGACGTAGTATACGTCAAAGAACGTCTACTTCATTTGGATCGGATTTTGTAACATTTCTCTTAGAAAATGAGCCTCAAACATTTAGGGAAGCGATGACATCTTTAGACTCATCCTTTTGGAAAGAGGCAGTCAATAGTGAGATTGATTCAATCTTAAGCAACCATACATGAGAATTAGTTGATCTTCCTCCCGGAAATAAACCTTTAGGTTCTAAATGGATTTTCAAAAGAAATATGAAAGCGGATGGCACTATTGACAAATACAAGGCAAGACTTGTTGTAAAGGGCTTCAAACAAAAAGAAGGCCTTGATTACTTTGATACATACTCTCCAATAATAAGGATAACATTGATTCAAATGTTAATTGCCTTAGTGTCGGTATATGATCTTTAAATCCATCAAATGGATGTGAAAACCGCTTTCCTAAATGGAGAATTAGAGGAAGAAATATACATGGAAAAGCCTGAGGGTTTTGTGGTTCCAGGAAAGGAAAACAAGGTGTGTAAACTTATCAAGTCATTATATGGACTAAAGTAAGCACCAAAACAATGGCATGCAAAGTTTGACCAAACCATGTTGGCAAATGGATTCAAAATAAATGAATGTGATATATATGTTTATATTAAAGAAACTCCAAATCACCAAGTCATTGTATGTTTATATGTGGATGATATGTTGATCATCAGTAGAGAAATTTCTGACATAGATGCAACAAAACGAATGCTCGAGAGCAAGTTTGATATGAAAGACCTTGGAGTTGTAGATGTAATCTTAGGTATAAGAATCCATCACAGTCTCATTATATCGAAAAGGTATTTGACAAGTTCAAGTATATGGAATTCAGTATTGCCAATACTCCATTGGATGCGAGCTTTGTATTCGAAAGAATGAAGGTGAAAGTGACTTGCAATTGGAGTACTCAAGAGTATTGAGATGTTTAATGTATATAATGAACTGTACACGACCAAACATAGAATGTACTATCAGTAAATTGAGTTGGTACACAAGTAATCCCAACAAAACTCACTGGATGGCAATGAAAATAGTTTGGGGTAACTTAAATACACTCAAGATTATGCTTTGCATTATAATAAATATCTTGCTGTACTTGAAGGATATAGTGATGCAGATTGGATCACCGGATCGAACGAAGTAAAATCCACAAGTGGATATGTATTTACTATCGGTGGAGGAGCAGTATCTTGGAAATCATCCAAACAGACTTGTATTGCTCGCTCTACAATGGAATCTGAATTTATCGCATTGGATAAAGCCGGTGAAGAAGCAGAATGGCTCCGAAATTTCTTAGAAGTTATTCCTTATTGGCCCAAGCCAGTGGAACCAGTATGTATACACTGTGATAGCCAAGCGGCAATACGTAAGGCAGGGAGCATGATGTACAACTATAAATCTCGTCACATACGATGGAAACATAATACCATTAGGAAACTTCTCTCTCGTGGAATTATCACTGTTCACTATGTAAAGTCAAAGGATAATGTGTCGGATCCACCTAAAAAAGGCCTATATATAGAAAGAGTGGAAAGGAATCCAAGGGAATGGATTTAAGGCCTAGGACAAGTCAGCATAATAGTAACTCTACTAGCTTACTGGAGATCCCAAAAGCTAGGTTCAAGGAGATCAAACAAAGTTGTGTTTGAAAGGTTCAACATTGTTAATTACCCAACCCATTCTCATGATGTAGACAATGTATAGTAATCAAGGATAAGACTTAAAGTGAAAAGCCTTTTAATGATTATCTAAATATGGCAGATTTGACCAAATAGTTTAATCTATAGGATTGAATGTTTAGAAATCACCTATGTGAGGGAGAAGTGGAAGCCACTTCAAGGAGAATGTTAGTAAAGGCCTATTCTTTAAGCTCTCACGAAACCAAAACATGTTCATGGCTGAAAAGAATAAAACCGTGAGAACCATAAACGATAAAAGGCTGGTTGTGTGATATATGTTGTCTAGGTGTACATTAAATCCCGAAGGTTCAAAGATATCAAATCTACCGATTGACCGAGTGCATCCGATACATGTTCACTACGGAAAGTTCAAAAGGAAACCCACTTATCCAGATGCAATCAGTCTTTGCTTGATGATCACATACTTGTCAGTAAAACTTTTACGAAAAATTGAGATCATACCAATATGGAAAGTGTACTCAAAAATAGGAAAACTTACTAAATTCTCCCACATTGGTGGGAGAAAGAAGCTTTAAAGTATTAATAATGTGAAACACACTCCCACATGGATAAGTGAGGCAAGGAATAAGAGATGCCCCGCGTCGTCGTCGTCGCTCGCTCGGTTCGACTTCGGATTTGGATTTATCAAATGATCGATCAATGAGATCTATCTTTTTGAACAAATTTTATTTGATGATCCGAATCTACCAAAACGAAACAGTATTCTCCATTTATGCATGCAGCAGCAGATGCAATGCTTCAGAAATTTCAAACTGATGCTTTTGTAATTCCAAACAGAACTAATTCTTCAAAATAGCTGCACTATTTTGAACTGATGTGTTGTTTCAGAAGGATGCAATACTTTAGCAAAAGGACATACTGATTCATGGAGAGAGATGACTGTTCAGGAAAAGATGTAATCTTTGGATGAACAAACTTAAATTTACAGAACATGTGTAACCTTTGACATGAACCATTGCCTCTTTTCAGAAGAGGCATGTTATGGCTATAAAAACCTGCTTTCTTCCACAGGTTTTAATACGAGAAATTTCAGAATAAAAAATACTCTTTTTCTCTTCAAAAATTCAGTGTGATCATTCAAACTGTTGAGTGCGTTCGATGAGTCCAAATATTTGAGGTACCACTATATTTTGATTGAAGGACATTTTATCCTGGGAGGAAATTTCGCAACCTCGGGTACAGTGAGGGGAATTATTTCCTTAAGGAAAGTCCATGAATTCAGACGACTTGGCCTTATTCATTTCTGTTTCATCTATTTTCTGAAAAAATAAAATACACCTCTTGGAAAGGTCATTTTGATCTTGTGTTGAGGGTATTTGATATACTTCATTGTGTTCTTATTTATACTTGAACTCTAGTTGAAGTTGTTGTTCTGCATATACAGATTCTGCATACCCGTAGAAGGAAACAACACAAACAACCATTAGATATTTATTTATCTTACCGTGTAATCTTTCAGATAAACAAATTTGCATATGCATTATGGTAGTACATCAGTTACCTATAATTTATTGAGATAACATGGAACCTCATTCCTAAGAAAGAATCTTGTCCTCCATAATCGTGTGAAGCATAATGCAATAGACTTTCACTTTTTCCGCCACCATATGTTGAAAAAAAAGGTTCGTGTTATACATAGTTGACACTTTCAACAAAGCACTAGCCAGTCCTGCATATGCGAGCAATCTATTCAAGTTAGGGTTAGTGACCCATCACTTAACTTGAGGGGGGCCTATTTGTCCACGGGGAATAACAAAGACGTGATGAAAGGGGAGATGAGTGTTCCTAGATGGGCTGATTTAGCTAATGGAGAGGAGTAGGTTTCACCTCTTCCTTTGAATAGCAAATTCAGTTCAGAAGCTTCCATATTTGTGTCTAAAAGTGCACCGTAATGAAAAATGAGTCAGGGGCCTTAGCATCAGGACTTAGTCCAATTAACACTTATTTTAGTGATTTGAGCGAGAATTTTTGATGAGGAATAGAAAGAAAATATGTTGGATATGTGCTTTTATAAAGTAGCTAGAGATGAAATCTCACCTCAACAACAAAAAAGTGGAAGCAATAAAAAGACACATGAGAGGCAACATAGCTGGGATGGTAAAGTGCGGGGAGTATGTTCCAAGACACCAACCAATGCGACTGACAAAGCAAACTCATACAACAGTGTCAATAGATTCAAAAAAATTCAATAAATCCAAGAATAACTGATGAACTATCAAATGTTGTTGGACAGATTGGAAGATGAAGACAAGAGAAAATACTTCAGGTTACTTTAGACGGGCAATTTTTCCTTTTTAAATTTATGCATTTGTAGAAGGAAGTTTGAGTTTGATAACTCAAATTTCATCCTGAATTTTATATTTTTGTACTGTTTAAGCATCATCATTTGTAATATCATCATAGGGTATGTTACATACTCTGTGATGATCATAAGATACCTAGTTCTCTCTAGTTCTTATTTTCTTCATGATTGTTGATTGATAGAGGTTCATTACCTCACTAGGATTGGTAAAGGAAGGCCTAATTCCCCTTACTTATCCATGTTGAAGATTTTTATTATTAATAAAAGGCTTCTAGAAACACTGTGGTATAAATTAGCCCAAAAAGGGAAAAAAGGACTACACAAAGTAGTTCGTGACATCCATTTAGGTTAGGAGATCGATAGATTTGGGCTAATGAAATCTAGTGTAAATCAATGGATATACAATATTACTTATATGATTTTCAAATATTATCTTATCAAAACACGGCACATCAACGTACAAAAGCCTTTTTATGTTTAGGTAGGTTTTAAAGTTAGATCAGGTCTAAATTTTAAAAATTACCTTACACACTTTTTACCCTTTTAGACTCGATCTAACTGAAAAAACACAATCATTTATTCAATTCTGACCCAAGCTTGTTTTATGATTAAGTAGAAGAGAGATTTTTTTTCCCATTTGGATCGAATTTGGAGGGCTAAAAAAATGGGTGACTTAATTTTCTAAATCTAACAATAAAAAAAGACAGTAAAGGCTTGAATGGATGGCCTTTTGAAATTAGAAGATCACTTTCAGGATTTTTCTTTAAGATAGTGAATATAGGCCAGTTATGAAAAAGGGTAAATATACACTATTTTTTTAACGAGGGATATATCCCCTCGAAATTATTTTTCCCTTTACTAATTAACTCCTTGTACATAATCAAATACTTCAAAACTTGCATCACTGATTATTACTATCATTTAGATCAAGAAATTAAAGCTACTATTTCGACCATGACAACATAATAAAAATATTTCCTTAGTCCATTTAACTGAACAAAAATAACTTAAGTCTTTCATATCATTATTTTTAAGAATATAAGGAAAATATGATCAGAATTTTACTCCAACATCATTTAGGCTACCTAATGAGTTGGAGTACGTCCACGCTATCCAACTCTTTGTTGCCTCTCGGAGAACAAACTTCTACCCACTTTCTAGTCCTATTGGACAACCTACAAGGGTAATACTTCAACGTACAAGTATAAAAACAACGGTAATGTTTTTATGTTTGTAGGTTGATGTTTAACCTGGTAGGTTGTAAAGTAGAACTAGAAAGTGGGCTTGCAATCGAACTCCACCAAGGTCTTACTTGATACGACCAGATAGAGCTGATAAAGTTGGCTTTAAAGGAAATAAGCTTGTTGTTGGAGTCAATGAAGAGTTGGGTGGTGTGGACTCCAACAAAAAGAGAAAAGAGGAGCAAGAAGTTGTGCTTGAAAATTCCCAACTCTCAAGGTGTTAGAAAAAGAAACTTAAGGGTGAAAAATTAAAGAACAAAAGAAGAATTTTTATAATTGATATGAGATGATTTTACAAGATAATATGTAAGAATCTTATAAATAACTTTATATATACAATGATTTACATTAGATTTTGTCAAAAGTCAGAATTTGATCAAACTTATCAATCTTAACAACTTACCAAAAGCATAGTATTCTTAGTAAGAAATCAACATCACAAAAGGTTAAAGAATTATTGTTATTAATTAATTTTTTGACCAGTGAATGGCAATTCAATATAAAATCATGAAAGATGATATGAATAATAACGAAATCCTCAACACCCTCGCAAGGAAGGATCCAAACCCAGTGGAAACATCATTTTTTTAGCCTTTTTTCTGTTACCCTTTTACCTTATATTTCCCAGTCAACTCATTTTTTTTCTTTCAAAAAATAAATAATTTATATTTTCTTTACGTCTTTGTTGCCTCACGACTAATTCCACTTCTACCACCTCCTTCCCCGCCCCTCCATTTTTATTGTCCAAATATTACTTTATTTTATTAGAAACTTACAAATTTAAAATTTTGAATTCACCTTTGCTAATGAGTAGATACCAAGCTTTTCACAAGACAAAACTGTGCAGCTTGGACAAGAATTTTTTTTTTCTTTGGAATCTCTATGCTATGCTTAGTGGGAATATTTTTTTAATATTAAAATATCACATACAAACGACACAGAACAAAAGCTAAAGCAAAATCCAAAGAAAAATCAACCAACTCTCCTCAACATTCATGGTAATAGATTCATCCTTTAGGGCATCAATTTGGGTGATTTCAGATAAGTGTTAATGGATTTGTAACTGGTCCAAATAGTGAGGAACATTTGTCACGTTCAAAAATGGGAGTGAACTTATAATATATACATCATTTGTTAGACAATGAAGTATATGTACACTACCATTTTAACGAGGAATATTTTCACTCTTCGTATAGTTGAGGGATATAATTTCCTCTTAACTAATTAACTTCTTGTGCTTAACCAAATACATCAAAACCTGCATCAATGATCTTTTATTTCTATTGTTTCGAGGAAATTATAGGTATTATTTTGACCACGATGTAATAAAAATATTTTCATATCGTATTTAACAATAAATAAATAACTTAACTCTTTCATATCATTATCTTTAATTACATAAGATAATCTTATCATAATTTAACGCAAACATCATTAGTTTGGGCCTGCATAATGAGTTGGAGAACATCCATATTACCCAACTATTCATTGACTCCGACGACACACTTCTACCCTTTAACGCCAACGATACCAACTCTACCTGGTAGTATCAAGGATGAAATTTGTCCGAATTCATTTGTTAGCCTACTGTCTAGTCCTCCTGGACATCACGCGAGGATAATATGACATTTCATTCCTGCTAAAATTTCAATACTATCCTCGCATGTTGTCCAGAGGACTAGTGGGTTTGTAAATGAGCTCGAGCAATGGTATGGTCTTCCTTGATACAACCAGATAGCGTAGATGAGGTTGGCTTTAAAGGAAAGAAGAGAAAAGAGAGCAAGAAGTTGTACTTGAAAATTTCTAGCTTTCAAGTTGTGTCACAGAAAGCAACTGAAGGGTGAAAAATTAAAGAACAAAAGAAGGGTTTTTATAGTTGGTGTGAGATGCTTTTTACAAGATAATATTTGGAAATCTTATAAATAACATTCTATATACATTGATTTACATTAGATTTTCTCAAAAATCAAAATTAGACAAAATTTATCAATCTTAGCAACCTACCAAAAACATAATATTCTTAATAAAAAAATCAATATAAAAAAGGTAAAAAAATTATTCTTATTAATTCATTATTTGTCGAGTCAACCCAAATTGCATAAAAAATCCCGCATCAGAACATGAAATATAGGGGGTCAATACAAAATGTACTGGTATGTGAAACAACCCAAAATAACATGTTTTTAAATATCATAATAAGAGCATTTTATAAAACAATAAACATAATGCATAAGTGAAAACACATGGGCATACTGAAATGAATTTCAACAACTCTTGGAAATCATGACTCACTTTCTATTTTCTCTGAGCTAGATGGTACACCCTACAATTCTGATTATCCCATGAGTTATATGGGATCCGTCCTTGACTCGGTGGCCAAGCCCCCTAACCAAATTTTCCTCAAGGGTTGGAGTATCGGTATGGGAGACACGCCAGTCCATAAAGCAGCGTGCCATAATTCTCAATCATAACAATATATCATGGTAGGGCACAAAACCACAAAGCATGGATCCTAACCATAGTCCCAAGTTGGGGTGACATAAATCAAGGTACACAAGACCACACAGCATGGTGCCAAAATCCCGAGTCGGCAAATCATGATTTCCAGCATTGAGTCTTTCAACTCGTGCTTTCTTCGGGTAACTATCGAACTCTCTTAAGCCCAACTTTTAGTTCCTTAAAACCATTCTTCATACATGCAAAATATTCAACACTTGTTCTGTTAAGGGCATACTATCACCGGGTATCCTCATACCCCGACTTGCAAGTCATTCATGTCATACCCTGACTTGTAAGTCAAAAATCTTCTTCATAAACATGATTGGGGATGTTTAAACATGATAAAAGAGTAAATCTTATCCCCATGGTGTTTAGAGTAGTCCCACATACCTTAGACTACTTAGTTCAAAGGATAGGATCCAAATATTGATTTTTTTTCTTGGAAATCTTGAACTTAACGATGGATTCTTGATCTTTGGGAGGGAGGTTAGGGTTTTTTCTTGATAAATTTGAGTGAATTTGGGAATATTATGAACAAAAGACATTTTAATTCACTGTTTACACGACTTGGGTTTGTAGGTAAAAGATAAGGCTGCCCTCAGAATTAAAAGTTTCAGCAGAAATACAAATTTTTAGGCTCACCGCTGAGCCCTATTGGTGCCACCGCTATAGGCACCGCTGAGCGGTGTAATCGCGGTGACCTACTATTTTAGAAAATCCCGACTTTGAGGCTTACAACTGAGCGCTATTGGTTCCACTGCTATAGGCACCACCGAGCGGTGTATTCGTGGCAACTTACTGCCTTACACGAAAAATGCTATATTTTTAACTCGGGTATCGGATTAAGGCGAAATTAAAATCGTTGGAAAGCTGACTCAATTATCTACAATTTAGTGGGGTCTTGATCTAAAAAATTTCATGTATATCAAAACATATACACGTTCAAAGTAGACCCTTGTTGAATCGAATACCAAACTCTGGACGAATCAAAGATTCTTAGCTCAACTTTACTCTCAGAAAATTCTATGAACATCTTTCACTTCGAGAGAATTTCATAAACTAGGATAAAAATTACGACACATGAATTAAAATATAAATTATGGGATTAGAGTTTGGACACATAGGAACGACAATTCAATTTCTATCTAAAAAATGTGGGTTGTTACATTATCTCCCCATTGGGATCATTCGTCCCCGAATGATGGGTAGGATCTTGTTGAAGCTCGAAAAGTATGAAGTAAGGAATATAACCTCGGATTGAACATTTTCTTTTCCTTTAGAGAATATGCAAAGGCATCAAAAGAGTTTCATGATAATCCCCTAGTGAATCGTATACGCACGAAGAGTGAGTTGATAAGGATTGACATAGAGATGACCTTGCACATGATTCATGATCATCACAACATAAGACATGAGTTTATTTGGTGATATTAGGCCTGATTATATCGGTACAATCATGAAATGAGATTTTGCGGAAGATAGGAATTAGAAGCATTCTCTACCTTACAAGATACAATGAATAGACCTAAAACTTAGAGACACTACTCAAACATGCCCCTAACAATAAATAACATACTTCATCATTTATGACTTAAAATTCTCCCATAACGCATCTAACCACAAGAGTTTGAGTCCCACTATATAGTACTTCCATGTTGAAGCCTAACCTGAAGTTAAAAGGATGCTAACTTAAACTACGGGATCCTGTACTCTATATCACATTAAGAAATTACCTCACCTCATCACTATAACCCAAAAATCTCAAGTCTTAATTCAAGGAGTAATAACCACATGACTCATTGGTTTGTGTTTTCATCAATCACAACATTAAAGCCTATCATTACTACACCCATTTAATGTGTTTCTCCACTAAGACCATCAAATTCAATCATTCTCACAAAGATTTTCGCCATATATCTCCTTTCTAACTATTTCACGTAACGAAAGTTCATCTCCTTCTTTCCTCCTTCACCTATAACCTTATCTAAAGAAATCGCATCAAACTTTTCACACTCAAGAACATCTACTACCCTACCTAAAACATTACTATGCTTCCACAACCACCATCCTACTAACATACGGAGGGTCATTGAGGGACCCGAGCATAAGCATCATGAATGGGAGAAAATTCAGGAACTGCCTTAATTCACCATCTCCCCCTTAGGTCAAAGTTACGATCCTAGACTTGCGAACATATTCCCTCATTAAATAAATAACCACAACTCTTAACAAAATAAGGTATCACCATACACATAAATGCTAAACTCCCTTTTTTTAATTATACTCTACAGGCATTGCTTTCCAAGAATGCTACTCTTAATTTTTATACTCTATAGCCATCAAGTTACAACTCATAGTCTTATGAGCATACCCATCCCCACTCCTTATTACATAAAAATCCAATCCATTCCACTTAACATTCTAACATTAGACCGCTAATCATATAAGCTACAACATTATAAAATTTAGTAAAACTATCCCAAAGGCACATACCGTCTACCTATATTCCCTCAATTCAGATCTAAAGAACATCACACAACAACTCTTTAGTCTTTCCCATACTACCAAAATTAAAGAACAGGAACTAGGTGCACAAAACACTTACACACATAAAACTTTATCTAGCAACATGCTACTTGGGGGTTCAACTTATTCTCCTTTACCCACGCTCTTATCTGCTTAATGACTCAACCGCAATTCATTGTTATAACACTAGTCTCATGGATATACGTATATATAAATTATCATTATCCACTCCTTATTTCAGAAGTTTCCAACCTAGGTTATTCCAAATATTGCATCAAGCCCACTAATTCCTTTCCACAAGACATACATTAACAATCTTAAGCTACTGTTTCCACCACTACACTCCACATCTTATTGTCTAATGACACCAATAATGTGAAGCATGCCAAATACATATCCATCACGGGAGAAAATCTATAACATACCCATAACAACATCTGGCGAGGTCTCTGCATCCTGAAGGTTAGATAAGGTATATAATCAATTGTGACCACCACCGGCAGCTGAAGTAGTACCCTTAGGAGGAGAAAATGTGGATGCAGCTTGGGAGTTAGCTCCCCCTATATTCCCTCCAGCTGAGGGACAGTCCCTCTGAAAATGGCCCACTTAGACACACGAATAACACGTCTGAATCTCAGAATAACACTTCCCCAGATGATTTCTCCCATAATTACTACAACGAGGATGTGACCTAAAAGGCTGAGTCACATTCTCTTAGGACTGGGTGCCATAAGCTTCAGGCCTATCTACTGACTGAAAATGCTATTCACAAGAAAGCCTGGGCTCAGGTGCACTTGCTTACGACTGAGCATTGCTCCAAAACTTCTTTTTAGAACACTTATTTCCCCAATTACCACTTTGGTGCTGACTGTTATTTTGATCTGTGGACCCAACTCTCTTAGTTTCTCTTTCTTTTCCCTTACCTCAGCCAACCTCTTCTTTTACCCTTCTACCTACTGCATATGAATGGACAACCTAGAGAAATCCATATCTTTATTTAGCATCGCTCCCTTGCATTCCAACACCAGATCATCTAAGAGACCGAATACAAATTTTTTCATGAGATCTCTCATGTTACCCCCTAATTCTGGAGCAAAATGGGATAACAGGGTGAAATTTAATGTATAATCTTTTACCCTCATCTTCCCTTACTTCAGATTCATAAATTCTTCAGCCTTTTCTTTCCTCAATTCCTGGGGAAAGAAGCAATCTAGGAAGGCCTCTACAAACTCACCCCACATAGAAGGCTCAGCATCACTACCCTTTGAATCCTCCCATTCATTATACCATTGATTGTCCAAATCCTTTAACTGATAGGCTGCCAACTCAACCCCCTTAACCTCATTCGCATACATTACTTTAAATTTTTTCTCCAGTTTATCAATGAACCCTTGAGGGTCCTCCTAAACCTTTATGCCAGTAAAGGTGGGTGGGTTTAGCCTCATGAATTGACCAACCCGTGTAACCTCAGATGAACCAGACACAGAATCCATATCTTCAGACCAACGGGTCTGAGAGTCCACTAGCTGAGCAATCATATGGATGGACTGTTGGAACTCAGCATTCAAAACTTTCCTCTGAGGAGGCTGGGGATGGTTAACACCGTTCTGTGGGGCCCGAGGTGGACTATTCGTAATTGGAGAAACTTCCAGAGTAGCAATAAACTCTGGGGTACGAGCTCTATTATGGGTCCGCATTCCATGAGTAGGACAGACATCCTTAGCTTGGGCATTTTGTTCGTTGGATCTATAGTGAGGCATGATAATTTTTCTGAATTATAGGAAATCATTGATTAGAGGACATTCATACTATATGGCATGAACCAAATCATGAAAAGAAGAGAGACATTGGTAAGCGCCTTATAGCCTCCTACTTATAAGTGTGGCGCGCTACACACCCATAAACAGGACTCTACCAGACATGATTTTGCAAACACCCTGGGACCATGAACCTCGCTATGATACCAAGTTTGCCACAAACCGAACCGAGGCCCAAGATGGGACGAGCATCCTGAACTATGAAGGCTCGAGAGCCCTTCTCTAAATGGTAATCATATACATAATTCATATACTGTAAGGAAATGCGGAAAATAAATGGAAACATGGTCACTTTAATATATCAACTGAGTAATGTAGACATAAGTTCAATAAAACTCAAACCATCTAATACACATTTGCGAAATCTTTACTACAACTGAAAACAATAATCTGTTTGAAACCGGGACAAGGCCCCCATTCGGACCATGAACTAAAAACAATGAGATCGATTTATGTAAACAAGATTCCTTCCGAAGTAAGGGAGGCTCACCAACTCTGAATGTCTGACAACAATTTACTGTTTAGCAGGACCACTAGATTGGGCCTCAGAACCTAAAATATAGGGGGTTAATACAAAATGTACTGGTATGTGAAACAACGCAAAATAACATGTTTTTATATATCATAATGAGGTCATTTTATAAAACAATAAACATAATGCATAAGTGAAAACACACGGGCATACTGAAATGAATTTCAACAACTCTTGGAAATCATGACTCACTTTCTATTTTCTACTGATCTAGTTAGTACACCCTACAATTCTATCATCCCACGGGCTATATGGGATCCTCTCTTGACTCGGTGGCCAAGCTCCCAATCCAAGTTTGCCGTAAGGGTTGGAGTATTGGTATGGGAGACACACTAGTCCACAAAGAAGGGTGCCATAATTCCCAATCATAATAATATATAATGGTAGGGCACAAAACCACAAAGAATAGCTCCTAACCATATTCCAAAGTCTAAATGATATAAATCAAGGAATACAAGACCATACAACATGGTGCCAAAATTTTGAGTCGGCAAACCACGATTTCCATCATTGAGTCTCTCGACTCGTGCTTTCTTTAGGTAACCATATAACTCTCTTAAGACCAACTTTTAGTTCTTTAAAACCATTCTTCATACATTCAAAACATTCAACACTTGTTCTGTTAAGGGCATACTATCACCGGGTATCGTCATATCCTGACTTGCAAGTGATTCATGTCATACCATAACATCTATATAGCCCTTTTTTCACTTATCCTCATGTTAATGAACATCCATAGTTTTTAAACATCAAGTGAGACAGATTCATGCTATAGATTTTCATTTGAGTTTACATCAAAGACACTCTTCTCTCTATAGTACGAGCATAAGGTGGCAATATCATATTTGCATTACTCAAAACCCATGGAAATTATTAATTTGACACAATGAACTTTTATCATGCGAAATACACCCTCTCAACATGTCATAAGTAGTATCAATACATGATCATTAAATAGACATTCACCCTTTTGTTTTCTTTAAGAAAGTTCATGCAATTCAAACAATCCACGACACTTAAAACCAAAGACATCATAAAAGTAGAGGGAGTTTTTATCAATCATGCTCCCAATCAAACTCTTCATTACAAAAAAAATATACATATATATTTGCAATTTAAATTTTGTGAAAAAGGTTCAAGACAACATATAATTTCACCAAAACAATTCCATGATACATACTTTTCGAAACAATATCAAAACTCTTCTTTATAAATATGATTGGGGATGTTTAAACATGATAAAATAGTAAATATTATGCCCATGGTGTTTCGAGTAGTCCCATATACCTTATACTACTTAGTTCGAAGAATAGGATCTGAATCTTGATTTTGTTTCTTGGAAATCATGAACTTAAAGTATAGATTCTTGATCTTTGGGAGGGAGGTTAGGATTTTGTTATTGATAGATTTGAGTGAATTTGGGCATATTATGTCCAAAAGACATTTTAATTTACTGTTTACACGATTTGGATTTATAGGGAAAAGACAAGACTACCCCTTGGAATTAAAAGTTTCAGCAGAAATCCCGATTTTGAGGCTCACCGCTGAGCGCTATTGGTGCCACCGCTATGGGCACCACCGAGCGGCGTAATCACAGTCACCTACTATTTTGAAAAATCCTAACTTTGAGGTTTACTGCTGAGCGCAATTTGTTCCACCTCTATAGGCACCGCCGAGCGGTGTAATCACGGCAGTTTACCGCCTCACACGAAAAATGCTATAACTATTCACTCGGGTATCGGATTAAGGCGAAATTGGTATCTTTGGAAAGCTGACTCAATTATCTACAATTTGGTGGGTCTTGATATGAAAATTTTCAATTATATCAAAAGTTATACACATTCAAAGTATACCTTTGTATAATCAAATACCAAACTTTTGATGAATCAAAGATTCTTACTCAACTTTGCTCTCAATAAATTCTATGAACATCTTTCACTTTGAGAGAACTTCCTAAACTAGGATAAAGATCATGACAAATGAATTAAATTATGAATCATGGGATTAAGTTTTGCACATATAGGAACGATGGTTCACTTTCTAGCTCAAAAATGCGGGTTGTTACAGATCCACAATTGATGTCAAGAAATTATTGTTAGTCATTATCTATTAAATTAATATTACTTGATAGAAAAATGAAAAAAAGATTTTATGATTTTTTTTATTTTAGTATCAAACACAGTTGTTTTTTAATAAATATGCGGGTTGGGTGGATTGAAAATATGTGTGCGATGGGACAGGTTGAAATCTTTGCGGGATTGAACCACAACCGCACCGTTTGCCATGTCTAGGTACATAACATCAACCTCTAAATAAAAATGGTGCTAGTAGCGAAGGAAAGGATTTTTCCAACATGTGAAGAGGCTTATAACTATCAACGTATAAAAGATGTCTGATTAATATCCCTTTTAAATTATCTAAGTGAGTTGGCATGATAGTATTACTCTATTATATAAGCCAATAGTCATAGGACTATCACAACATCCCATTATTATACCAAAGCTAGAAAAATATGTACAACACTGCTAGTGAACCAACAATGTAGTTAATTATTGTACCAAATGTTACTTAAATTGTACTTCAAACCCAAAATTTTAATTTATGGAGAAATATCTATCTACCTATTCACTTTGATGATTCACTAATTCCTGTCTTTACTTTAAAAGTAGTAATCCAGAAAACTACTCTTTGTTAATAATTGTCGTGCATGTCTTGTTGAACATTTTGTGTTACTGCTGTGAAAGCCTAGTTAGATGTTTGCATGGACGTAATATTTTGTTCGAGGACGAACAAAACTTTAAGTGTGGGGTGTTGATGTTGGGTGTATTTACACGCCTAAACACCATAATTTACCCATGTTATAGCTAAGTTTTGAGGATAAAATATATAATTCCTGCACTTTTAGTCCATTTTCCTATAAGTGAGCTAACCTACGTGATTAGCATGTTTTCAGGTATTAATGATGAAGATTTCAGCACTTTGTGGACCTTTGGGCAGCAAAGGAAAACTTCACAGAAGAGGGAAGGCAGCTTTTGGAAGCTTATGGACTGAATGTGACGCATGGAGAAATTATCCCGGGCAAAAGCAGTATTTTTAAATACTTAGGGGTGCAGCGGTAACATAATAGGACTAGGACAAGGATGTTATAAAAACCCTATTTGCTGATTTTTTCAGCATTCATTCATTCAGGCATTGATTCATTCATTATTGTTTTTCATAATTGAGACGCCACTTTTGGATTATTCACGTTACTTTCGGACAGAGAAAGCACGACTCTTGTGAGCAACGGAGAAGGGAAAACGTCAAACCCTAGTTGACGCCTAAACCATCTCCATTGCCAAGTTTATTCTAGGTTGTGGTATGATGACTATATCTATTGTGATCTCCGTTGTAATCATGAGTAGCTAAACTTCTTTGTTAGGGTTATGGAAGCCTTATGAGACTCTATCTATTACTATGAGTTTGTGAATTCTTGATGTGTATGCTACTTATATCATTACTCTCTTCGTTTTAATTTAATTCTCGTGGTTGCAAACATAGAGAATAGGCCATTATAGCATTAACTTGTTCGAGAGAAAAGTTACATGTTTGGAAAAGAGAGTGAGACAAGGAAATAGGGCTACCAACCCCTATTTATATGTTAGTGCCGTAATTGGGTTAACTTCTTAGAGAATTTGTACCGTTAGTTATACACTTTAGGCTCGAGAGAGTTAAAGTGAAATAATCCTTGATGGTTGAGAAACACTAGGATTTACCATTAGAATACGAATCTCTATAAGTGCATGCATGTCTGAATTCCGCATTACTCATAGTTAATCGATACGTAGAACTCATAAGGTGGACATAACCCTAACTTATTTTTCTCTGTGATTAAATCTCACTAAACAAAGCATTCTGTTGTTACTTTGATAGCATTAATTCACGCCACAATCCAACCCCCCTTTTCCGTGGAATTTTCGATCAACAGTCTACTAATAATTGCAACACTTAGTGACCAAGTATTCCCTGTGGGATTCGACACCCAACCCAGTTGGGTTCTATATTTGACAGCGATCGCTTACACTCTTACGAGAGCTGTAGTTTGGGCGTTATCAAATTTTGACGCCGTTGCCGGGGAATACAGTTGTCAACTAAGTTTGTGATAGTTAATATACCCTTTGGTCTAAAATTCTTGAATTTTACTTTTTGTTTGTTGTTTTTGTTTTGTTCAGGTTTGGTAGAGTGCATGCCAAATACACGAAGTTCTGGTCAGAAATTATTACCCATAAATCCTGAACTACAACTTATTGGCAGAATGGATGCACAACGTGACATTGACAGAAGGGCGGCTCAACAGGAGCAGGCTAGATTATCTGCACTGGCAGCTGCTCAAGTACATCAATAGAATATTGTAACCCAGGACGAGCAACAAATCCTGATGATGAGGACCTGGGTGATGATGAGTTACTGAATCCTAGGCGTACTGATGAGGTGGCGGCACCTATGCATAGGAGGGAATGTCAAACTAGAATAAGACCTGACCGCCGAGCTATGCAGGCTCCTTTTGATGATGATGATGACGATCTGGATGGAGCTGGTGCCACAGGGGCTATTATTCCTCCACCCTTGGCACCCCGAGCTAAGTTCAATATCACTAGCACTATGATTCAGTTATTGCAGCTCAAGGGTTTATTTGGTGGACTCGCAGGCGATGATCCGAATATGTATCTGATCAACTTTATTTCAACATGCAAGTCGTTTAACAATCCAGGAGTTAGACAGAATGCAATTAGACTGCACTTATTTCCATTGTCTCTGTCTGGGGAGGCAACTCTATGGTTGAACGGGCTAACTCCTGATTCTATTACTAATTGGAGACAACTGAAAAACGCTTTCCTAGAAAGATTCTTTCCGCCATCCAAGAGAGCACAGTTAAGAGATGAGATCAGCAATTTCCGACAGCTTCCAACTGAAGCTCTCCACGAAACATGGGAAAGGTTAAAGAAGAAGCTTATGCGGTGCCCAAATCAACAGATGACCAACATCCTCTTGATGGAGATATTATACAGGGCTTTGAACTCAGTGACAAAGCCAGTGGTTTATAATGCTGCAGGTGGGTCATTTATGGACCTTACTTTTATTGAGGCGAGTGATATGCTGGATCGTATGACAAAGCAGAGTAGGGCTTGGCATACCAGGGATTCTGAGGTAGCGAGCTCTACTGTATCTATTGGCATGACTGCAGAGCAGAGGCGTAGACATGAGGAACGTGACCAAGATATGGCTCACATGAAAACGCAGATGGATATTCTTACCAAGCATTTATTATCAGGGAAGACCGAAAAGGTTAAAGCCGTTGTATCACAGGGAAGATATGATTCCGATTCTGAAGGGGAAGAACATTACTTGAATAATCAGGGGGGTTTCCGAGGCAATGCCCAAGGAAACCAAGGTCGTAACTATTATGATAAATCTGGATACATGGACCGCGATCAAGGTGGTTGGAAGAATAAGACTGACAGGAGTGGTTTGTATGTTACTTCTGGAAACCGTGAGGTTGTGGCGTCTGGCTCTGGGAAGATGTCCATGGATGATATGATGGCTAAGATGTTGAAAGGAGTGGAGGAAACCAACATGGGTGTAACCGAGGTAAAGAATGATTTGTCATCAATAAATCAATTGATTGACTCGCATTCTACTGCAATAAAACAACTGGAGCAATAATTGAGTCAATTATCAGTGGCATTCAACCAAAGAAAGGCTGGAATGTTACCTAGCGACACTGTGCAAAACCCAAGGAATGGTGGATCATGCATGGCTATTACTACCAGGAGTGGTAAAATATTGGAAAATCCATCCAAAGGCAAGCAGGTGGTTGATGATATAGCAGAGAATGTTGATGAAGCTTTGTTTAAAGATGTCGTAGAAGCTGAAGTGAGTGCTCATGATGTTAACCCTAGATGTTACCAGCCTGAAAAGAGTGATAATCAGAAGCAAGATAAAAAGAAAGTGGTGGAGAAAACGATTCCTCTTCCACCACCACCTTTTCCTCAGAGACTGAAGCAGAAGGCTGATGACACTCCTGAAAAGGTTGATAATCAGAAGCAAGATAAAGAGGAAGTAGTGGAGAAAATGATTCGTCTTCCACCACCACCTTTTCCGCAGAGACTGAAGAAGAAAGCTGAGGACACCAGGTTCAGTAAATTCATGACCATGTTGAAGCAGCTGACTATTAATGTTCCGTTGGTAGAGGCGCTGGAATAGATGCCTGGGTATGCTAAATTCATGAAGGACCTGTTGACAAAGAAGCGGGCAGCAAGTTATGAGCTGACAGATAATGTTCATCATTGCAGTGCAATCGCTACAAGATCGCTAGTACAGAAAAAAGCAGATCCTGGTGCTTTCACTATTCCTTGCACGATTGGATCATTGGATTTTGCTAAGGCGTTGTGCGATTTGGGAGATAGCATCAATTTGATGCCTCTATCTATTTACAGAAAGTTGGGGTTGGGTGATCCTACACCAGCCAATATGTGGCTCGTAATGGAAGATAGGTCGGTAAATTGGCCTGTTGGTATCTTATATGATGTGTTGGTGAAGGTTTCCACCTTCATGTTTCCTGCAGACTTTGTTATTTTGGATTGCGAGGTGGATTCTGGAGTTCCCGTAATCTTGGGGCGTCCTTTCCTCGCAACTGGAAGTGTGCTGATTGATTTAAGAGCTAATGAGCTTTTATTTTGGCTGAATGATGAAGTGGTCCATTTTGATGTATATAAATCGATGAAGCAGCCTAGAGATATGGTTGTGTTCTCTGTAGCTGATGTTTACTATGAGGATGAGAAAGGATTATCTGTAGAGAAGCAGCTTACTGTTGAGCCATTGTCTGCTGTGCTGTTGAATTTTGAGCATGAGGATGTTGAAGAATATGAAGAAACTGTTTGTGCTCTAATAGGAATAAAGTCCTATTCTCATGCTACTAAGAAGATGGACCTTGATCTTAGGAATCGACCTTCACCAATAGCAAAGACTTCCATTGAAGAGCCACCAGTGCTAGAATCGAAAGAGCTCCCCAGTCACCTAAGGTATGTTTTCTTGGGAAGTGGAAATACACTTCCGGTGAGTGTTGCTGCTGATTTAGGTGAACAGCACGTAGAGGCTCTCATCTCTGCTCTGAAGAGGTACAAGAGAGCTATGGGTTGGACTATTGATGATATAATTGGTATCCCTCCTGGGATATGTATGCACAAGAGTCATCTCAAAGAATATTGCATGCCTACAAGTAAGCATCAACGTCGTCTGAATCCATTCAGAAAATGATGCACCATCTATCTCAATGAAGTCTAAGTAATCGAGATAGCTATGTCATGCCGCGACAATAAATCAAGCGCTAAATGGGAGGCAACCCATCATTTTTAGTCGTTTTGTTTTCCTAGGAGTTTGTTTTGTTAAATAAAAATCCAGAAAGAAGAGTCGAGCCACGACCAAAACTAAGGCGCTTGGTGGGAGGCAACCCATCTTTCTAATCGTTTTTGTTATTTTTGATTAAGTGTAGGGGAAGACGTATAAAGGAGGAGCTTGGTCTCAAATTTTGATTTGAAAGTGAACAATGTTAAAGGTAGTAAGTGAGTAATGAAGGAGCAAAAGGCTTTCGGTTAGGCATTGCCTATACAAATCTAGGCAACGGACAAGGCAAGGCCTATGCTATTGCCTTTGCTCTCTGAATCGACAATGCTATAGCATAGGCGCCGCCTATGCTCAACTAGGCAAAGCTAAAGGCGCCGCCTATGCCATTACCTTTGCTCTCTGAATCTACAAGCCGCCTATGCTCAACTAGGCTTTGCTAAAGGTGCCACCTATGCTAAGCATAGGCAAAGCTAACGGCGCCGCCTATGCAATTGCCTTTGCTCTATGAATCTACAATGCCATAGCATAGGTGCCGCCTATGCCTAACTAGGCCATAGCATAGGCCCCGCCTATGTTCAACTAGGCTTTGCTAAAGGCGCCGCCTATGCTAAGCATAGGCAAAGCATTAAGCGCCGCCTACTTATGCTTTTTGGTCTCCTAACCCGATTTTTCATGGGTCTAACCCGACCCAAGCCTTGGTCTATAAATAGAACTTCAACCTTGAGACAAAATCACATTGTTTGCTCAACCTAGGTGCCTCCTAACCTTCCCAAATCTCTCAAAACTTTTCTTTTTGCTCATCTAACCTTGCAAGATCATCTTCCAAGTCCATCACCAAGTAAGTTCTTCTTTTATATTCCGTAGTTATTACAATACTACGCCTATAATGATTTGTTAAATCTTGAAGTGGTGTTGGTGATTTGAATGTGGATGGTTTGTTATGATACATCTAGTTGAGTGAAAGAATACGTGTGGGTGTTCTTGACTTTGTTCCGATTTGTATTTGATTTTTATACACTGTCATCTTTTTGCAGAATCGAAATGGTAAAGTTAATTACATAATCTTGTAAGATGAAATATTGAATGTTTGAATGACTCGTTCATCGAGATAAAGATCATGATTGAATACAAGCATGAGATGTTGTGATTATTTCTATGCCATAACTTGATACGATCTCTATGTAGTAGTCTTATTCAAAAGGTGCATTAATCCAAACATGAAAGTGTAGTTAAGATTACATGAAATAGAGTTATAAAGAGTAGTTAAGGTTCCATGAAAGTATGACTGTGCTGAACATATTGTTGGAATATATCGCCTACAAGTATGTCGATGAAGTCTGAGTAATCGATATCATTCACTTAATTAGCTGGTGCCAACAAATTAAGTGTGGGGTGGTTCCATTATTGTTTTTTTATCGATCAAATTTTCTAAGATAAGCTAACATGACTTTATTTTAATCTCAGGTAAAATGGCACCAAAAGGTCGACCAGGAAAAGAAAAAGCGTCCACCTCACAGAAAGGTCAGAAAAAGGGAAGAAAAGAGCAAGATGAATCCTCCTCGCTGCAAATACCTCTCCGCATGTTCGGGATAAAATGGGTCCTAGAGGAGGAAGGAAAAGAGTGGTACAAGAACAACAAAGTGAAAAAATATGTTCACATAGAGTTGATACAAAAGGAGAGTCTAGCGAAGAGAGAACCTCACATTTTGGCTAAAATCATGGCGCTACATCTTGATTTCATTTTCCAAGATATGGGAGAATGCAATCTTGATCTAACACGATAATTCTATGCCAATTGGTCTCCAAAGACTACCGGAAGTGAAGTGAAGATTCGGGGCCAAGTCTTGCAACTGAATGCAGAGTTCTTCAACTCTTTTCTGGGTTTTCCATCTGTAGATCCATCACCGCTCAAGGAGATTTATCACAGACCTCCGTACAGGGCAATCAGACATACACTGTGCGGAACAAGATCAATGGCATGTTGGATTCGTCACAAGGATACCGATCGACACAATACCTTCCCGTATGCTTCCTTGAATAGAGAAGCTCGGATATGGTTGCGGATAGTCAACTCTTGCCTGATTCCAGGGACACAATACACAAAGATCACACGTGATAGAGTATGCTTGGTGTACGCTCTGATGACTAATATTCCCATCCACATTGGTGCGGTTATACGGTCGTCAATGCGTAAGGCTAGGCTGCACAAGAGGTCCCACTTCATCTTTGGCAATTTGTTGACCGCGATATTAAGGAAGGAGGATATTGAAGAGGAACCTGCAGATCATAAGCTTCCACACAACCCGAAGAAGGTTGATCTTACGAAGGTTAAAGATCCTGAAACTATGCATGGCGTCAACCTGACCACTGCAGAAAGACATGCTCACGACGAAAGCTTCTTCCGCCATTTATATGGCATGACGAGGTTTACCATGATGAGTGGGGGACGTGTTCCAACTGATGTAGAGCTCCAGCAGTTGGATTATGACTACCCGATGAATGAGCATGCGCGGGCTATGTGTGGAGTAGGTGTACATTTTGAGGAACCTCTCGATGATGACGTACCGACTGACGATGATCACCGACAGCCAGACTCAGATGTGGAGGATAACTCTGATGACGACGACTCTGATGATGATTCTGATGTAGGGGGTATGACCCCAGACATAGAGGAAGAGTCCGACTAATCATGTTTTCCTTATTTATTTTCCACTGAGAATAGTGTGTCCCATCTAAGTGTGGGGTGTGCTGGTATTTGTATGCTGAATTATACTTCTTTGCCTGCATTTATTCTCGTTTGTAGTTAAATTTTTATATTTTTAAATTTTTTTAGATTTTGCATGAAATTGTTCTGATAGGCGGCATGGTATTATGACAAGAGTTTGTACCAAAATCATTACTATTGAGACATTTAGGCTCTAAGTGTGACTCACTGTGTGATAATTGTGTTGTTTAATTCATTCACCTGTTGGGTCAAGAGTCTATACTGCTCCCAATAAAGTTGACCATGTGCCTTGTGTGTGTGAGGTTATAGTATATTCTGTGTTGTGACTGATGCTAGAACTTGCCTGGTGTGTGTGTAAAGCGAAATAAAGAGTGTGAGTTTAGGAGATGATTTAGGCATTTCTTTGGCAGCCTGTAATTGTTTACCTTCTTTTTACCTACCTTTGTACATTATCCTAGTTAACCCCCTTTGAGCCTTTAGCTATTTTCTTTGACAGCCTCATATGTAGCCTAATCCATTTCTTTCAAGACCATAATTTGATCCAAATTTCTAAGCGCTTTAAATTGTAGAGTCATGTGACAAAATAAGAGGAAATTGGGTGAGAGTGATGCCTCAGAGTGTATTGGTACTTGAAATTGTTGTGAAAAGGAGTGGCTATCATAGAGGTGTTTTATAAAAAAAAAAGAGAAAAGAAAAGAAAAAAAAAGAAAAAAAAAATTTGGTAAAAAAAGATAAAAAAAAAGAAAAAGAAATAGAAAAATTAAAAGATAGTTGTGTTTATAATTGAATAACAAAATAGGTGAGAAGGGGTGGTAGATGAAAGGAAAGTAGAGGGGTTGTTTAAAAGAGAGTGTTAATGACATAACGTAGTGTATTAAAGCGCTTAGGGAACATAGTCACTATTTTTGGCCAAAATAGTCCTACCTGTCCCTTAGCCTACATTACAACCTGTAAAGACCTATTTGATCCTAAGCATAGCATTCTGATATTAGTGGAGCATTACACTAAGGGCAAGCCTATGGTCATCAGTTGCAACATATGAATTCTTTGTGAGAGTGAGAGCAAGGAGAATCTTGTACCCATGTTTCAAAAAATGCAAAACTTTTGAGTGATTATGGGTGATATCTTGTGTGAGACACACATGGTTGATGATTGTTGGGTAGTTTTGTATGATTCTTGGTGCCTTAACTTGTGAATACGAATTAGCCATCATCACGAGTCTATGTTGGAGGTTGAATGGTTTCTAGTAGTAATCCAGAAAACTACTCTTTGTTAATAATTGTCGTGCATGTCTTGTTGAACATTTTGTGTTACTGCTGTGAAAGCCTAGTTAGATGTTTGCATGGACATAATATTTTATTCAAGGACGAACAAAGCTTTAAGTGTGGGGTGTTGATGTTGGGTGTATTTACACGCCTAAACACCATAATTTACCCATGTTATAGCTAAGTTTTGAGGATAAAATATATAATTCCTGCACTTTTAGTCCATTTCCCTGTAAGTGAGCTAACCTACGTGATTAGCATGTTTTTAGGTATTAATGATGAAGATTTCAACACTTTGTGGTCCTTTGGGCAGCAAAGGAAAACTTCACAGAAGAGGGAAGGCAGCTTTTGGAAGCTTATGGACTGAATGTGACGCATGGAGAAATTATCCCGGGCAAAAGCAGTATTTTTAAATACTTAGGGGTGCAGCAGTAACATAATAGGACTAGGACAAGGATGTTATAAAAATCCTATTTGCTGAATTTTTCAGCATTCATTCATTCAGGCATTGATTCATTCATTATTGTTTTTCATAATTGAGATGCCACTTTTGGATTATTCACGTTACTTTCTGACAGAGAAAGCACGGCTCTTGTGAGCAATGGAGAAGGGAAAACGTCAAACCCTAGTTGACGCCTAAACCATCTCCATTGCCAAGTTTATTCTAGGTTGTGGTATGATGACTATATCTATTGTGATCTCCGTTGTAATCATGAGTAGCTAAACTTCTCTGTTAGGGTTATGGAAGCCTTATGAGACTCTATCTATTACTATGAGTTTGTGAATTCTTGATGTGTATGCTACTTATATCATTACTCTCTTCGTTTTAATTTAATTCTCGTGGTTGCAAACATAGAGAATAGGCCATTATAGCATTAACTTGTTCGAGAGAAAAGTTACATGTTTGGAAAAGAGAGTGTGACAAGGAAATAGGGCTACCAACCCCTATTTATACGTTAGTGCCGTAACTGGGTTAACTTCTTGGAGAATTTGTACCGTTAGTTATACACTTTAGGCTCGAGAGAGTTAAAGTGAAATAATTCTTGATGGTTGAGAAACACTAGGATTTACCATTAGAATACGAATCTCTATAAGTGCATGCATGTCTGAATTCCGCATTACTTATAGTTAATCGATACGTAGAACTCATAAGGTGGACATAACCCTAACTTATTTTTCTCTGTGATTAAATCTCACTAAACAAAGCATTCTGTTGTTACTTTGATAGCATTAATTCACGCCACAATCCAACCCCCCTTTTCCGTGGAATTTTCGATCAACAGTCTACTAATAATTGCAACACTTAGTGACCAAGTATTCCCTGTGGGATTCGACACCCAACCCAGTTGGGTTCTATATTTGACAGCGACCGCTTACACTCTTACGAGAGCTGTAGTTTGGGCGTTATGAAGACTATGACGAACATGTCCAAGTACTGCTTGAACACATGGTTCATCAAGTCCATGAAAGCGTCTAGGGCATTGGTAAGACCAAAGGAAATAACTAAAAATTCAAAGAGACCATACCGCGTATGGAAAGCTTTCTTCGGGATGTCACATTCTCTAACTCTGAGCTGATGATAGCCGGATCTGAGGTCTATCTTAGAGAAATAATTGGCACCCTAAAGTTGGTCAAACAAGTCATCGATTCTGGGAAGAGGATACTTGTTCTTGACCATAAGCTTATTGATTTGACGGTAATCAATGCACATTCTGAGTGAACCATCTTTCTTGCGCATGAATAAGACTGGTGCATCCCACGGGGAAATGCTGGGTCAGATGAATTCCTTATCAAAGAGATCCTTCAACTATTCTTTCAGTTCCTTGAGTTCTGCTGGTGCCATTCTATTTGGCGGAATAAAGATAGGCTGAGTATCTGAAAGAAGATCAATACCGAAGTCTATTTCCCTTTCGAGAGGAATTCCTGGAAGATCTTCGGGAAAGACATCTGAATATTCATTCACTACTGGTATTGATTCGAGACTGGGAGCCTCATAATTGAAATCTCTAACATGAACTAGATGAAAAACACATCGCTTAGATAACAATTTCCTTTCCCGAAGGTAGGAAACAAGTTGACCCCTAAAAGCGGATACGCTACCCTTCCACTCTAGGATGGGTTCATTCGGGAATTGAAATTGAACTATTCTATTTTTGTAGTCGACTGTGGCATAGAAGGAATGAATCCAATCCATGACATGAATGACATCAAAATCAGTCATCTCTAATTCGACTAAGTCTGCTGAAGTGACTTTCTAAAATATCATAACTGGGCAGTTCTTGTATACCTGTCGGGCTATGATGGTTTTACCCACTTGGGTAGAGACTGAGAAAGGCTCGGCTAGAATTTTGGTACTGATTCCAAAATTAACTACTATATAAGGAGTAACAAAAGACAAGGAAGCTCCTCGATCTAGCAAAGCGTAAACATGTACATGAAAGATCTATAACATACCAGTAACTACATCAGGAGAACTTTCCTGATCTTGTCGAGTCTGAAGAGCATAGAGATGATTTGGGCATTGCCCGCTAGTAGCACTGGAAGTGGCACTCTGCTGATTTGGGTGATAGGACTGATTTGAAGAGCGATTCTATTGACCTTGAGGACCTGGATGCGGACAGTCTCTAACTCTATGGCTTGGCTTTCCACAACCAAAAAAAATGCCACTACCTACTCTACACATACCTTGATGGTGCTTACCGCAAGTCTGGCAAAGAGGATAGGTGCGGGCACTTCTAATACTGCCCTGGGTCTTAGAGCCTGGCGCTCTATCTTTGTTACCCTCTCTGAACTTAGGAACTGGAGCACTGGCTAGAGAGGGAGCTGGAACTGATGACTTAGGATGAAACTAAGAACAGTTTCCTCCTTCTGATTTAGGCTGAGCAAAGTTGAAACTACCTGTCTTTGTTTTTTTATTTTGTTTTCCCTCTGTTTAATCTTCTGTTTCTCTATCTGCTGAGCATGGGTCATAAGTCTAGCTAAGGTCGTGTCACTGTTCAGCATGGCGGATCTGCACTCATTAATCACACTGTCATTCACCCCTGAAGCAAACTTACTCATATTAGATCTACTGTCTGCAACCATATGAGAGGCATACCTGGCTAATTGAGTAAACTTAAAAGAATACTCTTTCACTGTCATATTGCCCTGCCTGAGGTTGATGAACTCTTGCACCTTGTCTTCTCTAAGCTCTTAGGGAAAGAATCTGTCTAAGAATGTAGTGACAAACTCCTCCCACTCTATAGGACCTTCATCATCTGATCTTTCGAACTTCCACTGTTTGAACCAAGCATGAGCCACATCCTGCAACTGGTATGCAACTAGCTCAGCACTCTCAACAGTAGTCACCCCCATGGCTTCTGTCACTTTTGAACTTGATCTAAGAATTCCTGAGGGTCTTCATCTACCTTAGACCCGAGAAAGGTTGGAGGATTCACTCGAGTGAAGTCTTGAATCCTCGCTACAGCTGAGTTGGCCACTGGGTTGGCCAGAATAACTGTTGGCCATTCATTATGAGCAGTGACTGATTGGGCAAGAGTGGTAAATGTAGTCCTGCACTCCGCATTAGAACATGATCTCCCAAAGGTTATTTGGGCTGAGGGGATGACTAATTTCTTTTCTTAGAAGGCATGTTCTGAAATAAAAAGAAGAAGTGGATTAGACTGAAAGACTGACTTGTGATTATGCTCACAGGTACGACATGAATACTGAAAGAAGGAAAACTATTCTTAAACATCTCATAGCCTCTTGCACATAAATGTGGCGTGCAACACCCATGCACAAGACTCTACTAGATGCGGCTTTCAAACTTCCTAGGACTCTATTGAACCTTAGGCTCTGATACCAAGTTTTTAACACCCCAAATCTGGTACCCCGAAATGCTACACGGTGCTTATGACCCTAAAGGACCACAAGCTAACCCATGATTGATATCTGTACCTGTACACTGCATAATATACTTGTAGAATGCAGAAAATATGAACAATTGGCCATAAGGTTCAACTGAATAGAATATCTGATAAATACTAACGTCCATATAGGGTAATAAATACCTAAAACAACTGAAAGCTGAATCTAAAATCTGAAATAAATCTGAAAGCCTCTAAATACTGTCTGAAATAAGGAGTTAAAGGAACATGTCTCTAACTAACTCTATCTAGTAAAACTGAACTGAAATAATGAATGAAATAAAATAATATTATCCTCGAATGGATGAGGACTCACTGCAGCATTGCGACTGGAATGCTACTGCTGATCTGGAACTCATGTCTCTGAACCTATGGTGTAACATAAAAGAAAGCACCATTGCACAAATGTGTCAGTACAACTGGGAGTACTGAGTATAGAGTTAGGTAGGCTAAATGCAAAAGGGTTTACATGCATGAACAATGCTAACTGACTAACTGATATAAATGTAAGAGTACAAACATGTATACATAGTAACTAAAATCGTGAATACATGATATCTGGATCTGTACGCTAATACATTGTTTACTGTTATCTTACATGACTGATACTAAAATTTTGATAACATGGATGACTGTGTCTGACAGCCTTGAATCTGATGGAACTACCTGAGTTTTGTACTGTAACTGAATTGACCGTAACTGATAGTCCTAGTATACTGAAATCTTAAGAACTATCTGAGTTCTTTTACTGAGACTGGGACTAAAACTGTGGGAGGTATTTTTTTAACCGACATGCCGTAATAACGCATATAGCTAGGTTGGGGTCCAATCTCTGCCCCGACTGGAAGGGTGTCAATACCATGCCACTGGTAAGGACAACTGTGAGTGACCCTTAGCTAGCAGGTACTCGAATGAGAATGGTGGGAACCCTAAACTAACAGGTTAATCCACCTCATAAACCCTAATCTGGAAGGTTAAGATGTCTCAACCTATGCTGGCTACGTAGTTCTGGAACACAAGGATGACTACTAAGAATCATACCCTAAACTAGCAGGTGAGTTCCAATCCTTGGGTTCACTCGGTGTTAAATTCTACTCCCATCTGAAGAGACTGAACATGATTTAACTGGATGTACATGGACTGAGTAACTAACTTCTATTGCCCAATGGAATAGTACTACTATCTGAGAATTTATTAAGATCAAGAGATTTCTGAGATTTGCTGAGTCACATGACTGAATGAGTTCTATAGATCATGGATTGAATGAGATTATTATGATAACATGACATGGCTCTAGGCACACAACTATATTTTTCAGGTACTAGTACCCCCAGGACTCGATGGAAGGAAACTGACACACATAACTGACTTGATTATAAAATGGAGTCCACAATTCACCATATCATAAGTAGGGGATTTCACACTAAGCATAGTTCTCAATATCTTACGTATGAAAGGAAAATTCATACAACATATGTATACTTGCGTAGCTTTAATATCATGCTCAATCCACATCACAACAACGACGCATATCAATCACGTGGAATTCATGTGAAATCATAAAGCATAGAGCATGGACTTGTCATTTAAGCACTATTAAATCATGGGACACGAATCTTATCACCTTAAGCATTTTAGCAAACACTTTGTATGCATTCATTTAGCTTAGGTGTGTTTTCATGAATTTCTCCACTTTAAACCACATAAAGTTCATGGATTTCAACTAACGAACACATATACTTCATGGAAACACCTTTAGATATCATCTTGAAACTTAAACAACAATCATCAACATGTACATGGTCATATCAGAACAAGACAATCAGAATATAATATTTAAAACATGGTTCTTGAGCTCTATGAACGAAATGGATCCATAGATGAACACTACACATACCTTAGATGGAAGATTCTTGATGATTGATGGAGAAATTTGCTTGAACTTGAATCCCCATTTGAAAACCCTAATGTGTTCTTGAGAGGATTTTGATAGAAAGAATATGTTTTGGTGAAATAAGGTCTTAATTCCATGTTTATGGAATATATATAGGGGTGGAAAGATGACCCAAATACCTCTCTAGATACGTCATTTAATTTCTGTGAAAATTACCAGATTTGGGCCCCCGACGCGATACGGAGCTATCGCGTTGCCCCCCATTTGTGACCTGAAAACTCACCGCGATGTGTTGGAATTACAGAGAGACACTGGAAATTGATAAACGTCATTTTGTCTTACGGCGCGATGTGCCACTGACTGAAATGACGCTGTTGAAACTTTAAATTGCCATAACCTTGTTCACCGGGTGTCCGTTTTAGGCGAATTTAGTAGCGACGGAAAGATTATTCAATTCTATACAATTTGGAGGGTATAAATTTGCCAAAATTACACCTATAAACGAATTTATGCTCATTCAAAGATGACCCATGTGAAATCACACACGAAAACTTGGTGGATTCAAAAGTTCTTAGCTTGACTTACTCTAAGTGACTCTTATGAACATGCTTAACACATCATAAGCTCTATTATCACTAGGATACTCATCCTAATTCATGTACTCCAATATTAATCACAGGATAGGAGGTTTCATGTGTAGGAACAACGGTTCATTTTCTAGCTTAGAAATATACGGGGTATTACACCAAGAAATTGATATTACCTTTATTTAGAAATCTAAAGGAAAAATTAATGAGAAAGAAAACCGCATCAGAAGAGGAAAAAATCCTATAGAACAAAGAGACACCATAAGATGCCATCATTAAAATAAGTTAACTTCAAAATAGTAAAGAACAAAGAACAACCATATAACAAAACATAACGATCTGTTACTAAAATAGTGAAGAAAAAAGTTTAAAAATTTATTCAAAAATAGATAAAATTTACAAGAAGAGGTGGAGAGTGTGAAGAACATAGATACGCCACTCCATATATTGGAAGAAAAAGTTAGAGAAAATAAAGGAAATGGAGACTACAACAAAAGAAAATTTGTAGAGAATGTGAAGGAGATGAGAATGGTGCGTAATAGTTCAAAAGTAGTGCACAAACTGGAGTATTAGTCGGTACACATGTTGGTTCATTGATGCAACAATCCTATGTATATTGTAAAATTTCTAAGACCTTTAGTACGATTAACCAATGATGTGTTTATACTCGCTGCTCTATGTTGATTAAGAGAACATTCTGATTGACATAATTGAGGTATAATGTAATTTATATTTAGTTTTTTTGTTGTCTTTATGTTGTCTAATTGCAGGAAGTATCATTCTTATTTTTGTGAATTTTTTTTGATGGAAAAGATAAGCTTTTTAGATTCTTATTCCATACATGATTGTCCAATAGGTGGAACCAACCATCGAAAACTTAGGAAGATGAAGTACCAAAGAAAATGACTATCTGGTTACAGGTAGCGTCACATACCATTTTCTTGTAAGTTTCCTTTAATCTTGTCCCTTTCAATGTTTACTTGCGACATTTTCTTCGCATATATAACCATGTAAGTATCAAATCTGCTACCTATCTAATTTTATTGCAAAAAAGTTTATGTGGTAATATAAATTAGAAGAAAAAGACCTTACTATATTGCTGACTAGGAAGTACCTTCTTAGTACTAGCATAAATAAAATTGTTCACATCCTTAAAAAACTAAGAAACAATGCCTTACAATTATGAATGAGCTGTAACCCCTCAAAATATGATCCTGAGATATCACACGGTGCTCAAGACTATGAGTAGGCTTAATCTAACCTTGTCTACATACTACTGAGCCTAAATCTCATAATGATGGAAATATAGGTATAAAAGTCATGCTAGAATGTAGAAATTGTCTATAATATCTGAGAATAATATTTGAAACATCAATACTGAATAATTTGAATCAAAACTGGCAGTCTGACAAGCCTCAATTACTAACACTAGAGAGTCACAGGGATAAACCCCCAGCTAACTCAAACTGTCTGAAAGAAATGCTAAAATCTTATAAACTGATAAACTGCAAAATCTGAGTAATAAGTCCCCGAACTATGAGGACTCACAAACTATCGTATGTAGACGGAGATGCTCGAACTACTCATGTGGCTGATACTGAGCACCTGAACCTACATTATGAGACAACATAGCACATAGACATATATGTGGATCAGTACTTTGAGGATGTATTGAGTATATGGGGTGAAATGCATAAGTAAAACATCATCTCATCATCATAATTTATAAAACAATGCATGCTAAATGTAAATGACTTACATAAGCTGGAATATCTAAAATACTGAAATCATGAATAATAAATCAATCATACTTTATAAATCTAGTGAGTCATAACATTTAGTTCTGAAAGCTGTACTTGTGTTCTCTCTTTAAATCATACTATCTAAGTGTAGAAAGGACTCACTCTAAATTCTGAAATCTGAACGCTGAAGTCTGTAGCTATTATCATTCTATAAAGCATAATCTAAGTAAACTTTGTGAGCCTTTACACTTAGTTTTCTAAAATCTTTTCTGTTAATCTTTTCTAAAATATTTAATCTGTAGGGAAAACACTTTATCTTAAGCTTACCTGTAAGGGAATTTTTTCAAAGCTTTTCTTTACTAGTAGGGAAAAATTGTTTATTTGCTTTTACTAGCAGGGAGGTTCTCTTAACCGACATAAACCAAGCGAGCTACATGGAGTCTAACGTCTCGTCCTCCTAAGGAAGAAATCTCACGTTGGGGAGAAATGTCGTACTCTTTCCAGGGAGTATAACCTGAGCTAAGTGATCACATCTGAAACTGTCATCCATATATAAGTGGGAATAAGCTGATAATCTGTACCTACGTAGGTTACGAAGTTTTGTGGTAGTAGGATGCGCTAAACCCACACTTCCCGTTCGGTGCTAAATACTACTCCCTTTTTATTTGCTACGTTCATTCTTTGGGAAATCCACTTTAAAACTAGCATAAGGGTTTATCTAAAACCACTAATGCATTTATCTAATAAAATCTGTAAATAAAGTTGATCTGAATTCTGTAATCTGTAATAATCTAAAAAATGGATTTGAAAACTTATCTGATGATTGAAAGATCAAAGCTTTACTGAAAATCTATAAATAATCTGATAATAGGATGCTTAAAGCATCATCTTTCTTAAAATAATATTCAATCTTGGGGTAATAACCCATACTTCAATCTCATGTCAAAACATCAAAATAGTCATGCTTGATATTAAAAACAATGATATTTTATCTCAAAATTTGTAAATTACTATAATAGGCATGAAAAATAAAAATAGACATGCAATTCAACTTCTAAAACATTGGATAGCTCAAAATCTTGCAAAGAGCATTAATGGGTATGAACCCTAATTCAAAACTCATGGAATATCATTCAAAATCATATGAATTTAATGTAAAAGCTTAGTTTTGGGCACAAGGACGAAAGGAGATCCTTGTTCATAAACCCCACATACCTTGATTAATGATTAGATGTAGATTCTTGAATTATGGATTCCTATTTGAGTTCTTGATGATGGATTCTTGATTATCTTGCCTTGGGAATCCTCAATTTAGAGCTTTATTGGAGAATCTACGGAGGATTTTGATTTCTTAGAGAAGAGGTTTTAGAGCTCTAGGGTTTTTCTTTTGAAAAGAATGATGAATAATAAGCACAAAGTTCTTTGAATATGATTAATCTTGTATTTTTGATGGATTGGGGGCTTGTAAATTGTCCAAAATACCCTTTCTAAACTCCTAAACGGGACTGGAAACGAGAACTGAAACTGGAAATTGACGACTAGGAAATTGGTGGTGTCTGCAATGTGGAGCTATTGCATTGTCTAACTAGATTTTGACAATTGGGACCTGAAACTTCAATGCAACGCGCCACCATCGCCGTGTCCTAGAGAAATGCCATTTTGGCCACTGGCACGATGCACCAATATCACGTTGGGCTACTGGAAATTGATAATTGGGAAACTGTACCTCTCCACAATGTGGGGATATCGCTGAGGGCCATTGGAATTTGACAATTATCATTTTACTGACATCCGCGACGCGCCAAGTGGCCAGGTGGCACACTGTCAACTTGAAAATGCTCTAACTCCTCAACCGAGTATCGGAATTAGGCAAATTTGGTATCGATGGAAAGCTTATTCAATTTCTCACACAATGGGAGATCTAAATCTGTAAAATTACACACCAAATAAATATTCTTCATTTTGAAAAATATTTCTTAACATTCTAGGAATGAATTTAAGCTAGGAAAAGTATGGGGTATTACATGAGCCTCTTATTCCAAGTAATCATTTCTGTATTTATTGATGTGCCCGATTCACTCAACTTGTTGACTGATGTAGAGCTTAATGCACTGGATAAATTAAAACCTAAGATTGAAAATGTAAGAACTATGGTGACTCCACATTCTCCACTCCGTTTTCATTTCTACTCCATTTTGTTCACACGCCATATTTTTTTATATTTTTTTCATTGTTTTTCATATGTGAGTCAGTGGATTTGAAGTTTTATTAGATTTGATCTATTGATTACTATTGATATTGAATAAAGTAGCATATATATTTCTCAATTATCTTTTCGAGGTTAATTTTATGCTTATAGATGATTGAATTGAATATCTCTGATGTAAGACAATTGTGTGCATCCATTTAGTGAGGAGACAAAATCAGAGAGAAGAAATTCTCGTGAATAAGATAGTTGACTCAGAAAATTGGCACTAGCTGTCGAGCAACAACCCCTATTGAAATTAGAGGTGATTAGAACTTCCAGAATATGAGAAAAAGTATTTTCTGTGCTTAAATGTGAAAATTGTAGTTAAAAAAACTTGCTCGACTGTTGTTATAAATCAATGAAGCTAAGGTGCTTGGTGAAATGAAAACCTTTTGTGATGCACTATTTCATTCTCTAACTCTCATTATTTCAATGTCTGATTAATGTTGTTTGATTTTTAGTCTCAAAATCATATTATTAATCTTCATATTATGTGAGGTAAGAACTTATGCGCATTGTGTATTACCATGTCAGTTGCTTCTCCTATTCATTTCTTATTCAAGGGTAATATCAGAATTTTAGGAGCTAAATGTGTACCTCATTTTAGTTGGCAGGATATTAAACACAAACCTGCTTCATCCAACTTTCTAACTCTTACTATCCATATAATTGTACAGCTACAACTTCGAAAAGTTATGATTTTCATTGCCAAACTATAATATCCCAAAAATCCAAACCAATATTAGAGACAAGTTTCAAGCTCATGCATAGTACATTATAGTTCTTTCGCAGTGATATGCATGATTTTGATGTATATTAAAGCCTCAAATAACTCCCAACTATTAGACGAATCAAAATAATCCTTACCGATTGAATTTTTGATAAGAATGTTGCTTTAGTCAACTTTAAAAGAGAATATATTTTGATATATTGAGAATTTTCTAGATCAAAATCCACCAAATAATAGGAAATTGAATTAGCTTTCCAACGATACCAATTTTGCCCGAATTCGATACTCGGGTGAGAAGTTACGACACTTTTAGTGCAAAATAGTAGACCAATACGATAAGGCCGCGTTGCGGTGATGGAAGAAATCACATTTGTCTTGTTCCAGTGTGCCACCGCGATTACCATTTCGTCGCACCAAGGGGACATTTTGCAATAGTTTTTTTCCAGTGGGGCATCGCGATTGGTACCGCATTGCGGCAAGCTTTTAGTTTAGGATCGTCTATTTTCAGAGGCACAACGCAATAGCACCACATAGTGCCGTAGGATAAAATGGGGATTGTCAATTTTCAAGTGGCCCGATGCAATTGCATTGCGTCGCGCTGGAGCCAAAAATTGAGACTTTTGCGATTTAAATTCCAGGGACCATTTCGTCTTTTTTCATAGCCCCAAATCCGTCCAAACACGGGATTTAAGTCTCAATAGAGCATTATTTGCTCATTATTTCATAATTCTCTCGAAAAAATTAAAGTAACCCTTTTCAAGAACAAAAACCCTAGCTTTCTAAGTTCAAAATCAAAACTCAAGAATTCACTATCAATTCTCACGAATTCATCAACCCCGGTATGTTAAGTGTTCATCTATGGGTTTATTTCACCCATGGACTCCAAATATCCAATTCTAAATTCAAGTTGGGATCTTTATAAGTTTTTCATGATTTTTAATTGTGATTTTAACCATGAATTCCTATGAATTATAATTCTACACCGTGTTTACATGAAATTGTCGTTGTTATTCAACCCCACATATTTTAATGATGTTATTCGCTGATTTAATTCATAATTCATGATGTTGATGTTGAAATAATGTTATTACTACAAGATTTAAATTATTCCCATGCTTAGCTTACACTATGAATATCAAGTGTTTGATGAAATGCCTACAAGATTGAATTTTGAATAAATGCTTTCATATTATGTACTCAAAGTTTTAGTACTCTTTTGCTATTATTGCTATTGAGTCCTGGGGGTTGTGAATACCTGGAAACTTCGTTTTTTACTTAGTCTCAATATCTTCGGAATAGCTTCAAAATATGTTATGAACATTATCAGTTCAATCAGTCATCATAATCAGTTAAACTTAGAACAATTCAATATCTCGAGTTAGTTTAGTTGGGAGTAGGACTTAGCACCGAGCGAGTGTAGGGATGGAGGCTTCCTCGTTAGATTGGTAGAGTCATTAGCAGCATTCCCTGCACTCTAGAACTACGTAGCCAGCGTAGGATATGAGGAGTCACCCATCAGTTTAAGCTTGACTACCTCGCAAGGGTCACCGTCAGTTTAGGCTTGACACCCTTAGTCCTTCAGGATAGTACATTTGTGGATCCACACAGCCAGTGTTAGTACCCATGGCACAGTAATAACACACTTCTAATTGGGGTCACAGATTGGACCCCAATTTTCTTATTGGGGCATGTCAGTTAGATGATAGCTCCTACAGTCTCAGTTCAGTATTCATTATACTTCAGTTCAGGATTGTATTGACCATAGCGTACAAATATCGATTATTCAGTTATCAGATTTCAGCATTTTAGTTTACAGATTATATTAAGAACATGTTTTATGCTTGGTCATACATTCTCAGTATTTACAGATTTCATTCATTCAATTCAGTACTTCATGCTATTCATTCATTCAGTTATTACTCCTGTACATTAAACCATGCATATCAACCTACCTCATTTATCATACCAGTACATTCAAAGTACTGATCACGTTCTTTTTTTTTGCGCTATGATGTATCATATCATAGGTTTCAGACGCTCAGTTCCTGGACCGCGTATAGACCTTTCATATTATCAGCCGTAGTTGTGGTGAGACCTTTTATTTCGAGGAAAGACTAAATTTATTTTTATACTTTTAGTTCAATAGTTAAATAGAGTTAGTTGGGGCTGGTCCCATCAACTCTTATTCAGTCAGTAGAGGCTTTTCAGACTAGTATAGACTGTCAGGCAGTTTTGTTATTATTTTATTAGTTCTAGACAGTTGTTTTCAGTTTCATAATCCAATATTATTTTAAGTTATTTAAAACCTTATGGATTATCTATTGTTCTTCCGCATATGTTATTATATTATTTTGTGCTCACAGCTGGTACCAACTCAGGGGTTAGCTTGTGGTCTCTCGGGACTGTAAGCACCATGTGGTGCCCAGGGTGTACTATTAGGTCGTTACAAACTTGGTATCCGAGCCTACATTTTTAATGTGTCCTAAAAAGTCTGAAAGTTGCCTCGAGTAGAGTCTTGTGCATGGGTGTGAAATGCGCCACTCTTATGGACAAGAGACTACAAGGTATTTTAAGAAAAGTTTCCCTTCTTTCAGTGTTCATGTCATGAAACCAAGCATGAGCTCATGTTAAACTCTCTGTCTAATATGTTCTCCCTTCTATTTACAGATTATGCCTCCCAGAAAGGCAAACGAAAGAAGAAATGTGAACCCACCAGCATCTCCGTCCATTCAGGAAGATCCCCTGAATGAGCATGTTGCCCATGTAGAGTTCAGAGCTTCATTTACTACTCTAGCTCACTCTGTAGAAGCATAAAATTCTCATCTAGCTACTTTCCCGGCAAACCCAGTGTCAAATACTGCCGCAGCTAGGATTTAGGACTTTACCCGAATGAATCCTCCTTTGTTTTTGAGATCCAAATATGAAGAGGATCCACAGGAATTCTTAGACATGGTCCAGAAGGTAATAGATATTATAGGGGTAACTTCTAGTAAGAGTGTTGAATTGGCTGCTTACCAATTACAGGATGTGGCTCATACATGGTTTAAGCAGTGAAAGGTAGATAGAGGCTGTAAGACCCCAGAAATTTTCTGTATTTTTAAAGCCTTTGGAATGATCTAAGTGTGTTAAAACAACAAAATTTGACCAAGTGTTTGTCCTTGCTTCTACACTTAGTTTTATTTTTAGTCTTGAATCTTCGATAAATTAACTCATGACCTTCCCGATATTCGTTTTCCAAGATTTTTGTTGTGTTGCGATGGGGAAAGGTCGTAGGGTGTTCCATGTGAGTTTCAGAATTTTTGGACATCGTTTAGGGCGTGTATGGTTTTCAAACCTGTAGCATCATGCGACGCATGGTCTATCGCACCCGGGTAAATTTTTAACCTTTTTCCGCCTCATTAATGTCAAAGTGGTAAATTTCAATTCCCTTATCATTCTTAACACGGGATTCAACCCCCCAATACTCCAAAATATCAACCCAAACATCAAAAATCCTCAAGAACACATATAAGGGTTTCCACATAGAAACCATCATACCTAGAGATTCAACCGTGGGAATTTGGATATTTTTATATATTCGGAATCCTCATCGCAAGGGCTACGTGGGGAACCCAAAAATTCGCAAAAATCACAAAGTTGTTCAGAAAGTCATTCCAAGGGTAATATTTGAGGTATGTGGGGGTTTTTCAACAAGAACTCTCTTTCGTTCTTGTGCCCAAAAGTAATTTTCTTTACAAAGGCATGATTTTTATTTGATTTTTATGAATTTGAAGCACTAACCCATATCTTATGATGATTATTATGGAATTTTGATGTTTATGATTTTGAAAGATGAATTTACATGTGTGGTGATATAAAGCATGAAGCTTGAACGATATTTATCATGATTTTGATATTTGGGTCGTGAACTCCCTTTGAAATTGTGTTTTTGAGAAAATGTGTGTTATAAGCACGTTGATGTTGAATATTTGAGATGTGTTGAATGATTTGAACTTTTGGTCTTAATGGAGTTGTTTTGAACTCGAGTGTGAAAGAAATCCACAACGTGGTTGATTTTGATAAATGGGAAGCATGATGGCTCCCGATGTATATTTATATATTACTGAAATTATTTTGTTGTGGATTGTCTTTAAAATGATCTGAGCTAAGTCTGGGAGAAATCTTTAGCACCGAGTGGGAGGTATAAAGTGACCTTATTTCCCTAGAACTACGTGCCCCCATAGGAGTGAGCCTAAGGCTGATTTATATAGTGATCACTAGTTTGTATGGATTTGATATCGATAGTCCTACTCCGATGGCAATATGATGGCTCTCCCCAACGTGGGTTGTACGTTGGACTCTATGTAGCTCACATGGTTTATGTCGGTTATAGGATCTCCCAGTGTGTGTGTGTTTCCTTGTGTCTATGGTGAACAGTGAAGTGATTTGAAAGTGGAATGATGAAAGTTATTCTTTCAAAAGATTTAAATGATATTTACATTATGAGAATTGATATTCTTGATGAACAGAAAGTGATGGACAAATTATATGATGACTCACATGTGTTATTATACCTATTTCATCCTCTCATGATTATGATGATTTTCTTCGGGCTATGTGAGTCTTTCATATATCATGCATATTTCTTATAAATATTTATGATGATGATGTTTATAAAACCGCATACACCCCCATATACTCGGTTTCTTTCCATGGTACTGACCCACATCTTTGAATGTGGGTTGCATTTTCACAGAATATAGGTTCAGGTGCTCAGTCCCAGGTTCGACAGCGACTCTTTGGGCACGCTGTTCTACATCCTCTGTCGTGGTGAATCCTCATGTTCCGAGGACGTGATGTCTAATGTTGGTTTCATGGAACTGTTTACATTTTTATACTAAGTAGGAGTCAGTTGGGGGATGTCCCAATGGCTCGCTAGTTTTACCATTTTCTTAGAGGCTTGTCAGACTAGTATAGATGTTGGGAGTTGACTAATAAGTCGTATTTTGTTATCTTTCTGAAATCTTTTTATTCTTGGATTATGATTACTATGATGATATTTGAGGGTTTTTTATGGAAACCTCATTGATTTGTGTTGAATTGAATGAAAATGGTTAAAAGGGTTAGCTTGGGGCTACTCGTAGCCTCAAGCACCGTGTGATGCTCCGGGACCCGTTTTTGGGGTGTTACAAACTTGGTATCAGAGCCTAAGGTTTAAGGAGTCCTAGGGAGTCTGATAAGCTGTGTTAAGTAGAGTCTTGATCATCGGTGTGTAGCGCGCCACATCTATGAGAAAGAGGCTAAGAGATGTTTTAGGAAGAGTGTGATTCTTTCTTTCAGAAGTCTGTCGTGCTTAAAGGGTCTCTCTCTGCTATTAATTCGTGCTCTCCTCTTTCAGAAATATGCCTCCACGTCGAGTTGGAATAAATAATGATGGTCAGCAACCTCAACCCGCTGACCCATTGAATGAAAACGTGTCTCATGCTAAATTTTGGAAAGCCTTTCAGGCGCTAGCCCAAGCTGTTACTGAAAATGTTCAGGCCAATCCGTCCCCGGCTCCACAACAGTAAAGAGGTGATTTAGATACTTCCAGGATTCGTGACTTTATGCGGATGAATCCGCCGGAATTCTATGGGTCCAAGTCTGATGAGGATCCACGGTTGTTTTTAGAGGAGGTACGGAAGATTACTCAGGTGATGCATGTATCTGAGGAACATAGTGTGGAGTTGGCTGAGTATAGGTTGAAAGACCCTGCTTATGACTGGGTTGTTGCTTTGAGGAAAGGTAGAGGTAAGAGAGCTATCCCTACGACTTGGCAAGAGTTCCAGGATTCATTCCTGGATAAGTTTTTCCCTTTGGAGATGAGGGAGGCGAAGGTGGAAGAGTTTATGAACCCACGACAAGGCTCTATGACTATTAGGGAGTACTGTCTAAAGTTCAATCAGTTGGCCAAGTATGCTCCTGACTTAGTGGCTGATAATCGGGCTAGTATGAGTAAGTTTGTGACTGGAGTGTCTAGGTATGTGGTTAATGAGTGTAGGTCTGCTATGCTAAATACTGAGATGAACCTTTCTAGGCTGATGACTCATGCCCAATAGATTGAGGCAGACAAGATTAAGGAGAGAGATAGAATGAGAGGGAATAAGAGAGCTAGGTCCGATTAGCATGGACAAGGTCAGACTAGATCATAGGGAGGGAGTCTCCCTCAGTATCAGGACCGTTCATCTATGCCAGCACCGTCATCTTCTAGTGCTCCCATGCCTAGAGGTAGGCAGGATCAAGGTAATAGGTCATATGCATCCAGGTCCCAGTACAATGTTGGCAGTAAGTCAAATCATCCCTTGTGTCCTAAGTGTGGTAGGGCTTATTCGGGTGAGTGTTGGGGTGAGAAGAAGGGTTGTTTCCGGTGTGGTGACATGGGTCACAAAGTTAGAGATTGTACACAGGATGGACAAGGGTGTCGTGATTATCTCCCTCAGACTCAGACTCAGACTGTCAGTGCTCCAGTTCCAGCAACTTATCCTGCCTCAGCTCAGGGCGCCCCTTCTAGCAATGCTGGCGATCAGTGCCAGAATAGATTCTATGCTTTACCATCTCGCCAGGAACATGAGGACTCTCCCGATGTTGTTACTGGTATGCTTCGTATATTTCAGTTTGATGTATATGCCTTGTTGGATCCTGGATCCAGTTTCTCATATGTTACACCTTTGATTGCTGTGAACTTTGAAATGAGCCCTGAAATTATTCCTGAGCCTATCTTAGCTTCTACCCCAGTGGGTGATTCGATTGTTGCCCAGAAAGTGTATAAAAAGTGTCCTGTTATTGTTCTTCATAGAGTCATATTGGCTGATCTAATTGAGTTAAATATGGTGGATTTTTATGTGATTCTGGGTATGGACTGGCTGTATTCTTCTTATGCCTCTATTGATTGTCGTACCCGAGTGGTCAAGTTTTAGTTTCCGGGTGCATCCAAGTCTTACCTTAAAGCTAGTAGGCTTATTTCCAGGGGGTGTATTTACCATTTGGTTAGAGTCAAAGACACTAAGTCTGAGACTCCAACTCTCCAGTCTGTTAACGTCGTCAATGAGTTTTCTGATGTCTTTCCGGATGATCTCCCAGGGATACCTCCTGATAGAGAGATAGAGTTCGGGATTGATCTTCTTCTCGATACTCAGCTCATTTCTATTCCTCCTTATCGTATGGCCCCTGCAGAACTTAAGGAGCTGAAAGAGTAACTCAAAGATCTACTAGATAAGGGTTTCATAAGGCCCAGTGTTTCTCCTTGGGGTGCTCCTATGTTTTTTGTGAGAAAGAAAGATGGCTCTTTGCGTATGTGCATTGATTACCGCCAATTGAATAAAGTTACCATAGAAAATAAATACCCCCTTCCGAGAATAGATGATTTTTTTGACCAATTGCAAGGTGCAAGTTACTTCTCAAAGATAGACCTTTGTTCTGGCTATCATCAACTCAAGATTAGGGAGTGTGACATCCCGAAAACCGCTTTTCGAACTCGTTATAATCACTTTGAGTTTTTTGTTATGTCTTTCGGGTTAACTAATTCCCCAACAACTTTCATGGAACTCATGAATCGAGTGTTCAAACCATATCTGGATACATTTGTCATTGTGTTTATAGATGATATACTGGTGTACTCCCGTAGTGAGGGTGAATATTTTGACCATCTCCGAACTGTCTTGTGATGTTAGGCGTATTTACACGCCTAAAGCACCTTATTGTACCCATATTTTAGCTAAGTTTTGAGGACAAAATATATAATTCCTACACTTTTAGTTCTTTTTTCCTGTAAGTGAGCTAACCAACGTGATTAGCAAGATTTCAGGTATTTATGAGCCCAAAGGAAACTTCACGTAAGAAGGAAGGCAGCTTCTGGAAACTTGTGGACTGAAAGTGATGCATGGAGAACTTGTCCCGGGAAAAAACAGCATTTCTAAAGACTTGGGGGATCAGCAGTAACTTAGTAGGATTAGGACAAGTATGCAGTAACCCAGTAGGACTAGGACTAGGACAAGGATAAAAACCCTATTTCAGTAGGACTAGGACAAGGATGTTATAAAAACCCTATTTGCTGAATTTTTCAGCAAGCTTTTTATTATTCACTCATTCATTAATTCAAGTCTTTTTCATTCGACTTTTGCTCCTAATTCACGTTACAATATTCTGTAAGTCTAACACAGAGAACTCGGCTCTCTTGAGAAGAACGGCTAGGGCAAAACGTTTGAGAGCTTTTGACGCCATATCACTTCCATCGCCAAGATTATTCTAGGTTGTGGTATGATGATTATATCTATTGTGATTTCCGTTGCACTCATGAGTAGCTAAACTTCTCTGTTAAGGTTATGGAAGCCTTATGATATACTATCTATTTCTATGAGTTTGTGAATTCTTGATACGTATGCTGCTTATATCATTACTCTCTTCATCTTAATTGAATTCTTGTGGTTGCAAACATATAGAATACGCCAGTATAGCATTAACTTGTTCGAAAGAAAAGTTACATGTCTAGAAAAGAGAGAATGACAAGGAAATAGGGCTACCAACCCCTGTTTAAAAGTTAGTGCCGTAACTGGATTAATCTCTTGGAGAATTCGTACCATTAGTATACGCTTTAAGCTCGAAAGAGTTAAAGTGATATAATCCTTGATGGTCGAAAGACACTAGGATTTACTATAGAATACGAATCTCTATAAGCGCATGCATGTCTGAATTCCGCATAACTCATAGCCAATAGATACGTAAAACTCATAAGGTGGACATAACCCTAACTTACAATTCTCATTGATTAAAACCTACTAAATATTCCGTTTTTCTTTGTTACTTTGATACTCTTAATTCATGCTACAATTAAATCCCCCTTATTTCGTAGAATTTTCAATCAACAGTCTACTAATCGTTGCATACTTAGTGAACAAGTATTCCCTGTGGGATTCGACACCCAACCCAGTTGGGTTCTATATTTGACAACGACCGCTTACACTCTTACGAGAGCTGTAGTTTGAGTGTTATCAAATTTTGGCGCCGCTGCCGGGGAATACAGTTGTCAACAAAGTTTGTGATAGTTACTAGACCCTTTGGTCAAAAAATTCTCAGATTTTACTTTTAGCTGTTGTTTTTGTTTTATTCAGGTTTGTTTGAGTGAATGCCAAACACTCGAAGTTCAGGTCAACCGTTATTACCCATAAATCCTGAACCACAACTTATTGGCAGAATGGATGCACAACGTGACATTGACAGAAGGGCGTCCCAACAGGAGCAGGATAGATTAGCTGCACTGGCAGCTTCTCAAGTACATCAACAGAATATTGATAACCCAGGGTGAGCAACAAATCCTGATGATGAGGACCTGGGTGATGATGAGTTACTGAATCCCAGGAGTACTGATGAAGTGGCAGCACCTATGCACAGGAGAGATCGTCAAGCTAGAATGAGACCTGACCGCTGAGCTGTGCAGGATCCTTTTGATGATGATGATGATGATCTGGATGGAGCTGGTGCCACAGGGGCTATTATTCCTCCACCCTTGGCACCCGGAGCTAAGTTCAATATCACTAGCACCATGATTCAGTTATTGCAGCTCAAGGGGTTATTTGGTGGACTCGAAGGAGATGATCCGAATATGCATCTGATCAACTTTATTTCAACATGCAAGTCGTTTGACAATCCAGGAGTTGGGCAGAATGCAATTCGGCTGTACTTATTTCCATTGTCTCTGTCTGGGGAGGCAACTCTATGGTTGAACGGGCTAACTCCTGATTCTATTACTAATTGGAGGCAATTGAAAGACGCTTTCCTAGAAAGATTATTTCTACCATCCAAGAGAGCCCATTTACGGGATGAGATCAGCAATTTTTGACAGCTTCCAACTGAAGCTCTCCACGAAACATGGGAGAGGTTCAAAAAGAAGCTTATGCGGTGCCCAAATCATCAGATGACCAATATCCACTTGATGGAGATATTATACAGGGCTTTGAACTCAGTGACAAAGCCAGTGCTTGATAAGGTTGCAGGTGGGTCATTCTTGGACCTTACTTTTCTTGAGGTAAGTGATATGCTAGATCGTATGACAAAGCAGAGTAGAGCTTGGCATACCAGGGATTCTGAGGTAGCAAGCTCTACCGTATCTATTGGCTTGACTGCAGAGCAGAGGCGTAGACAAGAGGAACGTGACCAAGATATGGCTCACATGAAAATGCAGATGGATCTTCTTACCAAGCATTTATTATCAGGGAAGACCGAAAAGGTTAAAGCCATTGTATCACAGGGAAGAGATTAATCAGACTCTGAGGAAGAAGCCAACTACTTGAATAATCAGGGGGGTTTCCGAGGCAATGCCCAAGGAAACCAAGGTCGGAACTATTATGATAAATCTGGATACAAGGACCACGATCAAGGTTTTTGGAAGAATAAAACTGACAGGAGTGGTTTGTATGTTCCTCCTGGAAACCATGAGGTTGTGGCGTCTGGCTCTGGGAAGATGTCCATGGAAGATATGATGGCTAAGTTGTTGAAAGGAGTGGAGGAAACCAACATGGGTGTAACCGAGGTGAAGAATGATTTTTCTTCAATAAACCAATTGGTTGACTCGCATTCTACTGCAATAAAATAGCTGGAACAACAATTGAGTCAACTATCAATGGCATTCAACCAAAGAAAGGTTGGAACGTTACCTAGCGACACTGTGCAAAACCCAAGGAATGATGGATCAGGCATGGCTATTACTACCAGGAGTGGTAAAATGTTGGAAAATCCATCCAAAGGCAAACAGGTGGTTGATGATATAACAGAGAATGTTGATGAAGCTGAGTTTGAAGATGCCGTAGAAGCTGAAGTGAGTGCTCATGATGTTACCCCTAGACGTCACCAGCCTGAAAAGAGTGATAATCAGAAGCAAGATAAAAAGAAAGTGGTAGAGAAAATGATTCGTCTTCCACCACCACCTTTTCCTCAGAGACTGAAGCAGAAGGCTGATGACACTCCTGAAAAGGTTGATAATCGGAAGCAAGATAAAGAGGAAGTGGTGGAGAAAATGATTCGTCTTCCACCACCACCTTTTCCGCAGAGACTGAAGAAGAAAGCTGAGGACACCAAGTTCAGTAAATTCATGACCATGTTGAAGGAGCTGACTATTAATGTTCCGTTGGTAGAGGCACTGGAATAGATGCCTGGGTATGCTAAATTCATGAAGGACCTGTTGACAAAGAAGCGGGCAGCAAGTTATGAGCTGGCAGATAATGTTCATCATTGCAGTGCAATCGCTACAAGATCGCTAGTACAGAAGAAGGCAGATCCTGGTGCTTTCACTATTTCTTGCACGATTGGATCGTTGGATTTTGCTAAGGCGTTGTGCGCTTTGGGAGCTAGCATCAATTTGATGCCGCTATCTATTTATAGAAAGTTGGGGTTGGGTGATCCTACACCAACCAATATGCGGCTCGTGATGGAAGATAGGTCGGTAAAATGACCTGTGGGTATATTAAATGATGTGTTGGTGAAGGTTTCCACCTTCATCTTTCCTGCAGACTTTGTTATTTTAGATTGCGAGGTGGATTTTGAAGTTCCCATAATCTTGGGACGCCCTTTCCTCGCAACTGGAAGTGTGCTTATCGACTTAAGAGCTAATGAGCTTTTATTTCGGATGAATGATGAAGTGATCCATTTTAAAGTATGCAAAGCAATGAAGCAGCCCAACGATATGAATGTGTTCTCTGTAGATGATGTTTATTATGAGGATGAGAAAGAATTATCTGTAGAGAAACAGCTTACTGTTGAGTCACTATCTGATGTGCTACTGAATTTTGAACGTGAGGAGGCTGAAGAACAAGAAGAAATCGTTCGTTCTCTAACAGGAATAAGGTCCTATTCTCATGATCCTAAGAAGTTGGGCCTTGATCTTAAGAATCAATCTTCACCAACAGCGAAGACTTCCATTGAAGAGATACCAGCGCTAGAATCGAAAGAGCTCCCCAGTCACCTGAGGTATGCATTTTTGGGAAGTGGAAATACACTTTTGGTGAGTGTTGCGGCTGATTTAGGTGAACAGCATGTAGAGGCTCTCATCTCTGCTCTGAAGAGGTACAAGAGAGCCATTTGTTGGTCTATTGATGATATAATTGGTATCCTACCTGGGATATGTATGCACAAGATGCATCTCGAAGAAGATTGCATGCCCACAATTAAGCATCAGCGTCGTCTGACACCATTCAGAAAATGATGCACCAAATATCTCGATGAAGTCTAAGTAATCAAGATAACTATGTCGTGCCGCGACAATAAATCAAGCGCTTGGTGGGAGGCAAACCATCGTTTTTAATTGTTTTTGTTGTTTTTGATTTCCTAGAAGTTTGTCGAGCCACGACCAAAACTAAGGCGCTTGGTGGGAGGCCACCCATCGTTCTTATCGTTTTTGATGTTTTTGAATAAGTGTAGGTGCAAGAGGTGTAAAGGAGGAGATTGGTTTCAAATTTTGATTTGGAAGTATTGCATGTTGAAGGTGGTAAGTTGGGAATGAAAAAGCAAAAGGCTATGAGTTAGGCATTGCCTATGAAAATCTAGGCAACGAACAAGGAAAGGCATATGCTATGGCCTATGCCTAACAATGCCATAGCATAGGCGCCGCCTATGCAAAAGCCTTTTGTCTCTGAATCTAGAATGCCATGGCATAGGCGCCGCCTATGACTAACAATGCCATAGCATAGGCACTGCCTATGCAAAAGCCTTTTGTCTCTGAATCTAGAATGCCATGGCATAGGCGCCGCCTACAGATCATAAGCTTCCACACAACCCGAAGAAGGTTGACTTCACAAAGGTTAAAGATGTTGAATCCATGCATGGCGTCAACCTAACCACTGCAGAAAGACATGCTCGCGACGAAAGCTTCTCCCGCCATTTATATGGCATGATGAAGTTTACCATGATGAGCGGGGGTCGTGTTCCAACTGCTGCAGAGGTCCAACAGTTGGATTATGACTACCCAATGAATAAGCATATGAGGGCGATGTGTGGAGTAGGTATATATTTTGAGGAACCTCTTGATGACGACATGCCAACCGATGATGATCGACGAATGCCAGACTCCGACGTGGAGGAGAACTCTGATGACGACGACTCTAATGATGATTCCGATGCATGGGGTATGACCCCAGACATAGAGGATGAGTCCAACTAATCAGGTTCTTCTTATTTATTTTCCACTGAGGGCAGTGTGTCCCGTCTAAGTGTGGGGTGCTGGTATTTATATGTTATACTTCTTTGTCTGCATTTGCATTTATTCTAGTTCTTGTTTGTTTTAATTAGTCGTAATTAGTTAGTTTAATTTTAAATTTTTTAAATTTTGCATGAAATTGTTCTGATAGACGGCATGGTAGTATAACAAGAGTTTGTGCTAAATCATTACTATTGAGACATTTAGGCTCTACATGTGACTTACTGTGTGATAATTGTGTGGTTTAATTCATTCATCTGTTGGGTCAAGAGTCTATACTGCTCCCAATAAAGTTGACCATGTGCCTTGTGTGTGTGAGGATATAGTATATTCTGTGTTGTGACTGATGCTAGAACTTGCCTGGTGTGTGTGTAAAGAGAAATAAAGTGTGTGAGTTTAGGAGATGATTTAGGCATTTCTTTGGCAGCCTTTGATTGTTTACCTTCTGTTTACCTACCCGTGGACATTATCCTAGTCAACCCTTTTGAGCCTTTAAGCCATTTTCTTTGACAACCTCATATGTAAGCCTAATCCATTTTTTTCAAGACCATAATTTGATCCAAATTCCTAAGTACTTTAAATTGTGAAGTCATGTGACAAAATAAGAGGAAATTGGGTGAGAGTGATGCCTTAAAGTGAATTGGTATTTGAATTTGTTATGAAAAAAAAGAGTGGCTATCATAGAGGTGTGTTATAAAAAAAAAGAAATAGATAAACAAAAAGATAAATTGTGTTTATGATTAAATAAAAAGATAGTTATGCTTGAATGGCAAAATAGGTGAAAAGGGGTAATAGATGAAAGAAAGGTAGCAGGGTTGATTAAAAGAGAGTGTTAATGGCATAATGTGATGTATTAAAGAGCTTAGGAACATAGTCACTATTTCTGGCCAAAATAGTCCTACCCATCCCTTAGCCTACATTACAACCTGTAAAAGACCTAATTGATCCTAAGCTTAACATTCTGATATTAGTAGAGCATTACACTAAGGGCAAGCCTATGGTCATCAGTTGCAACATATGAATTCTTTGTGAGAGTGAGAGCAAGGATAATCTTATAACCATGTTTTGATATATTGTGAGTAATTATGGGTGATATATTGTGAGACACACATGGTTGATGAGTTTTGGGTAGTCTTGTATGATTCTTTGTGCCTTAACTTGTGGATACGAATTAACCATCATCACGAGTCTATGTTGGAGGTTGAATTGTTTCTAGTAGTGATCAGAAAAATACTCTTTGTAGATAATTGTCGTGCCTCTCTTGATGAATATTTTGTGTTACTGCTGTGATTTCTAGTTAGATGATTGCATGGCCGTAATATTTTGTTCGAGGACGAACAAATCTTTAAGTGTGGGGTGTTGATGTTAGGCGTATTTACACGCCTAAAGCACCTTAATGTACCCATATTTTAGCTAAGTTTTGAGGACAAAATATATAATTCCTACACTTTTAGTCCTTTTTCCTGTAAGTGAGCTAACCAACGTGATTAGCAAGATTTCAGGTATTTATGATGAAGATTTCAGCATTTTATGGATTGTTAGATGCCAAAGGAAACTTCACGTAAGAAGGAAGGCAGCTTCTGGAAACTTGTGGACTGAAAGTGATGCATGGAGAACTTGTCCCGGGCAAAAAAAGTATTTCTAAAGACTTGGGGGATCAGCAGTAACTTAGTAGGATTAGGACAAGTATGCAGTAACCCAGTAGGACTAGGACAAGGATAAAAACCCTATTTCAGTAGGACTAGGACAAGGATGTTATAAAAACCCTATTTTGCTGAATTTTTCAGCATTCACTCATTCATTTATTCAAGTCTTTTTCATTCAACTTCCGCTCCTAATTCACATTACAATTGTTAATAGAGAAAAATGCTAACTCGTGGGAAACACCAAGAGGAAAAACGTCAACCTTGTTGTGACGCCACACTCCTCTCCAACGTGAGATCATTCTAGTTTTGATATGATGATGATGTTTATTGTGATCTCCGTTGCGCTCATGAGTAGCTAAACTTCTCTGTTAGGGTTATGGAAGCCTTATGATATACTATCTATTGCTATGAGTTTGTGAATTCTTGATACGTATGCTGCTTATATCATTACTCTCTTCATCTTAATTGAATTCTTGTGGTTGCAAACATATAGAATACACTAGTATAGCATTAACTTGTTCGAAAGAAAATTTACATGTCTGGAAAAGAGAGAATGACAAGGAAATAGGGCTACCAACCCCTGTTTAAAATTTAGTGCCGTAACTGGATTAACCTCTTGGAGAATTCGTACCATTAGTATACGCTTTAAGCTCGAAAGAGTTAAAGTGATATAATCCTTGATGGTCAAAAGACACTAGGATTTACCATAGAATACGAATCTCTATAAGCGCATGCATGTCTGAATTCCGCATAACTCATAGCCAATAGATACGTAAAACTCATAAGGTGGACATAACCCTAACTTACAATTCTCATTGATTAAAACCTACTAAACATTCCGTTTTTCTTTGTTACTTTGATACTCTTAATTCACGCTATAATTAAATCCCCCTTTTTTCGTAGAATTTTCGATCAACAGTCTACTAATCGTTGCATACTTAGTGAACAAGTATTCCCTGTGGGATTCGACACCCAACCCAGTTGGGTTCTATATTTGACAACGACCGCTTACACTCTTACGAGAGCTGTAGTTTGAGCGTTATCATCTTGCAAACCCTTAGAGATCACAAGTTGTTTGCCAAATTCAGTAAGTTTGAGTTTTGGCTAAGGTCTATTGCTTTTCTGGGTCATATTATTTCTTTCGAGGGTATTAGAGTTGATCCCTAAAGACCGAAGCTTTTAGAAATTGGCCTAGACCTATTTCTCCGACTGATATCCAAAGTTTCTTGGGTTTAGCTGTCTATTATCGCCATTTTGTTGAGGGTTTCTCCTCTATAGCGTCTCCTATGACTCGGTTGACTTAAAAGAAAGTGAAGTTCTTGTGGTCCAAATCTTGTGAGAAGAGTTTTCATGAGTTGAAGACTCGACTCACTACAGCCCCTGTTTTGACTTTACTTGATGGTGTTGATGGTTTTGTGGTGTACTGTAATGCTTCTAGATTTGGTTTGGGCCGTGTATTGATGCAGAAGGGTAAGGTGATAGCTTATGCTTCTAGACAGTTGAAACCCCATGAGAAAAATTACCCCACCCATGACCTTGAGTTGGCTGCTATTATGTTTGCTTTAAAAATCTGGAGACACTATTTGTATGGTGTCCATGTTGATGTTTTCACTGATCATAAGAGTCTGCAGTATGTATTTACCCAGAGGGAGTTGAATCTTAGGCAGAGAAGGTGGTTAGAATTGTTAAAAGACTATGATATGAGTGTGCTGTACCATCCGGGCAAGGCCAATGTTATGGCGGATGCCCTAAGTAGAGTGTCCATGGGTAGTGTTTTGTATGTGGTAGAAGTTAAGAAAGAGTTGGCTCGTGATGTACATCGTTTTTCTAGATTAGGGGTTAGGCTGTTTGACTCTGCTGAAAGTAGTATAGGGGTTCAAAGTAGTTCCGAATCCTCCTTGGTTTTGGAAGTGAAGGAAAAGCAATACTTAGATGCTAGTTTGGTCAGACAGAAGGAGTCAGTCAAGGACCAAAAAGTAGAGGTTTTCTCCTAAGGGGGAGATGGTGTGTTGAGATTGCAGGGTAGATTGTGTGTCCCGAATGTTGATGATCTGATACAAAGGATTATGGATGAAGTGCACGGGTCGCGATATTCTATTTATCCTGGTGCCACCAAAATGTACTGAGACTTGCGGGAAATCTATTGGTGGAGTGGTATGAAGAAAGATATAGCAATATTTGTAGCTAAGTGTGCAACATGCCAACAGGTTAAGGTTGAACACCAAAGACCTGGTGGTATGATGCAAGAGTTTAGCATTCCCACTTGGAAGTGGGAAGAGATAAATATGGATTTCTTGACTGGTTTACCTCTTTCCCGACGCCATCATGATTCCATTTGGGTTGTGGTTGATAGATTGACTAAGTCTGCTTATTTCTTGCCTGTTCATACTTCATATACTGCTGAGGATTATGCTAGATTGTATATCCGAGAGTTAGTCAGACTGTATGGAGTTCCCTTGTCTATCATTTCGGATAGGGGTACTCAGTTCACTTTGCAATTTTGGAAAGCTTTTCAGAAGGGTCTTGGTACCCAAGTGCTTTTGAGTTCTGCTTTTCATCCGCAGACCGATGGTCAGGCTGAGCGAACCATCCAGACCTTAGAAGATAAGTTGAGAGCGTGTGCACTTGACTTTAAGGGAAGTTGGGATGATCACTTACCGTTGATAGAATTTGCTTATAATAACAACTTTCACTCTAGTATTGGAATGGCTCCGTTTGAGGCCTTGTATGATAGGAAGTGTAGATCACCTATAGGTTGGTTCGAGGGGGGTGAAGCGGTTGTGAGTGGTCCTAATTCGGTATTTGAGGCTTTGGAAAAATTTAAGTTGATTAAGGAAAGGTTGAAGAGTGCTCAGAGTCGTCAGAAGTCATATGCGGATGTTAGAAGGAGAGACCTTGATTTTGAAGTTGGTGACCTAGTATATCTAAAAATTTCACCCATGAAAGGGGTGAAGAGATTTGGAAAGAAGGGGAAGCTTAGTCCCCGTTATGTTGGCCCATACAGAGTTCTTAGCCGTGTTGGTAAGGTAGCTTACGAGGTTGAGTTGCCTTCCGAGTAGTCTTCTGTTCATCCGATATTCCATGTCTCCATGCTTAGAAAACATATTAGCGGTGCTGTGGTAGTGGATTCTTCTGTGAGTACTGAAATTCAAGAAAATCTTTCCTTTGATGAGATCCCTATTGAGATTCTTGATTTCAGTGTCCGAAGACTAAGGAACAAAGAAGTTCCCTTGGTCAAGGTGTTGTGGCGAAACCAATCTGTTGAGGGTGCAACTTGGGAAGCTGAGGCGGATATGCGATCCACACACCTATTTTCCGCGAACTCCGATCAAGACAAAGGTACCGTTCTTTCCTAAATCATGCACTTTTGATAAAAGTTGCAGCAGTTCAGCTGTTATTTCTTGTGTGTTCAGCTGTAGTTTCTTGAATTTATGCATTCTATGTTGCATTCGGAGTGAGAAACGATGTGGTGATGAGTCTAACGAATGGTTTCAGCTGTATGCTCTATTCCCTATCTAATCTTGGCATGTCTAGCATCATTCGGGGATGAATGTTCCCAAGGGGGAGATAATGTAATACCCCAGAAATTTTCCACATTTTTAAATCCTTTGGAATGAGCTAAGTGTGTTAAAACAACAAAATTTGACTAAGTGTTTGGCCTTGCTTCTACACTTACTTTTATTTTTAGTCTTGTATCTTCAATGAATTAATTCGTGACCTTCCCGACCTTCGTTTTCTGAGATTTTTGTTGCGTTGCGATGGGGCAAGGTCGTAGGGTGTTCCATGTGAGTTTTGGAATTTTTGGATGTCGTTTAGAGCGTGTATGGTTTTCAAACCAGTAGAATCATGCAACGCATGGTCTATCGCACCTGGGTAAATTTTTAACCTTTTTCCGCCTCATTAATGGCAAAGTGGTAAATTTCAATTCCCTTATCATTCTTAACATGGGATTCAACCCCCCAATACTCCAAAATATCCACCCAAACATCAAAAATCCTCAAGAACACATATAAGGGTTTCCACATTGAAACCATCATACCTAGAGATTCAACCGTGGGAATTTGGATATTTTTATATATTCAGAATCCTCATCGCAAGGGCTACGTGGGGAACCCAAAAATTTGCAAAAATCACAAGGTTGTTCGGAAAGTCATTCCAAGGGTCATATTTGAGGTATGTGGGGTTTTTCAACAAGAACTCTCTTTCGTTCTTGTGCCCAAAAGTAATTTTCTTTACAAAGGCATGATTTTTATGAATTTGAAGCATGAACCCATATCTTATGATGATTATTATAGAATCTTGATGTTTATGATTTTGAAAGATGAATTTACATGTGTGGTGGTATAAAGCATGAAGCTTGAATGATATTTATCATGATTTTAATATTTGGGTCTTGAACTCCATTTGAAATTGTGTTTTTGAGAAAATGTGTGTTATAAGCACGTTGATGTTGAATATTTGAGTTGTTTTGAATGATTTGACCTTTTGGTCTTAGTGGAGTTGTTTTGAACTCGAGTATAAAAGAAATCCACAATGTGCTTGATTTTTATAAATGGGAAGCATGATGGCTCCCAATGTATATTTATATTTACCGAAATTGTTTTGTTGTGGATTGTCTTTGAAATGATCTGAGCTAAGTCCGGGAGAAATCTTTAGCACCGAGTGGGAGGTATAAAGTGACCTTATTTCCCTAGAACTACGTGCCCCCATAGGAGTGAGTCTGAGGCTAATTTATATAGTGATCACTAGTTAGTGTGGATTTGATATCGATAGTCCTACTCCGATGGCAAGGATAGGACGGCTCTCCCCAACGTGGGTTGTACGTTGGACTCTATGTATCTCACATAGTTTATGTCGGTTATAGGATCTCCCAGTGTGTGTGTGTTTCCTTGTGTCTATAGTGAATGGTGAAGTGATTTGAAAGTCGAATTGTGAAAGTTATTCTTTCAAAAGATTTAAATGATATTTATATTATGAGAATTGATATTCTTGATGAACAGAAAGTGATTGACAAATTATATGATGACTCACATGTGTTATTATACCTATTTCATCCTCTCATGATTATGATGATTTACTTCGGGCTATGTGAGTCTTTCATATATCATGCATATTTCTTATAAATATTTATGATGATGATGTTTATAAAACCTCATACACCCCCATATACTCGATTTCTTTCCATGGTACTGACCCACATCTTCGGATGTGGGATGCATTTTCTCAGAATATAGGTTCAGGTGCTCAGTCCCAGGTTTGATAGTGACTCTTCGGGCACGCTGTTCTACACTCTCTGTCGTGGTGAGTCCTCATATTCTGAGGACGTGATGTCTGTTGTTGGTTTCATAGAACTTTTTGCATTTTTATACTGAGTAGGAGTCAGTAGGGGCATGTCCCAATGGCTCTCTAGTTTTACCATTTTCTTAGAGGCTTGTCAGACTAGTATAGTTGTTGGGAGTTGACTAATAAGTTGTATTTTGTTATCTTTCTGAAATCTTTTTATTCTTGGATTATGATTACTCTGATGATATTTGCGCATTATTTATGGAACCCCGTTGATTTGTGTTGAATTGAATGAAAATGGCTAAAAGGGTTATCTTGGGGCTACTCGTAGCCTCAAGCACCGTGTGACGCTCCGAGACCCATTTTCGGGGCGTTACAGAGGCATAGATGTAGGGCTTATAGAGTGGGAAGAGTTTGGTACTACCTTCTTAGATAGATTCTTTCTGCTGGAACTGAGAGAAGCTAAAGTGTTAGAGTTTATCAACTTGAGGCAAGGAAACATAAGTGTGAATGAGTATTCCCTTAAGTTTACTCAGTTAGCTAGGTATGCTCCTTATGTGGTAGCTGATACCAGATCTAGGATGAGCAAGTTTGTGTCTAGGGTATCTGGTAGTATGGTCAATAACTGTAGGACTGCGATGTTAATTAAGGAGATGGACATATCTAGGCTTATGGTCCATGCTAAACAGATTGAAGAGTAAAAGGATAATGAGAAGGAGAGAGAGAACAAGAGGGGTAGAACAGGTAGCTTTAATTTTACTCAGCCAAAGTCAAAAAGTGGTAACCGTCCTCAGTTCCATCATAAATCTTAAGTCCCAGCTCTATCTTTAGCTAGTGACCTAGTACCCAAATTCAAAAATGATAATATGGATATAGCTCCAGGATCTAAGTCCCAAGGCAGTGTAAGCAGTAGTCGTACAAATCCTCTGTGCCAAAAATACAGTAGATACCATCCAGGTGAGTGTAGAGTTGGCAGTGATGTATGCTTTAGGTGTGGTAAGCCAGGCCATAAGATTTGAGAGCGTCGGGCAGTTTCTAAAAAAGTTGGGATTTGTGCCATCAGGGCTAGTCCCCTCAGTCATTAATTCTAGCCGGCCACTCGACTCAGTAGGGTGGCGCTTCCAGAGCTACTAGCGGTCAGCGTCAGAACAAGCTCTATACACTTTAGTCTCGATAAGATTACAAAATTTCTCTTGACGTAGTTACTGGTACATTGCAAGTCTTTCATTTACATATTTATGATTTACAAGACCCTGGAGCTTCTTTTTTTTTTTGTAACCTCTTATATAGCCATCAACTTCAGAGTCAATCCTGAAATCTTAGCTGAACTCTTTTCAGTGTCTACCCCAGTAGGTGTCTCTATTATAGCCTAGCGGGTATACAGGAACTGCCTGATTACAGTCTCAGAAAGTTACTTCAATTGACCTCGTGGAGTTAGAGATGATAGATTTTTACGTCATTCTCGGCATGGATTGGCTCCACTCATGCTATGCTTCAGTGGATTGCAAAAACAGAGTAGTTCCTTTTCAGTTTCCAAATGAATCGATTCTTGAATGGAAGGGTAGTACTACAACACTTAGGGGTCATCTTGTTTCATACCTTAGAGCGAGAAAAATGATATCCAAAGGGTGTATTTATCATCTTGTCTGAGTCAAAGACTCAAATTTTGAGACTCCTAATCTCGAGTCAGTTTCAGCAGTGAGGAAATTTCCACATGTGTTTTATGAAGATCTTTCCAGAGTTCCTCCCGAAAGGGAAATTAACTTCGGAATAGACCTTCTTCCAGATACCCACCCTATCTCTATTGCTCCATACAGAATGGCTCCAGCCGAACTCAAAAAGTTAAAAGAATAGTTGAAAGATCTCCTAGATAAGGGATTTATCAGGCCCAACATTTTCCTGTGGGGCACACCAGTTCTGTTTGTGCGTAAGAAAGATGTTTTTCTTTGAATATTTACTGACTACCGTCTGTTGAACAAAGTCACAATCAAGAACAAATACCCACTTCCCAGAATCAATGACTTATTCGACCAACTTCAGGGTGCCAGTTATTTTTCTAAGATAGATATTAGATCCGGCCATCATCAGCTCAGAGTCAGAGATTGTGACATTCCAAAAATAGCTTTTAGAACCCAGTATGGTCACTTCAAATTTCTAGACATATCCTTTGGTCTCAAGAATTCCCCAACAACCTTCATGGACTTGATGAACAAGGTGTTCAAACAGTACTTAGACATGTTCGTCATAGTCTTTATTGATGATATTCTTGTCTATTCCCGTAACAAAAATGATCATGCAGACCACCTCAGAATAGTATTGTAGACTCTTAGAGCCCATTAGTTGTTCGCTAAATTCAGTAAGTGTGACTTTTGACTAAGATCAGTAGCTTTTCTTGGCCATATTATTTCTGATGATGGCATTAGAGTCGATACTCAAAAGGCCGAGGTGGTGAAAAACTAGACCAAACCCATCTCTCCATCAGATATCAGGAGTTTCTTGGGTTTGGCAGGCTATTATCGATGGTTTGTTGAAGGATTTTTTTCCATTGTCTCCTCCATGTATAGATTGACTCAGAAGAAAGTTAAGTTTCAATGGTCAGATTCTTGTGAGAAGAGTTTTTAGGAGTTGAAGACTTGACACACCACAACCTCAATTTTGACATTGCCAGATGGTTCAGATGGGTTTTTTGTGTATTGTGATGCTTCCAGAGTTGGTTTGGGGTGTGTTTTGATACAGAAGGGTAAAGTTGTACCCTATGCCTCTTGACAGCTTAAGCCCCATGAAAATAATATCCCACCCATGATCTTGAGTTAGTGGCTGTTGTGTTTGCCTTAAAGATTTGGAGGCACTATTTATATGGGGTGCGTGTTGATGTGTTCACAGGTTACAAAAGCTTGCAGTATGTGTTTTTGCAGAAGGATTTGAATCTGTGTCAGAGAACATGGTTAGAGTTGCTGAAAGATTATGATATAAGTGTTTTGTACCATCCAGGAAAGGTCAATGTAGTGGCAGATACCCTAAGTAGATTGTCTATGGGTAGTGTTTCTCATGTCGAGGGTGATAAAAAGAATTGAGTTAGAGAAGTTCATCATCTTTTCAGGTTAGGTGTTCGTTTGGTTGATTCAACTGAGGGTAGAGTTTGGGTTCAGAATAGTTTGGAATCTTCTTTGGCTGCCGAAGTGAAGGGAAAACAGGATAGGTATCCTAGTCTTCTAAAGTCGAAGGAGTCAGTTAGAGATCATAAAGTAGAGTTTTTTTTCCTAAGGAAGAGATGGTGTGTTGCGTTTCCAGGGTAGACTGTGTATGTCATGTGTTGATGAGTTGAGACAGCGAATTCTTGCAAAACCGCATGGTGCGCGTTACTCAATTCTTCTAGGGGCCACGAAGATGTACTGCTATATGCGGGAATTCTATTGGTGGAGTGGGATAAAGAGAGATATTTCAGAGTTATTGGCTAAGTGCTCCATTTGTCAATAGGTTAATATTAAACATTAGAAGCCCAGTAGGTCTAGGCAGGAGTTCAATATTCCTACTTGGAAGTGGGAGAAAGGGAACATGGATTTTGTGATGGGTTTGCCTCGTACTCGCCGTCAGCATAATTCGATTTGGGTCATTGTAGACAAGATGACTAAATCAACCCATTTTTTTCCAGTTTATACTTCTTGTTCAGCCGAGGACTATGCCAAACTCTATCTCAGAGAGTTGGTTTAGTACAGTTGATCAGGAAGAGGTTTAAGGCAGCACAGAGCCGATAGAAATCTTATCCAGATGTGAGGAGAAAAGTCCTTAAATTTGAGGTTTCAAATTTTTATATCTAAAGATCTCTCCCATGAAGGGAGTAGAGAGTTTTGGTAAGAAGGGGAAGCTTAGTATCTGATATGTTGGCCCTTACAGAATTATGAGCTATTTCGGCAAGATGACTTATGAGCTTAAGTTGCCTGCTGACTTATCATTAGTGCACCCAGTATTCTATATCTCCTTGTTGAAGAAGTGTACTGGATACCCAGCAGTTTTCGTTCCCTTAGAAAACATATATGTTTAGAACAACCTCTCTTACGAAGAAATTCCAGTCGAGATCCTTGATCAACAAATTTGTAGACTAAGGAACAAAAAAGTTCCCCTAGTCAAAGTTCTTTGGCCGAATTAGTCCGTTGAGGGAGCCACTTGGGAAGAAAAAGCAAATATACTAACCAAGTACCCTCATCTTTTCTCCGCAAACTCAGATTCAGCTAAGGTAACGACCTTCTTAGAATTTCTCTTTGCCATGCTCAGTTTCAGCTGCATATCATTCTCATGTAAGTCATGCATTCATAGAACTAGTTTAGTCATGTTTTACACTTTAGACTCAGTCATGTAATCAAGTATATCCAACATGTAACCTAAATTCCTCAGTGTTTTCAGCTTAACCAGTCTCATTCGAGGATGAATGTTCCCAAGGGAGAGATATTGTAATACCTCAAAAATTCAAACCAATGTTAGAGTCATGTTTCAAGATCATGCATAGTACATTATAGTTATTTGGTAGTGATATGAATGAGTTTGATGTATATTAAGGCCTCAAATAACTCCCAGCTATTAGACGAATTAAAATAATCCTTACCGATTGAATTTTTGAAAAGAATGTCTCTTTAGTCAACTTCAAACGAGCATATCTTTTGCTATATTGAGAATTTTCCAGCTCAATACCCACCAAATGAGGAAATTGAATTAGCTTTCCAATGATACCAATTTTACCCGAATTTGATACTCGGGTGAAAAGTTATGACACTTTTAGTGCAAAATAGTAGCCCAACGCAATAAGGCCGCGTCGTGGTGATGGACGAAATCAAGTTCGTCCTTTTCCAGTGTGTAAAATGGGGATTGTCAGTTTTCCAGTGGCCTGACGTGATTTCACCGCGTCGCGCCGGAGCCAAAAATTGGGATTTTCAGCTTTTGTGATTTAAATTCTAGGGACCGTTTGGTCTTTTTTCATAGCCCCAAATCCGTCCAAACATGGGATTTAAGTCCCAATAGAGCATTATTTGCTCATTATTTCACAATTCTCTCAAAAAATTAAAGTAGCTCTCTTTCAAGAACAAAAACCCTAGCCTTCCAAGTTCAAGATCAAAACTCAAGAATTCACCATCAATTCTCATGAATTCATCAACCCAAGTATGTTAAGTGATCATCTATGGGTCCCTTTTAACCATGGAGTCCAAATATCCAATTCTAAATTCAAGTTGGGATCTTTACAATTTTTTCATGATTTTTAATTGTGATTTTAACCATGAATTGTAATTCTACACCATGATTACATGAAATTGTCGTTTTTATTCAGCCCCACATGTTTTAATGATGTTATCCGCTGATTTAATTCATAGATGTTGAAATCATGTTATTACTACAAGCTTTAAATTAATCTCATGCTTAGATTACACTATGAATATCAAGTGTTTGATGAAATGCCTACAAGAATGAATTTTGAATAAATGCTTTCATATTATGTGCTCAAAGCTTTAGTACTATTTTTCTATTATTGCTATTGAGTCCTAGGGGTTGTGAATACCCGAAAACTTAGCTGTTTACTTAGTCTCAATATCTTCAGATTAGCTTTAGAATAGGTTATGAGCATTATCAGTTCAGCCAGTCACCATAATCAGTTAAACTTAGAACAGTTTAGTATCCTGTGTCAATTCAGTTGGGAGTAGGATTTAGCACCAAGTGAGTTCAGGGATGGCGGCTTTCCCAAAATATACGCAGAGTCGTTAGCAGCAGTCCTTGTACTCCAGAACTACGTAGCCAGCATAGGATATGAGAAGTCACCCGTCAGTTTAGGCTTGACTACCTCACAGGGGTCACCCATCAATTTAAGCTTGACACCCTTAGTCTTTCGGGACAGTACATCATTGGATCCACACAATCAGTGTTAGTACCCATGGCACGGTACTGACACCCTTCCAACTAGGGTCACAGGTTGGACCCAATTTGCTCATTGGGGCATGTCGGTTAGGTGATAGCTCCCACAGTCTCAGTTCAGTAGTCAGTATACTTCAGTTCAAGCTTGTATTGACCATAACATACAGATATTGATTATTCAGTTATCAGATTTTAGTATTTCAGTTTACAAATTATATATAGAACATGTTTTATGCTTGGTTATGTATTCTCAGTATTTATAGATTTCATGCATTCTATTTAGTACTTCATGTTATTCATTAAGTCAGTTATTACTCTTGTACATGAAACCATGCATATCCGCCAACCTCATTTAGCACACCAGTACATTCAAAGTACTGATCACATACTTTTTTTTTACGCTATGATGTATCATATCATAGGTTCGGATGCTCAGTTCCCGGATCACGCATAGACCTTCCAGATTATCAGCCGTAGCAGTAGCGAGTCCTCATATTTCGAGGACAGACTATATTTATTTTCATGCTTTCAATTCAGTTGTTAGATGGAGTCAGTTGGGGCCTATCCCATAAACTTTTATTCAGTTTGTAGAGGCTTTTCAGACTAGTACAGACAATCTGCCAGTTTTGTTATTATTTTATTAGTTCCAGACAGTTGTTTCTAGCAGTTGTTTCCATATTCATGATCCAATATTGTTTTTAGTTATCTAAAACCTCATGAATTATCAGTTGATTTTAGACATATGTTATTATATTATTCAATGCTCACAGCAGGTACCGACTCATGGGTTAGCTTATGGTCTCTCAGAACCGTAAGCATCGTGTGGCACCCTGGGTGTACTCTCGGGGCGTTAAAAAAACTTGCACATGTATGTTTCAAAAGAAATAACTAAGTGAATGCTTTGGATGCACAGTCATGAATTGGTATAAGTGATGTATTGAGAAGCCCCTGCCACTGCCGACCAAGATGAATCTTATGGTTTTAGGCAATATTTCTCAGATGACTCCCACTTCCTCTAAAAAAATTGGTATATTAGTCCGCTCAGATGTTTTATGGCTGAAATTTATATGCATGTACACATAGATGCTAAATATTTTCGTATTTCTTACTATCGGATAAGAGAAAAATATAGGTCGCATTCAAAATAGGCGTCGAGAGATTACCGGGGCTGATGATCGGTAACTATAACCTTTTACATAAGATAGTGGAGTTTCTACTTTGAAAATACCTGCATTTTTGTAACAGATTCCAGAACAAATGGTAGTTACTTCTTGCTGCTTTCAGGAACCCTCAGTTTCTCCTCACTTTATGGGATGACTTCGAAGGAATACTACCCAATCATCCTTGGAAGGAACATATGGTGTGTTAGGATTTTTGCCGTGATTTTCTTACCAAAATTAAGTTTTACTTTTTCTTTGAAGGAAAATAAAAGTAACCATAAATACTTTTACTTTTCCTGAAAGGAAAATATAAAACTTTTTCATATTTGGCAAACCTCTTTCTTAGAGGAAAGGTTTTGGAACTCTATAAATAGATGACCCCCTTCTCATACCATAACACAATAGCTTCCACAATGTAGTCGTTATAAGAGTCTGATTTAGGGGGAGATTTATCCCATAGGTTTATGTTTTTTCATAGATTTTATTTTTTCAATATTATTTTTAATATCTAGGTCGTTTGACCGAATCATATTAATAATATGTCTTTTTAATATATGTTTTATTTTTCATCCGAATTATCACTACAACAAATTTGATTATTTGGAATGAATTATTTTGTCACTTATAAGTCATATTTAGGCGCAAAAGATTTAGTGTGACGAAAAAGATTTCGTCAATAATTTATCTATAAAAGTGGGTCGCCAAAAGTAGACAAAGATGATTTAGTGCTTCGTCGCTAAAAAAATTAAATTAGCTACAAAAAAAATAATCGTCCCCAAATGTGTAACATTTATGACGAATCTGTTGTCATAAAAATGTAATTTTTTTTGTAGTTGATGGTAAGCTTTTGTCACTAAAAAGTTATCAATACCGACAAAATTTCATCGTCGTTAATTATTTAGTCCAATAAGCGACGACACCAATTGTCGCTAGAGTTATATATATTTCGACTGAACAAATGTATTTTCGTCACTATTGACAACTTTTTGTATACAACAAAAATTTTTGTCCTTAAATGTATGAATTAGTGACAAATTTATTATTATAATAAAGATTAATAATTTTGTAGTTAAATCTACTATTTGTCACTAAAAATAGTATTTTTTTTTACCGACAATGTAGAATCGTCACTAAATTATTATGATTACTGACAATTATGATTGTCATAAAATAAAAAATTAATTTGTATCAAATAAAAAGGAAGATATTGAGACAAATACATATGTCACTAAATATAGTCAAACTTATGACGAACTAGTTTATTTCGTGACGAAAATATTTGTCTTGAAAAGTCTAATTTAATCGTTGCTAAAAGTTATCTTTGATAATAAAATCTTTTGTCACAAATTACAAGAAATCGCTTAATTATTTCATATTGATATTATTTTTTAAATTAAAATTGTATAAATCAAAAATAAAATTATAAAACATGTCAGATTGATAAAATTCACCCACAATCATACAATTAAAAAAACTAAAATTGTACTAAGGTAATATCTCCTCACAGTTCAAAGAAAAGTAAAACTAGTCCAACACAAAGGAAACTAACTGAAATATAGTACTAAATATTACTCCTATCGTAAACTAAGGCAGATATGTAGAGGCTTCTTCGAAAGTACCAATAACGTGTTGAGCTTGCAATTAGTCTTCATTCAACTCACTTTTACACCTGTGGAAAAGAGAAGAAAATTAAGATTGATGATGATTCTTTCAAGTTTGATAGTTAAAATGACTCTACATGCTACTTCTTCTCCAAGCCACAACTAGAATCCATTAAACATGTAATTATGAAAAGAGAGGCTACCCAGAAACTAGATAAATACTATCCAGTAAACACATTAAAATTCTATAACAACAACAATAACATACTCGGTGCATTCCCACAAAGTGAGGTTTGGAGAGGGTAACTGTACGTTGTCCATACCACTACCTTAAACGAATTATACAACAACATAGCCAGTGTATCCCTACATAGTGGGGTATGAGGAGGATAATGTGTACGCAGTGCACACCACTACCTCGAATGAAGTAGAGAGATTGTTTTCGATAAACCCTGACTCAGGATAGATAACAGTATAACAAAAAAACATAAAAGCACACAATAACGGTACAACACACTTCTAGCTAATACAAGTCAGAGAAGTTTCAGTTATTCAGTAGTACTTTAATAAGAAAATAAAACTAAGTAGAACTAATACAATCTATTATAAATATCCCGGCAACCTATCAGAACCCCGTAATTATCTATTTAAACCTGGGAGACAAGATATAATGGCAAGCAAATAGGAACATATAATAACAAACATCGAAATATTCCAATAGACATGTTTTCTAAAGGCTTTCACAACGTGATGCAGTCAACACACACAGAGAATGAAAATTACCTCATTTCGAGAACTTATCAGTGAACAACAGTAAAAGAGATAATAAGAATAATAAAGGCCAAGCACTTGTAACAGTGAAATATGGAAGATGTTTTCAGTAAGCCTTGAAGGAAAATTGAAGAACCATCAAAATATATAATTGCCTTGTATTAAAATAGCCAGTAATTCTTTTTGTTTTTATTTATTTTAGAGAGTAGTAATTGTCATTCAAGAACTGTCCCTCCAATGAAAAGAAGAGCGGTTTATACAGTAGTAGGAATATAGTAGCACAAAAGGAAAAAGTATATTATAAAAAAAAATCACTTTAAAAAATTAAAGGAAAAATATATCAAGAATCAATTAGGAGAAAGCTCAATCCCTTTAATGCCGTATTTACCATAAAAAAATCACATTATCAAGGCAGGCAACAGTTGATATATATTTAATTTGCAGAAAGAAAACTAAAAATGGACTCAATCAATTATTTAATGTTTTACTATAAATAGATGAGGAAAATAAGGCACAAATTTAAAAGAGAAGAGATAATAATAATAGCAACATGTATCAACACTAGTATTTAGCATATATATTAAAAATTGATTTACAAATCATAAGGCAACTAATCACAAAAATCAAACTAAATTCATTCCACCAATCTACTAAATCAATTTAGTACTTTCATTTAGGAATAAGCATAATCAATATTTTACCATAAAAGCAGATTCAAATTTCAGTTAATATCAATTAAATCAAACGTAATACAAGTATAACATCTTTTGAGAACAAGCAAAGATAAACACGTAATTAAACAGATTGAATCAATATTCAAAGTCAGATATCACAAACTTTAGATCTAACAGATTAATTTAGGCAATTTGCACCCAAAGAAGAAAAATAATATGCAAATTAAACCAAAGAAAACAATCATGCAATTAAAGGATTGAGGTATCAAATCGTATAATAGTCGGGTTCACCAAAAGGGACCTTGCCGGTCCTCAATTTTGATGAGAACATGACCAGTGAGAAGAGGGGGAGGCTGAATCGCGGATGGGGATGCATTGCTGGTTCACGATTGCTGGAGGCGGCCTTCGACGATAATAGAGCGGCAGAGGACAGACGGTGGGATACCACTGCTATTATTGGCAGCGTCGATTGTGTCTAGTTCCGTCGTCTGGAGTGGCAGTGGGCTGATATTGATGTTCGTTCGATGTGAGCTTAGCCAGTTTTTTTGCCAACAGATGCGGTTGGTGGCGCCGGCTGAGAGATGCTGATTTTGGTTTCACCAGCGGTGGGATTGGTGGTTGGAGCGGTTTTCCCTTAGTTTTCCCGATGGCTGATGATGGAGGGGGGGCGATGCGGTGGCTTGTTTGTTCGCCAGCCATTAGTGGCGGTTGACGCTATTGATGCTACCTCGGACTCGTCGGTCATCAATTCCGGTGAGTCATCGATGAGAGTGAGAGACGAAAGAGAGTGGGAGAGAGGAGGCCGAATTTTTCTCCAACCCATGGTGGCTGGCCGGCGGCGGAAGCCATGGTTATGGTATAGAGATAAGTGAGGCTAGTGAGAAGGTAGATAGAGAGAAAAGGTAGAGGGAGAGAGCGCCAGGAGAGGCGGATGTTTTTGTATAATGAGGAATTAGGGTTTGAGTGTTTTTTAAGATGGAAAGAGTGAGTGATATGATCTCAGTCGTTGGATCAAAATTAATCCACGACTGAGATTAAAAGGATTATAAAAACAGAAAATGAATTGAAATGGAGTTAAATGTAACTAAAATTATAATAAATTGGGTAAAATTAGGGTACAATTGTCATAAATTGAATAGAAAAGGCTAGCATTTAAATGAACTAGGAAATTGAATTGAATTAGGCTACAATTTAACAGATGTAATAATAACAAAAAAGATAATAGGATGTCGAGGTTAAAATAAATTACGCATTTAAAATTAATGTTACGTAAAAATTATCATATAAGATTATCGTTAATAATAATAATAATAATAATAATAAGCAATGTATTTATAAATTGTAAGTGCGCATATTTTGTGAAAAAATAATTTAATAAATATTAATAAAATTATGTAAAATGTTGTATCTGGATTAATAAATTGTAAAAATATGACATAAAAAATTAATAAAATAATTTGTACATTTTAAAATATGAATGTGACACATCAAAAATCTGTTTGGTGTAAGAAAAATGTGTAAAAAATACTAACATTTAAAAATTAATAATTTTGCTAAAATAGCAGCCTAAATGTAGTATCGGGAGGTCAAAATTGGGTGTCAACAATCATTGGGCCTAAAGGCTCCTTTTCCTGTTTTAAAATGGGGTTTCCACAAGGGTAGACCGGTACAAAACAAAGTGAGTGAAGAGAAATCTTTAGTTGGTTCTTAAGAGTCGAGAGTGGAGTCATACAAGCAAACTGATAAGCAAATAGGAAGGCGTCTAATTGTGCCCAACACATTTATCCATACCCAGATGGGAGGTGAAAGTACATGAGTCAGACAATTTCTTTTCAATTAAACAAGTTTGAATGCACAATATTCATACTCGCTAAGACCATCTTGAAAATTCCTTTGACAACTTAAAATCATTCAAGATAGAAACCTAAGAGCTATATCAATCGATTGATATAATCCACGTGTATGTGATGGAACTGAATACTAGTTACCGTCCACGAAACCCCAACCCAGGGACTAGTGCACCACAAAGGAAAAAAAATGAAAATGGAAAATAAAACAGGAAGTGTTTTAGGATATATCTAAACTATAGCATGTCTCAGCTGTAATTTTCCCACGTAAATAGAAATCTATGACCAAGTAATTAAAAATTTTAAAAAGAGAAATCAGAAGTTCTTTGACTCAACACTTCGGTGGAAACAGGGGAATGTGAATGGAAATGACCAGTTCAAAGAGCCATTTCTTCTATCTTCTGCACAGCAGGACACACTTGTTGCCTACCAGCAGGTAGATTAATTGGTGCAATAGGAGAAGTTGTAGCAGGCTGAAGGAGATGTTCCTTCCATTCAGCTCCCTAGACTATAGATCTGCAGCTAGAAAGAAGGACTCCCAGTGTAGGGGAGAGTTTATACAAGATTTGCGAATGATACACCTGAGGATGAAAAGACATTGCAACTATTTTCTGGTTCGAGCATCTTGGTATCTCCATCACAGCCATAGCTATACCAAGGAGAATTTGTCAACTCAAGAAAGTGTGGATATATCTAAAATTAGCAGAAGGAGCTTACTTGGTCATGTATTTACATCCAAGGGGCTCAAACCCTCATTCAACACCAAAAAGCAGCTCCAAATTCCAATACCGGAGATCACAGTTAGGAAGAATAACCAAAAAAAATGAGATGCAGATAAAGACGAAGAAGACAAAGGTGACAAAGATACTTACTCTGACAACTGATTTATCAGAAGCATATACGCTGAGGATACGAGGAAGAGTAAGTATCACCCATATGAACAACAAGACGAAACTCGGATTGAACTCAACCAAGAACAATATTTCTCATGTTTTTGAAGAAGTGATGGATAACTTTGGAATTGGATTAGGAAATCCTATCTTCATGTGTTTTGTACTAAGCAGAATAGGGCCGGTTCAGATGTTTTATTTTGGGCCTTCTGATTTTATATGTTTGGACGATGTCATTTTAAATGGGTTGGTCTATTTATGTAAAGACAATGTGGTTTAGTCTTTAAATTAATAAAAGAGGAAAGGACAAAAATAACACCTAAAATTAAAATAATTTCACAAAACTAGCACCTAAATTTAAAAACCCAAGAAATAGCCACTGAGGGATGGGCGCACGCGAGAAGCTGGGATATATTTGTCTCTGTTCCACATATTTTCCTCAATTCTACAACACAATTTGGCCCTTTCCGTTTTGGGTACTGGACCCACTTTTCATCTTTAATGGTTCATGCTTTTTTTGGATCTTTTTTCCCTTTCTTTTTTAAAGATTCTACTTTTTTTTATATCTCACTGATACTTTTACTTTAGAATTGTCTTTTATCTGATCTTTAAAAAGCAGTTACAATTATAAATGTCTTTTAATTATATTAATCTAAATATATTAATTACTTACAAATATGACAAATTATATTAATCTAATTATATTAATTACAAATGTAACAAATTAATATTAGATTGAACAAAGCGATGTAATATAGGCCAAGGGTACTGGAACAAATCTTTGTCCAACTTAAAATACACACATGTTTTAGACAATAGACGATGTGTTTCACCTCCATAGTTTGATACAATAAACCAAAAGAGTAACTATATAATACAATTGTTAAAGATATATATTTATATATAATAATGATACAGTTTCTATATATATACATATTCAATATAATAATTATAGCATTTTTATACACATTTTATATAATTTTTAACTACCATTATTATTTAGATACATATTTTATACGACTCTATATAGTTTCTACATGCATTCTAAAAATGTATCCATCTAGTATAAGAGAGTATCAATTAAGTATATGGACACTGCAATTGTATCAATGTAGTATTAAAGTGTATTAATGTGGTATAAAAGAGTATCAATTGGGTATAGGAAATGCATGTGCTTGCATAGAATTTTCTTTCTCTTTTAAAAAAAGTGTATCAATATAGTATAAAAGTGTATCAATGTGGCATAAAAGTGTATCAATTGAGTATAGAGACTGCATGTGCCCAATTGGGCCAAATGGCTAAAAAGGTTGAATTAAATTAGGCCGACTGGCTAAGGTTGTCCACCTTTTCAATTATGGGTCATTCTTTTTTAAAAATGGCCAGCCCATGTCCTTTTCCCTTAATAAAATCCCTATTAAATTGAAAAAAAAAACTTAAGAAGGTATACCTGGTAAACAAAGGAGAGAATTTTGACAATTTGGATAATTAATTTAAGAGTCTTGGTTGTGCATCAGGGATGAAGAATTCAATTGCAGTCCTACTAAGAATTTCAATTTTCGCACAATATTGGGTCATTTCTTGGAGTATCGTATACAAGAGTTTCAATCTTTTTGCTTGGTCCTCTTTGGATATGTAGAAAAAACATAAATGATTATGTGAAATTTCACCAAAAATTCAATAGGTACTGAAATTTGAGAAGGGTGGCTTTGAGAAACAGTATAGTAGACTGCAAATCAAGGCTGGAAAGTGCTTACACGTATCTATTGAGTTTCAACACCAATTTGGTAGATAAAGAAGATTGAATTAACATGAAGAAGATGAACTGCGTGCTTCTAGATTTATCTTCAACAGTTACTTTCCTTTTTTTTTATTTTTGATGTTTCTTTTTCTTTTAGTCTTTATGTTGACATTTTTTGTTTTGTTGTTTTTTATTGCTTAGTATTCACATTTTTTTTTAAATGAATTTTGTGGTTCACATCTAAAAACAATATATATATATATATATATATATATATATATTTAGATGTAAATCAAAAAGTATATACAAGAAAAAAGTGAATATTTATTTTTGCAGCAAATGGTTACACCGATTTAATAAACATATTACAGTGCATTCACAAAAAATTTATCACAAAATTATAATTAATTAAGATACACAAATTTTTATTTAATTATAATTAAATGTGATTAGCTATAAATAAATATTTTTAAAAAAGAAACTATGGGTAAATTAAAGGGTCCTTTGGTACGGTGTATATGAATTATATAAAATATGGTGTATTACTAATGCTTGAATAGTTATGTTTGCATATTATTTAGGTAGTTTTTTGTTTGGTGTAACATATAATTGCATAATTTCTAAAAAATATATTTTTACTATTTTGACATTGCCACTCATAATCTCTTTTTAAAAAATAATAAATTAAAAAAATCTTAATTTGATAATATTATTTGGGAGATTTTATTTAATGTTGGATATTCTCGACATTAAATATGATAAATTTTGATATGTGTACAAAAGTAAGGATAGAGAAAGTAACGTATATAATACAGAAGCTATTTTAAAAGTACTATAAATTATAATAATTAATAATTATTTTTTAAAAAAAATATATAAAAAAATTGATTAACGCCAAATTGCATTTGTGTCACATAATTGAGACTAAATATTACTCCCTCCGTTCATATTTACTGGTCTATTTTATCAAAAATAGATGTGCAATAATACTGTTCAATTTGAAAAATCAATGGATAATTTTTCATTTCTGTCGATTTTACCATTGATATTAAATACGATTCATTATCCAATAAATTTTTTAAAATATTAAATTTATTATATTCAAAAGATAACATAGTAGCATTATCCCTATCATTTACTAGTTTTAAACATATGTGTCAAAGTTAATAGTGAACAACTATTGATGGGCCGAGGAATAAACATATATTGAGTCCATACTAGCGCGGGTGCTCCGATATGTAGTCTTATAAATATAAATAAAAATGAGCACACATTTAATATATATTTTTTCTACTATCTTCAACATGTGGGGAATTTCAAATTAAATTAAGCATATATGATTGGTCTTGAGGGAATATTACTCTAGCTTCTGTATGTTTTCAAGACACAATATAAACATCATTGAATAGGAATACTATAGTGAAATAATTATGTTATTAATTTTTTTTCTCAATAGATCGTGTAAAGTAAAAATGTGACAAGTAAAAGCGAACGAGTACTTACTACATTTTAAATTACGGTATTAGTAAGGGATAGAAGAAGGCATCTCTTATTGTAAATAGAATCCAAATAGACCTCGACTTTTATCTAGTGTCGAAAATTAACCTTTAAAATGAATAAAATTCTTATAAGCACTTTTGTTTAAAAAAAGTCGCCTAAGAAAGTTTGTAATAAAACAAACAAGACACATAAAATATATTTAAAAAATAAAATAAAAAATAAACATGACAACATATCATGAACACATAACCAAAAGATGATGATCTTATAGTTATACCTATGAATTACTTCGTATCCAATAATTACACTATTCAACTACCAAATCAAAGTCGTAATTATTTTTTGTGATAAAATTTTATTGTGCTTGATTGCAGGTTAAACAATGACGATCATATCATCGTTGCTAATTGTTTGAATAATTAGTTACAAAAACTATTGTCACAATTAAATATAAAATTTTGTGGCTAAAACTTACAATATGATAGCTTCAAACTTTAATTAATTAGTTTATCATATTCAACGTCGGTCTACTTAAAATGTTTCTCACATGTACAAGATTAACACACTGACTTTATACTTTCCGAAAAATTCATTCAATAAGTTCACTTCAACCTTCACACAATTAGATCGAGTCTTGTTTTTTATAGCTATATCAATATACAATTAATTTTCTATAATCATAAACAAAAAATAGCCAAACATCAATTTATATTTAGCTATGAAATTTAAAGATCTGAAGAAGGTGGATATTAGGAAGAAAATCAACCCAAAAAGGGGAGATTTGTTAGGGTTTTTGCCCTGATTTTCTTATCAAAATTAAGTTTTACTTTTTCTTAGAAGTAAAATAAAAGTAATCATAAATACTTTTACTTTTCCTGAAAGGGAAAAGTTTTTCATATTTGGCAAACCTCTTTCTTAGAGCAAAGGTTTTTGAACTCGATAAATAGATGCCCCCTTCTCATACCATAACACAATAGCATCCGCAATGTAGTCGTTAAAAGAGTCTGGTTTAGGGGGATATTTCTCGCATAGGTTTATGTTTTTCCATATGTTTTATTTTTTCAATATTGTTTTTAATATGTAGGTTGTTTGACCGAATCATATTAATAATATATCTTTTTAATATATGTTTTATTTGTCATCTGAATTATCACCTTTGATTTGCAAACTTTAAGCTTCCGCATGACGCCCTCTCGATTTCGTACCCAACATGGTGTAATGTACAAGGCTCATGATCGTGTAACTAATGAAATTATTGAACTAAAAGAAAGAAGGATGGAGCAGGAAGTTATTTTAATTTTCATTTTGTTTTCTGGTCTTGGTACTGTTCCTTTTTACCAATTTGTAAAAATTTCTCTTAAATACCAATCTTCTGTGAATGTAGGAGTCCCTAATGAAGAGAATCTTTCCCATGCATCTTAATTTGTGCGGCCAAGACTGGATCTTGCAGTTGAAGTTTGTTACCAATAGGTTGAAATTTCTCGTGCATCGTTTTCAATGTTACACGAAAATTATTATCTTTTTGAACATAACTGCCTTTCCATTTCCATTGGTTTGTAAATTAATATGTTGAGTCTGTGCTTAGCACGAGCCTTACCCATCTAATATATGTATAAAAGGATACTCCTAATTCCTCCAACACTAACAAATTAAGCTTCTGGATTGGAATTGAACCACCAGATAGAAAAGCTACTTTCAAGAGGCCAATCAGCTACTACTGGGGTTTTTACTGCTTCTCCTCACTCCTTTGTCAAATGGGAGTCAATGGATACCGTTTCGCTGAAATATTATATTATATATATATATTCCATATATTGTCACCTTAATTTCTCAGTGTTTTTTACTTTTTTATATTTAATTTCCTTAATTAAGATCCTAGGTTCGTCTTTGAATCTCGGGATGCTTCAGCTTCGAGATGGAGATACCTAAAACTAACACTGTTAATTAAGAATTGTCAAGATATACATGTAGCGTGGCACAAATTTCATGAATAGTTTCATTCAAGATCATGATAAAGGACATTAACTTACAATCATTTGGCTTTGATCATGCCACTAATCGTGGTTTAGATGGATCAACAATACACCAGGGGCGGGTCAAACGAATCGTGGCCCAAGGCCAAAATCAAACGGAAGTTTTACGTTTTTAAGAAAAAATAATTATTTTTATAAAGTCTGTTTTTAAAATTATATATTTGATTTCTTCTAATATTTCTTTTTAATTAATAATAGAGTCAATGCATTAATTTCTTGACACATAGTATTCTGGACTAGATATATCAAACTCCATCTAAATTCTTTCTTTTATAAAAAAATTATTTTTTCTATAAATAGTATTTAATATATTTTTTAAAATTTAAAATTTATTATTACTAAAAAAAAATGAGGCCTTCAAATTTTGGGGGCCTTAGGCTTCCGCCTTATTTCCCAAAGGGTTGAGACGCCCCTGCAATACACTTTCGCCAATTTTAACACACACATACAAACCTTGCAAGAGATGATTGGAAACTATGTGATTGATTTATTGCTTTATTTTTTAAACTTGACAAATAAAGTGGACGTAGACTGTGGATGCATTTAATTTGGTACAATCATTTTTTAAATTTTTATATGTGCCGAAATAAATAGTTTATGATGTGTAAATCTATTCCGCACATACTTAATTAATTAAGTATATCTACAATTCACTGTATCGTTGAAGAAGAAGAAGATAGAAAACACCGGAACTTAGATGTAATAAAAGACTTATTAAATATTAAATAAAGTACAAAGAAAGAAAATAGTACAAATTATGGCAATTATACTTGTAAACTTGTTCCTTCTCTTATCTGGTCAGATTCGTAAGAAAATCTAGCGATAATTGTTAAGTAGAGAAATAAAGAAGAAAAAAATAAAAAGAAACAAGGGACGCTGCCGAAATAAGAAACGAGGGATATATGCACTTTTCGTATAATCGAGGGATATATTCTCCTCTTAACTAATTAACTTCTTCTGCTTAACCAAATACATCAAAACATGCATCGATGATCTTTTATTACTATCATTTCAAGGAGATTAAAGGTATTATTTTGACCATGATGTAATAAAAATATTTCCATATCGCATTTAACAATAAATAAATAACTTAATTCTTTCATATCATTATCTTTAAGTACATAGGACAATTTTATCATGATTTAACTCAAACATTCATCATTGGGTAATTCTCAAAGATAGACCCCAATTAGGGTAGCTTTCAAATTTTAGCCCCAAATAAAAAAACTTCGTTAAAATAGCCTTTACTTGTTAAGTCATATTCTTTTGGAAGAAAATACCCTCCTACAAAATATTCTCGTTTAAATCTCTTTCTTCCTCTCTTTCTTCCAAATTCCAGAATCGACCTCCAAAATATTGCTGTTAAATCGCTTTCTTCCAAATTCGAGAATCGACTTTCAAACATTCGTAGAATTGACTTTAGCCGTAAGGTTTCTTCAGGTATGAATTTCATCATCAAATTCATTGTGGTAATTTTAGCTTATTGATGCATTGTGGTAATTTTAGCTCGTTATATAATTAGCATATTGATTTGATTTTTAGGGAGGTGAACGTAAACAGAACTTGGGATATGTTGTTGTTGTAGTAACATATTTACCATTGAGGAATTCCATCGAACAGGTTGTGGGCAGTTTGTTATTGCGGTTATAATTGTGTTTGAGTAGGTGTGGGAGGTTGGTCTTGGAGAGAAAGGCTGTTAATATGAGAGTTAACGTTAATCCCAACATATTTGAGAAGACCAAATGTATAAGGTCAAGGAGGTATAAGAAATTAGTTCCAAGTATTTCAACCTAGTGGTATAATTAGCATTAGAAGATGATGAGGAATATTGTCGGACAGTTTGTGGAGAGTTTGTTATTGCGATTATAATTGTGTTTGAGTAGTTGCGAGGGTTTGGTCTTGGAGGGAAAGGCTGTGTTTTCCATCTCGAATGAATCCAGCCTATGTTTTGGAGATTAAAGAAGCACTAACTTGTTGATTCTAAGAGAGAGCACCTTAGCTATTAGCTTGTATAACATAGAGCAACAGGCAATGGGTTTAAACTCTCTAATGGTAGTAGGATTTGGAACTTTTGGTGACAAGGTTACTATTATACAACTTTTCAGTGTTAAAAAAATCCTTCATTGTTGAACACGCATCATATTTATATTCATTGACCATTTGTTGTTGAACCATGCTTACCTAGATATGTTGGAATAATCACCAGTGTTTCTGGCAACTTATTTTGTCTCAGTATCACGTGTTTCTGTTGGGTGACACAAAATAGGAGATCCCCTAAAGATGACACAGTTTCTTAGTTTTCCACACACCTCCCAGAACCCCTTATTAGAAAACTTCTTTCTTGGCATATTAGAATATCCATTATGTTTTCTACATTCAGTCCCTTGACTATGGGTGTGAACCTTTGGGTGTTGAGGTGATTTGGCTGAATAATAAATGATCCCGTTTGGGGTAGCCATGGTTATCTACAAGATTTTACAAGCCAAAAGAAAATTTTCTGGCTGTATTCGGTGAGGTAAAGAATATATTCAACAAAGCATTAACCAAAAATCTGAAAGGCAAAGCAAATACTAATATAATAAGATTCTTAGTTTAAAAATTAAATAAGATTCTTGTTACTTTTTTTCTTCATAACTGCACTAAAATACATAGGTTTTGAATCACCTAGATTATACACAAAGACCTGAATTTTTATTGTAACATGCTCTCTTCAATATTGCTCCACTTCTCAATTATAGTCATTCCATCATTCTCTTTCAAGGCCATACTATAAGAGTATTCAATTGATAAATTATGTTGTATCACTTGTAACCTATCTCTGAAGTAAACAACCCTTTCAGAATCACCCCTATAGTGTGTGTTATTCCATAGTTTCAAGTGCGATTTAGCATCTTCAGATTCTGCCATACATTATAAGTTATTCCCCATGGGCAAGAGTTGACACTTCATTATTCTATAATGATTTAGAAAATGACCTATAACTCTTGCCCCAGAGGCAAGACTAAGATAGGTAGCCCCATGGGCAAGAGTTGAGACTGTCATAGTCTGTAATGATTTGACAGATGACCTATAACTCTTTCCCTAGAGGCAAGACTTTAACAGTTTTCCCAAAGGACAATAGTTGACTATGCCTTACTCTTTAATGATTTTACTTGTTGAAGATATATATCCTAAATTAAATTGTTACTAATCTTTTGTTGTTTTATTTTTCACAAGGGTTGTGCTTGGAATGGATGGAAAAGAAATGAGTATTGAGCAATACAATATGGAACAATCAATTGAAATTATTGATAGAAATAACAATTTACAGGTTATCAAACCAATATTGGAGGCTGCAATAGATGAAGAAATGGGGCAGCCATCGAAGATTAAGAGGATACGACAAAAGAAGAAGAGGATACTTGATGTCGAGACTACTCTCTTGAGACACAATGCCTTTTTGAATGAGGTAAATGTCAAGTCTATGTTAATTGACAAACAAAATATGATGACGTGCATGTCAAATATTGCAATTACAAACAACATCCAATTTAAGGTTTTCAAATCAAGCACAACAAGATATTCACTGCGATGTTTGAACGACAACTGTGTGTGGCGGTTTCATGCCTCGAAGATTCCCGATTCTTTGCTCTTTCAGGTTACTACATATGAAAAGTCTCATAATTACTCAGTTGATTTTATAACGTCCAACCACAGGAATGCAACATCAAAGGTCATATGTGACTACATACTAGAACTTGTGCGTGACTCTAGTAATGTAATCACACCAAACTTCGTGGTAGATGAAATGAGAAGGAAATACGGAATAATCATATCCTACAACAAAGGATGGAGAGCGATACAACATGCCTATACGATGATAAGAGGAACCACAGAAAAGAACTACAACAGGTTGCCATCGTATCTTCACATGATGAAATAAAACAACCCAGGCACGTACACAAACATAAAGAGGGACGATGAGAATAGGTACAAATGCTATACTGTTGAAATTGAAAACTTTTACCCAAGAGGCAAAAGTTTTATTCTTTAATTGCACTGCTTAAATTATTAACATATATGCAACTCTTGCCTCATGGGCAAGACTTAGTTTAGAAAATTATTGTACAAATGCTATACTGTTGAAATTGAAAACTTTTGCACAAGGGGCAAAAGTTTATTCTTTAATTGTCCTGATGCGATTATTAACATATATGCAACTCTTGCCTCATGAGCAAGACTTACTTTAGAAAATTGTTGAAATTGAAAACTTTTTCCCAAGAGGCAAAAGTTTATTCTTTAATTGCACTGATTAGATTATTAACATATATGCAACTCTTGCCTCATGGGCAAGACTTAGTTTAGAAAATTATTGAAATTGAAAACTTTTTCCCAAGAGGCAAACGTTTATTCTTTAATTGTACTGATTAGATTATTAACATTTATGCAACTCTTGCCTCATGGACAAGACTTAGTTTAGAAAATTGTTGTACAAATACTATACAACTTGAAAACTTTTGCCCCAGAGGCAAAACTTTATTCTATAATTGCACTGATTAGATTATTAACATATATTCAACTCTTACCTCATGGGCAAGACTTAGTTTAGAAAATTATTGAAATTGAAAAACTTTACCCAAGAGGAAAAAGTTTATCCTTTAATTGTACTGATTAGATTATTAACATACATACAACTCTTACTTCATGGGAAAGACTTAGTTTATACAAATGCTATACTGTTGAAATTGAAAACTTTTGCCCAAGAGGCAAAAGATTATTCTTTAATTGCACTGCTTAGATTATTAACATATATGCAACTCTTGCCAAATGGGCAAGACTTAGTTTATACAAATGCTATACTATTGAAATTGAAAACTTTTGCCCAACAGGAAAAAGTTTATTCTTTAATTTCACTGATTAGATTATTAACATATATGCAACTCTTCACTCATGGGCAAGACTTAGTTTATAAAATTATTGAAATTGAAAACTTTTTCCCAAGAGGAAAAAGTTTATTCTTCAATTGCACTGATTAGATTATTAACATATATGCAACTCTTGCCTCATGGGCAAGATTTAGTTTAGAAAATTGTTGAAATTTAAAATTTTGCCCAAGAGGAAAAAGTTTATCCTTTATTTGCACTGATTATATTATTAACATAGATGGAACTCTTACCTCATGGGCAAGACTTCGTTTAGAAAATTGTTGTACAAATGCTAACTGTTGAAGTTGAAAACTTTTGCCTAAGAGGCAAAAGTTTATTCTTTAGTTGTACCGATTAGATTATTAACATATATGCAACTCTTGCCTCATGGGTAAGACTTAGTTTAGAAAATTATTGTACTTTGATTATAAACATCAAATGCAAATTGTTACTAATATTCTTTTGCTCAACACAGATTTCAATATGCATTTTTTGCTTATGGCACTTTAATCATTGGATGGACCAACTGTAGACCAGTAATAATGGTAGATGCAACATTTTTGAAGTCAAAATATCATGGTGTCCTCATGATAGCAATGTCAAAGAACGGAAACAACAACATATTTCCCTTGGCTTTTGGAATTATAGACTCAGAAAATAATGAGTCTTATAACTGGCTCTTCAATCAGTTATGAAATGCAATTGGGGTACGTAAACAATTGTCTAATCTATCAGATCGTCACTCATCCATTACAAATGGAATTTCAAATATCTATCCAGAGTGTCAGCAAGGGATATGCATCTACTACATGGAGAAGAATTTAAGAAAAAGATACTTCTCAGATGTGGTTCTATCACTCTTCTACAATGCAACAACAACATACAAACAAACTGAATTTTATACTTTCATGGATGAGATAGAAAAAGTCGATAAAGTTGCTATGGAGTATTTTAAAGAAGAAGAACCAAAAAGATGGGATCATTCATTTCATACCAACAGAAGGTACAATTTGCTTACAACTAACAACGTGGAGTCCATGAATGCGGTACTGAGAAAAGCAAGGCAACTGCCAATACTGAGACTGATCGATTATATTCAGAACAAGTTACAAAGTTGGTTTTATGAATGAAAAATGGAAGCACAAGGCAAATTTCATGACATCACACGTTGGCCGAAAGTGGAGGTGACTAACAAGATTTAAGTCGCCTTGAAATTAAAAGTAAGTAATTGAAATAGTATTTTGATGATAGGGAAATATAAGGTTACTATTTTTTGATTGCAAATTATATATAGATGGTTTACTGTTATTTGTTATTTATTGGTAGTTTTTTTATTTCTTTGAGATTCGCACGCAAAATATGTATTTTGTTGCTTCTGTTTCATTTTTTCTACTCATAGCTGTGTGATCGTTTGTGATTTGATGTTGTATGCTTGATTGCAGCTATTTTTTGGTTGCCTCAAGATTCGTCCCCTATGTATGTTTGATTGCTATGTATGGCTGATTTTGCTTATATACTAGATGTTTCACTATCATAGTTGATTCTACCCCCAGGTTAGATACAATATCTGTTTTATCTCAGTTTATTTGTAGCTGATTCTCCTGCTCATATGTTGGAAGCATCACTATTGAATCAGTTGCTGTTCCTGAGCAAGGTTCTGTCTTTTCCATATAATACAGGGAATTTGACTTTGAAAGATTATTCCTTAGATGACTTATCCTTCTCCTGCGCTATCCCTGACCAAGCCAAGCATCAAAACTCTAACTATCCCCTATATTGACCCTTCTCTTCCATTTTGAAATAGAACCTTAATTGTGACTCCTTACTATTGGTCACTTATTATTAGATTTTTGATTATTTCAATATTAGATTGTTATTTGATGTTATATGCTTGATTGTAGCTTTTTTTTGGTTGCCTCAAGATTCGTTCCATATGTATGGTTAATTTCTCTGTATGCCTGATTCTGCTCATATACTAGATGTTTCACTATAAGTTGTCATTTATTTATCATTTTGTTTACAGGTAGACCCCATTGATGCAATAAGATTTGTTGTAAGAGAAGGAAGAGTTGAATATATTGTAGACCTGGAGAGTAGGACTTGTCAATGCTTGGTATTTCAAATAGATGAGATACCATACACCCATGCAATTGCAGTGATAAACAGTAGAAATATGAACAAGTCTAGCTATTGTTCTCATTGGTTCTTAAGACAGTCTTGGCTACAAATGTACCAGGGAGAATCCTACCAGTTGAAAACACAAAATCATGAGTTGTCCCAAATAGCATAAAGGATCTGATCACAAAATCCCCAGATAAGGAGGTTCTACTTGGGAGAAGACAAACATCCAGCTATCTCTGCAGAACAGAATCTTCAAGAAACAATTACAGATGTTTGAGATGCAAAAGAACTGGGAATAACATATCAAATTATCACTACACTCCTATCCTTAATCCATATGCAAAAAGATACAGAAAGAAAAATAAGAAAAAAAGATTAGTTTTACTTTTTATCCGAGAAGTTGGATCAAAATAGCAGTTACAATAGGATTATTTGATCCCCTATTTTAGTTAGTAACAAGTACTTTTGACTTTCAATCATGAATTTCTTCTTATTAATTTGAAGTTTAAACTTGTGGTGAAGTATTTAACTCAATACCTTCTTATTGATTTTTTATAAAAATTACTTAGCATGTTAAATTTTTTTATATATTGATGTGTAAAAATATACCATATTAAAAGGATTCAGGGAAGGACCACATCCCCAAGAGATGTGCTGTGAATAATTCCACGGGATACACTTTAAAATTTGCCTTGAAGGCAAGATGCAGAACAAGTTGTTCCCCATGGGCAAGAGTTGACACTAGCTTATTCTGCAATAATTCGGCAGATGATCTACAACACTTGCCCTAGAGGCAAGACTTAAGACCCAAAGAAACAAGTTATGCCCTATCGGTAAGAGTAGACACTAACTTAGTGTGTAATAACTTGGTAGTTGATCAACAGCTCGTGACCTAGAAGCAAAAATTAATACAACAAACGGACAAGTTATGCCCCATGGCCAAGCATTGATACTAGATTAGTGTGTAATGATTTGGTAGATAGTTTATAAGTCTTTCCTAAGAGGAAAGATTTTTAGACCCCAAAGGAACAAGTTATGCCCCATGGACGAGAGTTGACACTAGCTTATTCTGCAATGATTCGGCAGATGATCTACAACACTTTCCCTAGAGGCAAGACTTAAGCCCCAAAGAAACAAGTTATGCCCTATGGGAAAGAGTTGACACTAGTTTGGTGTGTATTAACTTGGCAGATGATCTACAGCTCGTGCCCTAGAGGTAAAAATTAATACAACAAACGAACAAGTTATGCCCATGTCCAAGCGTTGATACTAGATTAGTGTGTAATAATTAGGTAGATAATTTATAAGTCTTGCCCAAGAGGCAATATTTTTAGACCCCAAAGGAACAAGTTATGCCCCATGGGCAAGAGTTGACACTAGCATAGTCTATAAAGATTTGACAGATGATCTATAACTCTTGCCCTAGAGGCAAGACTTACATATCAAAGGTGGTTCAACTCGCAATTTTTCAAAGAACATTCTTCCTCTACCATACAAAATTTGTTTATAGGAATATTACAATCTTACAACCATATGAAAATCAATATTCTAGACCAAAAACTAAAATACTATAAGCCAAGAACAAAAGCAATAAATATTAAAAATTACAAAAAGAAAAGCATGGGGGAGTATTCAATTGCGAGTAGAAAAAAAGATGATATCAATCAACAAAACCAAACATCTAACCAAATAAATAAAAGTGGAGAACCAACTACTAAGGAGGAGTAGATGGACCTTAGATTACAAGGTCTAAATTGTTTCTTATTTTATGCCATTTAATCGAGGACAAATGTGATTTAAAAGTTCACAATGATCAAAATACTCATGTAGCAGTCGCACATAGTATATGATAAGACAACCCCCATAGGAACAAGTTATACCTCATGGTCATGAATTGGCCCTGCCACATTGTTTACTAATTTAGAAGATACTCAATAACTCTTTCCTCAAGGGAAAGACTTTCCACAAGGAAAGGCAAAAAATATTCTTCGATTATAAAACATAAATATACAAAGATATAAACAAATGAATCAGTAGCGATTCTACATTGTATACTTTACGTTATCAAATAAAAAATAGACGATTCAATTTGAAAAGACTGTTTAAAATTTACATAATCTCATAAAAATAACTAAAACTCCTTCTTGTACAGTGATTTTCAATAACTACAAAACTAAACTACTGCTCCTGGTGAGTCCTCTTCCTCTTTTTCTTTCCAAATAATCTGCCAACTTTTTCTATAGTGTTGTCTTTTATACCAGCTTCTAGTTTTCTCTTTTCATAATCCCACAATAAATCTCCATACCTCATGCAAACATAACCAATGTCAATCTATTTAGGAATATCTCCACCATGAATGACATATTCAGCAAACGCACAAATAAATGCTCCACAATCACTATGATACAAAAGAAATATATTACGTGAATATATGGAAAACAACAAAACAAGAAGTGAAATGAATATTTAAAAAATAAATGCAATAAGATACCATTGAATTTGTTGTGGCAGCTCATCAACCATTTTTATCGGCAAAGTGTCATTTCCAGATTTGTCAATGCCCTTCTCAAGATAGAAATTGACCATTTTCAGAAAATATGGTATCAATGTTTGGTAAGGTAAAATCACTTTTTGAACAACTTTATCACTGCGCCTTGTACGGTTGAAGTCGTATACATATATGCACCAATTAGTAAAGTCAAAAACTCCCAAAATCCAGTGTCCAAGTTCAGATTTTTCTCGTGGAACATAAACTGCAAATAAAAAGTTTGTGAATGCTTGAATAAAATTGAACAACAACTTATAAACCCACAAGTTAAGTGTTCTGTCCAGATCAAGAGAAAAAGCCTTTGATATTGGAGTCAATGCATCTTTTGAAGTTTTTTTCGTCAACTCAAGTGCTCCAACAATTATTGTTGTTTCATCAGGTGTCAAATCCCCTCCTTTTCTAGCCTGTCATAGCAATAAGAAGCAAACAAGTTAAGGCATATAGTTAAAGGAACATAATGAATTGAAAATGAGGTTCAACTAGCTATAACACCTAATCTTTGTGAGATGAACTTGGTCGTGTAAGCGAATTATGTTCATGCATACATACAAAATATTGCATGTCCAGAGATATATTTACACTTGCTTAGATTAGCATTAAAAATTAGGAAATACTGAATAGATTACTTCATTTCCATGGAAATCCACAAACGTTTTTAGTTCAGCTCTCCGTAGAAGGGCAGCGTGCCCCTTACCTAACATCCAATCCAAGACATAAAAGAAAAACCAAGGATGAAGTTAATATCCCTTTTCTTTATCAAGCCAACTATAAGATCCTTAACAACAGTAAGTAGCACTGAGAAATTCTCTCAAATTACTGCATGATGTTTTGGATTTTTATTCCAATTCTAAAGATGAATATCCCTGTATCTTAATAATGAAACTGATGGATATTTTACATATCAAGTTATTAGCATGAGAAGTTTCTCATTTATAGTAATAACAAAAATTAAATAGAGATAGAAAAATGGAGTAACTATGATATTATTACTAATTTTTTCCTTCCGTTTGGATTTACTTGTCACTATTTTTCTAATTTAATTTTTATTTTTACTCATCATTTTTGACAAATCAAGAAAAAACAAAATAAAAAAATTCATGTTTTACCCTTAGCATTAATTACTTACTCTCGAAATCATTTCCAATACCTATTACTAAACATCAATTGATAGTGGTAATATTGTAAAGTCACTATAACAATCATTGTTTTCTTAATAGTTGTGCCACATCAAAATGTGATAAGTAAATCCAAACGAAAGGAGAACATAACCAAGGAACTCCTCCATTCAAATTTATGTTCCATTCTTTCCATTTGCTTCCAAGCTATAGAAAAGGAACAAAGCATACAAATTAACCACCATAGCGTATATGAGTACAGATCATGGGTTCATGTAGTTTTATTTCATAAACCCTATCATCTAACTCGGATTGAAAGTACAAGGTGGCAACCAAACACACAGCTGGTGAAATATCTCTCTCTCTCTCTGGTACCAAAACATGAAAACTTAACAACTCTACATGAGTAAATTATAGAATGTGATTGTTGTGCTTTATACCTTACTAATTGGACAAACAATAGGGAAGAATAACCAGAGAAGAAGCTGAATAAGGGGTGCTATAGTGGATCTAATTGTCAATCCATAGCAAGTATAGATTGATCGAGGAATTATCTACAAATGTAAAACTGACGAACCTAGTTAGAGGACAAGAGCCGAGAAAATTCCATAGCTAACAAGCTGAAAGGTTAAGTTGATGAATATAATAGACCACCTCTCTGAACATGAGAATCAGTTTAATAAATACCAGTATTACTGCCCACGACGGTACAAGCTTGTCCAAGAATATAGGAAGAGACTACAACAAAAAAGGAGAAAAGTAATATATAGGAGAAAAGTAATAAATAAGCCGACAGGGGTAATAAAAGGATAACTATTGCCAAATATGTATTGGTACACAAACCTCCATTGCTAAGGAGTTTCCGATCAAGAGTGTGCAAAGCAATAGATGTTGGTTTTTTTACCACCGGAAGTATTTTAGCTGTAAAAGAAAGGAAGAATACTTTAAAAGGACGATCAAAGCAGACATAGGTACAACTCAAACTGTGCACAACACTGCTTCTCTTCTAACTTATCCCACTATAAGCCCTATTATAATATGGGTGGTTATTGATATAATTGTAGACCCATGATACGTAAAGTGGCTTAACTTTTGTAATTGTGCATTCCTGGTATAAGAAGAATCATGTACCCTTTTCTCTTACTCTTTCAACTATTCAAATACCTTTTCTTGGGTACATAATCAATGCATCATTCCTTTACTGTAAGTTTAATTCCACTATTTACTTTGCAATAAACCACATCAAAGCATTTCTAGACAGTTTATTCTGTTTCAAAGGAAAAATTCACTCTTTTTTACTTACTCGTGATTTATAGACACCTTGCCTAAGTCAACATTCAACCTTTTCCAGAATTCCTTTGATATTTTGGGGTAGCCAATTCTATACATATATTTACCCAGCTGATACAAGTGAAATGGCCACCTTAATTTTTGAAGATATGATTGGAGGTCATCATTTAAAGGATCAATACTTGGTCACCCCGAGGGCACAAAAATATGCAAGGAAGACTCGTTTTGAGCACAAGAAAGGTCGTGTGTGGAAGATTGCTTGGAGCATCGAAGACTTGAGGACTCACGGTTTTTGACAACTCTTAATGGGTCATGATTTGGTTATCTTCATTAAGGGTATTTTAGTCACTTCATTGAGTCTAAATGCATTCCATGGCCACCCCGCCCTTTAAGGGCATTGTTGTTATTTTGCCTTATCTTGTAATAGAATATAAATAGAACATTTTAGGTCTTTTTATCTTTAGTTGTTCATTGATGTAAGACTTTAAACATGAAACACCTTTATTTGTAGGGCTTGGAATAGCCACCATACCGAAATGAGGGCAACAAATATGGATATCACTTGTGTTGCAATGTTGGCTTGAGACGTTGGTGTTTAGAGGAGGTAAAGTTCCTCTTGTGTCAACGTAGGAGTTAGGTTAACCATTTTGTGTAGTGTTAAGGGTCCAATATTACCATATTCTTGGATTCTTAAGATTATACCAACCAAGGTCTAACTATCTATCCGTTTTGTTTATGTTGTAATCGTTTGTTTGTGTTATTGTAATTCAAATCCGTGACTTGTTGTTCTTGTTTCATTGTTGTTGTTCTTCATTTTGTTGTTGTTAGCTGTTTTTAGGTGATAAACACATCAATACATTGAGTTCTTGGTGTTGTTTATTGAATCCGAGTGTGGTCTTCAAAAGGATCCTCAGATCTTTGATCTTGTGGACTGATTTTGAAGTGATTTTCGTGTTGTCCTTATAATTCTTGTATCTCCAGCTGAACGATTTAAAATAAAAAGTCTGACTAGAGCATAGAATAAGCAAGAGGAAATAGAAATCCAAGAATTGAACATATAGAAAAGCTTATAGCTTTACACCAAAGTTACAAAGTAACAGCTAGATATTTAGCTAATCAACTACTGAAACAACATCGTTAAAGGGGTGGAGTCCAAATTTTCATCATCTTCAGTGTATACATAACAAAGAGAATTTTTAACCTTGTATATACATATACAATATGAATTTTTGACAAAGGGGGCCCAACTGACCCCTTCTACCTGCACAATGTAGGGGTACATACACTCAATCCTCCCAGACCCCACTTGTGGCTTTAGAATTACACTTGGTATGTTGTTGTTGGTCCGAATGACCCCCTTTCGCCCCTCTAACTATACATCTGGCTCTACTAGTGAATAGAAAAGTTACAACTTTACACCAAAGTTACAAAGGTAGCAGGTAGATATTAGCCAATCCAAACTACTGACCAGTATTAGTGGAAGTTGGATATTCATGAAGGGTATTCATCATCTACAATATACACATAAAAACAGTTTTTGACCTTATAATATGACATATGAATTTTCGCCAATGCACAACCTCTACTTAACTCTGCCCCTAGCTCTACTAATGAAGTAAACGGCAAGAATAAAGGATAAGACATCAAACTTCCATGAAAAACAAGCAAACAAACAATAAAAATCCAAACCAACAAACTTTGGCACTTCTTAATAAACCCGAAAAAAACTACTGATCAACATTAGCAGAAGCTGAATTTTTACCAAGACGTTCATCGTCTACAAAATACACATAATTTTTTTTTAAGCTTGTATCCAAAGAACCAGAATAAATATAACCATTACAAACAACCAAACAAGAAATACTGTCAGCATGTTTGACCTACTAGAAGAAATGGAGAAACAAAACAAAGGACAAGTCAAAAGCACATTACAAATATAGATTAGGATAGAAAGTGATAATACCGTGTCATTCAAAGGTCGACCACAAGTTGCAAGTGAATAAAATCGCTCATTCAAATCCACAGCACAAGTGCCAAACTTTAAACAAATATTTGGAAATTTTATAAATAACATTCTATATACATTGATTTACATTAGAGTTTCTCGTAAGTCAAAGTTGTATTTATCAATCTTAACAACCTACCAAAAACATAATATTCTTAATAAAAAAATCAACATAAAAAAAAGGCAAGTGAATTATTGTTATTATTAATTCATTTTTTCCAGTCAACCCATACTGCATAAAAAATTCCGCAAGATGATATGACTAGTAAGTATTAGATTTACAAGATTACCAAGAAAGAATTTTTTTTAAGGAACAAATTATAAGAGAGAAAATGATTAGAACAACATAAATAACAATCCATTTTAATCTTGTTTTTTGATGTAACTGAAAATCAAGTCGTTTGGAAGTCAAGTAAAAATTGACATTTATTATGACTTTAAGAAAGATCCACAATTTGAGTCCATTAAATTAATTTAAGTCATTATCTATTAAACTAACATTATGTGACAGAAAAATGAAAAAGAATTTATGATTTTTTTTATTTTAAGTATCAAAAATAGTTGAATTTTTTTTTTAAATATGCGAATTGGGTAGACTGAAAACATATTTTTTTTTCGTGTGTATGACACAACCCGAATCGAGGCCCATATTGACACGGGCATTTCAAACCGTGAAGGCCCGAGAGCTAACTGGCAATCATACATACAATTCATATATTTATAAGGAAATGTGGAAAAGATAAAAAAACGGAAACATGGTCATCTGATTATATTAAGAAAACAACACGACATAAGTTCAACAAGACTCAAATCCATCTAATACCTGTTTGCGAAATCTCTACTAAATGAAGGAAAACAATATCTGTTTGAAGATCGGGACAAGGCCCCCGGTCGGACCATAAACCAAAACCAAATGACATTAACACAAGTGAACAAGCGCCTTACGAAGTAAGGGAGGCTCACCAACTTTGAATGTCCGACAACATTCTACAATTTAGCAAGACCGCTAGACTGGGCCTCAGAACCTGAAATATAGAGGGTCAATACAGATGTAGTGGTATGTAGAGTAATCCAAAATAACATACTTTTATATAACATAAGTGAGAGCAATTTATGAAATATTTTACATACAATATATGAAAATGCATGGGTATACTTAAAAGAATTTAAAAAATTTCTTGAAACCATGACTTACTCTTTATCTTACTTTTGAGCTAGGTGGTACACTTAACAACTCTACAATCCCACGGGCTATAAGGAATCCACCCTTAACTAGGCGGTCAAGCCCCTAGCCCAAGTTTGTCCCAAGGGTTAGAGTCTTTATCTCTAATATGCTAAGGGGGACAAAGCCAGTGTATGATCCCTCTTGGGGACATAATAAACCCGCATCAACAAAACATGATTTCCCATAATGAGCCTTTCCACTCAAATGCCTTCTTCGGATAACCACCTAACTCGCTTTAAATCCATTTTTAACTCTTTAAGACATCCATTCTTTTAAATCAAAATTTTAAAATCTTACTCCGTTATGACATTCATTTGTTTGGTATCATCATACCAAAACTTGCAAGTCATATCTCTAAGCCATAAAATATCATGTTACAGTAATTTCATTCAAAACAATGTTTAGACCACCAAGTCATTCAAACAGTACGGGAGGATTTGTATATCGAATTACATGAAACTTGTGCAAAGACTCTCTCTTTCAACTCTTAAAACATGTGGTGGTCCATTACTTGTAGCAAAGCATGCAACACTTTAAATCATCACTTTTCATCTATATTAACAAGAAATACCCTCTCTTAAGTTCATAACCAAAACCAAGTCTTAAACGATAGAAAATATATTTGTATTCATGCTACTCAATATGCAATTGATATGCAATTGAATAATTCATGACATATGAAAACAAGAGGCTTTATAATAAGAGAGGGATTATAAATATTTATTCTCTCAATTCAACATTCAAACTCAAAAAGCATACACACTTATATACGAGTACAAATCAAATTTAGGGGAAGGACTCAAGACCAAAACATTATCTCATTGAAAGAGTTCACAAAACATACTTTTTAATGTAATTCAAAACCCTTCATAAATACATGATTTCTCAACGTTCAAAACATTATAAAAATGATTTCACCATACCCATGTAGTTTAGAAAAATCCACATACCTTAATGATGAAGAATTTGCGAAAATATTAAACCTTTAAGCTTGATTGCCCAAAACCTAAGTTGTTTTTCTCCTCATGATTTTCTAGGGTTAAAATGTGTTTTAGGGACTTAAATACGTGTTAAGATGTTTAGGGATGGTTATTGGGTGACAAAATACCATGTTTCCTTTGAAATACTCAAAAATAGAGTTTCTGCACCACTTAGCCATAGGGTTTGCGGCTCCATATCCATGACAAACATTGAAGTTTGCGGAACCAAAACCATGGAAAACATTAGGCTTTGAGTCATCAACCTTATTTCCATCCTTTTCCAGTGAGCGTTGGTGATGGTAAGGCGATGTCAAGCCATCGCCTAAGCTATAGTTTGCGGCGCCTACTTAGTTTTGAGGTCCTTAAACACCCCCAACACCCCCCTAAATGTCAATACATGATATACCATCAACACTGTGGTCCTAAAGATCATTTTAGAAGCATCAAATGAGTGTTACGACTATAGGGTGTCACAATCATACAACATGTACGGTGCCTTATTCAAACATTAATAACCTCTTACTCCGGACTAAGATTGATCAACGGTTGGAGGCGTTGGAAAGAAGACTCGAATGTAATTAACTTGATATATAGTAGGCCACATGAATCTTTATATACTATGAGAAACAATCACTGGAAGTTGACCCATGCAAAATCGTCAACTAAAAATCAACCGATAGGAAAAGTTTTCAACTCGACTTTGTGTTAGGGGATTTTTGTGACCTAAATTCATATTCAAAGGTATTCAAACACTATAGGATTGATAATCACACATATATTAACAAAGATTCATTGGGTTCTGGTCTATACGTGTAGGAACGGCGGTTTAAATTCTAGACCAAAGGTGCGGGTGTTACATTATCTCCCCCTTGGGATCATTCATCCTCGAATGATGGGTAGTGACTTGTTCAAGCTCTAAAAGTATGAAATAATGAAAGTGACCTAGAATTGAACATTTCTCCTCAACAATATATGCAAAGACATCAAAAGAGCTTCATGATAACCCCTATTGAAACATGTAAGCACGAAGCGTGAGATATAAGAATTGACTTAACATTCTAACATTAGACCGTTATCACATAACTTACATCATAATAAAATCTTTAAGACTATACCAAAGGAACATACTGCCTACTTATAGTTCATCCATTCATCTCTAAAGAACATCACTTTATAACTCCTTAGTCTTCTCCGTACTATGAGACTCGAGAATGAAATCTAGGTACACGTGACACTCGTACACATCACACTTTATCTAACAACATACTACCTCCGGGTTCAACTTATTATTATATACTCATGCTCTTATACACTTAATGACTCAACCACAATTCATCATTTTAACACTAGTCCTCATGTACATAAATATCATAATTATCCACTCCTTTTTTCACAAGTTGCCAACCTAATCTATTTCACACCCCATATTAAGCCTACTAATTCATTCACATAAAACATACATCACTAATCTTAAACTACTATCCTTTTTACCACTACCCACATCTCAAGTTTAAGCCTATAGTCTACAATCAGGGTCGGATCTACATGGAGCCCAGAGGGTTCATCCGAACCCCCTTGGCCAAAAAAATACATTGTGCATGTAGGGTCAAATTATTGTTTTAGGTATGAATAACTAGCACTGCACCTCCTAAACAAAGTATAGTCTGCAACTCAATGGTAAAAGGGCTCAAAATCTATAACTTTTATTGCTTATTTACTATTTGAGAATATTGTGAGAGTGAATATCACTTACATTTCTTTTAAAATACATACCCGGATTTTACATCTTCACCTGTAATTGTTAGTAATGTTTTTTATTTTATTCTTTTTAATTTTTTATTTATAATTTTAAAAATTATCATATTTTATTATTTTATTATTTAAAAGTATTTTACTTTTATTCATGCAGTGATATATTAATTGTAATACTAATCGCTTATTGATTATTTTTTTAGAGAGGTAAATTGCATGGTCATATATTTTAAGAAGTTGTGATTCTTTTATTGTTTGAATATTAAGATGCTAGAGTTAATTTGTTTCTCATACTAGGTTTTGTATCGTTGCATTTTGAAGTTTTATTTTCCATGACCTTTTAATCAATTAATGTGTTTTTTTAGTAATATTTTGTTTTATTATATTGTATTAATATATTATTAATTAAAAAATTTAAAATACATGAAGCTTAAGCCCCATGCCTTGAGGCTTTCGGCTCACCCCCTGCTAAGAAAAATGCAATGTCTCCTACACCACTGCCTTTTAAAACACTGATTTAAAATATGCAATTATTTAATTTCTATTACAATGATTTGATGTGAATAAATAATGGTGGTATATATATATTATATACCCGATATCAGTTTTACCTTCCTATGAAAATGATTGTCAGCTTAGGTACCATATAACCTAGACAAAGCATGTAATAAACTTTTCATTTAGTAAAAGTAGTTTTTTTTAAACAGAAAAAAATATTTTGATGTGAATAATATAATATTTCTATACAGATTAAAGATATAAGGAATTTATTTTTGATTTAACTAAAAGCAATTGATATTACTTGTAATTACATGTACAAAATTCTGTTTTTTTTTTCACTTTTTGATAATGTTGCATGAACTAAAAGTTTCATATTTATATCCGATGATTGTACTATTACGAAGGAGTTAAAATTAAATGTTAATCTTCAAATTAGTTACTCTCTTTAACTAATTTTATCCAACAAACTGTTGGGTTCATAGTAAATGAGAGGTGTGAATGGAAAATGGAGAAAACCAAGTGGAAGAGAAAAATTGAGATCGCACCAATATGAAAAGTGTACTCAAAAATAGGAAAGGTTACTAAATTCTCCCACATTGGTGGGAGAAAGAAGCTTTAAAGTGTTTATATTGTGAAACACACTCCCACATGGATAAGTGAGGCAAGGAATAAGATATGCCTCGCGCCGTCGTTGTTGTTGCTCGCTCGGCTTCGACTTCGGCATTGGAAAATGAGATCTATCTTTTTGGACAACTTTTATTTGATGATCCGAATCTACCAAAATGCAACAGTTATGTTGTTTTAGAAGGATGTAATCCTTCAGCAAAAGGACACACTGATTCATGGAGAGAGATGACTGTTCAGGAAAAGATGCAATCTTTGGATGAACAGACATGGATTTACAGAATATGTGTAACCTTTGACATGAAACATTGCCTCTTTTTAGAAGAGGAGAAGAGGCATGTTATGGCTATAAAAACCTGCTTTCTTCCACAGGTTTTGATACGAGAATTTTTAGAATAAAAAATACTCTTTTTTTCTTCAAAAATTTTGTGTGATCATTCAAACTGTTGAGTGCGTTCGACGAGTCCAAATATGTGAGGTACCACTATATTTGGATTAAAGGCCATTTTATCCTGGGAGGAAAATTCCGCAACCTCGGGTACAGTGAGGGGAATTATTTCCTTAAGGAAAATCCGTGAATTCGGACGACTTAGCCTTATTCATTTTTGTTTCATCTATTTTCTGAAAAAATAAAATACACCTCTTGGAAAGGTCATTTTGGTCTTGTGTTGAGGGTATTTGATATACTTCATTGTGTTCTTGTTTATACTTGAACTCTAGTTGAAGTTGTTGTTTTGCATATACAGATTCTGCGTACCCATAGAAGAAAATAACAATCTTAAGGAAATAAGTTTCAGAATCTGTATAGCTTGTTTTTGTAGATGAAATTTTTAACTTTCTACTCCGCCTGAACTTAACTAGTGATTTGAAGTCATATAAACTTCATTACATGTTAAAGATCATTCGGTTGACAATTGGAAGTCATAAAAACTTCATTGTCAACTAGAAAGAAGAAAAGAAGTTTAAAGTTGCTTAACTTTATAAGTAGTATTCTGAAAATACTAAGTATTTTTTGTTTTGTGGTGACAGAAAAAATGACAAGCGATAGTCAAATGCAAGATGCGGCAACATCTGTGGGGGAAACTAATATTGCCACATCAAGTCGCACAAATGCTCCGCCTACAATGGCACCGGCGAAGAAGCCTGGAAAATTTGCGGGCATTAACTTTAATGATGGAAGCAAAAGATGTTGTTTTACCTCACCACTTTCTGTCTGCAATGGTTCACTAGCGAAGACGCTCCTAAGGTTCCCGAGGAAACCTCAAACAAAGAGCATTTCGTAGTTGTAGAAGCTTGGAAACATTCAGACTTCCTTTGCAGGAATTATATTTTGAGTGGTCTCCAAGACGACCTCTATAATGTTTACAGTGGAACTAAGACATCGAAGGAATTGTGGGGGGGCACTTAAACGAAAATATAAAACAGAGGATGTGGGAATTAAGAAATTCCTTGTTGCACAGTTCCTGGACTTTAAAATGATAAATAACAAATCGGTTGTCTCTCAAGTACAGGAGTTGAAAGTCATCATACATGATCTCCTAGCAGAAGGTATATCTTTGAAAAGTACCTTAGTTGAACAAATTAAAAAGGTTCTTAATACTCACATAAACTATTTTGTAGGTTTTATTGTGAATGATGCATTTCAAGTAGCAGCGATAGTTGAAAAGCTACCACCTTTGTGAAAAGACTCCAAAAACTACTTGAAACATAAACGCAAAGAGATAATTTTTGAAGATCTTATTGTCCGACTGCATATTGAAAAGGATAATAAGGCTGCCGAGAGAAGATCAAAAAGGAATTCTACAATCAATGGAGCACATATTGTAGAAGATGATCAAAACAATTCTAAGAAAAAGAGGAAAGTTGAATAAGGAAGCAATCAACCTAAGAAGAAATTCAAGGGAAAATGCTTCAATTGTGGAAAGATTGGCCACAAGTCCATGAATTTTCGTGCCCCAAAGAAAGGCAAGAAAAAGGATCAAGCAAATATGATTGAATCCAACAAAGAATGCGATGATTTGTGTGCTATGTTCTCAGAATGCAACTTGGTGGGGAATCCTCGCGAATGGTAGATGGATTCTGGTGCCACCCGCTATGTATATGCCAACAAAGAGTTGTTTTCATCATTTTCTCCAGCTCAAGTAGAAAAAATGATCTACATGGCTAACTCCGCTACTGCTAAGGTGGAAGGAACAGGGAAAGTGTGCTTGAAAATGACTTCAGGAAAGGTCTTGACACTTAACAATGTCTTGTATGTTCTAGAATTATGTAGGAACTTAATTTATGTTTCACTTCTAGATAAGAACGGATTCAAATGTGTAACCGTTTCTGGAAAAATTGTAATTAGCAAATGAGAAATGTATGTAGAAAAAGGCTATCTCACCGAGGGCCTTTATAAGATGAATGTAATGACTGTTGAAATAAATAAAAATTCAAATTCTTCTTATTTGATTGAGTCTTATTATTTTTGGCATGAAAGTTTAGGCCATGTTAATTATAAAACGTTACGAAAACTAATTAACTTAGAAGTTTTGCCAAAATTTGAGGCAATAAATCAAAGTGTCAAACATGTGTAGAATCAAAGTATACAAAGCATCCTTATAAGTTTGGTGAAAGGAATTCTAATCCTTTAGACTTAGTACACACTGACATTTGTGATATGAAGTCAACAACATCATGTGGTGGGAAAAAGTATTTCATAACTTTTATTGACGATTGCACTAGATATTGTTATGTCTATTTGCTAAATAGTAAGGATGAAGCAATAGATGTGGTTAGGCAATATAAAACTAAAGTTGAAAATCATTTAGATAAAAGATAAAAATGTTAGAAGCGATAGGGGCGGAGAATATGAATCTCCCTTCGCTGAAATATGTGTAGAGAATGGAATCGTCCATCAAACTACGGCCTCGTATTCACCTCAATCTAACGGAATTGTGGAAAGGAAAAACCAAACTTTGAAGGAAATGATGAATGCCTTTCTTATAAGTTTCGGCTTACCACAAAACTTATGGGGGGAGGCTATCCTTACAAACAATCATATACTCAACAGAGTTCTCCATAGTAAGACGCAATCAATTCCTTAAGAAAAATGGAAAGAAAGGAAACCCAACTTGAAATATTTCAAAGTGTGGGGGAGTCTAGCAAAGGTCTAAATTCCTATGCCTAAAAGGGTTAAGATAGGACCTAAAATGGTGGACTGTGTGTTCATAGGATATGCTAAAAGTAGTAAAGCATGTCGATTTTTGGTTCATAAATCCAAACTTCTGGATATTAATGAAAATACAGTAATTGAATCAGACAATGCTGAATTTTTTAAAAACATTTACCCGTATAAAATTAGACATGAACAATCTAGTGGAGGATCTAAACAACCTCGAGATGAACCAAGTGAGAATGTACATAATGAAGAAAATCCAAGACGTAGTATACGTCAAATAACGTCTACTTCATTTGGATTGGATTTTGTAACATTTCTCTTAGAAAATGAGCCTCAAACATTTAGGGAAGCGATGACATCTTCGGACTCATCCTTTTGGAAAGAGGCAATCAATAGTGAGATTGATTCAATCTTAAGAAACCATACATGGGAATTAGTTGATCTTCCTCCCGGAAATAAACCTTTAGGTTCTAAATGGATTTTCAAAAGGAATATGAAAGCGGATGGCACTATTGACAAATACAAGGCAAGACCTGTAGTAAAGGGCTTCAAACAAAAAGAAGGCCTTGATTACTTTGATACATACTCTCTAGTAATAAGGATAACATCGATTCAAATGTTAATTGCCTTAGCGGCGGTATATGATCTTCAAATTCATCAACTGGATGTGAAAACCGCTTTCCTAAATGGAGAATTGGAGGAAGAAATATACATGGAATAGCCTGAGGGTTTTGTGGTTCCAGGAAAGGAAAACAAGGTGTGTAAACTTATCAAGTCATTATATGGACTAAAGTAAGCACAAAAACAATGGCATGCAAAGTTTGACCAAACCATGTTGGCAAACGGATTCAAAATAAATGAATGTGATAAATATGTTTATATTAAAAACACTCCAAATCACCAAGTCATTGTATGTTTATATGTGGATGATATGTTGATCATCAGTAGAGACATTTCTGACATAAATGCAATAAAACGAATGCTCGAGAGCAAGTTTGATATGAAAGACCTTGGAGTTGTAGATGTAATCTTAGGTATAAGAATCCATTGAACTCCACAAGGGTTGGCATTGTCACAATCTCATTATATAGAAAAGGTAATTGACAAGTTCAAGTATATGGAATTCGGTATTTCCCAGACTCCATTGGATGCGAGCTTTGCACTTCGAATGAATGAAGGTGAAAGTGACTCGCAATTGGAGTACTCAAGAGTATTGTTATGTTTAATATATATAATGAACTGTACACGACCAGACATAGCATGTACTATCAGTAAATTGAGTCGGTACAAAAGTAATCCCAACAAAACTCACTGGATGGCAATGAAAATAGTTTGGGTTATCTTAAATACACTCAAGATTATGCTTTGCATTATAATAAATATACTGCGGTACTTGAAGGATATAGTGATGCAGATTGGATCACCGAATTGAACGAAGTAAAATCCACAAGTGGATATGTATTTACTATCGGTGGAGGAGCAGTGTCTTGGAAATCATCCAAACAGACTTATATTGCTCGCTCTACAATGGAATCTGAATTTATCGCATTGGATAAAGCCGGTGAAGAAGAAGAATGGCTCCAGAATTTCTTAGAAGATATTCCTTATTGGCCCAAGACAGTGGCACCAGTATGTATACACTATGATAGCCAAGTGGCAATAGGTAGGGAAGGGAACATGATGTACAACTGTAAATCTCGTCACATACGACGGAGACATAATACCATTAGTGAACTTCTCTCTAGTGGAATTATCACTGTTGACAATGTAAAGTCAAAGGATAATGTGTCGGATCCACCTACAAAAGGCCTATCTATAGAAGGAGTGGAAAGGAATCCAAGGGAATGGATTTAAGACCTAGGACAAGTCAGCATGGCGGTAATTCTACTAGCAGACTGGAGATCCCAAGAGCTAGGTTCACGGAGATCAAACAAAGTTGTGTCTGACAGGTTCAACATTGTCAATCACCCAACCCATTCTCATGATGTAGACAATGTATAGTAATCAAGGATAAGACTTAAAGTGAAACGTCTTTTAATAATTATCTAACTTTGGTAGATTTGACCAAATAGTTTAATCTATAGGATTGAATGTTTAGAAATAACCTATGTGAGGGTGAAGTGGAAGCCTCTTCAAGGAGAATGTTAGTAAAGGCCTATTCACTAAGCTCTCATGAAACTGAAACGTGTTCATGGCTGAAAAGAATAAAACCGTGAGAACCATAAACGATAAAAGGCTGGTTGTGTGATATGTGTTGTCTAGGTGTACATTAAAGCTCGACGGTTCAAAGATATCAAATCTACCAATTGACCGAGTGCATCCGATACATGTTCACTACGGAAAGTTCAAAGGGAAACCCACTTATCCAGATGCAATCAGTCTTTGCTTGAAGATCACATACTTGTCCGTAAAACTTTAACGAAAAATAGCCATTCCCCATTTATGTGAGGTATTGTTGGGTTCATAGTAAATGAGAGGTGTGAATGGAAAATGGAGAAAACAAGTGGAAGAGAAAAATTGAGATCATACCAATATGGAAAGTGTACTAAAATATAGGAAAACTTACTACATTATCCCACATTGGTAGGAGAAAGAAGCTTTAAAGTATTTATAATGTGAAACACACTCCCACATGGATAAGTGAGGCAAGGAATAAGAGATGCCTCGCGTCGTCGTCGTCGTCACTCGCTCGGTTCGACTTCGGATTTGGATTTGGATTTGGATTTGTCAAATGATCGATCAATGAGATCTATCTTTTTGAACAAATTTTATTTAATGATCTGAATCTACCAAAATGAAATAGTATTCTCCATTTATTCATGCAGCAGCAGATGCAATGCTTCGGAAATTTTGAACTGATACTTCTGTAATTTCGAACAGAACTAATGCTTCAAAATAGCTGCACTGTTTCGAACTGATGTGTTGTTTCAGAAGGATGCAATACTTCAGCAAAAGGACATACTGATTCATGGAGAGAGATGACTGTTCAGGAAAAAATGCAATCTTTGGATGAACAAACATGAATTTATAGAACATGTGTAACCTTTGACATGAACCATTGCCTATTTTCAGAAGAGGCATGTTATGTCTATAAAAACCTGCTTTCTTCCACAGGTTTTGATATGAGAAATTTCAAAATAAAAAATACTCTTTTTCTCTTCAAAAATTCTGTGTGATCATTCAAACTGTTGAGTGCGTTCGTCGAGTCCAAATATTTGATATACCGCTATATTTGGATTGAAGGCCATTTTATCCTGGGTGGAAAATTCTACAACCTCGGGTACAGTGAGGGGAATTATTTCCTTAAGAAAAGTCCGTGAATTCGGACGACTTGGCCTTATTCATTTCTGTTTCATCTATTTTCTGAAAAAATAAAATACACCTCTTGGAAAGGTCATTTTAATCTTTTGTTGAGGGTATTTGATATACTTCATTGTGTTCTTGTTTATACTTGAACTCTAGTTGAAGTTGTTGTTCGGCATATACAGGTTCTGCATACCCGTAGAAGGAAATAACACAAACAACCATTAGATATTTATTTATCTTACCGTGTAATCTTTCAGATAAACAAATTTGCATATGCATTATGCTAGTACATCAGTTACCTATAATTTATTGAGATAACATGGAACCTCATTCCTAAGAAAGAATCTTGTCCTCCATAATCGGGTGAAGCATAATGCAATAGACTTTCACTTTTCCCGCCACCATATGTTGAAAAAAAAGGTTCGTGTTATACATATTCAAGGTAATGACCAAATAGTTGACACTTTCAACAAATCACTAGCCAGGCCTGCATATGCGAGCAATCTATTCAAGTTAGGGTTAATGACCCATCACTTAACTCGAGGGGGGCCTATTCGTCCACGGGGAATAACAAAGACGTGATGAAAGGGGAGATGAGTGTTCCTAGATGGGCTGATTTAGATGATGGAGAGGAGTAGGTTTCACCTCTTCCTTCGAATAGCAAATTCAGTTCAGAAGCTTCCATATTTGTGTCTAAAAGTGCACCGTAATGAAAAATGAGTCAGGGGCCTTAGCATCAGGACTTAGTCCAATTAACACTTATTTTAGTGATTTTAGCGAGAATTTTTGATGAGGAAGAGGAAGAAAATATGTTGGATATGTGCTTTGATAAAGTGGCTAGAGATGGAATCTCACCTCAACAACAAAAAAGTGGAAGCAATAAAAAGACACATGAGAGGCAACATAGCTAGGATGGTAAAGTGCGGGGAGTATGCTCCAAGACACCTACCAATGCGACTGACAAAGAAAAATCATACAACAGTATCAATAGCTTCAACAAAATTCAATAAATCCAAGAATAACTGATGAACTATCAAATGTTGTTGGACAGATTGGAAGATGAAGAAAAGAGAAAATACTTTAGGTTACTTTAGACGGGCAATCTTTCTTTTTTAAATTTATGCATTTGTAGAAGGAAGTTTGAGTTTAATAACTCAAATTTCATCCTGGATTTTATATTTTTGTACTGTTTAAGCATCATCATTTATAATATCATCATAGGGTATGTTACATACTCTGTGATGATCATAAGATACCTAGTTCTCTCTAGTTCTTATTTTCTTCATGATTGTTGATTAATATAGGTTCATTACCTCATTAGAATTGGTAAAGGAAGGCCTAATTCCCCTTACTTATCCATGTTGAAGATTTTTATTATTAATAAAAGGCTTCTAGAAACATTGTGGTATAAATTAGCCCAAAAAAAGGAAAAAAAAGACTACACAGAGTAGTTTGTGACATTCATTTTGGTTAGGAGATCGATAGATTTGGTCTAATCAAATCTAGTGTAAATCAATGGATATACAATATTACTTATATGATTTTCAAATATTATCTTATCAAAACACGACACACCAACGTACAAAATCCTTTTTATGTTTAGGTAGGTTTAAAAGTTAGATCAGGTCTAAATTTTAAAAATTACCTTACACACTTTTTACCCTTTTAGACTCGATCTAACTGAAAAAACATAATCATTTATTCAATTCTGACCCAAGCTCATTTTATGATTAAGTAGAAGAGAGATTTTTTTTTTCCATTTGGATCGGATTTGGAGGGCTAAAAAAATGGGTGACTTAATTTTCTAAATCTAACAATAAAAAAAGACAGTAAAGGCTTGAATGGATGGACTTTTGAAATTAGAAGATCACTTTTAGGATTTTTCTTTAAGTTAGTGAATATAGGCCAGTTATGAAAAGGGGTAAATATACACTATTTTTTTAATGAGGGATATATCCCCTCGAAATTATTTTTTGCTTTACTAATTAACTCCTTGTACGTAATCAAATACTTCAAAACTTGCATCACTGATTATTACTATCATTTAGATCAAGAAATTAAAGCTACTATTTCGACCATGACAACATAATAAAAATATTTCCTTAGTCCATTTAACTAAACAAAAATAACATAAGTCTTTCATATCATTATTTTTAAGAATATAAGGAAAATATGATCAGAATTTTACTCCAACATAGTTTAGGCTACCTAATGAGTTGGAGTACGTCCACACTATCCAACTCTTTGTTGCCTCTTGGAGAACAAACTTCTACCCACTATCTAGTCCTATTGGACAACCTACAAGGGTAATACTTCAACGTACAAGTATAAAAACAACGGTAATGTTTTATGTTTGTAGGTTGATGTTTAGCCTGGTAGGTTGTAAAATAGAACTAGAAAGTGGGCTTGCAATCGAACTCCACTAAGGTCTTACTTGATACGACCAGGTATAGCTGATAAAGTTCTCTTTAAAGGAAATAAGCTTGTTGTTGGAGTCAATGAAGAGTTGGGTGGTGTGGACTCCAACAAAAAGAGAAAAGAGGAGCAAGAAGTTGTGCTTGAAAATTCCTAACTCTCAAGGTGTTAGAAAAAGCAACTGAAGGGTGAAAAATTAAAGAACAAAAGAAGAATTTTTATAATTGATATGAGATGATTTTACAAGATAATATGTAAGAATCTTATAAATAACTTTATATATACAATGATTTACATTTGATTTTGTCAAAAGTCAGAATTTGATCAAACTTATCAATCTTAACAAATTACCAAAAGCATAGTATTCTTAGTAAGAAATCAACATCACAAACGGTAAAAGAATTATTGTTATTAATTAATTTTTTGACCAGTGAATGGCAATTCAATATAAAATCATGCAAGATGATATGAATAATAACGAAATCCTCAACACCCCCGCGAGGAGGGATCCAAACCCAGTGAAAACATCATTTTTTTAGCCTTTTTTCTGATACCTTTTTACCTTATATTTCCCAGTCAACTCATTTTTTTTCTTTCAAAAAATGAATAATTTATATTTTCTTTACGTCTTTGTTGCCTCACGACTAATTACACTTCTACCACCCCCTCCCCCGCCCCTCCCTTTTGATTGTCCAAATATTACTTTATTTTATTAGAAACTTACAAATTTAAAATTTCGAATTGGCCTCTGCTAATGAGTAGATACCAAGCTTTTCACAAGACAAAACTGTGAAGCTTGGAAAAGATTTTTTTTTTTTCTTGGAATCTCTATGCTATGCTTAGTGGGAATATTTTATTAATATTAAAAAATCACATACAAACAACATAGAACAAAAGCTAAAGGAAAATCCAAAGAAAAATCAAGCAACTCTCCTCAGCATTCATGGGAATAGATTCATCCTTTCGGGCATCAATTTGGGTGATTTCAGATAAGTGTTAATGGAGTTGTGACTGGTCCAAATAGTGAGGAACATTTCTCACGTTCAAAAATGGGAGTGCACTTATAATACATACATCATTTGTTAGACAATGAAGTATATGTACACTACCATTTTAACGAGGAATATTTTCACTCTTCGTATAGTTGAGGGATATATTTTCCTCTTAACTAATTAAATTCTTGTGATTAAACAAATACATCAAAACCTGCATCAATGATCTTTTATTTTTATTTTTTCGAGGAAATTATAGGTATTATTTTTACCACGATGTAATAAAAATATTTTCATATCGTATTTAACAATAAATAAATAACTTAACTCTTTCATATCATTATCTTTAATTGCATAAGATAATATTATCATAATTTAACGCAAAAATCATTAGTTTGGGCCTGCATAATGAGTTGGAGAACATCCCACATTACCCAACTATTCATTGACTCCGACGACACACTTCTACCCTTTAACGCCAATGACACCAACTCTACCTGGTAGTATCAAGGAAGAAATTTGTCCGAATTCATTTGTTAGCCTACTGTCTAGTCCTCCTGGACATCGCGCGAGGATAATATGACATTTCATTCCCGCTAAAATTTCAATACTATCCTCACATGTTGTCCAGAGGACTAGTGGGTTTGCAAATGAGTTCGAGCAATGGTATTGTGTTCCTTGATACAACCAGATAGAGTAGATGAGGTTGGCTTTAAAGGAAAGAAGAGAAAAGAGAGCAAGAAGTTGTACTTGAAAATTTCTAGCTTTCAAGTTATGTCACAGAAAGCAACTGAAGGGTGAAAAGTTAAAGAACAAAAAAAGGGTTTTTATAGTTGGTGTGAGATGCTTTTACAAGATAATATTTGGAAATCTTATAAATAACATTCTATATACATTGATTTACATTAGATTTTCTCAAAAATCAAAATTAGACCAAATTTATCAATCTTAGCAACCTACCAAAAACATAATATTCTTAATAAAAAAATCAATATAAAAAAGGTAAATGAATTATTATTATTAATTCATTATTTGTCCAGTCAACCCAAATTGCATAAAAAATCCCGCAAGATGATTTGATTAATAAGTATTGAATTTAAAAGATTATCAAAAAAGAATTTTTTTTAAGGAACAAATTATAAGAGAGAAAATGGTCAGAACCACATAAATGACAATCTATTTTAATCTTGTCTGTTTTTTTAACTGAAAGTCAATTCATTTGAAATTCAAGTAAAAATTCACATTTATTATGACTTTACGAAAGATCCTGTCACGACCCGAACAGACGCCCAGGAACAGGTGAGCATCCCGAACCATGAAGGCTCGGGAGCCCTTCTCTAACTGGCAATCATATACACAATTCATATATTGTAAGGAAATATGGAAAATAAATGAAAACATGGTCACTTTAATATCTCAACTGAGTAATGCGGACATAAGTTCAATAAAACTCAAACCATCTAATACACGTCTGCGAAATCTCTCCTACGAAAACAACAATCTGTTTGAAACCGGGACAAGGCCCCCGGTAGGATCATGAACTAAAAACAATGAGAGCAACATAAGTAAACAAGACGCCTTCCGACGTAAGGGAGGCTCACCAACTCTGAATGTCTGGCAACAATCTACTGTTTAGCAGGACCGCTAGACTGGGCCTTAGAACCTGAAATATAGGGGGTCAATACAAAATGTACTGGTATGTGAAACAACCAAAAATAACATGTTTTTATATATCATAATAAGAGAATTTATTAAACAATAAACATAATGCATAAGTGAAAACACATGGGCATACTGAAATGAATTTCAACAACTCTTGGAAATCATGACTCACTTTCTATTTTCTCTGAGCTAGATGGTACACCCTACAATTATGATTATCCCATGAGTTATATGGGATCCGTCCTTGACTTGGTGTCCAAGCCCCCTTCCCAAATTTTCCTCAAGGGTTGGAGTATCGGTATGGGAGACACGCCAGTCCACAAAGAAGAGTGCCATAATTCTCAATCCTAATAATATATCATGGTAGGGAACAAAACCAAAAAGCATGGCTTCTAACCATAGTTCCAAGTTGGGATGACATAAATCAAGGCACACAAGACCACACATCATGGTGCCAAAATCCCGAGTGGGCAAATCATGATTTCCAACATTGAGTTTTTCAACTCGTGCTTTCTTCGGGTAACTATCGAACTCTCTTAAGCCCAAATTTTAGTTCCTTAAAACCATTCTTCATACATGCAAAATATTCAACACTTGTTCTGTTAAGGGAATACTATCACCGGGTATCCTCATACCCCGACTTGCAAGTCATTCATGTCATACCCCGACTTGTAAGTCAAAACTCTTCTTCATAAACATGATTGGGGATGTTTAAACATGATAAAATAGTAAATCTTATCCCCATTGTGTTTAGAGTAGTCCCACATACCTTAGACTACTTAGTTCAAAGGATAGGATCGAAATCTTGATTTTGTTTCTTGGAAATCTTGAACTTAAACTATGGATTCTTGATCTTTGGGAGGGAGGTTAGGGTTTTTTCTTGATAAATTTGAGTGAATTTGGGCATATTATGTGCAAAAGACATTTTAATTCACTGTTTACACGACTTGCGTTTGTAGGGAAAAGATAAGACTGCCCCTCAGAATTAAAAGTTTCAGCAGAAATACAAATTTTGAGGCTCACCGCTGAGCCTTATTGGTGCCACCGCTATAGGCACCGCTGAGCGGTGTAATCGCGGTGACCTACTATTTTAGAAAATCCCGTCTTTGAGGCTTACCACTGAGCGTTGTTGGTTCCACCGCTCTAGGCACTGCCGAGCGGTGTAATCGTGGCAACTTACTGCCTCACACGAAAAATTCTATAACTTTTCACTTGGGTATCGGATTAAGGCAAAATTAAAATCATTGGAAAGCTGACTCAATTATCTATAATTTGGTGGGGTCTTGATCTAAAAAAATTCATGTATATCAAAAGTTATACACGTTCAATGTAGACCCTTGTTGAATCGAATACCAAAGTCTGGACGAATCAAAGATTCTTAGCTCAACTTTGTTCTCAGTAAATTCTATGAACATCTTTCACTTCGAGAGAACTTCATAAACTAGGATAAAAATCAGGACACATGAATTAAAATATAAATTATGGGATTAGAGTTTGGACACATAGGAATGACTGTTCAATTTCTAGCTAATAAATGTGGGTTGTTACATTATCTCCCCATTGGGATCATTCGTCCCCAATGATGGGTAGGATCTTGTTGAAGCTCGAAAAGTATGTAGTAAGGAATGTAACCTCGGATTGAACATTTTCTTTTCCTTAAGTGAATATGCAAAGACATCAAAAGAGTTTCATGATAATCCCCTAGTGAATCGTATACGCACGAAGCGTGAGTTGATAAGGATTGACATAGAGATGACCTTGCACATGATTCATGATCATCACAACATAAGACATGAGTTTATTTGGTGATAATAGGCCTGATTATATCGGTACAATCATGAAATGAGATTTCGCGGAAGATAGGAATTAGAAGCATTCTCTACCTTACAAGATACAATGAATAGACCTAAAACTTAGAGACACTACTCAAACATGCCCCTAACAATAAATAACATACTTCATCATTTTCGACTTAAAATTCTCCCATAACGCATCTAACCACAAGTGTTTGAGTCCCACTGTATAGTACTTCCATGTTGAAGCCTAACCTGAAGTTAAAAGGATGCTAACTTAAACTACGGGATCCTGTACTCTACATCACATTAAGAAATTACCTCACCTCATTACTATAACCCAGCAATCTCAAGTCTTAATTCAAGGAGTAATAGCCACATGACTCATTGGTTTGTGTTTTTATCAATCACAACATTCAAGCGTATCATTACTGCACCCACTTAATGGCTCTCTCCACTAAGACCATCAAATTCAATCATTCTCACAAAGATTTCCGCCATACATCCCCTTTCTAACTATTTCACGTAACGAAAGTTCATCTCCTTCTTTCCCCCTTCACCTATAACCTTATCTAAAGAAATCACATCAAACTTTTCACACTCAAGAACATCTACTCCCCTACCTAAAACATTACTATGCTTCTATAACCACCATCCTACTAACATATGGAGGGTCATTGAGGGACCCGAGCATAAGCATCATGAATGGGAGAAAATTCAGGAACTACCTTAATTCACCATCTCCCCCATAGGTCAAAGTCACGATCCTAGACTTGCGAACATATTCCCTCATCAAATAAATAACCACTACTCTCAACAAAATAAGGTATCACTATACACATAAACGCTAAACTCTTTTTTTTTTAATTATACTCTACAGGCATTGCTTTCCAAGAACGCTACTCTTAATTTTTATCCTCTATAGCCATCAAGTTACAACTCATAGTCTTATGAGAATACCCATCCTCACTCTTTATTACATAAAAATCCAATCCATTCCACTTAATATTGTAACATTAGACCTCTAATCATATAAGCTATAACATAATAAAATTTTGTAAAACTATCCCAAAGGCACATACCGTCTACCAATATTCCCTCAATTCAGATCTAAAGAACATCACACAACAACTCTTTAGTCTTTCCCATACTACCAAAATTCAAGAACAGGAACTAGGTGCACAAAACACTTACACACATAAAACTTTATCTAACAACATGCTACTTGGGGGTTCAACTTATTCTCCTTTACCTACACTCTTATCTGCTTAATGACTCAACCGTAATTCATTGTTAGAACACTAGTCTCATGGATATACGTATATATAAATTGTCATTATCCACGCCTTATTTCGAAAGTTGCCAACCTAGGTTATTCCAAATATTGCATCAAGCCTACTAATTCCTTTCCACAAGACATGCATTAACAATCTTAAGCTACTGTTTCCACCACTACACTCCACATCTTATTGTCTAATGACACCAATAATGTGAAGTATGCCAAATATATACCCATCACGGGAGAAAATCTATAACATACCCGTAACAACATCTAGCGAGGTATCTGCTTCCTGGAGGTTAGATAAGGTATATAATCGATTGTGACCACCAGCGGCAACTGAAGTAGTACCCTTAGGAGGAGAAGATGTGGATGCGGCTTAGGAGTTAGATCCCCCTATATTCCCTCAAGATAAGGGACAGTCCCTCTGAAAATGGCCCACTTAGCCGCACGAATAACACGTTCGAATCTCAGAATAACACTTTCCCAGATGATTTCTCCCACAATTACTACAACGAGGATGTGACCTAAAAGACTAAGTCACATTCTCTTAGGACTGGGTGCCATAAGCTCCAGGACTATCTCCTAACTGAAAATGCTATTTACCCGAAGGCCTAGGCTCAGGTGCACTTGCTGACGACTGAGCATTGCTCCAAAACTTCTTTTTAGAACACTTATTTCCCCAATTACCACCTTGGTGCTGACTGTTATTTTGATTTGTGGACCCAAATCTCATAGTTTCTCTTTCTTTTCCCTTACCTCAGCCAACCTCTTCTTTTGCTCTTCTACCTACTGCATATGAATGGACAACCTAGAGAAATCCATATCTTTATTCAGCATCGCTCCCTTTCATTCCAACACCAGATCATCTAAGAGACCGGATTCAAACTTTTTCATGTGAGCTCTCATGTTACCCCCTAATTCTGGAGCATAATGGGATAGCTGGGTAAAATTCATTGTATAATCTTTTACCCTCATCTTCCTTTGCTTCAGATTCATAAATTCTTCAGCCTTTTCTTCCCTCAATTCCTGGGGAAAGAAGCAATCTAGGAAGGCCTCTAAAAACTCACACCACATAGAAGGCTCAGAATCACTACCCATTGAATCCTCCCATTCATTATACCATTGATTGGACAAATCCTATAACTGATAGGCTTCCAACTCAACCCCCTCAACCTCATTTGCATGCATAACTTTAAATTTTTTCTCCAGTTTATCAATGAACACTTGGGGGTCCTCCTCAACCTTTGTGCTAGTAAAGGTGGGTGGGTTTAGCCTCATGAATTTACCAACCCGTGTAACCTCAGATGAACCAGACACAGAATCCACATCTTCAGACCGACGGGTCTGAGAGTCCACTAGCTGAGCAATCATATGGATGAACTGTCGAAACTCAGCATTCGAAACTTCCTTCTGAGGAGGCTGGGGATGGTTAACACCGGTCCGTGGGGCCTGAGGTGGACTATTCAAAACCAGAGAAACTCCCAGAGTAGCAATAAACTCTGGGGTACGAGCTCTATTATGGGTCCGCATTCCATGAGTAGGACAGACATCCTTAGCTTGGGCATTTTGTTCGTTGGATCTATAGTGAGGCATGATAATTTTTCTAAAATATAGGAAATCATTGATTAGAGGACATTCATACTATATGGCATGAACCAAATCATAAAAAGAAGAGAGACATTTCTAAATGCCTTATAGCCTCTTACTTATAAGTGTGGCGCGCTACACACCCATAAACAGGACTCTACCCGACATGATTTCGCAGAAACCCTGGGACCATGAACCTCTCGATGATACCAAGTTTTTCATGAACCGAACCGAGGCCCAGGATGGGACGAGCATCCCGAACCATGAAGGCTTGAGAGCCCTTCTCTAAATAGCAATCATATACACAATTCATATACTGTAAGGAAATGCAGAAAATAAATGGAAACATGGTAACTTTAATATATCAACTGATTAATGCGGACATAAGTTCAATAAAACTCAAACCATCTAATACATATTTGCAAAATCTTTACTACAACTGAAAACAACAATCTGTTTGAAACTGGGACAAGGCCCCCGTTCATACCAATGAACTAAAAACAATGAGATTGATATATGTAAACAAGATGCCTTCCGAAGTAAGGGAGGCTCTCCAACTCTGAATGTCTGAAAATAATCTACTGTTAAGCAGGACCACTAGATTGGGCCTCAGAACCTAAAATATAGGGGGTCAATACAAAATGTACTGGTATGTGAAACAACCCAAAATAACATGTATTTATATATCATAATGAGGGTATTTTATAAAACAATAAACATAATGCATAAGTGAAAACACACGGGCATACTGAAATAAATTTCAACAACTCTTCGAAATAATGACTAACTTTCTATTTTCTACTAATCTAGATAGTACACCCTACAATTCTATCATCCCATGGGCTATATGGGATTCTCTCTTCACTCGGTGGCCAAGCTCCCAATCCAAGTTTGCCATAAGGGTTGGAGTATTGGTATGGGAGACGTGCCAGTCCACAAAGCAGGGTACTATAATTCTAAATCATAATAATATATCATGGTAGGGAACAAGACCACAAAGAATAGCTCCTAAATATAGTCCCAAGTTGAAATGATATGAATCAAGGAAAACAAGGCCATACAACATGGTGCCAAAATTTTGAGTCGGCAAACCACGATTTCCATCATTGAGTCTCTCGACTCGTGCTTTCTATGGGTAACCATATAACTCTGTTAAGACCAACATTAGTTCTTTAAAACCATTCTTCATACATTCAAAACATTCAACACTTGTTCTATTAATGCATACTATCACCGAGTTTCGTCATACCCCGACTTGCAAGTGATTCATGTCAACCATAACATATATATAGCTCTTTTTCACTTATCCGCATGTTAATGACCATCCATAGTTTTTAAACATCAAGTGAGAGAGATTCATGCAATAGATTTTCATTTGAGTTTACATCAAAGACACTCTTCTCTCTATAGTACGATCATAAGGTGGCAATATCATATTTACATTACTCAAAACCCATGGAAATTATTAATTTGACACAATGAACGTTTATCATATGATAGACACCCTCTCAACATGTCATAAGTAGTATCAATCCATGATCATTAAATAGACATTCACCCTTTTGTTTTCTTTAAGAAAGTTCATGCAATTCACACAATCCACAACACTGGAAACCAAAGACATCATAAAAGTAGAGGGAGTTTTTATCAAATATGCTCCCAATCAAATTCTTCATTACAAACGAAAATATACATATATATTTACAATTTAAATTTTGTGAAAAAGGTTCAAGACAACATATAATTTCACCAAAACAATTCCATGATACATACTTTTCGAAACAATATCAAAACTCTTCTTTATAAACATGATTGGGGATGTTTAAACATGATAAATAGTAAATATTATGCCCATGGTGCTTAGAGTAGTCCCATATACCATAGACTACTTAGTTCGAAGAATAGGATCCGAATCTTGATTTTGTTTCTTGGAAATCTTGAACTTAAAGTATAGATTCTTGATCTTTGGGAGGGAGGTTAGGGTTTTGTTCTTGATAGATTTGAGTGAATTTAGGCATATTATGTCCAAGATTAAGGGAAAATTCTACAGAGTGGTAGTCCATCCGGCCATGTTGTATGGAGCGGAGTGTTGGCCAGTTAAGAACTCCCATATTTAAAAAATGAAGGTGGCGGAAATACGGATGTTGCGTTGGATGTGTGGGCTGACTAGGGGGGATAGAGTTCGGAATGAGACTATTAGGGAGAAGGTTGGTGTGACTCCAGTGGAGTATAAGATGCGGGAAGTCTAATTGAGATGGTTTGGACACGTGATGAGGAGGGGCATGGATGCCCCGGTTCGTAGGTGTGAGAGGCTAGCTTTGGATGGTTTTAGGCGGGGTAGGGGTAGGCCGAAGAAGTACTGGGGAGAGGTGATTAGGCGGGACATGGAGCAGTTATAGCTCACTGAGGACATGACCCTAGATAGGAAAATCTAGAGGACGTGAATTAGGGCAGAAGGCTAGGGTCATTTTAGGTTGCTAGTGTAGGGAATTACTTGGTAGGGGTATTATTCTTGTTATGATACCTTGTTTCATGTTTTATTACGAATCTGTTGGCTTTTCTCCATTTTCTATTACTTGTGGGTGTCGTATTTGTGTTATTCCATCTTGTTTCATGCTTTACTATGGATTTGTGTAGTATTTCGTGTCTCGAGCCGGGGATCTATCGGAAACAACCTTTCTACTTCTTTAGAGGTAGAGGTATGGACTGCATACATCTTACCCTCCCCAAACCTCACTATGTGGGAATACACTGGGTTTGTTGTTGTTGTTGTTGTTGTTTACATGACTTGGGTTTATAGGGAAAAGACAAGACTGCCCCTTGGAATTAAAAGTTTCAGCAGAAATCCCGATTTTAAGGCTCACCGCTGAGCGCTACTGGTGCCACCGCTGTGGGCACCGCCGAGCGGTGTAATCGCAGTCACCTACTATTTTGAAAAAGCCCAAATTTGAGGTTTACTGCTGAGCGCTATTGGTTCCACCGCTATAGGCACCGCCGAGCGGTGTAATCACGATAGCTTACCACCTCACACGAAAAATGCTAGAACTTTTCACTCGGGTATCGGATTAAGGCGAAATTGGTATTTTTGGAAAGCTGACTCAATTATCTACAATTTTGTGGGTTTTTCTATGAAAAAATCCAAGTATAACAAAAGTAATACATGTTCAAAGTATATCTTTGTATAATTGAATACCAAACTTTGGATGAATCAAAGATTCTTAACTCAACTTTGTTCTCAATAAATTCTATGAACATCTTTCACTTGGAGAGAACTTCATAAACTAGGATAAAGATCATGACAAATGAATTAAATTATGAATCATGGGATTAAGTTTTTCACATATAGGAACGATGGTTCACTTTCTACCTCGAAAATATGGGTTGTTACAGATCCACAATTGATGTCAAGAAATTATTGTTAGTCATTATCTATGTAATTAATATTACTTGATAGAAAATTGAAAAAAAGATTTTATGATTTTTTTTAATTTAGTATCAAACACAGTTGTTTTTTAATAAATATGCGGGTCGGGTGGATTAAAAATATGTGTGCGGTGGGACAGGTTAAAATCTTTGTGGGATTGAACCACAACTGCACCATTTTCCATGTCTAGGTACATAACATCAACCTCTAAATGAAAATGGTGCTAGTAGCTAAGGAAAGGATTTTTCCAACATGTGAAGAGGTTTATAACTATCAAGGTATAAAAGAAGTCTGATTAATATCCCTTTTAAATTATCTAAGTGAGTTGGCATGATAGTATTACTCTATTATATAAGAAAATAGTCATAGGACTATCACAACATCCAATTATTGTACCAAAGACAGCCAAATATGTACAATACTGCTAGTGAACCAACATTGTAGTTAATTATTGTATCAATGTTACTTAAATTGTACTTCAAACCCAAACTTTTAATTTATGGAGAAATATCTATCTACCTATTCACTTTGATGATTCACTAATTCCTGTCTTTACTTTAAAAGAAAAGGTCTTCCACTACACCATTTTGTTTTTCCCCTTCCTTCTCTTTTCTGTTCTTTATTAGTTTTCTTACTTCTTCTTTTCTACGTCTTTTCTCTTATTTTCTCCTTTTATTACTTTGTTTATTTTCTTTCTTGCTATTCCCTATTTTTTGTTTTTCTCCTTTTGTTGTTTTGTTTGTTTTCCTTCTTTCAATTTCTAAATTATTGTCTCTTCGTATGTACAGTTTTGTACTTTATTTTTTTATTTAGGGATTTGAGAAATTGGGGTTTCAAGAACGAGTGGTGGACTACACGTTTAAGTCTCCAAGGGAAGTTGATTAGAAGGATGGAGCTTAAGAAGTTTTCTATTCAGAGGTAAGAATGAACTTTCATATTCTTAAAAGAATTATAGATTTTTTTACTGCTTACTTTAAATTTTCTATGCATGCAACATACAACAACAATAACAAAATCAAACTCAGTTTATTTCATGGTTGTTGTTTTTTACTTTTCTTAGATTGATTTTTGTATAAATTGCATGTCGAAGCCCAAGTGTAACACCCCAAATCTGGTACTCGGAACACTACACGGTGCTTATGACCACAAGCTAACCCATGACTGATATCTGTACCTGTACACTGCATAATATACTTGTAGAATACGGAAAACATGAATAACAGGCCATAAGATTCAACTAAATAGAATATCTGATAAATACTAACGTCCATATAGGGTAACAAATACCCAAAACAACTGAAAGTTAAATCTAAAATCTGAACTAAATCTGAAAACCTCTAAATATTGTTTGAAATAAGGAGTTGAAGAAACATGTCTCCAACTAACTCCGTCTAGCAAAATTGAACTAAAATAATGAATGAAATAAAATAATATCGTCCTCGAATGGATGAGGACTCACTGCAACTGGAATGCTACTGCTGATCTGGAACTCATGTCTCTGAACCTATGGTGTAACATGAAAGAAAGCACCATAGCGCAAATGCGTCAGTACGACTGGGAGTACTGAGTATACGAGTGAGGTAGGCTAAATGCAAAAGGGTTTACATGCATGAACAATGCTAACTAATTGACTGATATGAACATAAGAGTACAAACATGCATACATAGTAACTAAAATCATGAATACATGATATTTGGATCTGTATGCTAATACATGGTTTACTGCTATCTAACAAGACTGATATTGAAATTTTGATAACATGGATGACTATGTCTGATATTCCTGAATCTGATGGAACTACCTGAGATCTGTACTGTAACTGAATTGACTGTAACCGACAGTTCTGGTATACTAAAATCTAAAAAAATATATGAGTTTTTTTACTGAGACTGGGACTAAAACTGTGGGAGGTAGTTCCTTAACCGACATGCCCCAATAACGTATATAGCTAGGTTGGGGTCCAATCTCTGTCCCGACTGGAAGGGTGTCATACCGCGCCACTGGTAAGGACAACTGTGATGACCCTTAGCTAGCAGGTACTCGAATGAGAACGGTGGGAACCCTAAACTGACAGGTTAACCCACCTCATCAACCCTAATCTAGAAAGTTAAGATGTATCAACATACGCTGGCTACGTAGTTCTGGAACACAAGGATGACTACTAAGAATCACACCCTAAACTAACAGGTGAGTTCCCATCCCTGGGTTCACTCGGTGCTAACTTCTACTCCCATCTAAAGAGGCTGAACAAGATTTAACTGGTTGTGCATAGACTAAGTAACTGACTTCCATTGACTGACGGAATAGTACTACTATCTGAGAATTTATTGAGATCATGAGATTTCTGAGATTTCCTGAGTCATATGACTGACTGAGTTCTATAGATCATGCCTTGATTGAGATTATCGTGAAAACATGACATGGCTCTAGGCACACAACCATATTTTTTGGGTACTAGTACCCCCAGGACTCGATGGAAGGAAACTGACACACATAACTGGCTTGATCCTAAAATGGAGTCCACAATTCACCATATCATAAGTAGGGGATTTCACACTAAGCATAGTTCTCAACATCTTACATATGGAAGGGAAATTCATACAACATGTGTATACTTAAATAGCTTAATATCATTCTCAATCCACATCACAACAACGGCGCATATCAATCACGTGGAATTCATGTGAAATCATAAAGCATAGAGCATGGACTTGTCATTTAAGAACTATTAAATCATGGAACACGAATCTTATCACCTTAAGCATTTTATCAAACACATTGCATGCATTCTTTTAGCTTAGGTGTGTTTTCACGAATTTCCCCATTTTAAACCACATAAAGTTCATGGATTTCAACTAATGAACACATATACTTCATGAAAACACCTTTAGATATCATCTTGAAACTTAAACAATAATCATCAACATGTATATGGACATATCACAACAAGACAATCACAATATAATATTTAAAAAATGGTTCTTGAGTTCTATGAACGAAATGGATCCATAGATGAACACTACACATACCTTAGATGAAAGATCTTGATGATTGATGGAGAAATTCGCTTGAACTTGAATCCCCAATTGAAAATCCTAATTTTTTCTTGAGAGGATTTTGAGAGAAAGAATATGTTTTGGTGAAATAAGGGATTAATTCTGTATTTATGGAATATATATAGGGGTGGAGAGATGACCCAAATACCCCTCTAGATGCGTCATTTAATTTCTGTAAAAATATCCCGATTTGGGCCCCCAGCGCGATGTGGAGAGATCACGTTGCGCCCCGTTTGTGACCTCGAAACTCACCGCGATGTGGTGGAATCACGGAGAGACACTGGAAATTGACAAACGTCATTTTGGCTTACGACGCGACGCACCACTGTCTGAAATGACGCTGCTGAAACTTTAAATCGCCATAACTTCTTCACCGAGTGTCCGTTTTAGGCGAATTTGGTATCGATGGAAAGCTTATTAAATTCTATACAATTTGAAGGATATAAATCTGCCTAAATTCCACCTATAAACCAAGTTATTCTCGTTCAAAGATGACCTATATGAAATCATACATGAAAACTTGGTGGATTCAAAAGTTCTTAGCTTGGCTTACTATAAGTGACTCTTATGAACATGCTTAACACATCATAAGCTCTATTATCACTAGGATATTCATCCTAATTCATGTACTCCAATATGAATCACAGGATATGAGGTTTCATGTGTAGGAACAACGGTTCATTTTCTAGCTTAGAAATATACGGGGTATTACAATATCTCCCATTTGGAAACATTTGTCCTTGAATGAGACTGGATGGAATGGGGATAGACGATAAACTAGAGTATGTGCAAGACATACACTACTGGAGCATGATCTCATGACGGACATGGCTGATAAGCTAAACATATCATGCTGGACATGCATATCTGATGTATGAGTAACTTCTTCATGAATGCATAAATGAGATTTTTGATAACTTAGCTCTCTAGATGAGAATGCATATTTGATGCATGATTATACACTAAACTGATACATTAATGCATGAATGAATATGCAATGGTACTTGATACTAGATTTGTGATGAAACATGAACATGAACTGAATACCAAGTTGTATAGAATTCTGAATGGGAAACTGAATAAGCTTAAGGAGAACTGTTGCCTTGAGCTATATCTAGATTGGATGAGAAGAGGTGAGGATAATTGGTATGCATGTGTTCTTCTTCTTCCCAATTATCTCCCTCAATGGACTGATTTCGCAAAAGAACTTTGACTAGAGGGACTTTTTTGTTCCTCAGTCTACGAGTCTGATAGTCTAGAATTTCGACTAGAATTTCCTCATAGAAGAGACTGTTCTGACTGTCAATGCTCTGAATAGGGACTACGACTAATGGATCACTTATACATTTCTTGAGCAAAGATACATGAAAGACTAGATGAACTGAGTCTAGATTTGAAGGCAATTCGAGCTCATAAGCTACCTTGCCTAAACGACTGAGAATCTTGAAGGGACCAACATATCGGGGACTGAGCTTTCCCTTCTTCCTGAACCGCTTTACTCTCTTTATGGGAGAGATATTTAGATAGAAAAAGTCATCAACCTCGAACTCAAGATGTTTTCTATGAACGTCAGTATACGACTTCTGTCGGCTCTAAGTAGACCAAAGTCTTTCTCTGATTAAATGGACTTTCTCTAAGGCGTCGAATACTAAGTCAGGCCCTATAACAGAGGCCTCTCTAACTTCGAACCACCCGATTGGAGATCTGCACCTGCTACCATAGAGAGCTTTAAATGGAGCCATTTTAATACTGGAATGATAGCTATTATTGTATGAAAACTCAATCAAAGGAAAGTGGTCATCCCAACTTCCCTTGAAATTAATTGCACACACCCTTAGCATATCTTCAAAAGTCTGAATGGTCCTTCCTGCTTGACCATTTGTCTGAGGATGAAAATCTATAATGAGATGAACTTGGGTACCAAGACCCTTTTGGAATACTTTCCAGAAGTGAGAGATAAATTGGGTACCTCTCTGAGATGATAGATAATGGAACACCGTGTAATCTGACCAACTCCCTGATATAGAGTTTGTCGTAATCCTTAGCTGAACAAGAGGCATAGACTGGAAAGAAATGGGCTAACTTGGTCATTCTATCTACAATGACCCAAACTGAATCATGCTGATGATGAGTTCGAGGAAAACTCGTCACGAAGTCCATGTTCACTTTTTCCCACTTCTAAGTAGGAATGGTGAACTCTTGTATGGAACCACTAGGTTTCTGATGCTCTATATTAACCTGCTAACATGTAGGGCACTTAGCCACAAATTCTGCAACATCTTTCTTTATCCCACTCCACCAATAGATCTCCCGTAGGTCACGGTACATCTTAGTGGCCCCTGGATGAATAGAGTATCACACACCATGAGCTTCTACAAGAATTCACTTCTTTAAATCATCTATACCTGGAATAAAGAGATGACCCTGACAACGAATGACACCATCTCCCCCTTAGGAGAAAACATCTACTTTTTGATTCTAAAATGACTCTTTTAGCTTGACAAGGCTAGGATCCTTATCTTGATTTTGTTTCACCTCAAAAAATAGAGATGATTCTAAACTACTATGAACACATACACCACCCTCTGAAGAGTCGACTAAGAGAACGCCTAGTCTGGCAAACTGGTGAACTTCCTAGACTAACTTCTTCTTACTATCATCAACATGGGAAATACTACCCATGGAAAGTCTACTGAGAGTGTCGGCCACTATGTTGTCCTATCCCAGATGATAGAGGACACTCATGTCATAATCTTTTAAGAGCTCTAACCACATTCTCTGCCGAAGATTGAGATCTTTTTGGGAAAAGACATACCGAAGGCTCTTATGATCTGTGAAGACGTCTACATGAACACCATATAAATAATGCCTCCAAATCTTTAAGGAAAATACTACGGCTGCTAATTCAAGATCATGAGTAGGATAATTCCTCTCATGGGGTTTAAGCTGTCTGGAGGCGTAGGCTATGACCTTACCATGCTGCATTAGGACATAACCTAAACCCACTCTAGATGTATCACAATACACTACGAACCCATCTGAACCATCTGGAAAAGCTAAGACTGGAGCTGAGATGAGTCGAGTCTTCAATTCCTAAAAACTCTTCTCGCAAGGATCTGACCACTGGAACTTGACTTTCTTCTGAGTCAATATAGACATACGGGATGCAATGGATGAAAATTCTTCAATAAAACATCTGTAATAGCCAGCCTAACCCAAGAAACTCCTGATATCTGAGGGAGAAATAGGGCGAGTCCAGTTTCTTACTACTTTTGTCTTTTGAGGATCTACTCTAATGCCATCACCGAAAATAATATGGCCAAGGAATTCTACTGACCTTAGCAAAAACTCGGACTTACTGAATTTGAAGAATAGCTGGTGATCTCTGAGAGTCTGAAGAAAAATTCGGAGATGGTCTGAATGATAACGCTCTGTATGGGAATAGACCAGGATATCATCTATGAAGACTATGAAGAACATGTCCAAGTACTGCTTGAACACGCGGTTCATCAAGTACATGAAAGCATCTTGGGCATTGGTAAGACCAAAGGACATAACTAAAAATTCAAAGTGACCATACCGCGTACGAAAAGCTATCTTCGGGATATCACATTCTCTAACTCTGAGCAGATGATAGCCGGATCTGAGGTCTATATTAGAGAAATAATTGGCACCCTGAGTTGGTCAAACAAGTCATCGATTCTGGGAAGAGGATACTTGTTCTTGACCGTAACCTTATTGAGTTTATGGTAATCAATGCACATTCTGAGTGAACCATCTTTCTTGCGCATGAATAAAACTGGTGCGCCCCACGATGAAATGTTGGGTCTGATGAATCCCTTATCTAAGAGATCCTTCAAATGTTCTTTCAGTTCCTTGAGTTTGGCTGGTGCCATTCTATATGGCGGAATAAAGAAAGGTTGAGTATCTGAAAGAAGATCAATACCAAAGTCTATTTCCCTTTCGAGAGGAATTCTTGGAAGATCTTCGGGAAAGACATCTCAATATTCATTCACTACTGGGACTGATTCGAGACTAGGAGCCTCAGAACTGAAATCTCTAACATGAACTAGATTATAAACACATTCCTTAGATAACAATTTTCTTGCCCGAAGGTAGGAAACATGTTGACCCCTGAAAGAGGATACGCTACCCTTTCACTCTAGGATGGGTTCATTCGGGAATTGAAACTGAACTATTCTATTTTTGTAGTCGACTGTGGCATAGCAGGAATGAATTTAATCCATGTCATGAATAACATCAAAATCAGTCATCTCTAATTCGACTAAGTCTGTTGAAGTGAGTTTCTGAAATATCATAACCGGGCAGTTCTTGTATACCTGCCGGGCTATGATGGTTTTACCCACTTGGGTAGAGACTGAGAAAGGCTCGGCTAGAATTTTGGTACTGATTCCAAAATTAACTTCTATATAAGGAGTAACAAAAGACAAGGAAGTTCCTCGATCTAGCAAAGCGTAAACATGCACATGAAAGATCTGTAACATACCAGTAACTATATCAGGAGAACTTTCCTGATCTTGTCGAGCCTGAAGAGCATAAAGATGATTTGGACATTGCCCGCTGGTAGAACTAGAAGTGGAACCCTACTGATTTGGGCGATCGGACTGAGCTGAAGAGCGATTCTGTTGACCTTGAGGACATGGTTACAGACAGTCTCTAACTCTATGGCCTGGCTTGCCACAACAAAACAAAATGCCACTACCTACTCTACACATACCTTGATGGTGCTTATCGTATGTCTGGCAAAGAAAATAGGTGCGGGCACTGCTAATACTACCCTGGGTCTTAGAGCCTGGCGCTCTATCTTTATTACCCTCTCTGAACTTAGGAACTGGAGTACTGGTTAGAGAGGGATATGGAACTGATGACTTAGGATGAAACTGAGAACAGTTTCCTCCTTTTGATTTAGGCTGAGAGAAGTTGAAACTACTTATCTTCGCTCTCTTATTCTGCTTTTTCCTCTGCTTAATCTTCTGCTCTTCTATCTTCTAAGCATGGGTCATAAGTCTAGCTAAGGTTATGTCACTGTTCAGCATGGTGGATCTGCACTCATTAACCATGCTGTGATTCACCCCTGAAGTGAACTTACTCATCTTAGATCTACTGTCTGCAACCACATAAGGGTCATACCTGGCTAATTGAGTAAGCTTAAAAGAATACTCTTTCACTGTCATATTGCCCTACCTGAGGTTGATGAACTCTAGCACCTTTTCTTCTCTAAGCTCTTAGGGAAAGAATCTGTCTAAGAATGCAGTGGCAAACTCCTCCCACTCTATAGGACCTGTATCATCTGATCTTTCGAACTTCCACTAATTGAAACAAGCATAAGCCATAACCTGCAACTGGTATGTAGCTAGCTCAGCACTCTCAAAAGTAGTTACCCCCATGGCGTCTGTTACTTTTTGAACTTGATCTAAGAATTCCTGAGGGTCTTCATCTACCTTAGACCCGAGAAAAGTTAGAGGATTCATTCGGGTGAAGTCCTGAATCCTCGCTGCTGCTGAGTTGGCCACTGGGTTGGCCGGCATAACTGTTTGCCGTTCATTATGAACAGTGACTGATTGGGCAAGAGTGGTAAATGTAGTCCTGAAATCCGCATTAGAAACATGATTTCCCAAAGGTTCTTTGGGCTAAGGGGCTAACTAATTTCTTCTCTTAGGAGGCATGTTCTGAAATAAAGAGAAGAAACGGATTAGACTGAGAGACTAACTTGTGATTATGCTCACAGGCACGACATGAATACTGAAAGAAGGAAAACTATTCTTAAACATCTCATAGCCTCTTGCACATAAATATGGCGCGCAACACCCATGCATAAGACTCTACTAGATGCATCTTTCAGACTTCCTAGGACTCTATTGAACCTTAGGCTCTAATACCAAGTTTTTAACACCCCAAATCTGGTACCCGGAATGCTACACGGTTCTTAGAGTTCACTCGGTGCTAACTTCTACTCCCATCTGAAGAGACTGAACATGATTTAACTGGATGTACATGAACTGAGTAACTGACTTCCGTTGACTGATGGAATAGTACAACTATCTTAGAATTTATTAAGATCATGAGATTTCTGAGATTTCCTGAGTCACATGACTGACTGAGTTCTATAGATCATGGCTTGATTGAGATTATTATGATAACGTGACATGGCTCTAGGCACACAACTATATTTTTTAGGTACTAGTACCCCCTGGACTCGATGGAAGGAAATTGACACACATAACTGACTTAATCATAAAATGGAGTCCACAATTCACCATATCATAAGTAGGGGATTTCACACTAAGCATAGTTCTCAATATCTTACGTATGGAAGGTAAATTCATACAACATGTGTATACTTGCATAGCTTCAATATCATGCTCAATCCACATCACAACAACGATGCATATCAATCACGTGGAATTCATGTGAAATCATAAAGCATAGAGCATGGACTTGTCATTTATGCAGTATTAAATCATGGGATATGAATCTTATAACCTTATGCATTTTATCAAACACTTTGCATGCATTATTTTAGCTTAGGTGTGTTTTCATGAATTTCACCATTTTAAACTACATAAAGTTCATGGATTTCAACTAACGAACACATATACTTCATGAAAACACCTTTAGATATCATCCTGAAACTCAAACCACAATCATCAACATGTACATGGTCATATCACAACAAGACAATCACAATATAATATTTTAAACAAGGTTCTTGAGCTCTATGAATGAAATGGATCCATAGATGAACACTACGCATACCTTAGATGGAAGATTCTTTATGATTGATGGAGAAATTTGCTTGAACTTGAATCCCCAATTGAAAACTCTAATGTGTTCTTGAGAGGATTTTGAGAGAAAGAATATGTTTTGGTGAAATAAGGTCTTAATTCTGTGTTTATGGAATATATATAGGGGTGGAAGGATGACCCAAATACCCCTCTAGATACGTCATTTAATTTCTGTGAAAATTACCAGATTTGGGCCCCCGACGCGATGCGGAGGTATCGTGTTGCCCCCTATTTATGACCTAAAAACTCACCGCGATGCGGTGGAATTGTAGAGAGACACTGGAAATTGACAAACGTCATTTTGGCTTACGGCGCGACGTGCCACTGACTGAAATGACGCTGTTGAAACTTTAAATCGCCATAACTTCTTCACCGGGTGTCCATTTTAGGTGAATTTAGTATCGACGGAAAGCTTATTCAATTCTATACAATTTGGAGGGTATAAATATTCCGAAATTCCACCTATACACAAATTTATGCTAATTCAAAGATGACCCATGTGAAATCACACACGAAAACTTGGTGGATTCAAAAGTTCTTAGCTTGGCTTACTCTAAGTGACTCTTATGAACATGCTTAACATATCATAAGCTCTATTATCACAAGGATACTCATACTAATTCATGTACTCCAATATTAATCATAGGATAGGAGGTTTCATGTGTAGGAACAACGGTTCATTTTCTAGCTTAGAAATATACGGGGTATTACACCAAGAAATTGATATTACCCTTATATAGAACAAAGAGACACCATAATATGCCATCATTAAAAAAAGATAACTTCAAAAGAGTGAAGAACAAAGAACAACCATATAACAAAACATATCGATTTGTTACTAAACTAGTGAAGAAAAAACTTTAAAAATTTATACAAAAATAGATGAAATTTACAAGAAGAGGAGGATATTGTGAAGAACATAGATAAGACACTCCATATCTTGGATGAAAAAGTTAGAGAAAATAAAGGAAATGGAGCCTACAGCAAAAGAAAATTTGTCGAGAATGTGAAGGAGATGAGAATGGTGTGTAATAGTTCAAAAGTAGTACAAAAACTGGAGTATTAGTCGGTACACATGTTGGTTCATTGATGAAAGAATCCTATGTATATTGTAAAATTTCTACGACCTTTAGTACGATTAACCAATGATGTGTTTTCACTCGCTGCTCTATGTTGATTAAGAGAACGTTCTGATTGCCATAATTGAGGTATAATGTAATTTATATTTTTTTTTTTTGTTGTCTTTATGTTGTCTAATTGTAGGAAGTATCTTTCTTATTTTTGTGATTTTTTTTTTATGGAAAAGATAAGCTTTTTAGATTCTTATTCCATACAAGATTGTCCAATAGGTGGAACCAACCATCGAAAACTTAGGAAGATGAAGTACCAAAGAAAATGACCCACTGGTTATTCTAATTTTTTGGTCACCTTAGTATTTTAGCTTTACAGGTAGTGTCACATACCATTTTTTTGTAAGTTTCCTTTAATCTTGTCCCATTCAATGTTTACTTGTGACGTTTTCTTCGCATATATAACCATGTAAGCATCAAATCTGCTACCTATCTAATTTTATTGCAAAAATATTTATGTGGTAATATAAATTGGAAGTAAAAGACCTTACTATATTGATGACTAGGCAGTACCTTCTTAGTACTAGCATAAATAAAATTGTTCACATCCTTAAAAATCAAAGACATAATGCCTTACAGTTATGAATGAGCTGTAACGCCTCAAAATCTGATCCCGAGATGTCACACGGTGCTCAAGACTATGAGTAGCCTTAATCTAACCTTGTCTACATACTACTAAGACTAAATCTCATAATGATGGAAATATAGGTATAAAAGTCATGCTAGAATGCAGAAATTGTCTATAATATCTGAGAATAATATTTAAAACATCAATACTGAATAATTTGAATCAAAACTGGCAGTCTGACAAGCCTCAATTACTAACATTAGAGAGTCATAGGGATAAACCCCCAGCTAACTCAAACTGTCTGAAAGAAATGCTAAAATCTCATAAACTGATAAACTACAAAATCTGAGTAATAAGTCCCCGAACTATGAGGACTCACCAACTGTCATATGTAGATGGAGATGCTCGAACTACTCACGTGGCTGATACTGAGCACCTGAATCTACATTATGAGACAACATAGCACATAGACATATATGTGGATCAGTACTTTGAGGATGTACTGAGTATATGGGGTGAAATGCATAAGTAAAACATCATCTCATCATCATAATTTATAAAACAATGCATGCTAAATGTAAAAGACTCACATAAGCTGGAATATCTAAAGTACTGAAATCATGAATAATAAATCAATCATACTTTATAAATCTAGTGAGTCATAACATTTAGTTCTGAAAGCTGTATTTGTGTTCTCTTTTTAAATCATACTGTCTAAGTGTAGAAAGGACTCACTCTAAATTCTGAAATCTGAAAGATGAAGTTTGTAGCTAATATCATTCTATAAAGCATAATCTGAGTTAAATTTGTGAGCCATTACAATTAGTTTTCTAAAATCTTTTTTGTTAATCTTTTCTAAAATATTTAATCTGTAGGGAAAACACTTTATCTTAAGCTTACCTGTAAGGGAATTCTTTCAAAGCTTTTCTTAACTAGTAGGGAAAAATTGTTTATTTACTTTTACTAGCAGGGAGGTTCTCTTAACCGACATAAACCATGCGAGCTACATGGAGTCTAACGTCTTGTCCTCCTAAGGAAGAAATCTCACGTTGGGGAGAGGTGTCATACTCTTTCCAGGGAGTATAACCTGAGCTAAGTGATCACATCTGAAACTTTCATCCATATATAAGTGGGAATAAGTTGATAATCTGTACCTACGTTGGCTACGAAGTTCTGTGGAAGTAGGATGTGCTAAACCCACACTTCCCGTTCAGTGCTAAATACTACTCCCTTTTTATTTGATACGCTCATTCTATTGGAAATACACTTTAAAACTAGCATAAGGGTTTATCTAAAAACAATTATGCATTTATCTAATAAAATCTGTAAATAAAGCTGATCTGAATTCTGTAATCTGTAATAATCTGAAAAATGGATTCAAAAACTTATCTGATGATCAAAAGATCAAAGCTTTACTGAAAATCTATAAATAATATGATAATAGGATGCTTAAAACATCATTTTTCTTAAAATAATATTCAATCTTGGGGTAATAACCCAAGCTTCAATCTCATGTCAAAACATCAAAATAGTCATGCTTGATACTGAAAACAATGATATTTCATCTCAAAATCTGTAAATTATTGCAATAGGCATGAAAATATGAAAATAGACATGCAATTCAATTTCTAAAACATTGGAAATCTCAAAATCTTGCAAAGAGCAATAATGGGTATGAACCCTAATTCAAAACTCATGGAATATCATTCAAAATCATATGAATTTAATGTAAAAGCTTGGTTTTGGGCACAAGGATGGAAGGAGATCCTTGTTCATAAACCCCACATACCTTGATTAATGATTAGATGCAAATTCTTGAATTATGGATTCCTATTTGAGTTCTTGATGATGGATTCTTGATTATCTTGCCTTGGGAATCCTCAATTTTGAGCTTTCTTGGAGAATCTATGGAGGATTTTGATTTCTTAGAGAAGAGGTTTTAGAGCTCTAGGGTTTTGCTTTTGAAAAGAATGATGAATAATAAGCACAAAGTGCTTTGAATATGATTAATCTTGTGTTTTTGACGGATTGGGGGCTTGGAAATTATCCAAAAAACCATTTTTAAACTCCTAAACGGGACTGGAAATGAGAACTGAAAATCCCGATTTAATGAGCCACCGTGACGTGCCACTATCACGGTGGTTCACTGGAAATTGATGACTGGGAAATTGGTGGTCTCCGCAATGCGTATCTATCGCGTTGTCCAACTAGATTTTGACAATTGGGACCTGAAACTTCAATGCGATGCGCCACTATCGCGGTGTCCTATAGAAATGCCATTTTGGCCACTGGCACGACGCGCCAATATCACGTTGGGCTACTGGAAATCGACAATTGGGAAATTGTCCTTCTCCACTATGTGGGGATATTGCAGAGGTCCATTGGAATTTGACAATTATAATTTTAGTGACATCCGCGACGCGCCAGGTGTCCAGGTGGCACACTGTCAACATAAAAATGCTCTAACACCTCAACCGAGTATCGGAATTAGCCGAATTTGATATCGATGGAAAGATTATTCAATTTCTCACACAATGGGAGATCTAAATTTGGAAAATTCCACACCAAATAAATATTCTTCATTTTGAAAAATATTTCTTAACATTCTACGAATGAATTTAAGTTAGGAAAAGTACGGGGTATTACATGAGCCTCTTATTCCAAGTAATCATTTCTGTATTTATTGATGTGCCTGATTCACTCAACTTGTTGACTGATGTAGAGCTTAATGCACTGGATAAATTAAAACCTAAGATTGAAAATGTAAGAACTATGGTGACTCCACATTCTCCACTCTGTTTTCATTTCTACTCCATTTTGTTCACACGCCATATTTTTTTACATTTTTTTGCATTGTTTTTCACATGTAAGTCAGTGGATTTGAAGTTTCATTAGATTTTATCTATTGATTACTACTGATATTGAATAAAGTAGCATATATATTTCACAATTATCTTTTCGAGGTTAATTTTATGCTTAGAGATGATTGAATTGAATATCTCTGATGTAAGACAAGTGTGTTCATTCATTTAGTGAGGAGACAAAATCAGAGAGAAGAAATTCTCGCAAATAAGATAGTTGACTCAGAAAATTGGCACTTGCTGTCAAGCAACAACCCCTATTGAAATTAAAGGTGATTAGAACTTCCAGAATATGAGAAAAAGTATTTTCTGTTCTTAAATATGAAAATTGCAGTTAAAAAAACTTGCTCGACTGTTGTTATAAATCAATGAAGCTAAGGTGCTTGGTGAAATGAAAACCTTTTGTGATGGACTATTTGATTCTCTAACTCTCATTATTTCAATGTCTGATTAATGTTTGTCTGATTTTTAGTCTAAAAATCATATTATTAATCTTCATATTCTGTGAGGTAAGAACTTATGCGCATTGTGTATTACCATGTCAGTTGCTTCTCCTATTCATTTCTTATTCAAAGGTAATATCAGAATTTTAGGAGCTAAATGTGTGCCTCATTTTAGTTGGCAGGAGATTAAAAACAAACCTGCTTAATCCGACTCTCTAACTCTTACTATCCGTATAATTGTACAGCTACAACTCCGAAAAGTTATGATTTTCATTGCCAAACTGTAATATCCGAAAAATCCAAATCATTGTTAGAGACATGTTTCAAGATCATGCATAGTACATTATAGTTCTTTCGTAGTGATATGCATGATTTTTATGTATATTAAGGCCTCAAATAACTCCTAACTATTAGACGAATCAAAATAATCCTTACCGATTGAATTTTTGATAAGAATGTTGCTTTAGTCAACTTTAAAAGAGCATATATTTTGATATATTGAAAAATTTCTAGATTAAAATCCACCAAATAATAGGAAATTGAATTAGCTTTCCAACGATACCAATTTCGCCCGAATCCGATACTCGGGTGAGAAGTTATGACACTTTTAGTGCAAAATAGTAGCCCAACGCGATAAGGCCACGTTGCGGTGATGGACGAAATGAAGTTTGTATTTTTCCAATGTGCCACCGCGATTACCATCGTGTCGCACCAAGGGAACATTTCGCAATAGTTCTTTTCCAGTGGGGCATCGCGATTGGCACCGCATCGCAGCAAGCTTCTAGTTTAGGATCGTCCGTTTTCAGAGGCACAACGTAATAGCACCGCATCTTGCCATAGGGTAAAATGGGGATTTTCAATTTTCAAGTGTCCCGATGCAATTGCACCGCGTCGCGCTAGAGAGCAAAATTGAGACTTTTGCGATTTAAATTCCAGGGACCGTTTGGTCTTTTTTCATAGCCCCAAATCCATCCAAACACGGGATTTAAGTCCCAATAGAGCATTATTTGCTCATTATTTCATAATTCTCTCAAAAAATTAAAGTATCCCTCTTTCAAGAACAAAAACCCTAGCTTTCTAAGTTCAAAATCAAAACTCAAGAATTCACTATCAATTCTCACGAACTCATCAACCCAGGTAATGTAAGTGTTCATATATGGGTTTATTTCACCCATGGAGTCCAAATATCCAATTCTAAATTTAAGTTGGGATCTTTATAAGTTTTTCATGATTTTTAATTGTGATTTTAACCATGAATTCCTATGAATTATAATTCTACACCGTGTTTACATGAAATTGTAGTTGTTATTCAACCCCACATGTTTTAATGATGTTATTCGCTGATTTAATTCATAATTAGTGATGTTGATGTTGAAATCATGTTATTACTACAAGATTTAAATTATTCCCATGCTTAGCTTACACTATGAATATCAAGTGTTTGATGAAATGCCTACAAGATTGAATTTTGAATAAATGCTTTCATATTATGTCCTCAAAGTTTTAGTACTATTTTGCTATTATTTCTATTGAGTCTTGGGGGTTGTGAATACCCAAAAACTTAGATGTTTACTTAGTTTCAATATCTTCGGAATAGCTTCAGAATATGTTATGAGCGTTATCAGTTCAATCAGTCATCATAATTAGTTAAATTTAGAACAGTTCAATATCTCGAGTCAGTTCAGTTGGGAGTAGGAATTAGCACCGAGAGAGTGTAGGGATGGTGACTTCCTCGTTAGATAGGCAGAGTCATTAGCAACATTCCCTGTACTCTAGAACTACGTATCCAGCGTAGGATATGAGGAGTCACCGTCAGTTTAGGCTTGACTACCTTGCAGGGGTCACCGTCAGTTTAGGCTTGACACCCTTAGTCCTTCGGGATAGTACATCTGTGGATCCACACAGCCAGTGTTAGTAGCCATGGAACAGTAATAACACCCTTCCAATTGGGGTAACAGATTAGACCCCAATTTTCTCATTTGGGCATGTCGGTTAGATGATAGCTCCCACAGTCTCAGTTCAGTATTCATTATACTTCAGTTCAGGCTTGTATTGACCATAGCATACAGATATCGGCTATTCAGTTATCAGATTTCAGCATTTCAGTTTACAGATTATATTAAGAACATGTTTTATGCTTGGTCATACATTCTCAGTATTTACAGATTTCATTCATTCAATTTAGTACTTCATGTTATTCATTCATTCAGTTATTACTCCTGTACATGAAACCATGCATATCAACATACCTCATTTAGTATACCAGTACATTCAAAGTACTGATCACATTCTTTTTTCTTGCGCTATGATGTATCATATCATAGGTTCGGACGCTCAGTTCCTGGACCGTGTATAGACCTTTCAGATTATCAGCCGTAGTTGTGGTGAGACCTTTTATTTTGAGGACAGACTAAATTTATTTTCATACTTTTAGTTCAGTAGTTAAATAGAGTTAGTTGGGGCTAGTCCCATCAACTCTTATTCAGTCAGTAAAGGCTTTTCAGACTAGTATAGATTGTCAGACAATTTTGTTATTATTTTATTAGTTCTAGACAGTTGTTTCCAGTTTCATGATCCAATATTGTTTTCAGTTATTTAAAACCTTATGGCTTATCTATTGTTCTTCTACATATGTTATTATATTATATTGTGCTCACAGCAGGTATCAACTCATGGGTTAGCTTGTGGTCTCTCGGGACCGTAAGCACCATGTGGCACCCAGGGTGTACTATTGGGTCATTACAAACTTGGTATCAGAGCCTAAGTTTTTAATGTGTCCTAGAAAGTCTGAAAGCCGCCTCGAGTAGAGTCTTGTGCATGGGTGTGAAATGCGCCACTCTTATGGACAAGAGACTATGAGGTATTTTAAGAAAAGTTTCCCTTCTTTCAATGTTCATGTCATGCAACCGAGCATTAGCTCATGTTAAACTCTCTTTCTAATCTGTTCTCTCTTCCATTTATAGAATATGCCTCCTAGAAAGACAAATAAAAGAAGAAATATGAACCAGCCAGCATCTCCGCCTGTTCAGGAAGATCCCCTGAACGAGCATGTTTCCTATGTAGAGTTCAGATCTTTATTCACTACTCTAGCTCACTCTGTAGAAGCACAAAATGCTCATCTAGCTACTTTCCCGGCCAACCCAGTGTCTAATACTGCCGCAGCTAGGATTCAGGACTTTACCCGAATGAATCCTCCTCTGTTTTTGAGATCCAAATATGAAGAGGATCCGCACCAATTCTTAGACATAGTCCAGAAGGTAACAGATATTATGGGGTAACTTATAGTAAGAGTGTTAAATTGGCTGCTTACCAATTACAGGATGTGTCTCATATATGGTTTAAGCAGTGGAAGGTAGATAGAGGCATAGATGTAGGGCCTATAGAGTGGGAAGAGTTTGCTACTGCCTTCTTAGATAGATTCTTTCTGTTGGAACTGAGAGAAGACAAAGTGTTAGAGTTTATCAACTAGAGGCAAGGAAACATGAGTGTGAATGAGTATTCCCTTAAGTTTACTCAGTTATCTAGGTATTCTCCTCATGTGGTAGCTGTTACCAGATCTAGGATGAGCAAGTTTGTGTCTAGGGTATCTGATAGTATGGTCAATAAGTGTAGGACTGCGATGTTAATTAAGGAGATGGACATATCTAGGCTTATGGTCCATGCTTAACAGATTGAGGAGTAGAAGGATAATGAGAAGGAGAGAGAGAACAAGAGGGCCAGAACAGTTAGCTTTAATTTTACTCAGCCAAAGTCAAAAAGTGGTAACCGTCCTCAGTTCCGTCAAAAATCTTTAGTCCCAGCTCCATCTTTAGCTAGTGACCTAGTACCCAAGTTCAAAAATGATAATATGGATAGAGCTCCAGTATCTTAGTCCCAAGGAAGTGTAAGCAGTAGTCGTACAAATCCTCTTTGCCAAAAATATAGTAGAAACCATCAGGGTGAGTGTAGAGCTGATAGTGATATATGCTTTGGGTGTGGTAAGCCAGGCCATCAGATTTGAAAACATCGGGCAGTTGCTAAAAAATATAGGGATTTGTGCCTACAGGGCTAATCCCCTAAGTCATCAATTCTAGTCGGCCACTCGACTCAGTAGGGTGGCGCTTCCAGCGCTACTAGCAGTCAGCGTCAGAACAAGCTCACTACACTTTAGTCTCAATAAGATTACAAAAGTTCTCCTGATGTAGTTACTGGTACATTGCAAGTCTTTTACTAGACCCTGGAGCTTCTTCTTTTTTTGTAACCCCTTATATAGCCATCAACTTCAGATTCAGTCCCGAAATCTTAGCAGAACCCTTTTCAGTGTCTACCCCAATAGGTGTCTCTATTGTAGCCCAGCGGGTATACAGGAACTGCTTGATTACAGTGTCTCAGGAAGTTACTTCAATTGACCTCGTGGAGTTAGAGATGATAGATTTTTACGTCATTTTGGCATGGATTGGCTCCACTCATGCTATGCTTCAGTGGATTGCAAAAACAGAGTAGTTCATTTTCAGTTTCCAAATGAATCTGTTCTTGAATGGAGGGGTAGTACTACAACACTTAGGGGTTAGCTTGTTTCATACCTTAGAGCGAGGAAAATGATATCTAGAGGGTGTATTTATCATCTTGTCTGAGTCAAAGACTCAAATTTTGAGACTCCTAATCTTGAGTCAGTTTCAGCAGTAAGGAAATTTCCACATGTGTTTTCTGAAGATCTTCCCAGAGTTCCTCCCGAAAGGGAAATTAACTTCGGAATAGACCTTCTTCCAGATACCCACCCTATCTCTATTGCTCCATACAGAATGGCTCCAGCCAGACTAAAAAAGTTAAAAGAATAGTTGAAAGATCTCCTAGATAAGAGATTCATCAGGCTCAGCATTTCCCTGTGGGGCACACCAGTTTTATTTGTGCGTAAGAAAGATGGTTTTCTTAGAATATTTATTGACTACCGTCAGTTGAACAAAGTCACAATCAAGAACAAATACCCACTTTCCAGAATCAATGACTTATTTGACCAGCTTCAAGGTGCCAGTTATTTTTCTAAGATAGATCTCAGATCCGGCCATCATCAGCTCAGAGTCAGAGAATGTAACATTCCAAAAATAGCTTTTAGAACCCGGTATGGTCACTTTAAATTTCTATCCATATCCTTTGGTCTCAGGAATTCCCCAACAACCTTCATGGACTTGATGAACAAAGTGTTCAAACAATACTTAGACATGTTCGTCATAGTCTTTATTGATGATATTCTTGTCTATTCCTGTAATGAAAATGATCATGCAGACCACCCCAGAATAGTATTGTAGACTCTTAGAGCCCATCAGTTGTTCGCTAAATTCAGTAAGTGCGAATTTTAACTAAGATCAGTAGCTTTTCTTGGCCATATTATTTCTGGTAATAGCATTAGAGTCGATACTCAAAAGACCGAGGTGGTGAAAAACTGGACCAGACTCATCTCTCCATCAGATATCAGGAGTTTCTTGGGTTTGGCAGGCTATTATCGACGGTTTGTTGAAGGATTTTTTTCCATTGTGTCCTCCATGTATAGATTGACTCATAAGAAAGTTAAGTTTCAATGGTCAGATTCTTGTGAGAAGAGTTTTTAGGATTTGAAGACTCGACACACCACAACCTCAATTTTAACATTGCCAGATGGTTCAGATGGGTTTTTTGTGTATTGTGATGCTTCCAGAATTGGTTTAGGGTGTGTTTTGATGCAGAAGGGTAAAGTTGTACCCTATGCCTCTAGACAGCTTAAGCCCCATGAAAAGAATATCCCACCTATGATCTTGAGTTAGTGGCTGTTGTGTTTGCGTTAAAGATTTGGAGGCACTATTTATATGGGGTGCGTGTTGATGTGTTCACAGATCACAAAAGCTTGCAGTATGTGTTTTTGCAGAAGGATTTGAATCTGTGTCAGAGAACATGGTTAGAGTTGCTGAAAGATTATGATATATATGTTTTGTACCATCCGAGAAAGGTCAATATAGTGGCAGCTACCCTAAGTAGATTGTCTATGGGTAGTGTTACTCATGTCGAGGGTGAAAAAAAGAATTTAGTTAGAGAAGTTCATCATCTTTTTAGGTTAGTTGTTCGTTTGGTTGATTCAGCTGAGGGTAGCGTTTGGGTTCAGAATAGTTTGGAATCTTCTTTGGCTGCCGAAGTGAAGGGAAATCAGGATAGGGATCCTAGTCTTCTAAAGTCGAAGGAGTCAGTTAGAGATCATAAAGTAGAGGTTTTCTCCCAAGGGAGAGCTGGTGTGTTGCATTTCCAGGGTATACTGTGTATGTCATGTATTGATGAGTTGAGATAGAGAATTCTTGCAAAAGCGCATGGTGCACGTTACTCAATTCATCTAGGGGCCACAAAGATGTACGGCAATATGCGGGAAATCTATTGGTGGAGTGGGATAAAAAGAGATATTTCAGAGTTATTGGCTAAGTGCTCCACTTGTCAATAAGTTAATATTAAACATCAGAAGCCCAGTAGGTCTAGGCAGGAGTTCAATATTCCCACTTAGAAGTGGGAGGAAGTGAACATGGATTTTGTTATGGGTTTTCCTCGTACTCGCCGTCATCATAATTCGATTTGGGTCATTGTAGAAAATATGACTAAATCAGCCCATTTTTTGCCAGTCTATACTTCTTGTTCAGCCGAGGACTATGCCAAACTCTATCTCAAAGAGTTGGTTAGGTTGAATGGTGTTTCGTTGTCCATCATTTCCGATAGAGGTACTCAATTTACCTCGCACTTTTGGAAGGCTTTGCAGAAGGGCTTTGGTACCCAAGTTCACCTCAGTACAACCTTTCACCCTTAGACAGATGGTCAGGCATAAAGGATAATTCATACCCTTGAGGATATGTTGAGAGCATATGCCATTGACTAAGGGTAGTTGGGATTACCACTTGCCTTTGATTGAGTTCGCGTATAATAATAGCTGTTATTTCAGTATTCAGATGGCTCAGTTTGAGGCTCTGTATGGAAGGAGATGTAGATCTCTGATTGATTGGCTTGAAGTAGGTGAGGCCACGGTAGTGGGGCCTGACTTGGTGGTTGATGCCTTAGAGAAAGTACAGTTGATCAAGAAGAGGCTTAAGGCATCACAGAGCCGATAGAAATCTTATCCAGATGTGAGGAGAAAAGACCTTGAATTTGAGGTTTCCAATTTGTATATCTAAAGATCTCTCCCATGAAGGGAGTAAAGAGTTTTGGTAAGAAGAGGAAGCTTAGTATCCGATATATTGGCCCTTACAGAATTATAAGCTATTTCGGAAAGATGGCTTATGAGCTTGAGTTGCCTGCAGACTTAACATTAGTGCACCCAGTATTCTATATCTCCTTGTTAAAGAAGTGTACTGGATATCCAACAGTTTTCGTTCCCTTAGAAAGTATATATGTTTAGAACAACCTCTCTTACGAAGAAATTTCAGTCGAGATCCTTGATCGATAAGTTTGTAGACTAAGGAACAAAGAAGTTCCCCTAGTCAAAGTTCTTTGGACGAATTAGTCCGTTGAGGGAGCCACTTGGGAAGAAAAAACAGATATACTAACCAAGTACCCTCATCTTTTCTCCGCAAACTCAGATTCAGCTAAGGTAACAACCTTCTTAGAATTTCTCTTTGCCATGCTCAGTTTCAGTTGCATATCATTCTCATGTTAGTCATGCATTCATAGAACTAGTTTAGTCATGTGTTACACTTTAGACTCAGTCATGTAATCAACTATATCCAACATGTAACCTAAGTTCCTCAGTGTTTTCAGCTTAACCAGTCTCATTCGAGGACGAATGTTCCCAAGGGAGAGATATTGTAATACCTCAAAAATTCAAACCAATGTTAGAGCCATGTTTCAAGATCATGCATAGTACATTATAGTTATTTGGTAGTGATATGAATGAGTTTGATGAATATTAAGGCCTCAAATAACTCCCAGTTATTAGACGAATTAAAATAATCCTTACCGATTGAATTTTTTAAAAAAATGTCTCTTTAGTCAACTTCAAACGAGCATATCTTTTGCTATATTGAGAATTTTCCAGCGCAAGACCCACCAAATGATAGGAAATTGAATTAGCTTTCCAATGATACCAATTTCACCAAAATTTGATACTCGGGAGAAAAGTTATGGCACTTTTAGTGCAAAATAGTAGCCCAACGTGATAAGGCCGCGTCATGGTGATGGCCGAAATCACGTTCGTCCTTTGCCAGTGTGTCACTGCAATTAACACAACGTCGCGTCAGGGGGACATTTCACAATTATCCTTTTCCAGTGGGGCACCGCGAGCCAAGCTTCCAGAGGTGCAATGCGATAGCACTGCATTGCACAGTAGGGTAAAATTGGGATTGTTTGTTTTCCAGAGGCCTGACGAGATTGCACCGCGTCACGCCGGAGCCAAAAATTAGGATTTTCAGCTTTTGTGATTTAAATTCCAGGGACCGTTTGGTCTTTTCCCATAGCCCCAAATCCGTCCAAACATGGGATTTAAGTCCCAATAGAGCATCATTATTTGCTCATTATTTCACAATTCTCTCAAAAAATTAAAGTAGCTCTCTTTCAAGAACAAAAACCCTAGCCTTCCAAGTTCAAGATCAAAACTCAAGAATTCACCATCAATTCTCATGAATTCATCAACCCAGGTATGTTAAGTGATCATCTATGGGTTCCTTTTAACCATGGAGTCCAAATATCCAATTCTAAATTCAAGTTGGGATCTTTACAAATTTTTCATGATTTTTAATTGTGATTTTAACCATGAATTCCCATGAATTGTAATTCTACACCATGTTTACATGAAATTGTTGTTGTTATTCAACCCCACATGTTTTAATGATGTTATTAGCTGATTTAATTCATAGATGTTGAAATCATGTTATTACTACAAGCTTTAAATTAATCTCATGCTTAGCTTACACTACGAATATCAAGTGTTTGATGAAATGCCTACAAGAATGAATTTTGAATAAATGCTTTCATATTATGTGCTCAAAGCTTTAGTACTATTTTTCTATTATTGCTATTGAGTCCTGGGGGTTGTGAATACCTAAAAACTTAGCTATTTACTTAGTCTCAATATCTTCAGAATAGCTTCAGAATATGTTATGAGCATTATCAGTTCATCCAGTCACCATAATTAGTTAAACTTAGAACAATTTAGTATCCCGAGTCAATTCAGTTGGGAGTAGGATTTAGCACCAAGTGAGTTCAGGGATGGCGGTTTTCCCAAAAGATACGCAGAGTCGTTAGCAGCAGTCCTTGTACTCAAGAACTACGTAGCCAACATATGATATGAGGAGTCACCCGTCAGTTTAGGCTTGACTACCTCACAGGGGTCACCCGTCAATTTAAGCTTGACACCCTTAGTCTTTCGGGACAGTACATCAGTGGATCCACACAACCAGTGTTAGTACCCATGGCACGGTACTGACACCCTTCCAACTAGGGTCACAGGTTGGATCCAATTTGCTCATTAGGGCATGTCGGTTAGGTGATAGCTCCCACAGTCTCAGTTCAGTATTCAGTATACTTCAGTTCAAGCTTGTATTGATCATAACATACAGATATCGGTTATTCAGTTATCAGATTTTAGTATTTCAATTTACAAATTATATTTAGAACATGTTTTATGCTTGGTTATGCATTCTCAGTATTTATAGATTTCATGCATTCTATTTAGTACTTCATGATATTCATTTAGTCAGTTATTACTCTTGTACATGAAACCATGCATATCCGCCAACCTCATTTAGCATACCAGTACATTCAAAGTACTGATTGAATACTTTTTTCTTGCGCTATGATGTATCATATCATAGGTTCGGATGCTCAGTTCCCGGATCACGCATAGACCTTCCAGATTATCAGCCGTAGCAGTGGCGAGTCCTCATATTTCGAGGACAAACTATATTTATTTTCATGCTTTCAATTCAGTAGTTAGATGGAGTTAGTTGGGGCCTGTCCCATCAAATTTTATTCAATTTGTAGAGGCTTTTCAAACTAGTACAGACAATCTGTCAGTTTTGTTATTATTTTATTAGTTCCAGACAGTTGTTTCTAGCAGTTGTTTCCATATTTATGATCCAATATTGTTTTCAGTTATTTAAAACCTCATGACTTATCATTTGTTTTTAGACATATGTTATTATATTATTCAATGCTCACAGCAGGTACCAGCTCATGGGTTAGCTTGTGGTCTCTCAGAACCGTAAGCACCGTGTAGCACCCAGGGTGTACTCTCGAGGCGTTACAAAAACTTGCACATGTATGTTTCAAAATAAATAACTAATTGAATGCTTTGGATGCACAGTCATGGATTGGTATAAGTGATGTATTGAGAAGCCCCTGCCACCGCCGACCAAGCTGAATCTCATGGTTTTAGGCAATGTTTCTCAGATGACTCCTACTCCCTCTACAAAAATTGGTATATTACTCCGCTCAGATGTTTTATGGCTGAAATTTATATGCGTGTACACATAGATGCTAAATATTCTCGTATTTCTTACTATCGGATAAGAGAAAAATATAGGTCGCATTCAAAATAGGCGTCGAGAGATTACCAGGGATGATGATCGGTAACTATAACCTTTTACATAAGATAGTGGAGTTTCTACTAAGAAAATACCTGTATTTTTGTAACAGATTTCGGAACAAATGGTAGTTACTTCTTGCTGCTTTCAGGAACCCTCAGTTTCTCCTCACTTTATAGGATGACTTCGAAGGAAGAGTACCCAATCATCCTTGGAAGGAAAATATGGTGTGTTAGGGTTTTTGCCGTGATTTACTTACCAAAATTAAGTTTTACTTTTTCTTAGAAGGAAAATAAAAGTAACCATAAATACTTTTACTTTTCCTGAAAGGAAAATATAAGACTTTTTCATATTTGGCAAACCTCTTTATTAGAGGAAAGGTTTTGGAACTCTATAAATAGATGACCCCCTTCTCATACCATAACACAATAGCTTCCATAATGTAGTCATTATAAGAGTCTGGTTTAGGGGGAGATTTATCCCATAGGTTTATGTTTTTTCATAGATTTTATTTTTTCAATATTGTTTTTAATATGTAGGTCGTTTGACCGAATCATATTAATAATGTCTTTTTAATATATGTTTTATTTGTCATCTGAATGATCACTACAACAAATTTGATTATTTGGAATGAATTATTTTGTCACTTATAAGTCATATTTCGGTGCAAAAGATTTAGTGTGACGAAAAAGATTTCGTCAATGAATTGTCTCAAAAAGTGGATCGCCAAAAGTAGACAAAAACGATTTAGTACTTCGTCGCTAAAAAAATTAAATTAGCTACAAAAAAAAAATCGTCCCCAAATGTGTAACATTTATGACGAATCTGTTGTCATAAAAATGTAATTTTTTTTGTAGTTGATGGTAAGCTTTTGTCACTAAAAAGTTATCAATATCGACAAAATTTCATCGTCCCTAATTATTTAGTTCAATCAGCGACGACACCAATTGTTGCTAGAGTTATATATATTTCGTGTCTGAACAAATGTATTTTCGTCACAATTGACAACTTTTTGTACACAACAAAAATTTCGTCCTTAAATGTATGAATTAGTGACAAATTTGTTATTATAATAAAGATTAATAATTTTTTAGTTAAATCTACCATTTGTCACTAAAAATAGTATTTTTTTTACCGACAATGTAGAATCATCACTAAATTATTATGATTACTGACAATTATGATTGTCATAAAATACAAAATTGATTTGTATCAAATAAAAAGGAAGATATTGAGACAAATACATATGTCACTAAATATAGTCAAACTTATGACGAACTAGTTTATTTTGTGACGAAAATATTTGTCTTGAAAAGTCTAATTTAATCGTTGCTAAAAGTTATCTTTGATAATAAAATCTTTTGTCACAAATTACAAGAAATCGATTAATTATTTCATATTGATATTATTTTTTAAATTAGAATTGAATAAATAAAAAATAAATTATAAAACATGTCAGATTGATAAAATTCACCCACAATCATACAATTAAAAAAAATTAAAATTGTACTAAGGTAAATATCTCCTCACAGTTCAAAGAAAGGTAAAACTAGTCCAACACAAAGGAAACTAACTGAAATATAATACTAAATATTACTCCTATCCTAAACTAAGGAAGATATGTAGAGGCTTCTTCGAAAGTACCAATAACGTGTTGAGCTTGCAATTAGTCTTCATTCAACTCACTTTTACACCTGTGGAAAAGAGAAGAAAATTAAGATTGATGATGATTCTTTCAGGTTTGATAGTTAAAATGACTCTACACGCTACTTCTTCTCCAAGCCACAACTAGAATCCATTAAACATGTAATTATGAAAAGCGAGGCTACCCAGAAACAAGATAAATACTATCCAGTAAATACATCAAACTTCTATAATAACAACAATAACATACTTGGTGCATTCCCACAAAGTGAGGTTTGGAGAGGGTAATTGTACGTAGTCCATACCACTACCTTAAACGACTTATACAACAACATAGCCAGTGTATCCCCACATAGTGGGGTATGAGGAGGATAATGTGTACGCAGTGCACACCACTACCTCGAATGAAGTAGAGAGATTGTTTTCGATAAACCCTGACTCAGGATAGATAATAGTATAACAAAAAAAATATAAAAGCACACAACAACGGTACAACACACTTCTAGCTAATACAAGTCTGAGAAGTTTCAGTTATTCAGTAGTACTTTAATAAGAAAACAAAACTAAGTAGAACTAATACAATCTATTATAAATATCCCGACAAATTATCAGAACCCCGTAATTGTCTATTTAAATCCGCGAGACAAGATATAATGGCAAGCAAATAGGAATATATAATAACAAACATCGAAATATTCCTATAGACATGTTTTCTAAAGGCTTTCACAACGTGATGCAGTCAACACACACAGAGAATGAAAATTACATCATTTCGAGAACTTACCAGTGAACAATAGTAAAAGAGATAATAAGAATAATAAAGGCCAAGAACTTGTAACAGTGAAATATGGAAGATGTTTTCAGTAAGCCTTGAAGGAAAATTGAAGAACCATCAAAATATATAATTGCCTTGTATTAAAATAGCCAGTAATTCTTTTTGTTTTTGTTTATTTTAGAGAGTAGTAATTGTCATTCAAGAACTGTCCCTCCAATGAAAAGAAGGGCGCTTTATACAGTAGTAGGAATACAGTAGCACAAAAGAAAAAGTATATTATAAAAAAAATCACTTTCAAAAATTAAAGGAAAAATATATCAAGAATCAATTAGGAGAAAGATCAATCCCTTTAATGCCGTATTTACCATAAAAAAATCACATTATCAAGGAAGGCAACAGTTGATATACATTTAATTTGCAGAAAGAAAACTAAAAATGGACTCAATCAATTATTTAATGTTTTACTATAAATAGATGAGGAAAATAAGTGTGAATTTAAAAGAGAAGAGATAATAATAATAGCAACATGTATCAACACTAGTATTTAGCATATATATTAAAAATTGATTTACAAATCATAAGGCAACTAATCACAAAAATCAAACTAAATCCATTCCACCAATCTACTAAATCAATTTAGTACTTTCATTTAGGAATAAGCATAATCAATATTTTACCATAAAAGCAGATTCAAATTTCAGTCAATATCAATTAAATCAAACGTAATACAAGTATAACATCTTTTGAGAACAAGCAGAGATAAACACGTAATTAAACGGATTAAATCAACATTCAAAGTTAGATATCACAAACTTTAGATCTAACAGATTAATTTAGGAAATTTGCACCCGAAGAAGAAAAAGAACATGCAAATTAAACAAAAGAAAACAATCATACAATTAAAGGATTGAGGAATCAAATCGTATAATAGTTGGGTTCACAAAAAGGGACCTCACCGGTCCTCAATTTCGATGAGAACGTGACCGGTGAGAAGAGGGGGAGGCTGAATCGCGGCTGGGTCTGCGTTGCTGGTTCACGATTGCTGGAGACGGGAACAGTGATGATGGAGCGGCAGAGGACAGGCGGAGGGATACCACTGTTGTTGTTGGCAGCGTCGATTGGGTCTAGTTTCATCGTTTGGAGTGGCAGCGGGCTGATATTGATGTTCGTTCGATGGGAGCTTAGCCGGTTTGCTTGCCAACAGATGCGACTGGTGGCGCCGGCTGGGAGGCGCTGATTTTAGTTGTCCGGCGGCGAGATTGGTGGTTGGAGCGGTTTTCCCTTGGTTTTCCCGGTGGCTGATGATGGAGAGGGGAGGGCGATGTGGTGGCTGGTTTGTTCGCCAGCCATTAGTGGCGGTTGACGCTATTGATGCTGCCTCGGACTCATCGGTCATCAATTCCGGTGAGTCATCGAAGAGAGTGAGAGACGGAAGAGAGTGGGAGGGAGGAGGCTAGATTTTTCTCCAACCTATGGTGGCTGGCCGGCGGCAGCAGCCATGGTTATGGTATAGAGATAAGTGAGGCTAGACAGAAGGTAGAGAGAGAGAAAAGGTAGAGAGAGAGAGAGAGCGCCAAGAGAGGCAGATGTTTTTGTGTGATGAGGAATTAGGGTTTGAGTGTTTTTAAGATGGAAAGAGTGAGTGATATGATCTCAGTCGTTGGATCAAAATTGATCCACGACTGAGATTAAAAGGATTATAAAAACAGAAAATGAATTGAAATGGAGTAAAATGTAACTAAAATTGTAATAAATTGGGTAAAATTAGGCTACAATTGTCATAAATCGAATAGAAGTAGGCTAGCATTTAAATGAACTAGGAAATTGAATTGAATTAGGCTACAATTTAACAGATGTAATAATAACGAAAAAAGATAATAGGGTGTCAAGGTTAAAATAAATTACGCATTTAAAATTAATGTTACATAAAAATTGTCATATAAGATTATCGTTAATAATAATAATAATAAGCAATGTATTTATAAATTGTAAGTGCGCATATTTTGTGAATAAATAATTTAATAAAAATTAATAAAATTATGCAAAATGTTGTATCTGAATTAATAAATTGTAAAAAAATGACATAAAAAATTAATAAAATAATTTGTACATTTTAAAACATGAATTTGACACGTCAAAAATCTGTTTGATGTAAGAAAAATGTGTAAAAAATACTAACATTTAAAAATTAATAATTTTGCTAAAATAATAGCCTAAATGTAGTATCGGGAAGTCAAAATTGGGTGTCAACAATCATTGGGCCTAAAGGCTCTTTTTCCTGTTTTAAAATGGGGTTTCCACAAGGGTAGACCGGTAGAGAACAAAGTGAGTGAAGAGAAATCTTTAGTTGGTTCTTAAGAGCCAAGAGTGGAGTCATATAAGCAAACTGATAAGCAAATAGGAAGGCATCTAATTGTGCCCAACACATTTATCCATACCTAGATGGGAGGTGAAAGTACATGAGTCGGACAATTTCTTTTCAATTAAACAAGTTTGAATGCACAATATTCATACTCGCTAAGACCATCTTGAAAATTCCTTTGACAACTTAAAATCATTCAAGCTAGAAACCTAAGAGGTATATCAATCGATTGATATAATCCACGTGTATGTGATGGAACTGGATACAAGTTACCATCCACGAAACCCCAACCCAAGGACTAGTGCACCACAAAGGAAAAAAATGAAAATGGAAAATAAAACAGGAAGTGGTTTAGGATATATCTAAACTATAACATGTCTCAGCTGTAATTTTCCCATGTAAATAGAAATCTATGATCAAGTAATTAAAAATTTTAAAAAGAGAAATCAGAAGTTCTTTGACTCAACACTTCGATGGCAACAGAGGAACGTGAATGGAAATGACCAGTTCAAAGAGCCATTTCTTCTATCTTCTGCACAGCAGGACACACTTATTGCCTGCCAACAGGTAGATTAATTGGCGCAATAGGAGAAGTTGTAGCAGGCTGAAGGAGTTGTTCCTCCCATTCAGCCCCCTAGCCTATAGGTCTGCAGCTAGCAAGAAGGACTCCCAGTGTAGGGGAGAGTTTATACAAGATTTGCGAATGATACACCTGAGGATGAAAAGACATTGCAACTATTTTCGGGTTCGAGCATCTTGGTATCTCCATCATAGCCATAGCTACACCAAGGAGAATTTGTTAACTCAAGCAAGTGTGGATAGATCTAGAATTAGCAGAAGGATCTTACTTGGTCATGTATTTACAGCCAAGGGGCTCAAACCCTCATTAAGCACCAAAAAGCATCTCCAAATTCCCACACCGGAGATCACAGTTAGAAACAATAACCAAAAAAAATAAGATGTAGATAAAGATGAAGAAGACAAAGGTGAAAAAGATACTTACTCTGAAAACTGATTTATCAGAAGCATATACGCTGAGGATACGAGGAAGAGTAAGTATCACCCATATGAACAACAAGACGAAACTCGGATTGAACTCAACCAAGAACAATATTTCTCAAGTTTTTGAAGAAGTGATGGGTAATTTTGGAATTGGATTAGGAAATCCTATCTTCACAGGTTTTGTACTAAGCAGAATAGGGCGGGTTCAGATGTTTTATTTTGGGCCTTCTGATTTTAAATGTTTGGACGATGTCATTTTAAATGGGTTAGTCCATTTATGTAAAGACAATGTGGTTTAGTCTTTAAATTAATAAAAGAGGAAAGGACAAAATAACACCTAAAATTAAAATAATTTCACAAAACTAGCACCTAAATTTAAAAACCTGAGAAATAGCTACTGAGGGATGGGCGCACACGAGAAGCTGGGATATATTTGTCACTGTTCCACATATTTTCCTCAATTCTACAACACAATTTGGCCCTTTCCATTTTGGGTACTGGACCCACTTTTCATCTTTAATGGTTTATGCTTTTTTTGGCTTTTTTTTCCTTTCTTTTTTAAAGATTCTACTCTTTTTTATATCTCACTGATACTTTTACTTTAGAATTGTCTTTTAGCTGGGCTTTAAAAAGCAGTTACAATTATAAATGTCTTTTAATTATATTAATCTAAATATATTAATTACAAATATGACAAATTATATTAATTACAAATGTGACAAATTAATATTAGATTGAACAAAATGATGTAATATAGGCCAAGGGTACTGGAACAAATCTTTGTCCAACTTAAACTACACACATGTTTTAGACAATAGACGATGTGTTTCACCTCCATAGTTTGATACAATAAACCAAAAGAGTAACTATATAATACAATTGTTAAAGATATATATTTATATATAATAATGATACAGTTTCTATATATATACATATTCTATACAATAATTATAGCTTTTTTATACACATTTTATATAATTTTTAACAACCATTATTATTTAGATACATATTTTATACGACTCTAAATAGTTTCTACATGCATTCTAAAAATGTATCAATCTAGTATAACAGAGTATCAACTAAGTCTATGGACACTGCAAGTGTATCAATGTAGTATAAAAGTGTATTAATGTGGTATAAAAGAGTATCAATTGGGTATAGGAAATGCATGTGCTTGCATAGAATTTCCTTTCTTTTTTTTAAAAAGTGTATCAATATAGTATAAAAGTGTATCAATGTGGCATAAAAGTGTATCAATTGAGTATAGAGACTGCATGTGCCCAATTGGGCCAAATGACTAAAAAGGGGAATTAAATTGGGCCGACTGGCTAAAGTTGTCCACCTTTTCAATTATGGATCATTCTTTTTTTAAAATGGCCAGCCCATGTCCTTTTCCCTTAATAAAATCCCTATTAAATTGGAAAAAAAAAACTTAAGAAGGTATACCTAGTAAACAAATGAGAGCATTTTGACAATTTGGATAATTAATTTAAGAGTCTTGGTTGTGCATCAAGGATGAATAATTCAATTGGAGTCCTACTAAGAATTTCAATTTTCGCACAATATTGGGTCATTTCTTGGAGTATCGTATACAAGAGTTTCAATTTTTTTGCTTGGTCCTCTTAGGATATGCAGAAAAAACATAGATGATTATGTGAAATTTCACCAAAAATTCAATAGGTACTGAAATTTGAGAAGGGTGGCTTTGAGAAACAGTAAAGTAGACTGCAAATCAAGGTTGGAAAGTGCTTACACGTATCTAAATCGAGTTTCAACACCAATTTGGTAGATAAAGAAGATTGAATTAACATGAAGAAGATGAACTGCGTTCTTCTAGATTTATCTTCAACAGTTACTTTCCTTTTTCTGATTTTTGATGTTTCTTTTTCTTTTAGTCTTTATGTTGACATTTTTTGTTTTGTTGCTTTTTATTGCTTAGTATTTACATTTTTTTAATGTATTTTGTGGTTCACATCTAAAAACAATATATATATATATATATATATATATATATTTAGATGTAAATCAAAAAGTATATACAAGAAAAAAGTGAATATTTTTTTTTGCAGCAAATGGTTACACCGATTTAATAAACATATTACAGTGCATTCACAAAAAAATTATCACAAAATTATAATTAATTAAGATACACAAATTTTTATTTAATTATAATTAAATATGATTAGCTATAAATAAATATTTTTAAAAAAGAAACTATGGATCCCTTGGTACGGTGTATATGAATTATATAAAATATGGTGTATTACTAATGCTTGAATAGTTATGTTTGCATATTATTTAGGTAGTTTTTTGTTTGGTGTAAAATATAATTGCATAATTTCTAAAAAACATATTTTTACTATTTTGACATTGCCACTCATAATCTCTTTTTAATAAATAATAAATTAAAAAAATCATAAATTGATAATATTATTTGGGAGATTTTATTTAATGTTGGATATTCTCGACATAAAATATGATAAATTTTGATATGTGTAAAAAAGTAAGAATAGAGAAAGTAACGTATATAATACAGAAGCTATTTTAAAAGTACTATAAATTATAATAATTAATAATTAATTTTTTTAAAAAATATATAAAAAATTTGATTAATGCCAAATGCATTTGTGTCACATAATTGAGACTAAATATTACTTCCTCCGTTCATATTTACTTGTCCATTTTATAAAAAAATAGATGTGCAATAATACTGTTCAATTTGAAAAATCAATGGATAATTTTTCATTTCTGTCGATTTTATCATTGATATTAAATACGATTCATTATCCAATAAATTTTTCAAAATATTAAATTTATTATATTCAAAAGATAACTTAGTAGCATTATCCCTATTATTTACTAGTTTTAAACATATGTGTCAAAGTTAATAGTGAACAACTATTGATGGGCCGAGGGATAAACATATATTGAGTCCATACTAGCGCGGGTGCTCCGATATGTAGTCTTATAAATATAAATAAAAATGAGCACACATTTAATATATATTTTTTCTACTATCTTCAACATGTGGGGCATTTCAAATAAAATGAAGCATATATGATTGGTTTTGAGGGAATATTACTCTAGCTTTTGTATGTTTTCAAGACACAATATAAACATCATTGAATAGGAATACTATAGTGAAATAATTATGTTATTAATTCTTTTTCTCAATAGATCGTGTCAAGTAAAAATGTGACAAGTAAAAGCGAACGAGTACTTACTACATTTTAAATTACGGTATTAGTAAGGGATTGAAGAAGGCATCTCTTATTGTAAATAAAATCCAAATAGACCTCGACTTTTATCTAGTGTCGAAAATTAACCTTTAAAACGAATAAAATTCTTATAAGCACTTTTGTTTAAAAGAAGTCGCCTAAGAAAGTTTGTAATACAACAAACAAGACACATAAAATATCTTTAAAAAATAAAATAAAAAATAACCATGACAACATATCATGAACACATAACCAAAAGATGATGATATTATAGTTATACCTATGAATTACTTCGTATCCAATAATTACACTATTCAACTACCAAATCAAAGTCGTAATTATTTTTTGTGATAAAATTTTATTGTGATTAATTGCAGGTTAAACAGTGACGATAATATCATAGTTGCTAATTGTTTGAATAATTAGTTACAAAAACTATTGTCACAATTAAATATAAAATTTTGTGGCTAAAACTTACAGTATGATAGCTTCAAACTTTAATTAATTAGTGGATCATATTCAACGTCGGTCTACTTAAAATGTTTCTCACATGTACAAGATTAACACACTGACTTTATACCTTCCGAAAAATTCATTCAATAAGTTCACTTCAACCTTCTCACAATTAGATCAAGTCTTGTTTTTTTATAGCTATATCAATATACAATTAATTTTCTATAATCATAAACAAAAATAGCCAAAGATCAATTTATATTTAGCTATGAAATTTTTTCATAGAAAAAACTAACTAAATTATTCAGCTACAAATTCCAAATCATCACTACATAATGATGACATATTTTGTGACAAAATTATGTTGTCACTGAATCATAGATTAATTAGAGACAATAAAATAAGTGTCACTAATTGTTTATAGTATCAGTGACAAAAATTGAGGTCACAATTAAGTATCAAATTTTGTAGCTAAAACTTACAATATTTAACTACGAACTCTAATTTGTCGCTATTGCGATAACTTATTTTTTATGATGAATTTTTTTTTGTGTCTAAAATTATAACTAATTCAAGACAAAAAATAGTTTGTCACGAATTGAATCCATTATTAGAGACAATAAAATGAGCGTCACTAATTGTTTATAGTATTAGTGACAAAAATTGAGGTCACAATTAAATATCAAATTTTGTAGCTAAAACTTACAATATTTAACTACGAACTCTAATTTATCGTTGTTGCGATAACTTATTTTTTATGTCGATTTTTTTTTTGTGTCTAAAATTATAACTAATTCAAGACAAAAAATAGTTTGTCACAAATTGGATCCATTATTGGTGATAAAAAAGGGTGTCACTGAAAACTTAAAATTAATCACTAATGGTACTCAATAAAATGGCGCCAACATATTTTTTGGTGGGAATTTTTAGAGGAAAAAACTTTGCTACGAAATTTTACGTTTGGTCACTAAAAGTATGTGCTTCATATATTTATATATGAAATGTAATTTTCGTCATAAAAGGTGAACAATTAGTGACGAATTTCATCTCGTAGATAATAATTTTGTAGCTATATATCAATTTTATTGTAGTGATATATATTATCACCGTTGGTTTGCAAACTTTAAGCTTCCGCATGATGCCCTCTCGATTTCGAACCCAACAAGTGGTATCAAAGCCTATGGTTCAAAGATCTGATGGTTCAATTGAGGATACTTCAAGGTCAAAGTTGCAACCAATTTGATGATAATAAAGATATATGTCCAAAAACTACATGTGGAGATGATTTTCAATTATATTTTCAACAATCCCGCTGTCACATATTTGAAAATAAAGTTCACTTTTAACCCTGCAAAAGGACTCCAATATTTATTAACCCGAAAATTGCTCATATACTTTTAACCCAAGCTCCATTTTTAAACATGCCAAACAGCAGTGGTGAAGACTATGTGAAACACAAGGACCAAAGATCTGAAGAAGGTGGATATTAGGAAGAAAATCAAGCCAAAAAGGGGAGATTTGTTAGGGTTTTTGCCTTGATTTTCTTATCAAAATTAAGTTTTACCTTTTCTTAGAAGGAAAATAAAAGTAACAATAAATACTTTTACTTTTCCTGAAAGGGAAAAGTTTTTCATATTTGGCAAACCTCTTTCTTAGAGCAAAGGTTTTCGAACTCGATAAATAGATGCCCCCTTCTCATACCATAACACAATAACATCCACAATGTAGTCATTAAAAGAGTCTGGTTTAGGGGGAGATTTCTCGCATAGGTTTATGTTTTATTTTTTCAATATTGTTTTTAATATGTAGGTCATTTGACCGAATCATATTAATAATATATCTTTTTAATATATGTTTTATTTGTCATCTGAATTATCACCATTGATTTGCAAACTTTAAGCTTCCGCATGACGCCCTCTCGATTTCGAACCCAACATGGTGTAATGTACAAGGCTCATGATCGTGTAACTAATAAAATTATTGCACTAAAACAAAGAAGGATGGAGCAGGAAGTTATTTTTATTTTCATTTTGTTTTCTGGTCTTGGTACTGTTCCTCTTAACCAATTTGTAAAAATTTCTCTTAAATACCAATCTTCTATGAATGTAGGAGTCCCTAATGAAGAGAATCTTTCCCATGCATCTTAATTTGTGCGGCCAAGACTGGATCTTGCAGTTGAAGTTTGTTACTAATATGTTGAAATTTCCCGTGCATCGTTTTCAATGTTACAGGAAAATTATTATCTTGTTGAACATAACGACCTTTCCATTTCCATTGGTTTGTAAATTAATATGTTGAGTCTGTGCTTAGCACGGGCCTTACCCATCTAATATATGTATAAAGGGATACTCCTAATTCCTCCAACACTAACAAATTAAGCTTCTGGATTGGAATTGAACCACCAGGTAGAAAAGCTACTTTCAAGAGGCCAATCAGCTACTACTGGGGTTTTTAACGCTTCTCCTCACTCCCTTGTCAAATGGGAGTCAATGGATACCCTTTTGCTGAAATATTATATTATATTATATATATATATATATATATATTCCATATATTGTCACCTTAATTTCTCAGTGTTTTTTACTTCTTTATATTTAATTTCCTTAATTAAGATCCTGGGTTCGTCTTTGAATCTCGGGATGCTTCAGCTTCGAGATGGAGATACCTAACACTAACACTGTTAATTAAGAATTGTCAAGATATACATGTAGCGCGGCACAAATTTCATGAATAGTTTCATTCAAGATCATGACAAAGTACATTAACTTACAATCATTTGGCTTTGATCATGCCACTAACACAATGTTTTTGAACCCTTTTTTCATATATTGCTTTATAACAGAGATAAATGTGTGCAACCTCTTACCATGTATGGGCTTGAAGTATTTTTCTTCTGCACCATTGATCATAGGAAAGGTGTAATAGTTGTTGCAAAAGTAGAGATGCTGCACCTAATCTTAAGAATGCAGATAAACCTACTAGTTACAGTTCTGCCAATTGACTAGTCTAGAGAAGACATGACCATTGATGCCACTTAAAACAAAAGAATAAGTAGTATTCTGCCATCGAACTAGGCACTCTAATTTAATAAAAAAGTTTTATATTATCGTTTTCTGAGTCATATGAAATAACCTTATAACCTACAAGTAAGCAAAAGATGTGAAGATTAACAAATTGAATATTTGTTGAGAAACTACAAAGGAGAAGACCGGTGGTAGTCCACACATTAGTCTCAGAAGAGAAGCTTTCAATTGTTACACTCGAATGAAGATCAAATGATATTTCATAATGAACTATTGTAGAGGAGATCACATCACGTTTGATACCAACAAAAGTTCGTGGTTTAGATGGATCAACAATACACCAGGGGCGGCTCAAGCGAATCATGGCCCAAGGCCAAAATCAAACGGAAGTTTTACGTTTTTAAGAAAAAATAATTATTTTTATAAATTCTGTTTTTAAAATTATATAATCGATTTCTTCTAATATTTTTTTTAATTAATAATAGAGTCAATGCATTAATTTCTTGACACATAGTATTCTGGACTAGATATATCAAACTCCATCTAAATTCTTTCTTTTATAAAAAAATTATTTTTTCTATAAATAGTATTTTATATATTTTTTAAAATTTAAAATTTATTATTACTAAAAAAAAATGAGGACCTCAAATTTTGGGGGCCTTACGGTTGCCGCCTTATTTCCCAAAGGGTTGAGACGCCCCTGCAATACGCTTTCGCCAATTCTAACACACACATACAAACCTTGCAAGAGATGATTGGAAACTATGTGATTAATTTATCGCTTTATTTTTTAAACTTGACAAATAAAGTGGACGGAGACCGTGGATGCATTTAATTTGGTACAATCATTTTTTAAATTTTTATATGAGACGAGAGAAATAGTTTATGATGTGTAAATCTATTCCGCACATCCTTAATTAATTAAGTATATCTACAATTCACTGTATCGTTGAAGAAAAAGAAGATAGAAAACACCGGAACTTAGATGTGATAAAAGACTTATTAAATATTAAATAAAGTACAAAGAAAGAAAATAATACAAATTATGGCAATTAAACTTGTAAACTTGTTCCTTCTCTTATCTGGTCAGATTCGTGAGAAAATCTAGCGATAATTGTTAAGTAGAGAAATAAAGAAGACAAAAATAAAAAGAAACAAGGGACGCTGTTGAAATAAGAAACGAGGGATATATCCACTCTTCGTATAATCGAGGGATATATTTTCCTCTTAACTAATTAACTTCTTATGCTTAACCAAGTACATCAAAACATGCATCGATGATCTTTTATTACTATCATTTCGAGGAGATTAAAGGTATTATTTTGACCATGATGTAATAAAAATATTTCCATATCGCATTTAACAATAAATAAATAACTTAATTCTTTCATATCATTATCTTTAAGTACATAAGACAATTTTATCATGATTTAACTCAAACATGCATCATTGGGTAATTCTCAAAGATAGACCCCAATTAGGGTAGCTTTCAAATTTTTGCCCCAAATAAAAAAACTTTGTTAAAATAGCCTTTACTTGTTAAGTCATATTCTTTTGGAAGAAAATACCCTCCTACAAAATATTCTCGTTTAAATCTCTTTCTTCCCCTCTTTCTTCCAAATTCTAGAATCGACCTCCAAAATATTGCTGTTAAATCGCTTTCTTCCAAATTCGAGAATCGACTTTCAAACATTCGCAGAATTGACTTTAGCCGTAAGGTTTCTTCAAGTATGAATTTCATCATCAAATTCATTGTGGTAATTTTAGCTTATTGATGCATTGTGGTAATTTTAGCTCGTTATATAATTATCATATTGATTTGATTTTTGGGGAGGTGAACGTAAACAGAACTTGGGATATGTTGTTGTTGTAGTAACATATTTACCATTGAGGAATTCCATCGAATAGGTTGTAGGCAGTTTGTTATTGCGGTTATAATTGTGTTTGAGTAGGTGTGGGAGGTTGGTCTTGGAGAGAAAGGCCGTTAATATGAGAGTTAACGTTAATCCCAACATATTTTGGGAGGACAAATGTATAAGGTCAAGGTGGTATAAGAAATTAGTTCCAAGTATTTCAACCTAGTGGTATAATTAGCATTAGAAGATGATGAGAAATTGTGTCGGACAGTTTGTGGAGAGATTGTTATTGCGATTATAATTGTGTTTGAGTAGTTGCGAGGGTTTGCTCTTGGAGGGAAAGGCTGTGTTTTCCATCTCGAATGAATCCAGTCTATGTTTTGGAGATTAAAGAAGCACTAACTTGTTGATTCTAAGAGAGAGCACCTTAACTATTAGCTTGTATAACATAGCGCAACATGCAATGGGTTTAAACTCTCTAATGGTAGTAGGATTTGGCACTTTAGGTAACAAGGTTACTATTATACAACTTTTCAGTGTTAAAAAAATCCTTCATTGTTGAACACACATCATATTTATATTCATTGACCATTTGTTATTGAACCATTCTTACCTAGATATGTTGGAATAATCACCAGTGTTTCTGGCAACTTCTTTTGTCTCAGTATCACGTGTTTCTTTTGGGTGACACAACATAGGAGATCCCCTAAAGATGACACAGTTTCTTAGTTTTTCATACACCTCCCAGAACCCCTTATTAGAAAACTTCTGTCTTGGCATATTAGAATAGCCATTATGTTTGCTACATTCAGTCCCTTGACTGTGGGCGTGAACCTTTGGGTGTTGAGGTGATTTGGCAGAATAATAAATGATCCCGTTTGGGGTAGCCATGGTTATCTACAAGATTTTACAAGCCAAAAGAAAATTTTCTAGCTGTATTCGGTAATGTAAAGAATATATTCAACAAAGCATTAACCGAAAATCTGAAAGGCAAAGAAAATACAAATATAATAAGATTCTTAGTTTAAAAACTAAATAAGATTCTTGTTACTTTTTTTCTTCATAACTGCACTAAAATACATAGGGTTTGAATCACCTAGCTTATACACAAAGACCTGAATTTTTATTGTAACATGCTCTCTTCAATATTGCTCTACTTCTCAATTATACCCATTCCATCATTCTCTTTTAAGGCCATACTATAAGAGTATTCAGTTGATAAACTATGTTGTATCACTTGCAACCTATCTCTGAAGTAAACAACCCTTTCAGAATCACCCCTATAGTGTGTGTTATTCCGTAGTTTCAAGTGCGATTTAGCATCTTAAAATTCTGCCATACATTTTAAGTTATTCCCCATGGGAAAGAGTTGACACTTTATTATTCTGTAATGATTTGGCAAATGACCTATAACTCTTGCCCCAGAGGCAAAACTAAGATAGTTATGCCCCATGGGCAAGAGTTGAGACTGTCATAGTCTGTAATGATTTGGCAGATGACCTATAACTCTTTCCCTAGAGGCAAGACATTGACAGTTTGCCCAATGGACAATAGTTGACTATGCCTTACTCTTTAATGATTTTACTTGTTAAAGATATATATCCTAAATTAAATTGTTACTAATCTTTTGTTGTTTTATTTTTCACAAGGGTTGTGCTTGGAATGGGTGGAAAAAAATGAGTATTGAGCAATACAATATGGAACAATCAATTGAAATTATTGATAGAAATAACGAGTTACAGTTTATCAAACCAATATTTGAGGCTGCAATAAATGAAGAAATGGGGCAGCCATCGAAGATTAAGAGGGTAAGACAAAAGAAGAAGAGGATACTTGATGTCGAGACTACTCTCTTGAGACACAATGCCTTTTTGAATGAGGTAAATGTCAAGTCAATGTTAATTGACAAACAAAATATGATGACGTGCATGTCAAACATTGCAATTACAAACAACATCCAATTTAAGGTTTTCAAATCAAGCACAACAAGATATTCACTGCGATGTTTGAATGACAACTGTGTGTGGCGGTTTCATGCCTCGAAGATTCCCGATTCTTTGCTCTTTCAAGTTACTACATATGAAAAGGATCACAACTGCACGGTTGATTTTATAACGTCCAACCATAGGAATGCAACATCAAAGGTCATATGTGACTACATACTAGAACTTGTACCTCTTGCCTCATGGGCAAGACTTAGTTTAGAAAATTATTGAAATTGAAAACTTTTGCCCAAGAGGCAAAAGTTTATTCTTTAATTATACTGATTAGATTATTAACATATATGCAACTCTTGCCTCATGGACAAAACCATAGTTTAGAAAATTGTTGTACAAATGCTATACAACTCGAAAACTTTTGCCCCAGAGTCAAAACTTTATTCTATAATTGCACTGATTAGATTATTAACATATATTCAACTCTTGCCTCATAGGCAAGACTTAGTTTAGAAAATTATTGAAATTGAAAACTTTTACCCAAGAGGCAAAAGTTTATCCTTTAATTGCACTGATTAGATTATTAACATACATACAACTCTTACCTTATGGGAAAGACTTAGTTTATACAAATGCTATACTGTTGAAATTGAAAACTTTTTCTCAAGAGGCAAAAGATTATTCTTTAATTGCACTGCTTAGATTATTAACATATAGGCAACTCTTGCCTCATGGGCAAGACTTAGTTTATACAAATTCTATACTGTTGAAATTGAAAACTTTTGCCCAAGAGGCAAAAGTTTATTCTTTAATTTCAAAGATTAGATTATTAACATATATGCAACTCTTGACTCATGGGAAAGACTTCGTTTATAAAATTATTGAAATTGAAATCTTTTGCCCAAGAGGAAAAAGTTTATTCTTTAATTGCACTGATTAGATTATTAACATATATACAACTCTTGCCTCATGGGCAAGACTTAGTTTAAAAAATTGTTGAAATTGAAAATTTTGCCCAAGAGGCAAACATTTATCCTTTATTATTAACATAGATGGAACTCTTACCTCATGGGTAAGACTTCGTTTAGAAAATTGTTATACAAATGCTAACTGTTGAAGTTGAAAACTTTTGCCCAAGCGGCAAAAGTTTATTCTTTAATTGCACCAATTAGATTATTAACATATATGCAACTCTTGCCTCATGGGCAAGACTTAGTTTATAAAATTATTGTACTTTGATTATAAACATCAAATGCAAATTGTTACTAATATTCTTTTGCTCAACACAGGTTTCAATATGCATTTTTTGCTTATGGCACTTTAATCATTGGATGGACCAACTGTAGACCAGTAATAATAGTAGATGCAACATTTTTGAAGTCAAAATATCATGGTGTCCTCATGATAGCAATGTCAAATAACGAAAACAACAACATATTTCCCTTGGCTTTTGGAATTGTAGACTTAAAAAATAATGAGTCTTTTAACTGGTTCTTTAATCAGTTAAGAAATGCAATTGGGGTACGTAAGCAATTGTCAATTCTATCAGATCGTCACTCAGCCATTACAAATGTAATTTCAAATGTCTATCCAGAGTGTCAGCAAGGGATATACATCTACTACATGGATAAGAATTTAAGAAAAAGATACTTCTCAGATGTGGTTCTATCACTCTTCTACAATGCAACAACAATATACAACCAAACTGAATTTTATAATTTCATGGATGAGATAGAAAAATTTGACAAAGTTGCTACGGAGTACTTGAAAAAAGAAGAACGAAAAAGATGGGCTCGTTTATTTCATACCAATAGAAGGTACAATTTGCTTACAACTAACAACGTGGAGTCCATGAATGCGGTATTGAGAAAAGCAAGGCAACTGCCAATATATTATATTTAGAAAAAGTTACAAAGTTGGTTTTATGAAATAAAAATAGAAGCACAAGGCAAATTTCATGACATCACACATTGGGGGGAAGTGGAGGTGACTGACAAGATTCAAGTCGCCTTGAAATTGAAAGTAAGTAATTGAAATTATATTTTGATGATAGGGAAATATAAGGTTACTATTTTTTGATTGTAGCATAAAGGATCTGATCACAAAACCCCCAGATAAGGAGGTTCTACTTAGGAGAAGACAAGCATCCAGATATCCTTGCAGAACAGAATCTTCAAGAAATAATTACAGATGTTCGAGATGCAAAAGAACTGGGAATAACATATCAAATTATCACTACACTCCTATCCTTCATCCATATGCAAGAAGATACAGAAAGAAAAATAAGAAAAGATGATTAGTTTTACTTTTTATCCGAGAAGTTGGATCAAAATAACAGTTATAATAGGATTATTTGATCCCCTATTTTGGTTAGTAACAAGTACTTTTGACTTTCAATCACGAATTTATTCTTATTTATTTGAAATTTAAACTTGTGGTGAAGTATTTAACTCAATACCTTCTTATTGATTTTTTATAAAAATTACTTAGCATGTTAAATTTTTTTATATATTGATGTGTAAAAATATATCATATTAAAAGGATTCAGGGAAGAACCACATCCCCAAGAGATGTGCTGTGAATAATTCCACGGGATACACTTTAAAATTTTCCTTGAAGGCAAGATGCAGAACAAGTTGTGCCCCATAGGCAAGAGTTGACACTAGCTTATTCTGCAATAATTCGGCAGATGATCTACAACACTTGCCCTAGAGGCAAGACTTAAGACCCAAAGAAACAAGTTATGCCCTATCGGAAAGAGTAGACACTAACTTAGTGTGTAATAACTTGGTAGATGATCAACAGCTCGTGCCCTAGAGTAAAAAATTAATACAACAAACGGACCAGTTATGCCCCATGGCTAGGCGTTGATACTAGATTAGTGTGTAATGATTTGGTAGATAGTTTATAAGTCTTTCCTAAGAGGAAAGATTTTTAGACCCCAAAGGAACAAGTTATGACCCATGGACAAGAGTTGACACTAGCTTATTCTGCAATGATTCGGCAGATGATCTACAACACTTTCCCTAGAGGCAAGACTTAAGCCCCAAAGAAACAAGTTATGCCCTATGAGCAAGAGTTGACACTAGTTTGGTGTGTAATAACTTGGCAGATGATCTACAGCTCGTGCCCTAGAGGCAAAAATTAATACAACAAACGAACAAGTTATGCCCATGTCCAAGCGTTGATACTAGATTAGTGTGTAATGATTTGGTAGATAATTTATAAGTCTTGCCCAAGAGGCAAGATTTTTAGACCCAAAAGGAACAAGTTATGCCCCATGGACAAAAGTTGACACTAGCATAGTCTATAATGATTTGACAGATGATCTATAACTCTTGGCCTAGAGGCAATACTTACACATCAAACGTGGTTCAACTTGTAATTTTTCAAAGAACATTCTTCCTCTACCATACTAAATATGTTTATAGGAATATTACAATCTTACAACCATATGAGAATCAATCTTCTAGACCAAAAACTAAAATACTATAAGCCAAGAAGAAAAGCAATAAATATTAAAAATTACAAAATGAAAAACATGGAGGAGTATTCAATTGCGAGTAGAAAAAAACATGATATCAATCAACAAAACCAAACATCTAACCAAATAAATAAAAGTGGAGAACCAACTACTAAGGAGGAGTAGATGACCCTTAGATTACAAGGTCTAAATTGTTTCTTATTTTATGCCATTTAATCGAGGACAAATGTGATTGAAAAGTTCACAATGATCAAAATACTCATGTAGCAGTCGCACATAATTAATGATAAGACAACCCCCATAGGAACAAGTTATACCTCATGGGCATGAATTGGCCCTGCCACATTGTTTACTAATTTAGAAGATACTCAATAACTCTTGCCTCAAGGGCAAGACTTGCCACAAGGAAAGGCAAAAAATATTCTTCGATAATAAAACATAAATATACAAAGATATAAACAAATGAATCAGTAGCGATTCTACATTGTATACTTTACGTTATCACATAAAAAATAGCCGATTAAATTTGAAAAGACTGTTTAAAATTTACATAATCTCATAAAAATAGCTAAAACTCCTTCTTGTACAGTGATTTTCAATAACTACAAAACTAAACTACTGCTCCTGGTGCGTCCTCTTCCTCTTTTTAATTCCAAATAATCTGCCAACTTTTTCTATAGTGTTGTCTTTTATACTAGCTTCTAGTTTTCTCTTTTCATAATCCCACAATAAAGCTCCATACCTCATGCGAACATAACCAATGTCAATCTATTTAGGAATATCTCTACCATGAATGACATATTCAGTAAACGCACAAATAAATGCTCCACAATCACTATGATACAAAAGAAATATATTACATGAATATATGGAAAACAACAAAAAACGAAGTTAAATGAACATTTAAAAAATAAATGAAATAAGATACCATTGAATTTGTTGTGGCAGCTCATCAAACATTTTTATCGGCAAAGTGTCATTTCCAGATTTGTCAATGCCCTTCTCAAGATAGAAATTGACCTTTTTCAGAAAATATGATATCAATGTTTGGTAAGGTAACATCACTTTTTGAACAACTTTATCACTGAGCCTGGTATGGTTGAAGTCGTATACATATATGCACCAATCAGTAATGTCAAAAACTCCCAAAATCCAGTGTCCAAGTTTAGATTTTTCTCGTGGAACATAAACTGCAAATAAAAAGTTTTTGTAAGCTTGAATAAAATTGAACAACAAATTATAAACCCACAAGTTAAGTGTTCCGTCCAGATCAAGAGAAAAAGCCTTTGATATTGGAGTCATTGCATCTTTTGTAGTTTTTTCCGTCAACTCAAGTGCTCCAACAATTATTGTTGTTTCATCAGGTGTCAAATCCCCTCCTTTTCTATCCTGTCATAGCAATAAGAAGCAAACAAGTTGAGGCATACAGTTAAAGAAACATAATGAATTGAAAACGAGGTTTAACTAGCTATAACACCTAATCTTTGTGAGATGAACTTGGTCGTGTAAGTGGATTGTGTTCATGCATACATACAAAATATTGCATGTCCAGAGATATATTTATACTTGCTTAGATTAGCATTAAAAATTGGGAAGTACTGAATAGATTACCTCATTGCCATGGAAATCCACAAACATTTTTAGTTCAGCTCTCCGTAAAAGGGCAGCGTGCCCCTTACCTAACATCCAATCCAAGACCTAAAAGAAAAACCAAGGATGAATTTAATATCCCTTTTCTTTATCAAGCCAACTATAAGATCCTTAACAACAGAAAGTAGCACTAAGAAATTCTCTCAAATTACTGCATGAGGTTTTGACTTTTTTTTCCAATTCTAAAGATGAATATCCGTGTATCTTAATAAAGAAATTGATGGATATTTTACATATCAAGTTATTAGAATGAGAAGTTTCTCATTTATAGTAATAACAAAAAATAAATAGAGATAGAAAAATGGAGTAACTATGATATTATTACTAATTTTTTCCTTTCGTTCGGATTTACTTGTCACTATTTTCCTAATTTGATTTTCATTTTTACTCATCTTTTTTGACAAATCAAGAAAAAACAAAATAAAAAATTTCATGTTTTACCCTTAGCATTAATTACTTATTCTCGAAATCAATTCCAATACCTATTACTAAACATCAATTGATAGTGGTAAGATTGTAAAGTCACTATACCAATCATTGTTTTCTTAATAGTTGTGCCACATCAAAATGTGACAAGTAAATCCAAACGGAGGGAGAACATAACCAAGGAACTCCTTCATTCAACTTTATGTTGCATTCTTTCCATTTCTTTCCAAGCTACAGAAAAGGAACAAAGCATACAAATTAACCACCATAGTGTATATGAGTACAGATCATGGGTTCATGTAGTTTTATTTCTTAAACCCTATCATCTAACTAGGATTGAAATTACAAGGTGGCAACCAAACACATAGCTGGTGAGATATCTCTCTCTCTCTCAGGTAGGAAAACATGAAAACTTAACAACTCTACATGAGTAAATTATAGAATGTGATTGTTGTGTTTTATACCTTACTAATTGGATAAGCAATGGGGAAGAATAACCAGAGAAAAAGCTGAACAGGGGTGCTACAGTGGATCTAACTGTCAATCCATAGAGAGTATAGATTGATCGAGGAATTATCTGCAAATGTAAAACCGACGAACCTAGTTAGAGGACAAGGCCGAGCAAATTCCATAGCTAACAAACTGAAAGGTTAAATTGATAAATATAGTAGACCACCTATCCGAACATGAGAATCAGTTTAACAGATACCAGTATTACTGCCCACGACGGTACAAGCTTGTCCAAGAATATAGGAAGAGACAACAATGAAAAAGGAGAAAAGTAATATATAGGAGAAAAGTAATAAATAAGCCGACAGGGGTAATAAAAGGATAACTATTGCCAAATAAGTATTGGTACACAAACCTCCATTGCTAAGGACTTGCCGATCAAGAGTGTGCAAAGCAATAGATGTTGGTTTTTTACCACCGGAAGTATTTTAGCTGTAAAAGAAAGGAAGAATACTTTAAAAGGCCGATCAAAGCAGACATAGGTACAACTCAAACTGTGCACAACACTGCTTCTCTTCTAACTTATCCCATTATAAGCCCTATTCTAATATGGGTGGTTATTGATACAATTGTATACCCATGATACGTAAAGTGGCTTAACTTTTGTAATTATGCATTCCATGTATAAGAAGAATTATGTACCTTTTTCTCTTACTCTTTCAACTATTCAAATACCTTTGCTTGGGTACATAATCAATGCATCATTCCTTTACTGTAAGTTTAATTCCACTATTTACTTTGGAATAAACCACATCAAAGCATTTCTAGACAGTTTATTCAGTTTCAAAGGAAAAATTCACTCTCTTTTACTTACTCGTGATTTATAGACACCTTGCCTAAGTCAACATTCAACCTTTTCCAGAATTCCTTTGATATTTTGGGGTAACCAATTCTATACATATATTTACCCAGCTGATATAAGTCAAATGGACACCTTAATTTTTGAATATATGATTGGAGGTCATCATTTAAAGGCTCAATACTTGGTCACCCCGAGGGAACAGGAATATGCAAGGAAGACTCGTTTTGAGCACAATCAAGGCCGTGTGTGGAAGATTTCTTGGAGCATCGAAGACTTGAGGACTCACGGTTTTGGACAACTCTTAATGGGTCATGATTTGGTTATCTTCATTAAGGGTATTTTGGTCAATTCATTGGGTCTAAATGCACTCCATGGCCACCCCACCCTTTAAGGGCATTGTTGTCATTTTGCCTTGTCTTGTAATAGAATATAAATAGAACATTTTAGGTCTTTTTCTCTTTATTTGTTCATTGATGTAAGACTTGAAACATGAAACACCTTTAGTTGTAGGGCTTGGAATAGCCACCACACCGAAATGAGGGCAACAAGTGTGGATATCACTTGTGTTGCAATGTTGGCTTGAGACATTGGTGTTTAGAGGAGGTAAAGTTACTCTTGTGTCAACTTAGGAGTTAGGTTAACCATTGCGTGCAGTGTTAAGGGTCCAAGATTACCATATTCTTGGATTCTTAAGATTATACCAACCAAGGTCTAACTATCTATCCATTTTGTTTATGTTGTAGTCGTTTTCTTGTGTTTTTGTAATTCAAATCCATGACATGTTGTTCTTGTTTCATTGTTTTTGTTCTTCATTTTGTTGTTGTTATCCGTTTTTAGGTGATAAACACATCAATACATTGTGTTCTTGTTGTTGTTTATTGAATCCGAGTGTGGTCTTCAAAAGGATCCTCGGATCTTTGATCTTGTAGACTGCTTTTGAAGTGTGTTTTGTGTTGTCCTTATAATTCTTGTATCACCAGCTGAATGATTTAAAAGAAAAAGTCTGACTAGAGCATAGAATAAGCAAGGGGAAATAGAACTCCAAGAATTGAACATATAGAAAAGTTTATAGCTTTACACCAAAGTTACAAAGTAGCAGCTAGATATTTAGCTAATCAACTACTGAAACAACATCGTTAAAGGGGTGGAGGCCAAATTTTCATCATCTTCAGTGTATACATCGCAAAGAGAATTTTTAACCTTGTATATACATATACAATATGATTTTTTGACAAAGGGGGCCCAACTGACCCCTTCTACCTGCACAATGTAGGGGTACATACACTCAATCCTTCCAGACCCCACTTGTGGCTTGTAGAATTACACTTGGTATGTTGTTGTTGGTCCGAATGACCCCCTTTCGCCCCTCTAACTATATATCTGGATCTACTAGTGAATAGAAAAGTTACAACTTTACACCAAAGTTACAAAGGTAGCAGGTAGATATTAGCCAATCCAAACTACTGACCAGTATTAGTGGAAGTTGGATATTTATGAAGGGTATTCATCATCTACAATATACACATAAAAATAGTTTTTTCCCTTGTAATATGACATATGAATTTTCGCCAATGCACAACCTCTACTTAACTCTACCCCTATCTCTACTAATGAAGTAAACGGCAAGAATAAAGGATAAGACATCAAACTTCCATGAAAAACAAGCAAACAAACAATAAAAAACCAAACCAACAAACTTTAGCACTTCTTAATAAACCCGAAAAAAACTACTGATCAACATTAGCAAAAGCTGAATTTTTACCAAGACGTTCATCGTCTACAAAATACACATATTTATTTTTTTAAGCTTGTATCCAAAGAACCAGGATAAATATAACCATTACAAACAACCAAACAAGAAATACTGTCAGCATGTTTGACTTACTAGAAGAAATGGAGGAACAAAACAAAGGACAATTCAAAAGCCCATTACAAATATAGATTAGGATAGCAAGTGATAATATCGTGTCATTCAAAGGTCGACCACAAGTTGCAAGTGAATAAAACCGCTCATTCAAATCCGCAGCACAAGAGCCAAACATTAAACATTCAGGCAACACATCTTTGAGAAATGAGATATTTGTGGGTCGAAGATTTCTTTCCTACACGTGCCATTGATGAATCCCAACTTGTTTCTTCCAAGTATGGAAATTCTCATCGATTCAATCCATACAATAGTTTTTAGATCTCGCTAATTGAATAAAAATCAACATAACTCCAGACAGATCTGATGCATTCAGATACAATTGATGATTATGACTCAATTTCTTGGGCAATTCATTATCTATCACCACCACCACTATTACTCCTACTAGCTTTCTTAATTTTTCTCCTCAATTATCTTAACTTAGACCATATCAATAGTCTATAGCTCTTATACCATGATGTAAAAGAGGATCAAGAGAAAGAGGAGAAATGAGGATAATCTCCAAGGTGAATCAAGTCGTGATCCAATGGTTGATGATCAATATCGTGAGTTTATTTGATTGAAATCGGATGAAGAGAAAGAGGAAAAAGATAATGAATATTTGAGAAATGAGGAAAAAAGATAAACAATGAGAATGAATATCTGAGAAAAATCTGGGAAAAAAAAGAGAAATAAAAAAACTCTAAATAAAGGTTAAAGACAAATAAATTCAAAAAAAAAATGAACAAATAGATAATGATTGAGAAAAATGAAAAAGAAAAAAAAATAAAGGTTGAGACAAATAAATTAAAACATGAAAATAAAGTTAAAGGAAAAAATAAAAACTAAAAATAATAAAAAACAGAATAATAAATTTAAAGGAAAAAATAAAAAAGTGAAAAAAAAGTAGAATTATAAAAGTAAAGGAAAAACAAAAAAGTGAAAATAATAAAAAATAAAATTTGAGAGATAAATGAGTATGGAAAGTTTAAAAATATATTTGAGGTGTAGAGGGGAAAAATGATACTTTTAGTATATTAAAAAGTAAGGAAGACTATTCTTCAAAGACATTCTTATTTAGGGTCAAATATCTAAAGCTACCCATATTTGGGTCTATAGCATGCAATTTCCTGTGCATCATTAGTTTGGGCCTGCATAATGAGTTGGAGAACATCCACATTACTCAACTATTCGTTGACTCCGACAACTAACTTTTATCCTTTAACCCCAACGACACCAACTCTACCTGGTTGTATCAAGGAAGAAATTTTTCCGAATTCATTTGTTAGCCTACTGTCTAGTCCTCTTGGGCATCATGCGAGGATAATATGGCATTTCATTCTTACTAAAATTTCAATACTATCCTTGCATGATGTCCAGAGGACTAGACTACTAGTGTGTTTGCAAATGAACTCGACCAATAGTATGGTCTTCCTTGATACAACCAGATATAGTCAATGGAGTTGGCTTTAGACGAAAGAAGAGAAAAGAGAGAAAAAAGTTGTACTTGAAAATTTCTAGCTTTCAAGTTGTGTCACAGAAAGCAACTAAAGGGTGAAAAATTAATGAAGAAAAGAAGGGTTTTTATAGTTAGTATGATATGCTTTTACAAAGATAATATTTGGAAATTTTATAAATAACATTCTATATACATTGATTTACATTAGATTTTCTCGTAAGTCAAAGTTGTACTTATCAATCTTAACAACCTACCAAAAATATAATATTCTTAATAAAAAAATCAACATAAAAAAAAGGCAAGTGAATTATTGTTATTATTAATTCATTTTTTCCAGTCAACCCATATTGCATAAAAAATTCCGCAAGATGATATGACTAGTAAGTATTAGATTTACAAGATTACCAAGAAAGAATTTGTTTTAAGGAACAAATTATAAGAGAGAAAATGATTAGAACAACATAAATAACAATCCATTTTAATCTTGTTTTTTGATGTAACTGAAAATCAAGTCGTTTGAAAGTCAAGTAAAAATTGACATTTATTATGACTTTAAGAAAGATCCACAATTGGCGTCCATTAAATTAATTTAAGTCATTATCTATTAAACTAACATTACGTGACAGAAAAATGAAAAAGAATTTATGATTTTTTTTATTTTAAGTATCAAAAAAATTTGTATTTTTTTTTTAAATATGTGAATTGGGTAGACTGAAAACATATTTTTTTTTCGTGTGTATGACACGACCCGAACCGAGGCCCAGATCGACACTGGCATTTCAAACCGTGAAGGCCCGAGAGCTAACTGGCAATCATACACACCATTCATATATTTATAAGGAAATGAGGAAAAGATAACAAAATGGAAACATGGTCATCTGATTATATTAAGAAAACAACACGGCATAAGTTCAACAAGACTCAAATCCATCTAACACCTGTCTGCGAAATCTCTACTAATTAAAGAAAAACAATATCTGTTTGAAGATCGGGACAAGGCCCCCGGTCGGACCATAAACCAAAACCAAATGAGATTAACACAAGTGAACAAGACGCCTTCCAAAGTAAGGGAGGCTCACCAACTTTGAATGTCAGAAAACAATCTACTATTTAGCAAGACTGCTAGACTGGGCCTCAAAACCTGAAATATAGAGGGTCAATACAGATGTAGTGGTACGTAGAGTAATCCAAAATAACATACTTTTATATAACATAAGTGAGAGCAATTTATGAAATATTTTGTATACAATATATGAAAATGCATGGGCATACTTAAAAGAATTTAAAACATTTCTTGAAACCATGACTTACTCTTTATCTTACTTTTGAGCTAGGTGGTACACCTTATAACTCTACAAGCCCACGAGCTATAAGGAATCCACCCTTAACTAGGTGGTCAAGCCCCTAGCCCAAGTTTGTCCCAAGGGTTAGAGTCTCTATCTCTAATATACTAAGGGGCACAAAGCCAGCGTATGGTCCCTCTTGGGGACATAATAAACCCGCATCAACAAAACACGATTTCCCACAATGAGCCTTTCCACTCAAATGCCTTCTTCGGATAACCACCTAACTCTCTTTAAGTCCATTTTTAACTCTTTAAGATATCCATTCTTTGAAATCAAAATTAGAAAATCTTACTCTATTATGACATTCATTTGTGTGGTATCGTCATACCAAAACTTGCAAGTCATATCTGTAAGCCATAAAATATCGTGTTATAGTGCTTTAATTCAAAATAATGTTTAGACCACCAAGTCATTCAAACAGTACAGGAAGATTTGTATATCGAATTACTTGAAACTTATTCAAAGACTCTCTCTTTCAACTCTTAAAACATGTGGTGGTGCATTACTTGTAGAAAAGCATGCAACTCTTTAAATCATCACTTTTCATCTATATTAACAAGAGACACCCTTTCTTAAGTTCATAACCAAAACCAAGTCTTAAACGATAGTAAATATATTTGTATTCATGCTTCTCAATATGCAATTGAATAATTCATGACATATGAAAACAAGAGGCTTTATAACAAAAGAGGGATTATAAATGTTTATGCTCTCAATTCAACATTCAAACTCAAAAAGCATACATACTTATATACGAGTACAAATCAAATTTAGGGGAAGGCCTCAAGACCAAAACATTATCTCATTGAAAGAGTCCACAAAGCATACTTTTTAATGTAATTCAAAACCCTTCATAAATACATGATTTCTCAACGTTCAAAACATTATAAAAATGATTTCATCATACCCATGTAGTTTAGAAAAACCCACATACCTTAATGATGAAGAATTTGCGAAAAGATTAAACCTTTAAGCTTGATTGCCCAAACCCTAAGTTGTTTTTCTCCTCTTGTGTTTTAGATGATTAACTAATGATTTTCTAGGGTTAAAACATGTTTTAGGAACTTAAATTCGTGTTAATATGTTTAGGGATTGTTATTGGGTGACAAAAGACCATGTTGCCCTTGAAATACTCAAAAATAGAGTTTTTGCACCACTTAGCCATAGGGTTTGCGACTCCATATCCATGGGAAACATTGAAGTTTGTGGCACCAAGTCCATGGAAAACATTAGTCTTTGCATCATCAACCTTATTGCCAACCTTTTCCAGTGAGCGTTGGTGATGGTAAGGCGATGTCAAGCCATCGCCTAATCTATAGTTTGCGGCGCCTACTTAGTTTTGAGGTCCTTAAACACCCCCAACACCCCCCAAAATGTCAATGCATGATCTACCATCACTAATGTGGTCCTAAAGATCATTTTAGAAGCATCAAATGAGTGTTATGACTATAGAGTGTCACAATCATACAACCTGTACGGTGCCTTATTCAAACACTCATAACCTCTTACTCCGGACTCAGATTAATGAACGGTCGGAGGCGTTGGAAAGAAGACTCGAATGTACTTAACTTGATATATAGTAGTCCACATGAATATTTATATACTATGAGAAACAATCACTGGAAGTTGACCCATGCAAAATCGTCAACTAAAATTAAACCGATAGGAAAAGTTTTCAACTCGACTTTGTGTTAGGGGATTTTTGTGACCTAAATTCATATTCAAAGGTATTAAAAAACTATAGGATTGATAATCACACATATATTAACAAGGATTCATTGGGTTCTGGTCTATATGTGTAGGAATGACGGTTTAAATTCTAGCCCAAAAGTGCGGGTGTTACATTATCTCCTCCTTGGGATCATTCATCCTCGAATGATGGGTAGTGACTTGTTCAGGATCTAAAAGTATGAAATAATGAAACTAACCTCGCATTGAACATTTCTCCTTAACAATATATGCAAAGACATCAAAAGAGCTTCATGATAACCCCTATTGAAACGTGTAAGCACGAAGCGTGAGATATAAGAATTGACATATAGATGACCATGCACATGATATCTTGGGATCGTAATCATCACGACATATGATGTGAGTTTATTTGGTGACTATAGGTCTTGATTTACATTGGTACAACTATGAAATGTGATTTTGCAGGAGATAGGAATAGAAACATTCTCTACTTTACAAGATACAAAGTATAGATGTTACACCTAGAAACACTACTCATCTATGGCCCAAACAAAAAATAACATACTTCATTATTTCCAACTTACAATTATCCCATAACACTTATAACCATAAGAGTTTGACTCCCGCCACGTAATACTCCTATGTTGAAGCCTAACTCAGAGAAAAAAGGAGCTAGCTTAAGATATGGGACCTCATACCCTACATCTCTTTAAGGCTATTACTTTACCTTATCACTACCATCAAACACCCTCGACTCTTAATTTAGGGAGTACTAACCACATATCACTTTAGTTTGAGTTTTCATCAATCATAATATTCAAGGCTATCATTACTACACCCACTTCATGGATCTCCCCACTAGGACCGGCAAATTCTATCACTATTATCAAGATTTTTTTCCACATATCTCCTTTCTAACTATTTCACTTAACGAAAGTTCATCTCCTTCTTTTCCCCTTCACCTATAACCTTAGGTCAAGAAATTACATCAAAATTTTCACATTGAAGAACATCTACTCCCTTAACTAAGACATTACTAAACTTTCACAACCACCATCACACTAATATACGGAGGGTCATTGAGGAACCCGAGCATAAGCATCATGAATGGGAGTAACACTACTAGACTATAACTTATACTTATTACACTATTCAAGGAGGGACATGAGGTAAAGATATGATATAATCACGAAGTGCTTTATATATCAAGTGTCTTGTTCATAAGTAGAGAGACACTCTGGCATAAACACAACATAGCATGAGTCCTTAGGACAAACCATAGAGAGAAACATAAGTGCTTACATCATGAGTCGTATAACATAAGTTTAGGATTCATGAAGTCAACAATTGAGACAAGGACATCTACTCGAAGCTATCGCTTCTCATTTTCAGATCTGAAATAGTCATGAGTTCGCACAACTTTATCATTTTGGGTAATCCCGACATAAAATGAATCAGTAACATTTAGAAAGCATATTTTATTAGAACCAAGCATTTTGTGAGACATGAATTTTTATCGATCATGAGGAACATAACATAGAGCTTGAATATCTAGAATATAAATTACCGAGGGACATTATTTCTTCTAGTTTGGAGGTCGGAACATGACATGAGTTACATAGAGATCTCAAACCTTAGATATAGGCAAGACTTGAATACATAAGACTTTGGTAGCATGACCTCTTAAATTGGAGTAGGAGGGTCTTGCTTGCATAGGAATTGATTTTATCATGATTCTTTCTTGAAACTTGACACCACAAGAAAATATGGGAACTATTTAATTCATCATCTCCCCCTTAGATCAAAGTCACAATCCTAAACTTAAGGACATATCTTCTCATTAAATATTACAAGAACAACACTCAACACAATGGGGTATCACCATACACATAAATGTTAAACTTTCTCTTTTTAACTATACTCTAAAGGCATTGCTTTCCAAGAACGCTACTCTTAATTTTCATCATCCTCTATAGCAATCGACCTACAACTCCCAGTCTCATGAGCATACCCATCCTCATGCCTTATCACATAAAAATCCACTCCCCACTACTTAGCATTCTAACATTAGACCGTTAATCACATAACTTACATCAGAATAAAATCTTTAAGACTATACCAAAGGAACATACTGCCTACTTATAGTTCCTCCATTCATCTTTAAAGAACATCACACAATAACTCCTTAGTCTTCTCCGTACTATGAAATTCGAGAATGAAATCTAGGTAAACGTCACACTCGTACACATCTTACTTTATCTAACAACATACTACCTCCGGGTTCAACTTATTCTTATATACTCACGCTCTTATACACTTAATGACTCAACCACAATTCATCATTTTAACACTAGTCCTCATGTACATAAATATCATAATTATCCACTATTTTTTTCACAAGTTGCCAACCTAAGCTATTTCACACCCCATATTAAGCCTACTAATTCATTCCCATAAAACATACATCACTAATCTTAAAATACTATCCTTTTTACCACTACCCACATCTCAAGTTTAAGCCTATAGTCTACAATCAGGGTCGGATCTACATGGAGCCCAGAGGGTTCATCCGAACCCCCTCGGCCAAAAAAATACACTGTGCATGTAGGATCAAATTATTGTTTTAGGTATGAATAACTAGCACTGCACCTCCTAAACAAAGTATAGTCTGCAACTCAATGGTAAAAGGGCTCAAAATCTATAACTTTTATTGTTTATTTACTATTTGAGAATATTGTGAGAGTGAATATCACTTACATTTCTTTTAAAATACATACTCAGATTTTACATCTTCTCCTGTAATTGTTAGTAATGTTTTTTATCTTATTCTTTTAAATTTTTTATTTATAATTTTCAAAATTATCAGATTTTATTATTTTATTATTTAAAAGTATTTTACTTTTATTCATGCAATGATACTTTAATTGTAATACTAATCGCTTATTGATTATTTTTTTAGAGAAGTAAATTGCATGGTCATATATTTTAAGAAGTTGTGATTCTTTTATTGTTTGAATATTAAGATGCTAAAGTTAATTTGTTTCTCATACTAGCTTTTGTATCGTTGCATTTAGAAGTTTTATTTTCCATGACCTTTTAATCAATTAATGTGTTTTTAGTAATATTTTGTTTTATTATATTGTATTACTATATTATTAGACTGTATAAAGAAAAAGCTGGTTTCTATGAAGATTTCTGTTGGCAATCTTTTGATGTTGCTATTGTCAATGCTATTTGAAAGATATAAAACTAGAATTTATTAAGAAAATTTGTCTCTATTAATAAGAAGTTTTCTTTATCATCTTAAGATTGGATTTATGTGCATCAGTGTTTCTTTCAACCACACTCTTCTCTCTCTCATCCTTAACGTCCACTGACCTCAAACGGTCGATGCCAGCGACGTCGTAGCTACGCCTGTAACAGGTAAGGGACCTCTCTCTCTCTTCTCTTTTTCCCCGGATCTCCCCATTCCCGTCGCTACACAAAAGGGAGAATCTTCTTATTTTTCGGGTGGATGTCGTTCACTGACCACCACCGGCCGGCCGACACCAGAGACGGAGTAGGTGAGCTGAAAATAGGTAAGGGTACTCTCCCCAGATCTCCCTATCCCCCTTCTCTCCCCCTCTTTCTCGTTCTCTCCTCGTCACTGCTATCGCCGCGGGGCTAGGGCTCCCTCCGTTCGACTCCTCAGCTGCGACAAAGTTTAAGGGGGTAGAACCAGTCAAAGCAAGTGGGTACGAAGACGACGGCGACCAGATTCCGGTGAGAACCAGAATCGCCGGTGGAATTTCGGCGACGCTCCGGAAGCAAATTCCGACAATGATATTGTCTTAACCAGCAGCACACAGGCATACCGGTGACATCTTTACTTTAATATTTAGCTACTTCTTTTCAGTTTTTGTTTCGTTGAACTTTTTATTTATTTTGTCGTTTAGTTTGTCACTTGTTTTCGTCTTGTTTGTCCTTGTTTTTGTCTTGTTTCTAGTTTCTTGCTTGTCTCCTGTCTATTTCTTGTAGCTTGTTTACTGTCTCTGCCTTTTCTTAGTTCCGGCTTCCTGTGAGTACACTGTGGACGGGCTGCGGTGCTTATTGGAAATTGTTGTGGTGTGTGTCCTAGCTGCTAGGCTGGGTAGTTTCTGTGTGCGTGCCTTTTTTCTATTTTCGTAAGGTTGTTTTGTCCATTGGGTTGTCGGCTTGGGGCTTTGTTTTTGTTTTTTTGGGTGTTGAGTCCATTGGGGTTTTCTCCCTATTTGAGTTTAGTTTAGTTTCTTGATTATTTCTTCTAATTTATGTGAGACTTGTATTTCCTACTGCTGCTTTGTTACTACCATTGTTTATATTTTCTTATATTTTCTTGTAGTGGTGGCTGTGGGAGTTGATGGTTGGATAGGGTCATGTTCGAAGGGGTTGGGGTGGGGGGATGTTGTGGGGGCGGGGGAAGAGGAAATGACAGGGGTGGGAGGGAGGCCAAGGTTTGGCCTCAGGGGTGGTAGAGGAAGACGTATGGATAGTGATGGTAGGCTGAGGGTTGGGTCTTGGAATATAGGGACTCTTCAGGGTAAGTCCATAGAGCTTGTGAAGATTCTTAGAAAGAGGAAGATTAATATTGTGTGTGTTCAAGAGACCAAGTAGGTAGGGTCTAAGGCTAGGGATGTGGATGGCTTCAAGCTTTGGTACTCTGGGAGCGAGAGGCATAGGAATGGAGTTGGCATCTTAGTAGATGAAAAGCTTAGAGGTCAGGTAGTAGAGGTAAAGAGGATCAACGATAGGTTGATGACTATTAAGTTGGTTATTGGGGGGTTTACCCTGAACGTGTATAGTGCTTATGCACCGCAAGTGGGCTTGGAGGGGGAGGAGAAGATGCAGTTTTGGGAGGCTTTGGATGAGGTGGTGAGAGGCGTACCTAGCTCAGAGAAAATTGTTGTAGTAGGAGATTTCAATGGGCACATCGGGGCGTTACCGGGAGGCTTTGGTGATGTGCATGATGGTTTTGGTTTTGGGGAAAGAAATGAAGAGGTGACTACTCTATTGGATTTTGCGAGGTTTTTTGGGCTGATGGTGGTAAACTCGGGCTTCCCGAAGAAGGACGATCACCTGATCACCTTCCGAAGCGCGATAGCCAAGACCCAGATTGACTTTTTGTTGCTTAGGAAAGGGGATAGGGTGTTGTGTAAGGACTGTAAGGTCATCCTGAGTGAGAATCTTTCGACCCAGTATAGGCTCTTGGTTATGGATTTGGGTATAAAGAAGGATAGGAAGAGAAGGGGTGAGGAGGGTAGACCTAGAATTAAGTGGGGCGGCTTGATGCCAGTGAATACATGAGAGATAGGGGAGAAGTTGGCGGGTATGGGGGTGTGGGAGTGTAGGGGGACGTGGATAATATGTGGGATAGGGTGGCTAGGTACATCAGGGAGAATTCAAGTGAGGTGTTGGGTGTTTCTAGGGGCCGAGCCAGGCATCATCAGGGGGATTGGTGGTGGAATGAAGAGGTTAAGAAGAAAGTGGAGACCAAGAAAGGGGCGTATGCTAAGTTGGATGAGAGTAAGAACGGAGAAGAGAAGCAGGTAAACAGGAAAGAGTACAAGTTAGCTAGGAAGGAGGCTAAGTTAGCAGTTACGGCGGCTAAGACAACAACTTTTGAGAGGTTGTATGCAGGGTTACAGGAGAAAGGAGGGGAAAAAAAGTTGTTTAGTCTCGCTAAGTCTAGGGAGAGGAAGGGTCGTCACCTCGACCAGGTGAAGTGAATTAAGGGGGAGGACGGTACAGTGTTGGTGGAGGACGGCCACATTAAGAATAGATGGCATTTGTATTTTCATAGGCTCTTGAATGACGAAGGAGATAGAGCTATTGTGTTAGGGGAGCTGGAGCACTCTGAGGAATGTCAGGATTTTAGTTATTGTAGACATTTTAAGGTAGAAGAGGTTAGAGAGGATATTCGCAGGATGCGAAGGGGTAGGGCGACGGGGCCGGATAAGGTACCAGTGGATTTTTGGAAGTTTTCTGGAGAGGATGGTTTAAGGTGGTTGACTGGATTGTTTAACGAATTTTTTAAGACGACGAAAATGCCCAAGGCTTGGAGGTGGAGTACTATGATCCCTCTTTATAAGAACAAGGGTGACATTCAGAGTTGCAATAACTATAGGGGGATTAAGTTATTGAGTCACTCTATGAAGATTTGGGAGAGAGTGGTCGAGGTGAGGCTGAGACGGATAGTGTCTTTTTCGGAGAACCAATTTGGATTTATGCCTGGACGATCGACGACGGAGGAAATTCACCTGGTACGGAGGCTGGCGGAATAGTATAGGGAAAGGAAGAAGGACCTACACATGGTGTTTATCAACTTGGAGAAGGCATACGATAAAGTCCCCAGGGAGGTGCTTTGGAGATGCTTGGAGGTGAGTGGAGTCCTGGTGGCATATATCAGAGCAATTAAGGACATGTATGATGGAGCTAAAACTCAGGTGAGGACGGCGGGAGGAGACTCATAGCATTTCACTGTCTTGACAGAATTGCATCAGGGATCTACTCTTAGTCCCTTTTTATTTGCTTTGGTGATGGATGTGTTGACGCGGTGTATTCATGGGGAGGTACCTTGGTGTATGTTTTTTGCAGATGATGTAGTTTTGATTGATGAGACGCGAGGGGGTGTGAATGATAAATTAGAGGTGTGGAGACAAACTCTTGAGTATAAAGGGTTCAGGTTGAGTAGGAGCAAGACAGAGTATTTGGAATGCAAGTTTAATGACGTGAGGATGGAGAACGAGGTGGTAGTGAAGTTGGAATCACAGGTGGTATGTAAGAGGGATAGTTTCAAGTATCTCGGTTCTGTGATTTAGGGTAACGGTGAAATTGACGAGGATGTCTCGCACTGTATTGGGGCAGGATGGATGAAGTGAAAGCTCGCGTCGGGGGTGTTGGGTGATAAGAAGGTGCCGCCCAAGATTAAAGGAAAATTCTACAGGGTGGTAGTCCGTCCGGCCATGTTGTATGGAGCGGAGTGTTGGCCAGTTAAGAACTCCCATATTCAAAAAATGAAGGTGGCGAAAATGCGGATGTTGCGTTGGATGTGTGGGCTGAATAGGGGGGGATAGATTTCAGAATGAGACTATCAGGGAGAAGGTTGGTGTGACTCCAGCGGAGTATAAGATGCGGGAAGTCCGATTGAGATGGTTTGGACACGTGATGAGGAGGGGCATGGATGCCCCGGTTCGTAGGTGTGAGAGGCTAGCTTTGGATGATTTTAGGCGGGGTAGGGGTAGGAAAAGAAGTACTAGGGAGAGGTGATTAGGCGGGACATGGAGCAGTTACAGTTCACTGAGGACATGACCCTAGATAGGAAGATCTGGAGGACGCGAATTAGGGCAGAAGGCTAGGTTAAGTTTGGGTCGCTAGTGTAGGGAATTACTTGGTAGGGGTATTATTCTTGTTATGATACCTTGTTTCATGTTTTATTACGAATCTGTTTACTTTTCTCTGTTTTCTATTACTTGTGGGTGTCGTATTTGTGTTATGCCATCTTGTTCCATGCTTTACTACGTATTTGTGTAGTATTTCGTGTCTCGAGCTGGGGGTCTATCAGAAACATCCTTTCTACTTCTTTAGAGGTAGAGGTATGGACTGCGTACGTCTTACCCTCCCCAGACCTCACTGTATGGGAATACACTGGGTTTGTTGTTGTTGTTGTTGTTGTATTACTATATTATTAATTAATAAATTTAAAATACATGAAGCTTAAGCCCCATGCCTCGAGGATTTCGGCTCACCCCCTGCTAAGTAAAATGCAATGTCTCCTACACCACCGCCTTTTAAAACACTGATTTAAAGTATGCAATTATTTAATTTCTATTACAATGATTTGATGTGAATAAATAATGGTGGTATATATATATATATATTATATACCCATTTTCAGTTTTACCTTCCTATAAAAATGATTGCCAGCTTAGGTACCATATAACCTAGACAAGGCATGTAATAAACTTTTCATTTAGTAAAAGTAGTTTTTTTAAAACAGAAAAAAATACTTTGATGTGAATAATATAATATTTCTAGACAGATTAAAGATATAAGGAATTTATTTTTGATTTAACTAAAAGCAATTGATATTACTTGTAATTACATGTACAAAATTCTGGTTTTTTTTTCCACTTTTTGATAATGTTGCACGAACTAAAAGTTTCATATTTATATCTGATGATTGTACTATTATGAAGGAGTTAAAATTAAATGTTAATCTCTAAATTAGTTACTCTCTTTAACTAATTTTATCCAACAAACTGTTGGGTTCATAGTAAATGAGAGGTGTGAATGGAAAATGGAGAAAACCAAGTGGAATAGAAAAATTGAGATCACACCATTATGAAAAGTGTACTCAAAAATAGGAAAGCTTACTAAATTCTCCCATATTGGTGGGCGAAAGAAGCTTTAAAGTGTTTATATTGTGAAACACACTCCCACATGGATAAGTGAGGCAAGGAATAAGATATGACTTGCGCCGTCGTCATTGTCGCTCGCTCGGCTTCGACTTCGCCATTGGAAAATGAGATCTATCTTTTTGGACAAATTTTATTTGATGATCCGAATCTACCAAAACACAACATTTTTGTTGTTTCAGAAGGATCCAATCTTTCAGCGAAAGGACACACTGATTCATGGAGAGAGATGACTGTTCAGGAAAAGATGCAATCATTGGATGAACAGACATGAATTTACAGAACATGTGTAAACTTTGACATGAGCCATTGCCTTTTTTCAGAAGAGGATAAGAGGCATGTTATGGTTATAAAAACGGATTTAAATTAAATGAATGTGATAAATATGTTTATATTAAAGACACTCCAAATCACCAAGTCATTGTATGCTTATATGTGGATGATATGTTGATCATCAGTAGAGACATTTCTGACATAAATGCAACAAAACGAATGCTCGAGAGCAAGTTTGATACGAAAGACCTTGGAGTTGTAGATGTAATCTTAGGTATAAGAATCCATCAAACTCCAAAAGGGTTGGCATTGTCACAGTCTCATTATATCGAAAAGGTACTTGACAAGTTCAAGTATATGGAATTTGGTATTGCCAAGACTCCATTGGATGCGAGCTTTGCACTTTGAAAGAATGAAGGTGAAAGTGACTCGCAATTGGAGTACTCAAGAGTATTGGGATGTTTAATGTATATAATGAACTATACACGACCAGAAATAGCATGTACTATCAGTAAATTTAGTAGGTACACAAGTAATCCCAACAAAACTCACTGGATGGGAATGAAGATAGTTTGGGGTATCTTAAATACACTCAAGATTATGCTTTGCATTATAATAAATATCCTGCAGTACTTGAAGGATATAGTGATGCAGATTGGATCACCGGATCGAACGAAGTAAAATCCACAAGTGGATATGTATTTACTATCGGTGGAGGAGCAGTCTCTTGGAAATCATCCAAACAGACTTTTATTGCTCGCTCTACAATGGAATCTGAATTTATCAAATTGGATAAAGCCGGTGAAGAAGATGAATGGCTCCGGAATTTCTTAGAAGATATTCCTTATTGGCTCAAGCCAGTGGCACCAGTATGTATACACTGTGATAGCCAAGCAGAAATAGGTAGGGCAGGGAGCATGATGTACAACTGTAAATCTCGTCACATACGACGGAGACATAATACCATTAGGGAACTTCTCTCTAGTGGAATTATCATTGTTGACTATGTAAAGTCAAAGGATAATGTGTCGAATCCACCTATAAAAGGCCTATCTATAGAAGGAGTGGAAAGGAATCCAAGGGAATGGATTTAAGGCCTAGGACAAGTCAGCATGGCGATAACTCTACTAGCAGACTGGAGATCCCAAAAGCTAGGTTCAAGGAGATTAAACAAAGTTGTGTCTAACAGGTTCAACATTGTCAATTACCCAACCCATTCTCATTATGTAGACAATGTATAGTAATCAAGGATAAGACTTAAAGTGAAAAGTCTTTTAATGATTATCTAAATTTGGCAGATTTGACCAAATAGTTTAATCTATAGGATTGAATGTTTAGAAATCACCTATATGAGGGCGAAATGGAGGCCACTTCAAGGAGAATGTTAGTAAAGGCCTATTCTCTAAACTCTCACAAAACCGAAATGTGTTCATGGCTGAAAAGAATAAAATCGTGAGAACCATAAACGATAAAAGGCTGGTTGTGTGATATATGTTGTCTAGGTGTACATTAAAGATCTATGGTTCAAAGATATCAAATCTACCAATTGATAGAGTGCATACGATACATGTTCACTATGGAAAGTTCAAAGGGAAACCCACTTATCCAGATGCAACCAGTCTTTGCTTGATGATCACATACTTGTCCGTAAAACTTTTACAAAAAATAGCCATTCCCCATTTATGTGAGGGATTGTTGGGTTCATAGTAAATGAAAGGTGTGAATGAAAAATGGAGAAAACCAAGTGGAAAAGAAAAATTGAGATCATACCAATATGAAAAGTGTACACAAAAATAGGAAAACTTACTAAATTCTCCCACATTGGTGGGAGAAAGAAGTTTTAAAGTATTTATAATGTGAAACACACTACCACATGGATAAGTTAGGCAAGGAATAAGATATGCCTCGCATCGTCGTCGTCGCTCACTCGGTTCGACTTCGGATTTGGATTTGGATTTGGATTTATCAAATGATCGATCAATGAGATCTATTTTTTTGAACAAAATTTATTTGATGATCTGAATCTACCAAAACGAAACAGTATTCTCCATTTATGCATGAAGCAGAAGATGCAATGCTTAAGAAATTTTGAACAGATGCTTCTGTAATTCTGAACAGAACTAATGCTTCAAAATTGCTACACTATTTCGAACTGATGTGTTGTTTTAGAAGGATGTAATACTTCAGCAAAAGGACATGCTGATTCATGGAGAGAGATGACTAATCAGGAAAAGATGCAATCTTTGGATGAACAGACATGAATTTACAGAACATGTGTAACCTTTGACATGAACCATTGCCTCTTTTCAGAAGAGGCATATTATGGCTATCAAAACCTACTTTCTTCCACAGGTTTTGATACGAGAAATTTCAGAATAAAATATACTCTTTTTCTCTTCAAAAATTTTGTGTGATCATTCAAACTGCTGAGTGCGTTCGACGAGTCCAAATATTTGAGGTACCACTATATTTGGATTGAAGGCCATTTTATCATGGGAGGAAAATTCCACAACCTCGGGTACAATAAGGGGAATTATTTCCTTAAGGAAAGTCCGTGAATTCTGACAACTTGGACTTATTCATTTCTGTTTCATCTATTTTCTGAAAAAATAAAATACATCTCTTGGAAAGGCCATTTTGATCTTGTGTTGAGGGTATTTGATATACTTCATTGTGTTCTTTGTTTATACTTGAACTCTAGTTGAAGTTGTTGTTCTGCATATACAGATTCTGCGTACCCGTAGAAGGAAATAACACAAACAGCCATTAGATATTTATTTATCTTACCGTGTAATATTTCAGATAAACAAATTTGCATATGCATTATGCTAGTACATCAGTTACCTATAATTTATTGAGATAACATGGAACCTCATTCCTAAGCAAGAATCTTGTCCTCCATAATCGTGTGAAGCATAATGCAATAGACTTTCACTTTTCCCGCCACCATATGTTGAAAAAAAAGATTCGTGTTATACATATTCAAGGCAATGACCAAATAGTTGACACTTTCAACAAAGCACTAGCCAGGCCTGCATATACGAGCAATCTATTCAAGTTAGGGTTAGTGACCCATCACTTAACTTGAGGGGGGACTATTCTTCCACAGGGAATAACAAAGACGTGATGAAAGGGGAGATGAGTGTTCCTAGATGGGCTGATTTAGCTGAAGGAGAGGATTAGGTTTCACCTCTTCCTTTGAATAGTAAATTCAGTTCAGAAGCTTCCATATTTGTGTCTAAAAGTGCATTGTAATTAAAAATGAGTCAGGGGACTTAGCATCAGGACTTAGTCCAATTAACACTTATTTTAGTGATTTGAGCGAGAATTTTTGATGAGGAAGAGGAAGAAAATATGTTGGATATGTTCTTTGATAAAGTGGCTAGAGATGGAATCTCACCTCAACAACAAAAAAGTGGAAGAAATAAAAAGACACATGAGAGGCAACATAGCTGGGGTGGTAAAGTGCGGGGAGTATGTTCCAAGACACCTACCAATGCGACTGACAAAGCAAAATCATACAACAGTGTGAATAGCTTCAACAAAATTCAATAAATCCAAGAATAACTGATGAACTATCAAATGTTGTTGGACAGATTGGAAGATGAAGACAAGAGAAAATACTTCAGGTTACTTTAGACGGGCAATCTTTCTTTTTTAAATTTATGCATTTGTAGAAGGAAGTTTGAGTTTGATAACTCAAATTTCATCCTGGATTTTATATTTTTGTACTGTTTAAGCATCATCATTTGTAATATCATCATAGGGTATGTTACATACTCTGTGATGATCATAAGATACCTAGTTCACTCTAGTTCTTATTTTCTTCATGATTGTTGATTAATAGAGGTTCATTACCTCATTATGATTTGTAAAGGAAGGCCTAATTCCCCTTACATATCCATGTTGAAGATTTTTATTATTAATAAAAGGCTTCTAGAAACACTGTGGTATAAATTAGCCCAAAAAAAGGTAAAAAAGACTACACAAAGTAGTTCGTGACATTCATTTTGGTTAGGAGATCGATAGATTTGGTCTAATCAAATCTAGTGTAAATCAATGGATATACAATATTACGTATATGATTTTCAAATATTATCTTATCAAAACACGGCACACCAACGTACAAAAGCCTTTTTATGTTTAGGTAGGTTTTAAAGTTAGATCAGGTCTAAATTTTAAAAATTACCTTACACACTTTTTACCCTTTTAGACTCGATCTAACTGAAAAAACACAATCATTTATTCAATTCTAACCCAAGCTCATTTTATGATTAAGTAGAAGAGAGATTTTTTTCCCCATTTGGATTGGATTTGGAGGGCTAAAAAAATGGGTGACTTAATTTTCTAAATCTAACAATAAAAAAAGACAGTAAAGGCTTGAATGGATGGCCTTTTGAAATTAGAAGATCACTTTCAGGATTTTTCTTTAAGTTAGTGAATATAGGCCAGTTATGAAACAGGGTAAATATACACTATTTTTTTAATGAGGGATATGTCCCCTCGAAATTATTTTTTCCTTTACTAATTAAATCCTTGTACGTAATCAAATACTTCAAAACTTGCATCACTGATTATTACTATCATTTAGATCAAGAAATTAAAGCTACTATTTCGACCATGACAACATAATAAAAATATTTCCTTAGTCCATTTAACTGAACAAAAATAACTTAAGTCTTTCATATCATTATTTTTAAGAATATAAGGAAAATATGATCAGAATTTTACTCCAACATCATTTAGGCTACCTAATGAGTTGGAGTACGTCCACACTATCCAACTCTTTGTTGCCTCTCGGAGAACAAACTTCTACCCACTATCTAGTCCCATTGGACAACCTACAAGGGTAATACTTCAACACACAAGTATAAAAACAACAGTAATGTTTTTATGTTTGTAGGTTGATGTTTAACCTGGTAGGTTGTAAAGTAGAACTAGAAAGTAAGCTTGCAATCTAACTCCACCAAGGTCTTACTTGATACGACCAGATAGAGCTGATAAAGTTGGCTTTAAAGGAAATAAGCTTGTTGTTGGAGTCAATGAAGAGTTGGGTGGTGTGGACTCCAACAAAAAGAGAAAAGAGGAGCAAGAAGTTGTGCTTGAAAATTTCTAACTCTCAAGGTGTTAGAAAAAGCAACTGAAGGGTGAAAAATTAAAGAACAAAAGAAGATTTTTTATAATTGATATGAGATGATTTTACAAGATAATATGTAAGAATCTTATAAATAACTTTATATATACAATGATTTTCATTAGATTTTGTCAAAAGTCAGAATTTGATCAAACTTATCAATCTTAACAACTTACCAAAAGCATAGTATTCTTAGTAAGAAATCAACATCACAAAAGGTAAAACAATTATTGTTATTAATTAATTTTTTGACCAGTGAATGGCAATTCAATATAAAATCATGCAAGATGATATGAATAATAACGAAATCCTCAACACCCTCGCGAGGAGGGATTCAAACCCAGTGGAAACATCATTTTTTTAGCCTTTTTTCTGTTACCTTTTTACCTTATATTTCCCAGTCAACTCATTTTTTTTCTTTCAAAAAATGAATAATTTATATTTTCTTTACGTCTTTGTTGCCGCACGACTAATTCCACTTCTACCACCCCTCCCCCGCCCCTCCCTTTTTATTGTCCAAATATTACTTTATTTTATTAGAAATTTACAAATTTAAAATTTTGAATTTGCCTCTGCTAATGAGTAGATACCAAGCTTTTCACAAGACAAAACTGTGCAACTTGGAAAAGAATTTTTTTTTTTTTTGGAATATCTATGCTATGCTTAGTGGGAATATTTTATTAATATTAAAAAATCACATACAAATGACACAGAACAAAATCTAAAGCAAAATCCAAAGAAAATCAAGCAACTCTCCTCAACATTCATGGCAATAGATTCATCCTTTAGGGCAGCAATTTGGGTGATTTCAGATAAGTGTTAAAGGAGTTGTAACTGGTCCAAATAGTGAGGAACATTTCTCACGTTCAAAAATGGGAGTGAACTTATAATATATACATCATTTGTTAGACAATGAAGTATATGTATACTACCATTTTAACGAGGAATATTTTCACTCTTCGTATAGTTGAGGGATATATTTTCCTCTTACCTAATTAACTTCTTGTGCTTAACCAAATACATCAAAACCTGCATCAATGATCTTTTATTTCTATCGTTTCGAGGAAATTATAGGTATTATTTTGACCACGATGTAATAAATATATTTTCATATCGTATTTAACAATAAATAAATAACTTAACTCTTTCATATCATTATCTTTAATTACATAAGATAATCTTATCATAATTTAATGCAAACATCATTAGTTTGGGCCTGCATAATGAGTTGGAGAACATCCATATTACCCAACTATTCATTGACTCCGACGACACACTTCTACCCTTTAACGCCAATGACACCAACTCTACCTGGTAGTATGGAGGAAGAAATATTTACGAATTCATTTGTTAGCCTATTGTCTAGTCCTCCTGGACATCACACGAGGATAATATGACATTTCATTCCTGCTAAAATTTCAATACTATCCTCGCATGTTGTCCAGAGGACTAGTGGGTTTGCAAATGAGCTCGAGCAATGGTATGGTCTTCCTTGATACAATCAGATAGAGTAGATGAGGTTGGCTTTAAAGGAAAGAAGAGAAAAGAGAGCAAAAAGTTGTACTTGAAAATTTCTAGCTTTCAAGTTGTGTCACAGAAAACAACTCAAGGGTGAAAAATTAAAGAACAAAAGAAGGGTTTTTATAGTTGGTGTGAGATGCTTTTACAAGCTAATATTTGGAAAACTTATAAATAACATTCTATATACATTGATTTACATTAGATTTTCTCAAAAATCAAAATTAGACCAAATTTATCAATCTTATCAACCTACCGAAAACATAATATTCTTAATAAAAAAATCAATATAATAAAGGTACATGAATTATTATTATTAATTCATTATTTGTCCAGTCAACCCAAATTGCATAAAAAATCCTGCAAGATGATTTGATTAATAAGTATTGAATTTAAAAGATTATCAAAAACGAATTTTTTTTAAGGAACAAATTATAAGAGAGAAAATGGTCAGAACCACATAAATGAAAATCTATTTTAATCTTGTCTCTTTTTGTAACTGAAAGTCAAGTCATTTGAAATTCAAGTAAAAATTTACATTTATTATGACTTTACGAAAGATCCTGTCACGACCCGAACAGACGCCCAGGAACAGATGAGCATCCCGAACCATGAAGGCTCGGGAGCCCTTCTCTAACTGGCAATCATATACACAATTCATATATTGTAAGGAAATGTAGAAAATAAATGGAAAAATGGTCACTTTAATATCTCAACTGAGTAATGCGGACATAAGTTTAATAAAACTCAAACCATCTAATACACGTCTGCGAAATCTCTACTATGAAAACAACAATCTGTTTGAAATCGGGACAAGGCCTCCGGCCGGATCATGATCTAAAAACAATGAGAGCAACATAAGTAAACAATACGTCTTTCGAAGTAAGGGAGACTTTCCAACTCTGAATGTCTGGCAACAATCTACTGTTTAGCAGGACCGCTAGATTGGGCCTCAGAACCTGAAATATAGGGGGTCAATACAAAATGTACTGGTATGTCAAACAACCCAAAATAACATGTTTTTATATATCATAATAAGAGAATTTTATAAAATAATAAACATAATGCATAAGTGAAAACACAAGGGCATACTGAAATGAATTTCAACAACTCTTGGAAATCATGACTCACTTTCTATTTTCTCTGAGTTAGATGGTACACCCTACAATTCTGATTATCCCATGAGTAATATGGGATCCGTCCTTGACTCGGTGGCCGAGCCCCCTACCCAAATTTTCCTCAAGGGTTGGAGTATCGGTATGGGAGGCACGCCATTCCACAAGGCAGAGTGCCATAATTCTCAATCATAATAATATATCATGGTAGGGCACAAAACCACAAAGCATGGCTCCTAAACATTGTCCCAAGTTGGGATGACATAAATCAAGGCACACAAGACCACACGGCATGGTGCCAAAATCTCGAGTCGACAAATCATGATTTCCAACATTGAGTCTTTCAACTCGTGCTTTCTTCGGGTAACTATCGAACTCTCTTAAGCCCAACTTTTAGTTCCTTAAAACCATTCTTCATACATGCAAAATATTTAACACTTGTTCTGTTAAGGGAATACTATCACCGGGTATCCTCATACCCCGACTTGCAAGTCATTCATGTCATACCCTGACTTGTAAGTCAAAATTCTTCTTCATAAACATGGTTTGGGATGTTTAAACATGATAAAATAGTAAATCTTATCCCCATGGTGTTTAGAGTAGTCCCACATACCTTAGACTACTTATTTCAAAGGATAGGATCCAAATCTTGATTTTGTTTCTTAGAAATCTTGAACTTAAACTATGGATTCTTGATCTTTGGGACGGAGGTTAGGGTTTTTTCTTGATAAATTTGTGTGAATTTGCGCATATTATGCACAAAAGACGTTTTAATTCACTGTTTACACGACTTGGGTTTGTAGGGAAAAGATAAGACTGCCCCTCAGAATTAAACGTTTCAGCAGAAATACAAATTTTGAGGCTCACCGCTGAGCCCTATTGGTGCCACCACTATAGGCACTGCTGAGCGGTGTAATCACGGTGACCTACTGTTTTAGACAATCCCAACTTTGAGGCTTACCACTGAGCACTATTGGTTCCACCGCTATACGCACCGCCGAGTGGTGTAATCATGGCAACTTACTGCCTCACACGAAAAATGCTATAACTTTTCACTCGGGTATCGGATTAAGGCGAAATTAATTTTCATTGGAAAGCTGACTCAATTATCTACAATTTGGTGGGTTCTTGATCTAAAAAATTTCATGTATATCAAAAGTTATACACGTTCAAAGTATACCCTTGTTGAATCGAATACCAAACTCTGGACGAATCAAAGATTCTTAGCTCAACTTTGCTCTCAGTAAATTCTATGAACATCTTTCACTTCGAGAGAACTTCATAAACTAGGATAAAAATCACGGCACATGAATTAAAATATAAATTATGGGATTAGAGTTTGGACACATAGGAACGACGGTTCAATTTCTAGATAAAAAATGTGGGTTGTTACATTATCTCCCCATTGGGATCATTCGTCCCCGAATGATGGGTAGGATCTTGTTGAAGCTCGAAAATTATGAAGTAAGGAATGTAACCTCGGATTGAACATTTTCTTTTCCTTAAGAGAATATGCAAAGGCATCAAAAGAGTTTCATGATAATCCCCTAGTGAATCGTATATGCACGAAACATGAGTTGATAAGGATTGACATAGAGGTGACCTTGCACATGATTCATGATCATCACAACATAAGACATGAGTTTATTTGGTGATAATAGGAATGATTATATCGGTACAATCATGAAATGAGATTTCGAGGAAGATAGGAATTAGAAGTATTCACTACCTTACAAGATACAATGAATAGACCTAAAACTTAGAGACACTACTCATACATGCCCCTAACAATAAATAACATACTTCATCATTTCCGACCTAAAATTCTCCCATAATGCATCTAACCACAAGAGTTTGAGTCCCACTTTATAGTACTTCCATGTTGAAGCCTAACCTGAAGTTAAAAGGATGCTAACTTAAACTACAGGATCCTGTACTCTATATCACATTAAGAAATTACCTCACCTCATCACTATAACCCAACAATCTCAAGTCTTAATTCAAGGAGTAATAACCACATGGCTCATTGGTTTGTGTTGTCATCAATCACAACATTCAAGCCTATCATTACTACACCCACTTAATGGCTCTCTCCACTAAGACCATCAAATTCAATCATTCTCACAAAGATTTTCGCCATATATCTCCTTTCTAACTATTTCACATAATGAAAGTTCATCTCCTTCTTTCCCCCTTCACCTATAACCTTATCTAAAGAAATCACATCAAACTTTTCTCTCTCAAGAACATCTACTCCCCTACCTAAAATATTACTATGATTCCACAACCACCATCCTACTAACATATGAAGGGTCATTGAGGGACCCGAGCATAAGCATCATGAATGGGAGAAAATTCAGGAACTACCTTAATTCACCATCTCCCCCTTAGGTCAAAGTCACGATCCTAGACTTGCGAACATATTCCCTCATCAAATAAATAATCACAACTCTCAACAAAATAAGGTATCACCATACACATAAACGCTAAACTTCCTTTTTTAACTATACTCTATAGGCATTGCTTTCCAAGAAAGCTACTCTTAATTTTTATCCTCTATAGACATCAAGTTACAACTCATAGTCTTATGATCATACCCATCCTCACTCCTTATTACATAAAAATCCAATCCATTCCACTTAACATTCTAACATTAGACCGCTAATTACATAAGCTACAACATAATAAAATTTTGTAAAACTATCCCAAAGGAACATACCGTCTACCTATATTCCCTCAATTCAGATCTAAAGAACATCACACAACAACTCTTTAGTCTTTCCCATACTAGAAAAATTCAAGAACAGGAACTAGGTGCACAAAACACTTACACACATAAAACTTTATCTAACAACATGCTACTTGGGGGTTCAACTTTTTCTCCTTTACCCACTCTCTTATCTGCTTAATGACTCAACCACAATTAATTGTTATAACACTAGTCTAATGGATATACATATATGTAAATTATCATTATCCACTCCTTATTTTGGAAGTTGCCAACCTAGGTTATTCCAAATATTGCATTAAGCCCACTAATTCCTTTCCACAAGACATGCATTAACAATCTTAAGATAATGTTTCTACCACTACACTCCACATCTTATTTTCTAATGACACCAATAATGTGAAGCATACCAAATACATACCCATCACGGGAGAAAATCTATAACATACCCGTAACAACATCTGGCGAGGTCTCTGCATCCTGGAGGTTAGATAAGGTATATAATCGATTGTGACCACCACCGGCAGCTGAAGTAGTACCCTTAAGAGGAGAAGATGTGGATGCAGCTTGGGAGTTAGATCCCCCTAAATTCCCTCCAGCTGAGGGACAGTCCCTCTGAAAATGGCCCACTTAGTGGCACGAATAACACGTCTGAATCTCAGAATAACACTTCCACAGATGATTTCACCCACAATTACTACAACGAGGATGTGACCTAAAAGGCTGAGTCACATTCTCTTTGGACTGGGTTCCATAAGCTACAGGCCTATCTCCTGACTGAAAACGCTATTCACCCGAAGGCCTGGGCTCAGTTTCACTTGCTGATGATTGAGCATTTCTCCAAAACTTCTTTTTAGAACACTTATTTCCCCAATTACCACCTTGGTGCTGACTGTTACTTTTATCTGTGGATCCAACTCTCTTAGTTTCTCTTTCTTTTCCCTTACCTCAGCCAACCTCCTCTTTTGCTCTTCTACCTACTGCATATGAATATACAACCTAGAGAAATCCATATCTTTATTCAGCATCGCTCCCTTGCATTCTAATACTAGATCATCTAAGAGACCGGATACAAACTTTTTCATGCAAGCTATCATGTTACCCCCTAATTTTGGATCATAATGGGATGGATGGGGGAAATTCAATGTATAATCTTTTACCCTTATCTTCCCTTGCTTCAGATTCATAAATTCTTCAGCCTTTTCTTTCCTCAATTCCTGGGGAAAAAAGTAATCTAGGAAGGCCTCTACAAACTCACCCCACATAGAAGGCTCAGCATCACTACCCTTTGAATCTTCCCATTCATTATATCATTGATTGGCCAAATCCTTCAACTTATAGGCTGCCAACTCAACCCCCTCAACCTCATTCGCATGCATAACTTTAAATTTTTTCTCCAGTTTATCATTGAACCCTTGGGGGTCCTACTCAATATTTGTGCCAGTAAAGGTGGGTGGGTTTAGCCTCATGAATTGACCAACCCGTGTAATCTCAGATGAACAAGACACAGAATCCACATCTTCAGACCGACGGGTTTGAGAGTCCACTAGCTAAGCAATCATATGAATGGACTATCGTAACTCAGCACTCGAAACTTCCCTCTGAGGAGGCTGGGGATTGTTAACACAGGTCTGTGGGGCCCGAGGTAGACTATCCGAAATTGGAGAAACTCCCAGAGTAGCAATAAACTCTGGGGTATGATCTCTATTACGGGTTCGCATTCCATGAGTAGGACAGACATCCTTAGCTTGGGTATTTTGTTATTTGGATCTATAGTGAGGCATGATAATTTTTCTGAATTATAGGAAATCATTGATTAGAGGACATTCATACTATATGGCATGAACCAAATCATGAAAAGAAGAGAGACATTTGTAAACGCCTTATAGCCTCCTACTTATAAGTGTGGCGCGCTACACACCCATAAACAGGACTTTACCCGACATGATTTCGCAGACACCCTGGGACCATGAACCTCGCTATGATACCAAGATTGTCACGAACCGAACTGAGTCCCAGGATGGGACGAGCACCCCAAACCATGAAGGCTTGAGAGCCCTTCTCTAAATGGCAATCATATACACAATTCATATACTATAAGGAAATGAGGAAAATACATGGAAACATGGTCACTTTAATATATCAACTGAGTAATGCGGACATAAGTTCAATAAAACTCAAACCATCTAACACACATTTGCAAAATCTTTACTACAACTGAAAATAACAATCTGTTTGAAACCGGGACAAGGCCCCCGTTCGGACCATGAACTAAAAACAATGAGATCGATATATGTTAACCAGATGCCTTCCAAAGTAAGGGAGGCTCACATACTCTGAATGTCTGACAACAATCTACTGTTTAGCAGGACCACTAGATTGGGCCTCAGAACCTAAAATATAGGGGGTCAACACAAAATGTACTGGTATGTGAAACAACCCAAAATAACATGTTTTTATATATCATAATGAGGTCATTTTATAAAACAATAAAAATAATGCATAAGTGAAAACACACGGGCATACTGAAATGAATTTCAACAACTCTTGGAAATCATCACTCACTTTCTATTTTCTAATGATCTAGATAGTACACCCTATAATTCTATCATACCAAGGGCTATGTGGTATCCGCTCTTGACTCAGTGGCCAAGCTCCCAATCCAAGTTTGCCATAAGGGTTGGAGTATTGGTATGGGAGACACGTAAGTCCACAAAGCAGGGTGCCATAATTCCCAATCATAATAATATATCATGGTAGGGCACAAGACCAAAAAGAATAGGTCCTAACCATAGTCCCAAGTTAAAATGATATGAATCAAGGAATACAAGACCATACAACATGGTCCCAAAATTTTGAGTCGGCAAACCATGATTTCCATCATTGAGTCTCTCGACTCGTGCTTTCTTTGGGTAACCATCTAACTCTCTTAAGACCAACTTTTAGTTATTTAAAACCATTCTTCATACATTCAAAACATTCAACACTAGTTCTGTTAAGGTCATACTATCACCGGGTATCGTCATACCCCGACTTGCAAGTGATTCATGTCACACTATAACATATATATAGCCCTTTTTAACTTATCCTCATGTTAATGACCATCCATTGTTTTTAAATATCAAGTGAGAGTGATTCATGAAATATATTTTCATTTGAGTTTACATCAAAGACACTCTTTTCTCTATAGTACGACCATAAGGTGGCAATATCATATTTGCATTACTCAAAACCCATGGAAATTATTAATTTGACACAATGAACGTTTATCATGTGAAAGACACCCTCTCAACATGTCATAAGTAGTATTAATCCATGAACATTAAATAGACATTCACCCTTTTGTTTTCTTTAAGAAAGTTCATGCAATTCAAACAATCCACAACACTTGAAACCAAAGACATCATAAAAGTAGAGGGAGTTTTTATCAATCATGCTCCTAATCAAACTCTTCATTACGAACAAAAATATACATATATATTTACTATTTAAATTTTATGAAAAAGGTTCAAGACAACATATAATTTCACCAAAACAATTCCATGATACATACTTTTCGAAACAATATCAAAACTCTTCTTTATAAACATGATTGGGGATGTTTAAAAATGATAAAATAGTAAATCTTATGCCCATGGTGTTTAGAGTAGTCCCATATACCTTAGACTACTTAGTTCGAAGATTAGGATCCGAATCTTTATTTTGTTTCTTGGAAATCTTGAACTTAAAGTATAGATTCTTGATCTTTGGGAGGGAGGTTAGGGTTTTGTTCTTGATAGATTTGAGTGAATTTGGGCATATTATTTCCAAAAGACATTTTAATTTACTATTTACACGACTTGGGTTTATAGGGAAAAGACAAGACTGCCCCTTGGAATTAAAAGTTTCAGCAGAAATCCCGATTTTGAGGCTCACCACTGAGCGCTATTAGTGCCACTGCTATGGGCACCGCTGAGCAGTGTAATCGCAGTCACCTTGTATTTTTAAAAATCCCAACTTTGAGATTTACTGCTGAGCGCTATTGGTTCTACCGCTATAGGCACCGCCGAGCGGTGTAATCACGGTAGCTTACTGCCTCACACGAAAAATGCTATAACTTTTCACTCGGGTATCGGATTAAGGCCAAATTGGTATCTTTGGAAAGATGACTCAATTATCTACAATATGGTGGGTCTTGATATGAAAAATTCCAAGTATATCAAAAGTTATACACGTTCAAATTATACCTTTGTATAATCAAATTCCAAACTTTGGATGAATCAAAGATTCTTAGCTCAACTTTGCTCCCAATAAATTCTATGAACATCTTTCACTTTGAGAGAACTTCATAAACTAGGATAAAGATCATGACAAATGAATTAAATTATGAATCATGGGATTAAGTTTTGCACATATAGGAATGATGGTTCACTTTCTAGCTCGAAAATGCGGGTTGTTACAGATCCACAATTGATGTCATGAAATTATTGTTATCCATTATCTCTTAAATTAATATTACTTTATAGAAAAATGAAAAAAAGATTTTATGATTTTTTTTTATTTTAGTATCAAACACAGTTGTTTTTTAATAAATATGTGGGTCGGGTGGATTGAAAATATGTGTACGATGGGACAGGTTGAAATCTTTGTGGGATTGAACCACAACCGCACCGTTTGCCATGTCTAGGTACATAACATCAACCTCTAAATGAAAATGGTGCTAGTAGCTAAGGAAAGGATTTTTCCAACATGTGAAGAGGCTTATAACTATCAAGGTATAAAAGAAGTCTGATTAATATCCCTTTTAAATTATCTAAGTGAGTTGGCATGATAGTATTACTCTATTATATAAGCCAATAGTCATAGGACTATCACAACATCCAATTATTATACCAAAGGCAGCCAAATATGTACAACACTGCTAGTGAACCAACAATGTAGTTAATTATTGCACCAAATGTTACTTAAATTGTACTTCAAACCCAAACTTTTAATTTATGGAGAAATATCTATCTACCTATTCACTTTGATGATTCACTAATTCCTGTCTTTTCTTTAAAAGAAAAGGTCTTCCACAACACCATTTTGTTTTTCCCCTTCCTTCTCTTTTATGTTATTTATTAGTTTTCTTGCTTCTTCTTTTCTACGTCTCTTCTCTTATTTTCTCCTTTTATTACTTTGTTTATTTTCTTTCTTACTATTCCCTATTTTTTGTTTTTCTCCTTTTGTTGTTTTGTTTGTTTTCCTTCTTTCAATTTCTAAATTATTGTCTCTTTGTATGTATAATTTTGTACTTTATTTTTTTATTTAGGGATTTGAGAAATTGGGGTTTCATGAACGAGTGGTGGACTACGCGTTAAAGTCTCCAAGGGAAGTTGATTGGAAGGATGGAGCTTTAGAAGTTTTCTATCAAGAGGTAAGAATGAACTTTCATATTCTTAAAAGAATTATAGATTTTTTTACTGCTTACTTCAAATTTTCTATGCATGCAACATACAACAACAATAACAACAACAAACCCAGTTTATTTCATGGTTGTTTTTCTTTACTTTTCTTAGATTGATTTTTGTATAAATTGCATGTCGAAGCCCAAGTGTAACATCCCAAATCTGGTACCCGGAATGCTACACGGTGCTTATGACCCTAAGGGACCACAATCTAACCCATGACTGATATCTGTACCTGTACACTGCATAATATACTTGTAGAATGCGGAAAACATGAATAATAGGCCATAAGGTTCAATGAAATAGAATATCTGATAAATACTAACATCTATATAGGGTAACAAATACCCAAAACAACTGAAAGTTGAATCTAAAATCTGAAATAAATCTGAAAGCCTCTAAATACTTTTTGAAATAAGGAATTGAAGCAATGTGTCTCCAACTAACTCCGTCTAGCAAAACTGAACTGAAATAATGAATGAAATAAAATAATATCGTCCTTGAATGGATGAGGACTCACTGCAACACTGCGACTGGAATGCTACTGCTGATCTGGAACTCGTGTCTCTGAACCTATGGTGTAATATGAAAGAAAGCACCATAGCGCAAATACGTCAGTACGACTGGGAGTACTGAGTATACAAGTGAGGTAGGCTAAATGCAAAAGGGTTTACATGCATGAATAATGCTAACTGACTGACTGATATGAACATAAGAGTACAAACATGAATACATAGTAACTAAAATCGTGAATACATGATATCTGGATCTATACGCTAATACATGGTTTACTGTTATCTAACATGACTGATAAAGAAATTTTGATAACATGGATGATTGTGTTTGACAGTCCTGAATCTGATGGAACTACCTGAGTTCTGTACTATAACTGAATTGACTGTAACTGACAGTCCTGGTATACTAAATCTGAAGAACTATCTGAGTTCTTTTACTGAGACTGGGACTTAAACTATGGGAGGTAGTTGCTTAACCGACATGCCCCAATAATGCATATAGCTAGGTTGGGGTCTAATCTCTGCCCCGACTAGAAGGGTGTCAATACCGCGCCACTGGTAAGGACAGTTGTGAGTGACCCTTAGCTGGTAGGTACTCGAATGAGAATGGTTGGAACCCTAAACTGACAGGTTAAGCCACCTAATCAACCCTAATCTGGAAGATTAAGATGTCTCAACCTACACTGGCTACGTAGTTCTGGAACGCAAGGATGACTACTAAGAATCACACCCTAAACTGGCAGGTGAGTTCCCATCCTTGGGTTCACTCGTTGCTAACTTCTACTCCCATCTGAAGAGGATGAAGATGATTTAACCGGCTATACATGGACTGAGTAACTGACTTCCGTTAACTGACAGAATAGTTGAGATCATAAGATTTCTGAGATTTCCTGAGTCATATGACTGACTGAGTTTATCGTGAAAACATGACATGGATCTAGGCACACAACTATATTTTTTGGGTACTAGTACCCCCAGGACTGGATGGAAGGAAACTGACACACATAACTGACTTGATCATAAAATGGAGTCCACAATTCACCATATCATAAATAGGGGATTTCACACTAAGCATAGTTCTCAACATCTTACGTATGGAAGGGAAATTCATACAACATGTGTATACTTGCATAGCTTCAATATCATTCTCAATCCACATCACAACAACGGCGCATATCAATCATGTGGAATTCATGTGAAATCATAAAGCATGGAGCATGGACTTGTCATTTATGAACTATTAAATCATGGGACACAAATTTTATCACCTTAAGAATTTTAACAAACACTTTGCATGCATTCTTTTAGCTTAGGTGTTTTTTCATTAATTTCCCCATTTTAAACCACATAAAGTTCATGGATTTCAACTAACGAACACATATATTTTATGAAAACACCTTTAGATATCATCTTGAAACTTAAACAATAATCATCAACATATACATGGTTATATCACAACAAGACAATCACAATATAATATTTAAAACATAGTTCTTGAGCTCTATGAAAAAAATGGATCCATAGACGAACACTACACATACCTTAGATGGAAGATCTTGATGATTAATGGAGAAATTTGCTTGAACTTGAATCCAGAATTGAAAATCCTAATGTGTTCTTGAGAGGATTTTGAGAGAAAGAGTATGTTTTGGTGAAATAAGGGCTTAATTCTGTATTTATGGAATATATATAGGGATGGAAAGATGACCCAAATACCCCTCTAGATGCGTCATTTAATTTTTGTGAAAATTTCCCTATTTGGGCCCCCGACGCGACGCAGAGAGATCACGTTGTGCCCTGTTTGTGACCTGGAAACTCACCGCGATGCGGTGGAATCACGAAAAGACACTGGAAATTGACAAAGGTCATTTTGGCTAACGGCGCAACGCACCACTGTCTAAAATGACGCTGTTGAAACTTTAAATCGCCATAACTTCTTCACCGGGTGTCCGTTTTAGGCAAATTTGGTATCGATGGAAAGCTTATTCAATTCTATACAATTTGGAGGTATAAATATTCCAAAATTCCACTTATAAACCAAGTTATTCTTGTTCAAAGATGACCTATGTGAACTCATACACGAAAACTTGGTGGATTCAAAAGTTCTTAGTTTGGCTTACTCTAAGTTACTCTTATGAACATACTTAACACATCATAAGATCTATTATCAATAGGATACTCATCCTAATTCATGTACTCCAATATGAATCACAGGATAAGAGGTTTTATGTGTTGGAACAACGGTTTATTTTCTAGCTTAGAAATATACGGGGTATTACAATATCTCCCTTTTGGAAACATTTGTCCTCAAATGAGACTGACTGAAATGGGGATAGACAATAAAATTGAGTACGTGCAAGACATACACTACTGGACCATGATCTCATGACAGACATGGCTGATAAGCTAAACATATCATGCTGGACATGCATATCTGATGTATGAGTAACTGATTCAGGAATGCATAAATGAGATTTCTGATAACTGAGTTCTCCCAATGAGAATGCATATTTGATGCATGATTATACACTAAACTGATACATGAATGCATGACTAAATATGCAATGGTACTTGATACCAGATTTGTGATAAATTGTGAGCATGTTCTGAATACCAAGTTGTATAGAATTCTGAACGGGAAACTGAATAAGATTAAGCAGAACTGTTACCTTGAGCTATATCTATATTGGCGGAGAAGAGGTGAGGATACTTGGTACGTATGTCTTTTTCTGCTTCCCAAGTAGCTCCCTCAACGGACTGATTTCTCCAAAGAACTTTGACTAGAGGGACTTCTTTGTTCCTCAGTCTACGAGTCTGATAGTCTAGAATTTTGACCAGAATTTCCTCATAGAAGAGACTGTTCTGACTGTCAATGCTCTGAATAGGGACTACGACTGATGGATCACCTATACACTTCTTGAGCAAAGAGACATGAAAGACTAGATGAACTGAGGCTAGATCTGAAGGAAATGAGAGCTCATAAGCTACCTTGCCTAAATGACTGAGAATCTTGAAGGGACCAATATATCGGGGACTGAGCTTTCCCATCTTTCCGAACCGCTTTACTCCCTTCATGGGATAGATCTTTAGATAGACATAGTCATCAACCTCGAACTCAAGATCCTTTCTACGAACGTCAGCATACGACTTCTGTCGGCTCTGAGCAGCCCGAAGTCTTTCTCTAATTAACTGGACTTTCTCTAAGGCATCGAATACTAAGTCAGCCCTATGACTGAGGCCTCTATAACTTCGAACCACCCGATTGGAGATTTGCACCTGCTACCTTAGAGAACTTTGAATAGAGCTATTTTAATACTGGAATGATAGTTATTATTGCATGCAAACTCAATCAAAGGCAAGTGGTCATCCCAACTTCCCTTGAAATTAATTTCACACACCCTTAGCATATCTTTAAGAGTCTGAAAGGTCCTTTCTGCTTGACCATTTGTCTGAGGATGAAAAGCTGTACTGAGATGAACTTGGGTACCAAGGCCCTTTTGGAATGCTTTCCAGAAGTGAGAGGTGAATTGAGTACCTCTTTGAGATGATAGATAATGGAACACCGTGTAATCTGACCAACTCCCTGATATAGAGTTTGTCGTAATCCTCGGCTGAATAAGAGGCATGGACTGGAAAGAAATGGGCTAACTTGGTCATTCTATCTACAATGACCCAAACTGAATCATGCTAATGATAAGTTCGAGAAAAGCCCATCACGAAGTCCATGTTTACTTCTTCCCACTTCTAAGTAGGAATGGTGAACTCCTGCATAGAACCACTAGGTTTTTGATGCTCTATATTAACCTGCTAACATGTAGGGCACTTAGCCACAAATTCTGCAACATCTTTCTTCATCCTACTCCACCAATATATCTCCCATAGGTCACGGTACATCTTAGTGGCCTCTGGATGAATAGAGTATTGCGCACCATGCGCTTCTGCAAGAATTCACTGCTTTAAATCATCTACACCTAGAATATAGAGATGACCCTGACAACGAATGACACCATCTCCCCCTTGGGAGAAAACCTCTACTTTTTTATTCTAAAATAACTCTTTTAGCTTGACAAGGCTAGGATCCTTATCTTGATTTTGTTTCACCTTAAAAAATAGAGATGATTCTGAACTACTCTGAACACATACACCACCCTCTGAAGAGTCGACTAAGAGAACACATAGTCTGGAAAACTGGTGTAATTCCTAAACTAACTTCTTCTTACTATCATCAACATGAGAAATACTACCCATGGACAGTCTACTGAGAGTGTCGTCCACTATGTTGGCCTAGCCCAGATGATAGAGGACACTTATGTCATAATCTTTTAAGATCTCTAACCAGCTTCTCTGACGAAGATTGATATCTTTTCGGGAAAAGACATACCGAAGGCTCTTATGATCTGGGAAGACGTCTACATGGACACCGTATAAATAATGCCTCCAAATCTTCAAGGTAAATACTACGACTGCTAATTCAAGATCATGAGTAGGATAATTCCTCTCATGAGGTTTAAGATGTCTGGAGGCGTAGGCTATGACCTTACCATGCTGCATGAGGACATAACCTAAACCCACTATAGATGTATCACAATACACTACGAACCCATCTGAACCATCTGGAAGAGCTTAGACTGGAGCTGAGGTGAGTCGAGTATTCAATTCCTAAAAACTATTCTCACAAGGATCTGACCACTGGAACTTGACTTTCTTCTAAGTCAATCTAGACATACGGGATGCAATGGATGAAAATCGTTCAATAAACCATCTGTTATAGCCAGCCAAACCCAAGAAACTCCTGATATCTGATGGAGAAACAAGGCGAGTCCAGTTTCTTACTGCTTCGGTCTTTTGAGGATCTACTCTAATGCCATCACGAATAATATGGCCAAGGAATGCTACTGACCTTAGCCAAAACTCGGACTTACTGAATTTGGCGAATAACTGGTGATCTCTGAGAGTCTGAAGAACAATTCTGAGATGGTTTGAATGATAACGCTCTATATGGGAATAGACCAGGATATCATCTATAAAGACTATGACGAACATGTCCAAGTACTGCTTGAACACGCGGTTCAGCAATTCCATGAAAGTGGCTAGGACATTGGTAAGACCAAAGGAAATAACTAAAAATTCAAAGTGACCATACCACGTATGGAAAGCTGTCTTCGGGATGTCACATTCTCTAACGCTGAGCTGATGATAGCCGGATCTAAGGTCTATCTTAGAGTAATAATTGGCACCCTGAAGTTGGTCAAACAAGTCATCGATTCTGGGAAGAGAATACTTGTTCTTGACTGTAACCTTATTGAGTTGATGGTAATGAATGCACATTCTGAGTGAACCAGCTTTCTTGCGCATGAATAAGACTGGTGCGCCCCACGAGGAAAAGCTGGGTCTAATGAATCCCTTATCTAAGCGATCCTTCAACTGTTCTTTCAGTTCTTTGAGTTCTTCTGGTGCCATTCTATATGGAGGAATAAATATAGGCTGAGTATTTGAAAGAAGATTAATACCAAAGTCTATTTCCCTTTCGAGAGGAATTCCTGGAAGATCTTCGGGAAAGACATCTAAATATTCATTCACTACTGGGACTGATTCGAGACTGGGAGCCTCAGAACTGAAATCTCTAACATGAACTAGATGATAAAAACATCGCTTAGATAACAATTTCCTTGCTCGAAGGTAGGAAACAAGTTGACCCCTGAAAGTGGATACGCTACCCTTCCACTCTAGGATGGGTTCATTCGGGAATTGAAACTGAACTATTCTATTTCTGTAGTCGACTATGGTTTAGCAAGAATAAATCCAATCCATGACATGAATGACATCAAAATCAGTCATCTCTAATTCAACTAAGTCTGCTGAAGTGACTTTCTGAAATATCATAACCGGGCAGTTCTTGTATACCTGCCGGGCTATGATGGTTTTACCCACTTGGGTAGAGACTGAGAAAGGCTCGGCTAGAATTTTGGTATTGATTCTAAAATCAAATGCTATATAAGGAGTAACAAAATACAAGGAAGCTCCTCGATATAGAAAAAGCGTAAACATGCACATGAAAGATCTGTAACGTACCAGTAACTACATCAGGAGAACTTTCCTGATCTTGTCGAGTCTGAAGAGCATAGACATGATTTGGGCATTGCCTGCTGGTAGCACTGGAAGTGGAACCCTGCTGATTTGGGCGATCGGACTGAGCTGAAGAGTGATTCTGTTGACCTTGAGGACCTGGCTGCGGACAGTCTCTAACTCTATGGCCTGGCTTACCACTACTAAAACAAATTCCACTACCTACTCTACACATACCCTGATGGTGCTTACCGCAAGTCTGGTAAAGAAGATAGGTACGGGCACTGCTAATACTGTCCTGGGTATTAGAGCCTGGCGCTCTATCTTTGTTACCCTATCTGAACTTAGGAACTGGAGCACTGGCTAGAGAGGGAGCTGGAACTGATAACTTAGGACTAAACTGAGAACAGTTTCCTCCTTCTAATTTAGGCTGAACAAAGTTGAAACTACCTGTCTTTGCTCTTTTATTCTTATTTTCCCTCTACTTAATCTTCTGTTCCTCTATCTGCTGAGCATGGGTCATTAGTCTAGCTAAGGTCATGTCACTGTTCAACATGGCGGATCTTCACTCATTAACCATGCTGTCATTCACCCCTGAAGCGAACTTACTCATCTTAGATCTACTGTCTGCAACCACATGAGGGGCATACCTAGCTAATTAAGTAAACTTAAAAGAATACTCTTTCACTGTCATATTGCCCTGCCTTAGGTTGATGAACTCTAGAACCTTGTCTTCTTTAAGCTCTTAGGGAAAGAATTTGTCTAAGAATCCAGTGAAAAACTCCTCCCACTCTATAGGACCTGCATCATCTGATCTTTTGAACTTCCACTGTTTGAACAAAGCATGAGCAACATCCTACAACTGGTATGCATCTAGCTCAGCACTCTCAACAGTAGTCACCCCCATGGCGTCTTTCACTTTTTGAACTTGATCTAAGAATTCCTGAGGGTCTTCATCTACCTGAGACCCGAGAAAGGTTGAAGGATTCATTCGGGTAAAGTCCTAAATCCTCGCTGCAGCTGAGTTGGCCACTGGGTTGGCCGGAATAACTGTTGGCTGTTCATTATGAGCAGCGACTGATTGGGCAATAGTGGTAAATGTAGTCCTAAACTCCGCATTAGAAACATGATCGCCCAAAGGTTCTTTGGGCTGAGGGGCTGACTAATTTCTTCTCTTAGGAGGCATGTTCTGAAATAAAGAGAAGAAGCGGATTAGACTGAGAGACTGACTTGTGATTATGCTCACAGGCACGACATGAATACTAAAATAAGGAAAACTGTTCTTAAACATCTCATAGCCTCTTGCACATAAATATGGCGCGCAACACCCATGCAAAAAACTCTACTAGATGCTGCTTTTAGACTTCCTAGGGCTCTATTGAACCTTAGGCTCTGATACCAAGTTTTTAACACCCCAAATCTGGTACCCTAAATGCTACACGATTCTTATGACTCCAAGGGACCACAAGCTAACCCACGACTGATATCTGTACCTGTACACTGCATAATATACTTGTAGAATATAGAAAACATGAACAATTGGCCATAAGGTTAAACTGAATAGAATATCTGATAAATACTAACGTCCATATAGGGTAATAAATACCTAAAACAACTGAAAGCTGAATCTAAAATCTGAACTAAATTTGAAAGCTTCTTAATACTGTCTAAAATAAGGAGTTGAAGGAACATGTCTCCAACTAACTCCGTCTAGCAAAACTGAACTAAAATAATGAATGAAATAGAATAATACCATCCTCAAATGGATGAGGACTCACTACAACATTGCAACTGGAATGCTATTGCTGATCTGGAACTCATGTCTCTGAACCTATGGTGTAACATGAAAGAAAGCACCATAGCGTAAATGTGTCAGTACAACTAGGAGTACTGAGTATAGAGTGAGGTAGGCTAAATGCAAAATGGTTTACATGCACGAACAATGCTAACTGACTGACTGATATGAACGTAAGAGTACAAACATGCATACATAGTAACTAAAATCGTAAATACATGATATCTGGATTTGTATGCTAATACATGGTTTACTGTTATCTTACATGACTGATACTAAAATTTTGATAACATGGATGACTGTGTCTGACAGTCCTGAATCTGATGGAACTACCTGAGTTCCATACTGTAACTGAATTAACTGTAACTGATAGTCCTAGTTTACTGAAATCTGAAGAACTATCTGAGTTCTTTTACTGAGACTGTGACTAAAACTGTGGGAGGTAGTTGCTTAACCGACACGCCCCAATAACGCATATAGCTAGGTTGGGGTCCAATCTCTTCCCCAACTTAAAGTGTGTCAATACCGTGCCACTGGTAACGACAGCTGTGAGTGACCCTTAGCTAGTAGGTACTCGAATGAGAATGGTGGGAACCCTAAACTGACTGGTTAAGCCATCTCATAAACCCTAATCTGGTAGGTTAAGATGTCTCAACCTATGCTGGCTACGTAGTTCTAGAATACAAGGATGACTACTAAGAATCACACCATAAACTGGCAGGTGAGTTCCAGTCCTTGGGTTCACTCGGTGCTAACTTCTACTCCCATCTGAAGAGACTGAACATGATTTAAATGAATGTACATGGACTGAGTAACTGACTTCCGTTGACCGATGGAATAGTACTACTATCTGAGAATTTATTAAGATCATGAGATTTCTGAGATTTCCTGAGTCACATGACTGACTGAGTTCTATAGATCATGGATTGATAGAGATTATTATGATTACGTGACATAGATCTAGGCAGACAACTATATTTTTCAGGTACTAGGACCCCCAGGACTCGATGGAAGGAAACTGACACACATAACTGACTTGATCATAAAATGGAGTCCACAATTCACCATATCATAAGTAGGGGATTTCACACTAAGCATAGTTCTCAATATCTTACGTATGGAAGGGAAATTCATACAATATATGTACACTTTCATAGCTTCAATATCATGCTCAATCCACATCACAACACCGACGCATATCAATCACGTGGAATTCATGCAAAATCATAAAGCATATGGCATGGACTTTTCATTTAAGCACTATTAAATCATGGGACGTGAATCTTATCACCTTAAGCATTTTACCAAACACTTTACATGCATTCTTTTAGCTTAGGTGTGTTTTCATGAATTTCTCCATTTTAAACCACATAAAAACCATAGATTTCAACTAACGAAAACATATACTTCATGAAAACACCTTTAGATATCATCTTGAAACTTAAACAACAATCATCAACATGTACATGGTCATATCACAACAAGACAATCACAATATAATATTTAAAACATGGTTCTTGAGCTCTATGAACTAAATGGATCCATAAATGAACACTACGCATACCTTAGATGGAAGATTCTTGATGATTGATGGAGAAATTTGCTTTAACTTGAATCCCTAACTGAAAACCCTAATGTGTTCTTGAGAGGATTTTGAGAGAAAGAATATGTTTTGGTGAAATAAGGTCGTAATTCCATGTTTATGGAACTTATATAAGGGCCCCCGACGCGATGCGGAGATATCCGTTGCCCCCCATTTGTGACCTAAAAACTTACCGCAATGCGGTGAATTGTAGAGAGATACTGTAAATTGACAAACGTCATTTTGGCTTACGGTACGACGTGCCACTGACTGAAATGACGCTGTTGAAACTTTAAATCGCCATAACTTTTTCACCGGGTGTCCGTTTTAGGCGAATTTAGTATTGACGGAAATCTTATTCAATTCTATACAATTTGGAGGGTATAAATCTTCAAAAATTCCACCTATAAACCAATTTTTTCTCATTCAAAAATAACCCATGTGAAATCACATACGAAAACTTAGTGGATTCAAAAGTTCTTAGCTTGGCTTACTCTAAGTGACTCTTATGAACATGATTAACACATAATAAGCTTTATTATCACTAGAATACACATCCTAATTAATGTAATCCAACATTAATCACAGGTTAGGAGGTTTCATGTGTAGGAACAACGGTTCATTTTCTAGCTTAGAAATGTACGGGGTATTACACCAAGAAATTGATATTACCCTTATTTAAAAATCTAAAGGAAAAATTGATGAGAAAGAAAAGAGCATCAGAAGAGGAAAAAAATCCTATAGAACAAAGAGACACCATAAGATGCCATCATTAAAAAAAGTTAACTTCAAAAGAGTGAAGAACAAAGAACAACCATATAACAAAACATATCGATCTGTTACTAAAATAGTGAAGAAAAAAGTTTACAAATTTATTCAAAAATAGATGAAATTTTCAAGAAGAGGAGGAGAGTGTGAAGAACATAGATAAGACACTCCATGTCTTGGAAGAAAAAGTTAGAGAAAATAAAGGAAATGGAGCCTACAACAAAAGAAAATTTGTAGAGAATGTGAAGGAGATGAGAATGGTGCGTAGTAGTTCAAAAGTAGTACACAAACTGGAGTATTAGTCGGTACACATGTTGGTTCATTGATGAAAGAATCCTATGTATATTGTAAAATTTCTAAGACCTTTAGTATGATTAACCAATGATGTGTTTTCACTCGCTGCTCTATGTTGATTAAGAGAACGTTCTGATTGACATAATTGAGGTATAATGTAATTTATATTTAGTTTTTTTGTTGTCTTTATGTTGTCTAATTGCAGGAAGTATCTTTCTTATTTTTGTGAATTTTTTTTTACGGAAAAGATAATATTTTTAGATTCTTATTCCATACATGATTGTCCAATAGGTGGAACCAACCATCGAAAACTTAGGAAGATGAAGTACCAAAGAAAATGACTAACTGGTTATTCTAATTTTTTGGTCACCTCAGTATTTCAGCTTTACAGGTAGCATCACATACCATTTTCTAGTAAGTTTCCTTTAATCTTGTCCCATTCAATGTTTACCTACGATATTTTCTTCGCATATATAACCATGTAAGCATCAAATCTGCTACCTATCTAATTTTATTGAAAAAACGTTTATGTGGTAAATAAATTAGAAGCAAAAGACCTTACTATATTGCTGACTAGGCAGTACCTTCTTAGTACTAGCATAAATAAAATTGTTCACATCCTTAAAAATCCAAGACACAATGCCTTACAGTTATGAATGAACTGTAACGCCTCAAAATCTGATCCCGAGAGGTCACACAGTGCTCAAGACTATGCGTAGCCTTAATCTAACCTTGTCTACATACTACTGAAATCTCATAATGATGGAAATATAGGTATAAAAGTCATGCTAGAATGCAGAAATTATCTATAATATCTGAGAATAATATTTGAAACATCAATACTGAATAATTTGAATCAAAACTGGTAGTCTGACAAGCCTCAATTACTAACACTAGAGAGTCATAGGGATAAACCCCCAGCTAACTCAAACTGTCTGAAAGAAATGCTAAATCTCATAAACTGATAAACTGCAAAATCTGAGTAATAAGTCCCCGAACTATGAGGACTCACCAACTGTCATATGTAGATGGAGATGCTAGAACTACTCACGTGGATGATACTGAGCTCCTGAACCTACATTGTGAGACAACATAGCACATAGACATGTATGTGGATCAGTACTTTGAGGATGTACTGAGTATATGGGGTGAAATGCATAAGTAAAACATCATCTCATCATCATAATTTATAAAACAATGCATGCTAAATGTAAATGACTCACATAAGCTGGAATATCTAAAATACTAAAATCATGAATAATAAATCAATCATAATTTATAAATCTAGTGAGTCATGACATTTAGTTCTGAAAGTTGTACTTGTGTTCTCTCTTTAAATCATACTGTCTAAGTGTAGAAAGGACTCACTCTAAATTCTGAAATCTGAAAGCTGAAGTCTGTAGCTAATATCATTCTATAAAGCATAATCTGAGTAAACTTTGTGAGCCTTTATACTTAGTTTTCTAAAATCTTTTCTATTAATCTTTTCTAAATTATTTACTCTGTAGGGAAAACACTTTATCTTAAGCTTACCTGTAAGGGAATTCTTTCAAAGCTTTTCTTTACTAGTAGGGAAAAATTATTTATTTACTTTTACTATTAGGAAGGTTCTCTTAACCGACATAAACCATGCGAGCTACATGGAGTCTAACGTCTCGTCCTCCTAAGGAAGAAATATCACGTTGGGGAGAGGTGTCATACTCTTTCCAGGGAGTATAACCTGAGCAAAGTGATCACATCTAAAACTTTCATCCACATATAAGTAGGAATAAGATGATAATCTGTACCTACGTTGGCTACGAAGTTCTGTGGAAGTAGGATGCGCTAAACCCACACTTCCCATTCGGTGCTAAATACTACTCCCTTTTTATTTGCTACGCTCATTCTTTTAGAAATCCACTTTAAAACTAGCATAAGGGTTTATCTAAAACCACTAATGCATTTATCTAATAAAATCTGTAAATAAAGCTGATCTGAATTCTGCAATCTGTAATAATCTGAAAAATGGATTCAAAAACTTATCTGATGATCGAAAGATCAAAGCTTTACTTAAAATCTATAAATAATCTGATAATAGGATTCTTAAAGCATCATCTTTCTTAAAATAATATTCAATCTTGGGGTAATAACCCATGCTTCAATCTCATGTCAAAACATCAAAATAGTCATGCTTGATATTGAAAACAATGATATTTTATCTCAAAATCTGTAAATTACTGCAATAGGCATGAAAAATGAAAATAGACATGTAATTCAACTTCTAAAACATTGGAAATCTCAAAATCTTGCAAAGAGCAATAATGGGTATGAATCCTAATTCAAAACTCATGGAATATCATTCAAAATCATATGAATTTAATGTAAAAGCTTGGTTTTGGGCACAAGGACGAAAAGAGATCCTTGTTCATAAACTCCACATACCTTGATTAATGATTAGATGTGGATTCTTGAATTATGGATTCCTATTTGAGTTCTTGATGATGGATTCTTGATTATCTTGCCTTGGGAATCTTCAATTTAGAGCTTTCTTGGAGAATCTATGGAGGATTTTGATTTCTTAGAGAAGAGGTTTTAGAGCTCTAGGGTTTTTCTTTTGAAAAGAATGATGAATAATAAGCACAAAGTGCTTTGAATATGATTAATCTTGTGTTTATGACGGATTGGGGGCTTGGAAATTATCCAAAATACCTTTTTTAAACTCCTAAATGGGACTGGAAACGAGAACTGAAAATCCCGATTTAATGAGCCACCGTGACGTGCCACTATCACGGTGGTTCACTGGAAATTGAAGACTGGGAAATTGGTGGTCTCCGCAATATGGAGCTATCGCGTTGTCCAACTAGATTTTGACAATTGGGACTTGAAACTTCAATGCGACGCGCCACCATCGCGGTGTCCTATAGAAATGCCATTTTGGCCACTGGCACGACTCGCCAATATCACGTTGGGCTACTGGAAATCGATACTTGTGAAATTTTCCCTCTCCATGATGTGGGTATATCACAGAGGGCCATTGGAATTTGACAATTATCATTTTACTGACATCCGCGATGCGCCAAGTGTCCAGGTGGCACACTGTCAACTTAAAAATGCTCTAACTCCTCAATCGAGTATCGGAATTAGGAGAATTTGGTATCGATAGAAAACTTATTCAATTTCTCACACAATGGGAGATCTAAATCTGGAAAATTCCACACCAAATAAATATTCTTCATTTTGAAAAATATTTCTTAACATTCTAGGAATGAATTTATGCTAGGAAAAGTACGGGGTATTACATGACTCTCTTATTCAAAGTAATCATTTTTGTATTTATTGATGTGCCTGATTCACTCAACTTGTTGACTGCTGTAGAGCTTAATGCAATGGATAAATTAAAGACTAAGATTGAAAATGTAAGAACTATGGTGACTCCACATTCCCCACTCCGTTTTTATTTCTACTCCATTTTTTTCACACCCCATATTTTTTTACATTTTTTTTCATTGTTTTTCACTTGTAAGTCAGTGGATTTGAAGTTTTATTAGATTTTATCTATTGATTACTACTGATATTGAATAAAGTAGCCTATATATTTCTCAATTATCTTTTCGAGGTTAATTTTATGCTTAGAGATGATTGAATTGAATATATCTGATGTAAGACAAGTGTGTGCATCCATTTAGTGAGGAGACAAAATCAGAGAGAAGAAATTCTCGCGAATAAGATAGTTGACTCAGAAAATTGGCACTAACTGTCGAGCAACAATCCCTATTGAAATTAGAGGTGATTAGAACTTCCAAAATATGAGAAAAAGTATTTTCTGTTCTTAAATATGAAAATTGCAGTTAAAAAAACTTGCTCAACTGTTGTTATAAATCAATGAAACTAAGGTGCTTGGTGAAATGAAAACCTTTTGTGATGAACTATTTGATTCTTTAACTCTCATTATTTCATTGTCTGATTAATGTTGTTTTATTTTTAGTCTCAAAATCATATTATTAATCTTCATATTATGTGAGGTAAGAACTTATGCGCATTATGTATTACCATGTCAGTTGTTTCTCCTATTTATTTCTTATTCAAGGGTAATATCAGAATTTTAGGAGATAAATGTGTGCCTCATTTTAGTTGGCAGGAGATTAAACACAAACCTTCTTCATCCGACTTTCTAACTCTTACTACCAGTCTAATTGTACAGCTACAACTCCGAAAAGTTATGATTTTCATTGCCAAACTATAATATCCCAAAAATCCAAACAAATGTTAGAAACATGTTTCAAGCTCATGCATAGTACATTATAGTTCTTTCACAGTGATATGCATGAGTTTGATGTACATTAAGGCCTCAAATAACTCCCAACTATTAGATGAATCAAAATAATCCTTACCGATTGAATTTTTAATAAGAATGTTGCTTTAGTCAAATTTAAAAGAGAATATGTTTTTCTATATTGAGAATTTTATAGATCAAAATCCACCAAATAATAGGAAATTGAATTAGCTTTCCAACGATACCAATTTCGCTTGAATCCGATACTCGGGTGAGAAGTTACGACACTTTTCGTGCAAAATAGTAGCCCAACACGATAAGCCCGCGTTGCGGTGATGGCCGAAATGACATTTGTCTTTTTCCAGCGTGCCACCGCGATTACCATCGCGTCGCACCAAGGGGACATTTAGCAATAGTTCTTTCCCAGTGGGACATCGCGATTGGCACCACGTTGCGGCAGGCTTTTAGTTTAGGATCATCTGTTTTTAGAGGTACAACGCAATAGAACCGCATCGTGCCGTAGGGTAAAATGGGGATTGTCATTTTTCAAGTGGACCGATGCAATTGGATCGCATCGCGCTGGAGCCAAAAATTGAGACTTTTGCGATTTAAATTCCAGGGACCGTTTGGTTTTTTTTCATAGCCCCAAATCCGTCCAAACACGGGATTTAAGTCCCAATAGAGCATTATTTTCTCATTATTTCTTAATTCTCTCAAAAAAATTAAAGTATCCCTCTTTCAAGAACAAAAACCCTAGCTTTCTAAGTTCAAAATCAAAACTCAAGAATTCACCATCAATTCTCACGAATTCATCAACCCAGGTATGTTAAGTGTTCATCTATGGGTTTATTTCACCCATGGAGTCCAAATATCCAATTCTAAATTCAAGTTGTGATCTTTATAAGTCTTTCATGATTTTTAATTGTGATTTTAACCATGAATTCCTATGAATTATAATTCTACACCGTGTTTACATGAAATTGTCGTTGTTATTCAACACCACACGTTTTAATGATGTTATTCGTTGATTCAATTCATAATTTGTGATGTTGATGTTGAAATCATGTTATTACTACAAGATTTAAATTATTCTCATGCTTAGCTTACACTATGAATATTAAGTGTTTGATGAATTGCCTACAAGATTGAATTTTGAATAAGTGCTTTCTTATTATGTCCTCAATGTTTTAGCACTATTTTTCTATTATTGCTATTGAGTCCTGGGGGTTGTGAATACCCAAAAACTTAGTTGTTTACTTAGTCTCAATATCTTCAGAATAGCTTCAGAATATGTTATGAGCATTATCAGTTCAATCAGTCATCATAATCAGTTAAACATAGAACAGTTCAATATCTCGAGGCAGTTCAGTTGGGAGTAGGACTTAGCACCGAGCGAGTGTAGGGATGGTGGCTTCCTCGTTAGATAGGCAGAGTCATTAGTAGCATTCCCTGTACTCTAGAACTACGTAGCCAGTGTAGGATGTTGATAACGCTCAATCTACAGCTCTCGTTTGAGTGTAAAGCGGTCGTTAGAAAATATAGAACCCAACCTGGGTTGGGTGTTGATCCCACAGGGAATAGCTTGGCCAACAAGTAAGTAAAATTACTAAACTTTTGGTGCAAGTCTCGTAAGAAGGGGGGATTCTTGTTTTGCAAGTAATGTAAACAAAAGCTGAAAATAATAAAGTAAAAAGAGAGAGATTGTTACGTTGGTTGTAAACAATGAGAATTGAAGCGTTGGGGTTATGTCCACCTTCTGAGGTATACGTCTCTATTGGCTATGAGTGTGTAGAATTCTGACATGCAATTGCTTATAGAGGATTGTAGTCGATGGTAAATCCAAGCGTCTCTCGACTTAAACACGGACTATTTCACTTTAACTCTCTCGAGCTTAAAGCGTGTCTAACGGTACGAATTCTCCAAGAGGTTAGTCCAGTTACGACACTAGCTTTTTAATAGGAAAGGGTGTCCTACTACCTTGACATTATCTCTTTTCCAGACAAATAACATTTCTCTCGAACAAGTTAAATGTTAGACTGGCGTATTCTTGCATTTGCAACCGCAAAGAATGTAGATTAAGATGAACATTTAACTTGTTCGAGAGAAAAGTTATTTGTCTGGAAAAGAGATAATGTCAAGGTAGTAGGACACCCTTTCCTATTAAAAAGCTAGTGTTGTAACTGGACTAACCTCTTGGAGAATTCGTACCGTTAGACACGCTTTAAGCTCGAGAGAGTTAAAGTGAAATAGTCCGTGTTTAGGTCGAGAGACGCTTGGATTTAACATCGACTACAATCCTCTATAAGCAATTGCATGTCAGAATTCTACACACTCATAGCCAATAGTGACGTATACCTCAGAAGGTGGACATAACCCCAACGCTTCAATTCTCATTGTTTACAACCAACGTAACAATCTCTCTCTTTTTACTTTATTATTTTTAGCTTTTGTTTACATTACTTGCAAAACAAGAATCCCCCCTTCTTACGAGACTTGCACCAAAAGTTTAGTAATTTTACTTACTTGTTGGCCAAGCTATTCCCTGTGGGATCGACACCCAACCCAGGTTGGGTTCTATATTTGCTAACGACTTCTTTACACTCAAACGAGAGCTGTAGATTGAGTGTTATCAAAAATTGGCGCCGTTGCCGGGGAATACAAGTGTCAATTAAGTTCGTGAAAATTACTAGACCCTTTGGTCAAAGATTCTCGTACTTTTACTTTTAGTTTTTGTTTTTGTCTACTGCAGGTTTTTATTTTAGTGCATGCCCCATACTCGAAGTTCTGTTCAACCGTTATTACCAATCGATCCTGAACCACAACGCATTGGTAGAATGGAAGCACAAGCTGAAATCGCAAGGATGGCTGCTCAACAGGAACAAGCAAGATTGGCTGCTCTTGCCGCCGCCCAAGTACACCAACAAAACATTGATAACCCTGGGCGAGCAACAAACCCTGACGATGAGGATTTAGGTGATGACGAGTTACTAAACCCAAGGCATGATGCTGAAATCACAACACCTGCCAACAGAAGAGGTCGACAAGCTCGGTATAGACATGATCGCCAACCTATGCAGCCAGCTTTCGACGATGATGATGATGATCTTGATGGTGCCGGAGCCACTGGAGCTATAATTCCACCACCATTAGCGCCCGGAGCCAAGTTCAACATCGCAAGCACCATGATTCAGTTATTGCAACTCAAGGGATTGTTTGGTGGACTAGCAGGCGATGATCCGAATATGCATCTCATCAACTTTAATTCCACATGCAAGTCTTTTGACAATCCTGGTGTTGGTCAAAATGCAATTCGATTACGTCTATTTCCATTGTCTCTGTCTGGGGAGGCAACACTATGGTTGAATGGGCTGACTCCTGATTCAATTACAAATTGGAGGCAATTGAGAGACGCTTTCCTAGAAAGATTCTTTCCGCCGTCCAAAAGGGCACAATTGAGAGATGAAATCAGCAACTTTCGTCAGCTTCCCACTGAAGCTCTTCATGAAACATGGGAGAGGTTCAAGACAAAGATAGCGAGATGCCCAAACCATCACATGACTAATGTTCACCTCATGGAGATATTGTATAGAGCCTTGAATTCAATAACTAAGCCAGTGGTGGATAACGCAGCTGGAGGATCTTTTATGGACCTCACCTTTGGCCAAGCAAGCAATATGCTAGATCGCATGACGAAACAAAGTAGAGCTTGGCATACCAGGGATTCTGAGGTAGCAAGCCCCACTTTATTTATAGGCATGACTGCAAACCAAAGAAGAAGACAAGAAGAACGTGATCAAGATTTAGCGCACATGAAAATGCAAGTGGATCTTCTGACAAAGCATTTATTATCAGGGAAGACCGAAAAAGTGAAAGCTGTGGCGCTAAAAGGAAGAGACGAATCTGATTCGGAAGAGGAGGCCCACTACTTGAACAATCAGGGGGGTTTCCGTGGGAATACCCAAGGAAACCAAGGTCGGAACTATTATGATAAATCTGGAAGCAAAGACCAAGGTAGTTGGAATAAAAACAATGAAAAGAGTGGTTTGTACGTTCCCCCTGGTAGACGTGATACCACCACATCTAATTCTGGAAGTATGGAAGACATGATGGATAAATTATTGAAAGGAGTGGAAGCAACGAGCGCGGGAGTTACTGAGGTAATTAATGGTTTGTCCTCCATGAAACAACTAGTTGATTCTCATTCCACTTCAATCAAGCAAATAGAGCAGCAACTAAGCCAACTTTCAGCAGCACTCAATCAAAGAAAGGCTGGCACTTTACCTAGCGATATTGTGCAAAAACCAAGGAATGATGGGTCATGCATGGCCATCACTACCAGAAGTGGTAAGGTGCTGGAACCTTCAGAAAAAGGCAAGCAAGAGTTTGACGAAGTTGCAGACATGGATGATAACGTAAAAGGAGAAGATGCCGCAACAACCAGTCCTGACGTCAAGGATGTCACGCCCAGTGACGTGCAGCCTGAAAAAATGAAAAAACGGAAGCAAGAGGAGAAGAAAGCCATGGAGAGAACACTTACATAACCACCACCACCTTTTCCCCAAAGATTGAAGAAGGTGGCGGATGACACTAAGTTCAGCAAATTTATGACTATGTAGAAGCAGCTGACCATTAATGTTCCATTGGTAGAGGCACTTGAACAAATGCCTGGGTATGCAAAGTTTATGAAAGATCTTTTGACTAAGAAGAGGGAAGCAAGTTATGAGCTGAAGGATGATGTGCATCATTGTAGTGCAATTGCTACCCGATCGATAGTTCAGAAGAAGGCCGACCCCGGAGCTTTCACTATTCCTTGCACCGTCGGATCTTTGAATTTTGCCAAAGCATTATGTGACTTAGGAGCCAGCATCAACTTGATGACATTATCGATCTACAATAAGTTGGGGTTAGGAGATCCTACACCAACTAATATGAGGCTTGTTATGGCGGATAGGTCGGTAAAACGATCGGTTGGTATTCTATGCGATGTCTTGGTAAAGGTTTCTTCATTTATCTTTCCAGCAGACTTTGCCATCTTGGATTGTGAAGCAGATTCAGAGGTTCCCATAATCTTGGGACGCCCTTTCCTTGCTACAGGAAGTGTGCTCATTGATTTGAGAGCTAATGAACTTTCATTCCGAATAAATGACGAAGTGGTTCGATTTGATGTTTGTAAATCAATGAAGCAACCCAAAGATCTGAGTGTATTTTCTGTGGCTGATGTTGTCTTTGATGATGAGAAAGAACGACTTGAAGAAGAGCGAGTTCTTGATGATCCTTTGGAGGTTTTGCTAATGAAAGGAGAGAATGAGGATGCTGAAATTTCTGAAGAAGCTATTTGTGCTCTATCGGGATTAGGGACATATCGCTATACTCCCAAGAAGCTGGATCTTGATCTCAAGAATCGACCCACACCACCAGCCAAGCCATCTATTGAAGAACCACCCACACTAGAATTGAAGGAGCTGCCAAGTCATTTGAAGTACGTATTCTTAGGAAGCAAAAACACACTTCCAGTCATAGTGGCAGCCGATTTGGGTGAGCAACAAGTTGCAGCTCTTATTGCGATCTTACGCAAGTATATTAGAGCCATTGGATGGACCATTGCGGATATTATTGGTATTCCACCTGGGATTTGCACACATAAAATTCAGCTTCAAGAAAAGTGCACACCCACCATTGAACATCAAAGGCGTTTAAACCCACCTATGCAAGAAGTGGTGAAGAAGGAGATTATTAAGTGGTTAGACGCAGGAGTTGTATATCCTATCTCTGATAGTACATGGGTAAGTCCTGTACAATGTGTTCCCAAGAAAGGAGGAATGACGGTGGTCGCGAATGCAAAGAATGAGCTTATTCCACTCAGGCCCGTTACTGGATGGAGAGTATGCATGGACTACCGCAAGCTGAATTCTTGGACACTCAAGGATCACTTCCCCATGCCATTTATGGACCAAATGCTAGATCGATTAGCGGGGAAAGGATCGTTTTGCTTCTTGGATGGTTATTCAGGTTATAATCAGATTTGTATTGCTCTCGGAGACCAAGAGAAGACAACGTTTACATGCCCATATGGTACGTTTGCCTTCAAACGCATGCCATTCGGGTTGTGTAATGCACCAGCCACCTTTCAACGTTGTATGATGTCTATTTTCTCTGATATGGTTGAAGACACTTTGGAGGTATTTATGGACGACTTTTCAGTTGTCGGTGAGTCTTTTGAAGCATGTTTGGAAAACTTGAGCATGGCATTGCAAAGATGTGTAGAGTTCAACCTTGTGCTGAATTGGGAGAAGTGTCACTTCATGGTAAAAGAAGGAATCGTTCTTGGGCAAAAGATCTCTGAAAGAGGAATAGAGGTTGATCGAGCAAAAATAGAGGTAATAGAGAAGCTACCGCCCCCAATTTCGGTGAAGGGAGTTCGTAGTTTTCTTGGCCATGATGGTTTCTATCTTAGATTCATCAAAGACTTTTCCAAAATTTCTAGTCCATTGTGCAAACTATTGGAGAAAGATGCAAAGTTTGACTTTAATGACAATTGCTTAAAGGCATTCGAATGCCTTAAAGGAAAACTCATTGAAGCCCCTATCATGGTAGCACCAGATTGGACGCTCCCGTTTGAGGTCATGTGCGATGCTAGTGGTGTAGCCGTTGGTGCTGTTCTTGGACAAAGAAAGGAGAAATTATTTCATCCTATCTACTATGCGAGTAAGGTCCTAAATGAAGCCCAAAGGAACTACACTGTTACTGAACAAGAGCTCCTAGCGGTAGTGTATGCGTTTGAGAAGTTTCGTGCCTATCTATTGGGTACTAAGGTGATCGTCCATACAGACCATGCAGCTCTTAGGTATCTAATGAAGAAGAAGGATGCAAAACCAAGGTTGATTCGATGGGTATTGCTGCTGCAAGAGTTTGATTTTGAAGTCAAAGATGGAAGAGGTTGCGAGAACCAAGTGGCTGATCACCTATCTAGACTTGAGAATGAACATGTGGCGCAACCTGAAATTCAGATTGATGATGCATTCCCTGACGAGGAGATATTAGCGACAAAAATAGAGAAAGTACCATGGTATGCCGACTTTGCAAATTTCGTAGTGAGTAATGTGCTACCTGCCAATTTATCTTACCACCAAAGAAGGAAGTTTATGCATGACGTTCAGCACTAATATTGGGATGAACCTTATTTGTTTTGAAGATGCGCGGATGGGATCATTCGATGATGTATATCCCATGAAGAAGTGCCTACTATATTGGAAGCATGCCACACTTCGCAAGTTAGAGGACATCATGCTGGAAATCGAACGGCAAGAAAAGTATTGCAAAGTGGTTATTATTGGCCTTCGATATTCAGAGATGCATACGACTATGTGAGAAGGTGTGACCAATGCCAACGTCAAGGTGCTATTTCAAAACACCATGAAATGCCCATGTCTAAAATTCTGGAGGTAGAACTCTTTGATGTGTGGGGTATTGATTTCATGGGTCCATTCGTGAATTCGTTTGGAATGAAGTACATCTTGGTTGCTGTGGATTATGTTTCAAAATGGGTTGAAGCTGTAGCATTGGCTGACAATGAAGGAAAGCGTGTTGTAGCGTTCTTAAAGAAGAATATCTTCTCTCGCTTTGGAGTACCTCGTACTATCATAAGTGATGGAGGATCTCACTTTTGCAACAAGCTATTCAAATCTGTATTGGCCAAGTATGGTGTCAAGCAACACAAGGTAGCTACGCCTTATCATCCCCAAACTAGTGGACAAGTAGAGGTTTCCAATCGCGAGATTAAGCAAATTCTTGCAAAGACGGTTAATGCAAATAAGAAGGATTGGTCTCGAAAGCTAGATGATGCACTATGGGCATATAGGACTGCATTCAAGACACCCATTGGCATGTCTCCTTATTAACTAGTTTATGGGAAGGCTTGTCATCTACCCATCGAGCTTGAATACAAGGCATTGTGGGCATTGAAGCACTTGAATCTGAATTGGGATGATGTGAAGAATCTGAGGTTGGAGTAGCTGAACGAATTAGATGAGTTCCGTCTCCATGCATATGAAAGATCGGATTTATACAAGGAGCGGATGAAGAAGTATCATGATCAGCGGATTGTTCGACGAAACTTCCAAAAGGGTGATATGGTACTACTCTTCAACTCCAGATTTAAGCTCTTCCCAGGTAAGTTAAAATCTAAGTGGTCTGGTCCATTCAAAGTTATCCAAGTCTACTCGTCTGGAGTAGTCGAATTGGAAGGCAATAAGGGTGTTGTCTTCAAAGTGAATGGCCAACGTGTTAAGCCTTATATCGGTCCTCTTGACTCGATGAATGACATGGCCATCACTTATCTCGACGAAGTCTAAGTACTCGAGATTACTACGTCGAGCCACAACAATAAATAAGGCGCTAGATGGGAGGCAACCCATCGTTTATCATTTTTCATTTATCGTTTATCGTTTTCTTTCATTCTAGTACTTGTTTTGATTTTGATAAATGAAAAATCCAAAATTAAGAGTCTTTCCAGGACCAAAACTAAGGCGCTTGGTGGGAGGCAACCCATCGTACTAATCGTTTTCATTTGTTTGAGCGAATATAGGTGCAAGAAGTAGTCAACGAGGAGATTGATTTCAATTGACGATTTGGACGCATTGTATGGTAAAGTTGGTAAGTTAGGAAGGGTGATGCATAAGGCTATGGATTGAGCCTTTCTCATGCCAAAATAGGCTTCGAGGAAGGCTAGGCCTTGGTAAAACTAGGCCACGAACGATGCACAACCTATCCTATAGCCTAAGGTCTCGTAATCTAGTGTGCTATACACTATGCGCCGCCTATTCCTTGGTATGCTTTTGACTATGCGCCGCCTATTCTATGGCATTTGGTCTCAGTATCTCATATTCCATAGACTATGCGGCACATATGTCTACAAATGCCATAGACAATGCGCCGCATATGTCTACAAATGCCATAGACTATGCGGCGCATATGTCCCATTATGCCATAGACAATGCGCCACATATGTAGGATTTTTGTCTCCAAAACCGATTGTAAATAGGTCATAACCCGACCCATACTCTTCCTATATAAAGGGGACTTAGTTTTATAACACAACCACAATAGAAAATACCCTAAAGGCGTCGCATACTCTTCTAAATCTTCTCAAAATTTTCTTCTTTTGCTCTTCCAATTCACAAAACCATCTCCACAAGTTTCAAGCAAGTAAGTACTCTCTTATCCTTCATTTATTTCTCGTAAGTACTACGTTTCTATGGCTATTATGAATTGCTAAATTATATAAGATTGTTGGTGATGTTCATGTGTTTGGATTGTTGTTGCAAAATCATGTGAGTGAACATATACGTAGGAAAATCTTGACTTGTTTCCGACTTGAATTTGGTTTCAATAGCATTGTTATGATATTTGCGGAATTTCTATGGCTATGAATATTGCTTAAGATTGTTGTTTGGATACTTACATGTTAGACTATCCCGGCCATCGGGATAAGACTTATAGTGCCTACCGACTTAGGAGGTTGTGATTGTTGTAAGAATAACGATTCCATGTAGTAACCCCTATGTAGGAGTGTTGCTATATCTACCATGAAAGTAGTCCAATGGCTGCAAGTAAGTGATGCATTGCTGATTTTCTTGTCGGAATACAATCCTAAAGCGTATCTCGACGAAATCTGAGTAAATCGACTACTTTCACCTCACTGATTTGTGTTAACAAAACTAAGTGTGGGGTGGTACCCCTAATGCTTGCTTATAGATTGTATAAAGTGAGACTGTGCTGCAACTAACACTATTTCTAGTCTCAGGTACAATGGCACCTAAAGCGAGGCAAGGCAAGGAGAAGGCGACCACTTCCCAAAAGGGCAAGAAGAGAAGTCGAAAAGACCAAGGAGAATCATCCTCAGCACAACTACCACGCAGAATGTTCGGAATAAAATGGGTTCTTGAGAAAGAAGCCAAAGCATGGTACAGTAGCAACAAAGAAAGAAAATATGTGCACGTCGACTTGATCAACAAGGATACCTTAGCAAAGAAGGAGCCGCGTATGTTGGCAAAAATAATGGCTTTGAAGTTGGATTTCATCTTCCGCGACATGGGAGAGTGTAATATTGATCTAACAAGAGAGTTTTATGCCAACTGGTCGCCGAACACAACAGGCAATGAAGTCAAAATTCAGGGCCAGGTGTTACAGCTCACCGCGGACTGGATCAACTCTTTTCTTAGCTTACCTTCGATCGACACAGCACCATTCAAAGAGCTGTACAGCAGGCCTCCTTATAGAGCAATACGACACACACTTTGTGGAAGCAGATCAATGGCAAGGTGGGGCAGACATAAAGAAACCGGCCGACACAACACCTTCCCCTATGCTCCACTAAATAGGGAAACAAGAATCTGGATGCGCATTGTCAACTCATGTCTTATTCTTGGGACTCAATACACCAAGATATCGAGAGATAAAGTGTGTTTGGTCTATGCTTTGATGACGAATGTTCCTATCAACTTTGGGGCAATCATTCGATCTACTATGAGGAAGGCCAGACTCCACAAAAGGTCCCATTTCACATTTGGCAATTTGTTGACAGCAATCTTGCGGAAGGTGGATATCGAAGAGGAACCAGCTGATCATAAACTCCCACACAATCCGAAGAAGGTTGACCTCACAAAGGTCAAAGATGCTGAATCAACACATGGCATCAACCTTACTACGGCAGAGAGACATGCTCGGGATGAGAGTTTCTCCCACCATATGTACGGCATGATGAGGTTTACAATGATGAGCGGAGGTCGTGTTCCAACTGCTGCAGAGCTCCAACAGCTGGACCACGACTATCCCATGAACATGCATGCACGGGAGATATGTGGAGTGGGCGTATACTTTGAGGAACCTCTAGATGATGATGTGCCGACTGATGACGATCGACGTTTGCCAGACTCTGACGAGGAGGAGAACTCTGACGACGACTCTTATGATGATTCCGATGAAGAGGGTATGACCCCCGACAATGAGGAAGAGTACGACTAACCAGGTTCCTCGTATTTATTTTCCACTGAGGGCAGTGTCCTGTTTAAGTGTGGGGTGGCGGTATCGTATGCTATACTTCTCTATCGCATCTATGTTTGTTTATTTTTTTATTTTTTTTATTTTTATTTTTTCCGTATTTTAGTTTTTTTTTTGTTTTTGTTGTTTTTCTAGCTTCGCATGAAATTATTTTGATAGGCAGCATGAGATTATAACAAGAGTATGTGCTACAATTGTGACTATCGAGACGTTTAGGCTCTAGTTGTGATTCATTATGTGATATTGTGTGGTTCAATTCCTTCACTTATTGGGTCGAGAGTCTATATTACTTCCAAGCAAGTCAACCATGTGCCTTGTGTGTGTGAGATAATCGTATATTCTATGTGTGTAGCTGATGCTAGAACTTGCCTGGTATGTATGCAAAGCGAAAATAAGGAGTGTAAGTTTAGGATATGATTTAGGCATTTCTTTGGCAACCTATATTTGCTTACCTTCAGTTTTACCTACCCATGGACATCATCCTAGTTAAACCCTTTTGAGCCTTTAGCCTATTTTATTTGACAACCTTGTATGTAAGTCTAATCCATTTTTTCAAGACCATAATTTGATCCAAACTCCTAAGTGCTTTAAAGTGAAAAAGTTATGTGACAACATAAGAGGAAATTGGGTGAGTATGATGCTATAAATTGTAATGGTGCTTGAATGTGTTGTGAAAAAGAAAATGCTATCATAAGAGGTATGTTGTGAAAAGAAAAAGGAAAAGAAAGCTGAAAAGCGAGTTGTGCTTAAAATTGAAAAACAAAAGAGGAGAACAAGGGTGGTAGAATAAAAGAAAGAAAGGTTGAAAGAAAAAAAAAGTGTCAATGATACAAAGTGATGTATTAAAGCGCTTAGGAACTTAGTCACTATTCCTGGCCAAAATAGTCCTACCCGTCCCTTAGCCTACATTACAACCATCAAAAGACCTACTTGATCATAAGCTTAGTATTCTTACATTTAGTAGAGTATTACATTAAGGACAAGCCTATGGTCATCAGTTGCTACATATGAATTCTTTGTGAGAGTGAGAGCAAGGACATTTTGATACCCATGTTTGAAAAATATGCTATATTTGTGAGTGATTATGGGTACTATATGGTGAGACACACATGGTTGATGAGTTTTGGATAGTTGTATATGATTATATGCACTTTAACGTTTGCATGCGAGTTGATCACCATCGCGAGTCTATACTTGAGGTTAAATTGTTTCTACTTATAATCGGAAAGCTACTCTTGGTTGATAATCGTTGTGCTTGTCTTAATAAATGTTTTGTGTTGTTGCTGTAAACACCTTAAGTTGATGCTTAGAAGGACATGATATGTTGTTCGAGGACGAACAAAGCTCTAAGTGTGGGGTGTTGATGATAGGCAGATTTACACGCCTATATCAATATATTTTGATAACGCTCAATCTACAGCTCTCGTAGGAGTTTAAAGCGGTCGTTAGCAAATATAGAACCCAACTTGGGTTGGGTGTCGATCCCACAGGGAATAGCTTGGCCAACAAGTAAGTAAAATTACTAAACTTTTGGTGCAAGTCTCGTAAGAAAGGGGGGATTCTTGTTTTGCAAGTAATGTAAACAAAAGCTGAAAATAATAAAGTAAAAAGAGAGAGATTGTTACGTTGGTTGTAAACAATGAGAATTGAAGCGTTGGGGTTATGTCCACCTTCTGAGGTATACGTCTCTATTGGCTATGAGTGTGTAGAATTCTGACATGCAATTTCTTATAGAGGATTGTAGTCGATGGTAAATCCAAGCGTCTCTCGACCTAAACAAGGACTATTTCACTTTAACTCTCTCGAGCTTAAAGCGTGTCTAACGGTACGAATTCTCCAAGAGGTTAGTCCAGTTACGGCACTAGCTTTTTAATAGGAAAGGGTGTCCTACTACCTTGACATTATCTCTTTTCCAGACAAATAACTTTTCTCTTGAACAAGTTAAATGTTAGACTGGCGTATTCTTGCGTTTGCAACCGCAAAGAATGTAGATTAAGATGAAGAGAATAATGATATAAACAATATACGTGCCTCGAACTCACAAACTCACAGCAATAGATAGTAACTCATTCGGCTTCCATAACCCCAAAAGAGAAGTTTAGTTACCCATGAATGCGAAGGAAATCACGACTGACATTGTTATTATATCACGATATTGAGTAATGGCGTGTAGATCAAGTGATAGGCGTGAGGCGTGATTCCTTAGCAAGTAACGATTCTCTTGTTGTGGAATTTAATAATGGAAGAGTAGAAGAAGAAAAATAGAATTAATGGAAAGATTAGAAGAGTTGTAGAGTAATAGAATTGAATTGTAAGATGAGTAGTTCTAAAATCTCTAGCATGATAGGGTATTTATAATACCCATATCCTACTCCTACTAAGCTAATAAAATAAATAACCAAATCCTACTAGACTAATGAAATCCTTAACCCAAATGTACTCGGTTAAGGTAACATTATCATAATCCTCATAAAATAATGAAATACATAACCTAATTGTACTAGGTTAATGTATCATTGTCAAAATCCAGCTTTGTGTCTGTAAGTTCCCAAAGTCTTCAGAATTGCTGTTTTAGCCCGGGACAGATTTTCCATGCAGCAGTTTTGGTCCTTTAGGCGTCCAAACTCCCTTTCCTTCCTTCGTGAGCTTTCTTTAGCGTCAAGTAAGCCATAAAATGCTGAATTATGCATCATTTATACCTGAAACTTTACTATTCATGTCCGTTAGCTCATTTACAGGAAAAAGGACTAAAAGTGCATGAAATATATAATTTGTTCTCAAAACTAGGCTAAAATATGGGCAAAATATATTGATATAGGCGTGTAAATCTGCCTATCATCAGATATGAGGAGTCACCCATCAGTTTAGGCCTGACTACCTTGTAGGGGTCACCATCATTTTAGGCTTGACACCCTTAGTCCTTCGGGACAGTACATCTATGGATCCACACAGCCAGTGTTAGTACCCATGGCACAGTAATAACACCCTTCCAATTGGGGTCACAGATTGGACCCCAATTTGCTTATTGGGGCATATCGGTTAGATGATAGCTCCTAGAGTCTCAGTTTAGTATTCATTATACTTCAGTTCAGGCTTGTATTGACCATAGCATACAGATATCGGTTATTCAGTTATCAGATTTCAGTATTTCAATTTACAGATTATATTAAGAACATGTTTTATGCTTGGTCATACATTCTTAGTATTTACAGATTTCATTCATTCTATTCAGTACTTTATGCTATTCATTCATTCAGTTATTACTCCTGTACATTAAACAATGCATATAAGCCTACCTCATTTAGTATACCAGTACATTCAAAGTACTGATCACATTCCTTTTTCTTGCACTATGATGTATCATATTATAGGTTCAGACGCTCAGTTCCTGGACCGCGTATAGACCTTTCAGATTATCAGCCGTAGTTGTGGTGATACCTTTTATTTTGAGGACAGACTAAATTCATTTTCATATTTTTAGTTCAGTAGTTAAATAGAGTTAGTTGGGGCTGGTCCCATCAACTCTTATTCAGTCAGTAGAGGCTTTTCAGACTATTATAAACTGTCAGACAGTTTTGTTATTATTTTATTAGTTCTAGACAGTTGTTTCCAGTTTCATGATCCAATATTGATTTCAGTTATTTAAAACCTTATGTCTTATCTATTATTCTTATGCATATGTTATTATATTATTTTGTGCTCACAGCAGGTACCAACTCATGGGTTAGCTTGTGGTCTCTCGGGACCGTAAGCACCATGTGGCGCCCATGGTGTACTATTGGGTCATTACAAAATTAGTATCAGAGCCTATGTTTTTAATGTGTCCTAAAAAGTCTGAAAGCCGCCTTGAGTAGAGTCTTGTGCATGGGTGTGAAATGCGCCACTCTTATGGACAAGAGACTACGAGGTATTTTAAGAAAAGTTTCCCTTCTTTCAGTGTTCATGTCATGCCACCGAGCATGAGCTCATGTTAAAATCTCTGTCTAATCCATTTTCCCTTCTATTAACAGATTATACCTCCTAGAAAGACAAATGGAAGAAGAAATGTGAACCAGCCAGCATTTCCGCCTGTTCAGGAAGATCCCCTAAACGAGCATTATTCCTATGTCGTGTTCAGATCTTCATTCACTACTCTAGCTCACTCTGTAGAAGCATAAAATGCTCATCTAGCTGCTTTCCCAACCAACCTAGTGTCCAATACTGTCGTAGCTAGGATTCAGGACTTTACCCGAATGAATCCTCCTCTGTTTTTGAGATCCAAATATGAAGAGGATCCGCAGTAATTCTTAGACATGGTCTAGAAGGTAACAAATATTATGGGGGTAACTTCTAGTAAGAGTGTTGAATTGGCTACTTACCAATTACAGGATGTGGCTCATACATGGTTTAAGCAATGAAAGGTAGATAGAGGCATAGATGTAGGGCCTTTAGAGTGGGAAGAATTTTCTACTTCCTTATTAGATAGATTCTTTCTGCTGGAACTGAGAGAAGCCAAAGTGTTAGAGTTTATCAACTTGAGGCAAGGAAACATGAGTGTGAATGAGTATTCCCTTAAGTTTACTCTGTTAGATAGGTATGCTCCACGTGTGGTGGCTGATACCAGATCTAGGATGAGCACGTTTGTGTCTAAGGTATCTGATAGTATGGTCAATAAGTGTAGGACTGCGATGTTAATTAAGGAGATGGACATATCTAGGCTTATGGTCCATACTTAGCAGATTGAAGAGTAGAAGGATAATGAGAAGGAGAGAGAGAACAAAAAGTCTAGAACAGGTAGCTTTAATTTCACTCATCCAAAGTCAAAAAGTGGTAACCGTTCTCAGTTCGGTCAGAAATCTTTAGTCCCAGCTCCATCTTTAGCTAGTGACTTAGTACCCAAATTCAAAAATGATAATATGGATAGAACTCCAGGATCTAAGTCCCAAGGCAGTGTAAGCAGTAGTTGTACAAATCATCTTTGCCAATAATATAGTAGAAACCATTAGGGTGAGTGTAGAGTTGGCAGTGATTTATGCTTTGGGTGTGGTAAGCCAAGCCATCAAATTTGAGAGCGTCGGGCAGTTGCTTAAAAATGTAGGGATTTGTTCCAACAGGGCTAGTCCCCTCAGTTATCAATTCTAGCCGGCCACTCGACTCAGTAGGGTGGCGCTTCCAGCGCTACTAGCGGTCAGCGTCAGAACAAACTCTATACACTTTAGTCTAGATAAGATTACAAAAGTTCTCCTGACATAGTTACTGGTACATTGCAAGTCTTTCATTTACATATTTATGATTTACTAAACCCTGGAGCTTTTTTTTTTAACCTCTTATATAGCCATCAACTTCAGAGTTAGTCCCGAAATCTTAGCAGAACCCTTTTCAGTGTCTACCCCAGTAGGTGTCTCTATTGTATCCTAGCGGGTATACAGGAACTAATTGATTACAGTGTCTCAGAAATTTACTTCAATTGACCTCGTGGAGTTAGAGATGATAGATTTTTACGTCATTCTCGGCATGGATTGGCTCCACTCATGCTATGCTTTAGTGGATTGCAAAAATAGAGTAGTTCATTTTCAGTTTCCAAATGAATCGGTTCTTGAATAGAGGGGTAGAACTAAAACACTTAGGGATCAACTTGTTTCATACCTTAGAGCTAGGAAAATGATATCTAGAGGGTGTATTATCTTGTCTGAGTCAAAGACTCAAATTTTGAGACTCCTAATCTTGAGTCAGTTTCAGTAGTGAGGAAATTTCCACATGTGTTTTCTAAAGATCTTCCCAGAGTTCCTCCCGAAAGGGAAATTAACTTTGGAATAGACCTTCTTCTAGATACCCACTCTATCTCTATTGCTCCATACAGAATGGCTCCAGCCGAACTCAAAAATTTAAAAGAATAGTTGAAAGATCTCCTAGATAAGGGATTTATCAGGCCCAACATTTCCCTGTATGGCACACCAGTTTTGTTTGTGCATAAGAAAGATGGTTTTCTTAGAATATTTATTGACTACCGTCAATTGAACAAAGTCACAATCAAGAACAAATACCCACTTCCCAGAATCAATGACTTATTCGACCAACTTCAGGGGGCCAGTTATTTTTCTAAGATAGATCTCAGATCCGTCCATCATCATCTCAGAGTCAAAGAATGTGACATTCCAAAAATAGCTTTTAGAACCCGGTATGGTCACTTCAAATTTCTAGCCATATCCTTTGGTCTCAGGAATTCCCCAACATCCTTCATGGACTTGATGAACAGAGTGTTCAAATAGTACTTAGACATGTTCATCATAGTCTTTATTGATGATATTGTTGTCTATTCCCTAATGAAAATGATCATGCAGACCACCTCAAAATAGTATTGTAGACTCTTAGAGCCCATCAGTTGTTCGCTAAATTCAGTAAGTGCAAATTTTGACTAAGATCAGTAGCTTTTCTTGGCCATATTATTTCTGGTGATGTCATTAGAGTCGATACTCAAACGACCGAGGTGGTGAAAAACTGGACCAGATCCATCTCTCCATTAGATATCAGGAGTTTCTTGGGTTTGGATGGCTATTATCGATGGTTTGTTGAAGGATTTTTGTCCATTGTGTCCTCCATGTATAGATTGACTACGAAGAAAGTTAAGTTTCAATGGTTAGATTCTTGTAAGAAGATTTTTTAGGAGTTGAAGACTCGACACACCACAACCTCAATTTTGACATTGCCAGATGGTTCAGATGGATTTTTTGTGTATTGTGATGCTTCCAGAGTTGGTTTGGGGTGTGTTTTGATGCAGAAGGGTAAATTTGTACCCTATGCCTCTAGAAAACTTAAGCCCCATGAAAATAATATCCCACCCATGAAAATAATATCCCACCCACAGATCATAAAAACTTACAGTATGTGTTTTTGCAGAAGGATTTGAATCTGTGTCAGAGAACATGGTTAGAGTTGATGAAAGATTATGTTTTGTACCATCTGGGAAAGGTTAATGTAGTGAAATATACCCTAAGTAGGTTGTCTATGGGTAGTGTTTCTCATGTCGAGTGTGATTAAAAGAATTTAGTTAGAGAAGTTCATCATCTTTTCAGGTTAGGTGTTCGTTTGGTTGATTCAGCTGAGGGTAGCGTTTGGGTTCAGAATAGTCTGCTAAAGTCAAAGGAGTCAGTTAGAGATCATAAAGTAGAGGTTTTCTCCTAAGGGAGAGATGGTGTGTTGCGTTGCCAGGGTAGACTGTGTATGTCATGTGTTGATGAGTTGAGATAGCGAATTCTTGCAAAAGCGCTTGGTGCGCGTTACTCAATTCATCCAGGGGCCACGAAGATGTACTGCGATATGCGGGAAATCTATTGGTGGAGTGGGATAAAGAGAGATATTTCAGAGTTATTGGCTAAGTGCTCCATTTGTCAATAGGTTAATATTAAACATTAGAAGCCCAGTAAGTTTAGGCAGGAGTTCAATATTCCCACTTAGAAGTGGGAGAAAGTGAACATGGATTTTGTGATGGGTTTGCCTCGTACTCGCCGTCAGCATAATTCAATTTGGGTCATTGTAGACAAGATGACTAAATCAGCCCATTTTTTGCCAGTCTATACTTTTTGTTCAGCTGAGGACTATGCCAAACTCTATCTCAGAGAGTTGGTTAGGTTGAACGGTGTTTCATTGTACATCATTTCAGATAGAGGTACTCAATTTACCTCATACTTTTGGAAGGCTTTGCAGAAGGGTTTTGGTACCCAAGTTCACCTTAGTATAGTCTTTCACCCTTAGAAAGATGGTCAGGCAGAAAGGACAATTCATACCCTTGTGGATATGTTGAGAGTGTGTGCCATTGACTAAGGGCAGTTGGGATGACCACTTTCCTTTGATTGAGTTTGCGTATAATAATAGCTATCATTTCAGTATTCAGATGGCTCAGTTTGAGCCTCTGTATGGAAGGAGATGTAGATCTCTGATTGATTGGCTTGAAGTAGGTCAGGCCACGGTAGTGGGGCCTGACTTGGTGTTTGATGCCTTAGAGAAAGTACAGTTGATCAGGAAGAGGCTTAAGGCAGCATAGAGCCGATAGAAATCTTATCCAGATGTGAGGAGCAAAGACCTTGAATTTGAGGTTTCCAATTTGTATATCTAAAGATCTCTCCAATGAAGGGAGTAAAGAGTTTTGGTAATAAAGGGAAGCTTAGTATCCGATATGTTGTCCCTTACAGAATTATGAGTTGTTTCGGAAGATGGATTATGAGCTTGAGTTGCCTACAGACTTAACATTAGTGCACCCAGTATTCTATATCTCCTTGTTGAAGTAGTGTACTGGATACCCAACAGTTTTCGTTCCCTTAGAAAGCATATATGTTTAGAACAACCTCTCTTACGAAGAAATTCCAGTCGAGATCCTTGATCGACAAATTTGTAGACTAAGGAACAAAGAAGTTCCCATAGTCAAAGTTCTTTGGCCGAATTAGTCCATTGAGGGAGCCACTTGGGAAGCAAAAGCAGATATACTAACTAAGTACCCTCATCTTTTCTCCGCAAACTCAGATTTAACTAAGGTAACAACCTTCTTAGAATTTCTCTTTGCCATGCTCAGTTTCAGCTGCATATCATTCTCATGTTAGTCATGCATTCATAGAACCAGTTTAGTCATGTGTTACACTTTAGACTCAGTTATGTAATCAAGTATATCCAACATGTAACCTAAGTTCCTCAGTGTTTTCAGCTTAACCAGTCTCATTTGAGGACGAATGTTCCTAAGGGAGAGATATTGTAATACCTTAAAAATTCAAACCAATGTTAGATCCATGTTTAAAGATCATGCATAGTACATTATAGTTATTTGGTAGTGATATTCATGAGTTCGATGTATATTAAGGCCTCAAATAAACCCCAGCTATTAGACGAATTAAAATAATCCTTACCGGTTGAATTTTTGAAAAGAATGTCTCTTTAGTCAACTTCAAACGAGCATATCTTTTTCTATATTAAGAATTTTCCAGCTAAAAATCCACCAAATGATAGGAAATTGAACTAGCTTTCCAATGATACCAATTTCACCCGAATTTGATACTCGGGTGAAAAGTTATGGCACTTTTAGTGCAAAATAGTATCCCAACGTGTTAAGGCCGCGTCATGGTGATGGCCGAAATCACGTTCGTCCTTTTCCAGTGTGTCACTATAATTGACACCGCATCGCGCCAGGGGGCCATTTCGCAATTGTCCTTTTCCGGGGAACCGCGAGCCAAGCTTCCAGTTTGGGATCATCCATTTCCAGAGGTGCAATGCAATAGCATTGCATTGCGTAGTAGGGTAAAATGGGGATTGTCAGTTTTCCAGTGGCCTGAGGTGATTGCACCGTGTCGCACCGGAGCCAAAAATTGGGATTTTCAGGTTTTGTGATTTAAATTCCAGGGACCATTTGGTCTTTTCCCATAGCCCCAAATCCGTCCAAACATGGGATTTAAGTCCTAATAGAGCATTATTTGCTCATTATTTCACAATTCTCTCAAAAAATTAAAGTATCCCTTTTTCAAGAACAAAAACCCTAGCCTTCCAAGTTCAAGATCAAAACTCAAGAATTCACCATCAATTCTCATGAATTCATCAACCCAGGTATGTTAAGTGTTCATCTATGGGTTCCTTTTAACCATGGAGTCCAAATATCCAATTCTAAATTCGAGTTGGGATCTTTACAATTTTTTCATGATTTTTAATTGTGATTTTAACCATGAATTCCCATGAATTGTAATTCTACACCATGTTTACATGAAATTGTCGTTGTTATTCAACCCCACATGTTTTAATAATTTTATTCGCTGGTTTAATTCATAGATGTTGAAATCATGTTATTACTACAAGCTTTAAATTAATCTCATGCTTAACTTACACTACGAATATCAAGTGTTTGATGAAATGCCTACAAGAATGAATTTTGAATAAATGCTTTCATATTATGTGCTTAAAACTTTAGTACTATTTTTCTATTATTGCTATTGAGTCCTGGGGGTTGTGAATACCCAAAGACTTAGATGTTTACTTAGTCTCATTATATTCAGAATAGCTTCAGAATATGTTATGAGCATTATCAGTTCAGCCAGTCACCATAATCAGTTAAACATAGAACAGTTTAGTATCCCGAGTCAATTCAGTTGGGAGTAGGATTTAGCACCAAGTGAGTTCAGGGATGGAGGCTTTCCCAAAAGATACACAGAGTCGTTAGAAGCACTCCTTATACTCCAGAACTACGTAGCCAACATAGGATATGAGGAGTCACCTGTCAGTTTAGGCTTGACTACCTCACAGGGGTCACCCATCAATTTAAGCTTGACACCCTTAGTCTTTCGAGATAGTACATCAGTGGATCCATACAACCAGTGTTAGTACCCATGACACGGTACTGACACCCTTCCAACTGGGGTCACAGGTTGGACCCAATTTGCTCATTGGGGCATGTCGGTTAGGTGATAGCTCCCACAGTCTTAGTTCAGTATTCAGTATACTTTAGTTCAAGCTTGTATTGACCATAACATACAGATATCGGTTATTCAGTTATCAGATTTTAGTATTTCAATTTACAAATTATATTTAGAATATGTTTTATGCTTGGTTATGCATTCTCAGTATTTATAGATTTCATGCATTCTATTTAGTACTTCATGTTATTCATTCATTCAGTTATTACTCTTGTACATGAAACCATGCATATCCGCCAACCTCATTTAGCATACCAGTACATTCAAAGTACAGATCGCATACTTTTTTCTTATACTATGATGTATCATATCATAGGTTCGGATGCTCAGTTCCCGGATCACGTATAGACCTTCCAGATTATCAGCCGTAGCTATGGCGAATCCTCATATTTCTAGGACAGACTATATTTATTTTCATGCTTTCAATTTAGTAGTTAGATGGAGTTAGTTGGGGCCTGTCCCATCAACTTTTATTCAGTTTGTAGAGGCTTTTCAGACTAGTACAGACAATCTGTCAGTTTTGTTATTATTTTATTAGTTCCAGATAATTGTTTCTAGCAGTTGTTTCCATATTCATGATCCGATATTGTTTTCATTTATTTAAAACCTCATGACTTATCAGTTGTTTTTAGACATATGTTATAATATTATTCAATGCTCACAGCAGGTACCAGCTCATGGGTTAGCTTGTGGTCTCTCAGAACCGTAAGCACCGTGTGGCACCCAGGGTGTACTCTTGGGGCGTTACAAAAACTTGCACATGTATGTTTCAAAATAAATAACTAAGTGAATGCTTTGGATGCACAGTCATGGATTGGTATAAGTGATGTACTGAGAAGCCCCTGCCACCGCCGACCAAGCTGAATCTCATGGTTTTAGGCAATGTTTCTCAGATGACTCCCACTCCCTCTACAAAAATTGGTATATTACTCCGCTCAGATGTTTTATGGAAGAAATTTATATGCATGTACACAAAGATGCTAAATATTCTCGTATTTCTTACTATCGGATAAGAGAAAAATATAGGTCGCATTCAAAATAGGCGTCGAGAGATTACCGGGGCTGATGATCGGTAACTATAACCTTTTACATAACATAGTGGAGTTTCTACTTTGAAAATACCTGCATTTTTGTCACAGATTCCGGAACAAATGGTAGTTACTTCTTGCTGCTTTCAGGAACCCTTAGTTTCTCCTCACTTTATGGGATGACTTCGAAGGAAGAGTACCCAATCATCCTTGGAAGGAACATATGGTGTGTTAGGGTTTTTGCCGTGATTTTCTTACCAAAATTAAGGTTTACTTTTTCTTAGAAGGAAAATAAAAGTAACCATAAATACTTTTACTTTTCCTGAAAGAAAAATATAAAACTTTTTCATATTTGGCAAACCTGTTTCTTAGAGGAAAGGTTTTAGAACTCTATTAATAGATGACCCCCTTCTCATACCATAACACAATAGCTTCCACAATGTAGTCGTTATAAGAGTCTGGTTTAGGGGGAGATTTATCCCATAGGTTTATGTTTTTTCATAGATTTTATTTTTTCAATATTGTTTTTAATATGTAGGTCGTTTGACCGAATCATATTAATAATATGTCTTTTTAATATATGTTTTATTTGTCATCTAAATTATCACTACAACAAATTTGATTATTTGGAATGAATTATTTTGTCACTTATAAGTCATATTTCGGTGCAAAAGATTTAGTGTGACGAAAAAGATTTCGTCAATCAATTGTCTCTAAAAGTGGGTCGCCAAAAGTAGACAAAGACGATTTATTGCTTCGGAGCTAAAAAATTAAATTATCTAAAAAAAAATAAAAATCGTCCCCAAATGTGTAACATTTATGACGAATTTGTGGTCATAAAAATGTAATTTTTTTTGTAGTTGATGGTAAGCTTTTGTCACTAAAAAGGTTATCAATACCGACAAAATTTCATCATCCCAAATTATTTAGTTCAATTAGAGACGACACCAATTTTCGCTAGAGTTATATATATTTCGTGGCTGAACAAATGTATTTTCGTCACTATTGACAACTTTTTGTATACAACAAAAATTTTCGTCATTAAATGTATGAATTAGTGACAAATTTATTATTATAATAAAGATGTATAATTTTGTAGTTAAATCTACCATTTGTCAGTAAAAATACTAATTTTTTTACCGACAATGTAGAATCGTCACTAAATTATTATGATTACTGACAATTATGATTGTCATAAAATACAAAATTAATTTGTATCAAATAAAAAGAAAGATATTGAGACAAATACATATGTCACTAAATATAGTCAAACTTATGACGAACTAGTTTATTTCGTGACGAAAATATTTGTCTTGAAAAGTCTAATTTAATCATTGCTAAAAGTTATCTTTGATAATAAAATCTTTTGTCATAAATTACAAGAAATCGCTTAATTATTTCATATTGATATTATTTTTTAAATTAGAATTGAATAAATCAAAAATAAAATTATAAAACAATTAAAAAAACTAAAATTGTACTAAGGTAATATCTCCTCACAGTTCAAAGAAAAGTAAAACTAGTCCAACACAAAGGAAACTAACTGAAATATAGTACTAAATATTACTCCTATCCTAAACTAAGGCAGATATGTAGAGGCTTCTTCGAAAGTACCAATAACGTGTTGATCTTGCAATTAGTCCTCATTCAACTCACTTTTACACCTGTGGAAAAGAGAAGAAAATTAAGATTGATGATGATTCTTTCAGGTTTGATTGTTAAAATGACTCTACATGCTACTTCTTCTCCAAGCCACAACTAGAATCCATTAAACATATAATTATGAAAAGCGAGGCTACCCAGAAACTAGATAAATACTATCCAGTAAACACACCAAACTTCTATAACAACAACAATAACATACTCGGTGCATTCCCAAAAAGTGAGGTTTGGAGAGGGTAACTATACGTAGTCCATACCACTACCTTAAACGAATTATACAACAATATAGCCAGTGTATCCCTACATAGTGGGGTATGAGGAGGATAATGTGTACACAGTGCACACCACTACCTCGAATGAAGTAGAGAGATTTTTTTCGATAAACCCTGACTCAGGATAGATAACAGTATAACAAATAAACATAAAAGCACACAACAACGGTACAACACACTTCTAGCTAATACAAGTCAGAGAAGTTTCAGTTATTCAGTAGTACTTTAATAAGAAAACAAAACTAAGTAGAACTAATACAATCTATTATAAATATCCCGACAACTTATCAGAACCCCATAATTGTCTATTTAAACCCGCGAGACAAGATATAATGGCAAGCAAATAGGAACATATAATAACAAACATCGAAATATTCCTATAGACATGTTTTCTAAAGGTTTTCACAACGTGATATAGTCAACACACACAGAGAATGAAAATTACATCATTTCGAGAACTTACCAGTGAACAACAGTAAAAGAGATAATAAGAATAATAAAGACCAAGCACTTGTAACAGTGAAATATGGAAGATTTTTTCAGTAAGCCTTGAAGGAAAATTGAAGAACCATCAAAATATATAATTGCCTTGTATTAAAATAGCCAGTAATTCTTTTTGTTTTTGTTTATTTTAGAGAGTAGTAATTGTCATTCAAGAACTGTCCCTCCAATGAAAAGAAGGGCGGTTTATACAGTAGTAGGAATACAGTAGAACAAAAGGAAAGAGTATATTATAAAAAAAATCACTTTCAAAAATTAAAGGAAAAATATATCAAGAATCAATTAGGAGAAAGCTCAATCCCTTTATTGTCGTATTTACCATAAAAAAGTCACATTATCAAGGCAGGCAACAGTTAATATACATTTAATTTTCAGAAAGAAAACTAAAAATGGACTCAATCAATTATTTAATGTTTTACTATAAATAGATGAGGAAAATAAGGTGCGAATTTAAAAGAGAAGAGATAATAATAATAGCAACATGTATCAACACTAGTATTTAGCATATATATTAAAAATTGATTTACAAATCATAAGGCAACTAATCACAAAAATCAAACTAAATTCATTCCACCAATCTACTAAATCAATTTAGTAATTTCATTTAGGAATAAGCATAATCAATATTTTACCATAAAAGCAGATTCAAATTTCAGTCAATATCAATTAAATCAGACGTAATACAAGTATAACATCCTTTGAGAACAAGCAGAGATAAACACGTAATTAAACGGATTGAGTCAACATTCAAAGTCAGATATCACAAACTTTAGATCTAACAGATTAATTTAGGAAATTTGCACCAAAAGAAGAAAAATATCATGCAAATTAAACCAAAGAAAACAATCATGCAATTAAAGGATTGAGGAATCAAATTGTATAATAGTCGGGTTCACCAAAAGGGACCTCACTGATCCTCAATTTTGATGAGAACGTGACCGGTGAGAAGAGGGAGAGGCTAAATCGCGGCTGGGTATGCATTGATGGTTCACGATTGCTAGAGGCGGCCACAACGATGATGGAGCGGCAGATGACAGGAGGAGGGATACTGCTGCTGTTGTTGGCAGCATCGATTGGGTCTAGTTCTGTCGTTTGGAGTGGTAGCGGGATGATATTAATGTTCATTCGAGGGGATCTTAGCCGGTTTGCTTGCCAACAAATGCGGATGGTGGCACCGGCTAGGAGGCTCTGATTTTTGTTTTTCGTCGGCGGGATTAGTGGTTGGAGCGGTTTTCCCTTGGTTTTCCCGATGGCTGATGATGGAGAGGGGAGGGTGATGTGGTGGCTGGTTGGTTCGCCATCCATTAGTGGCGGTTGACGCTATTGATGTTGCCTTGGACTCATCGGTCATCAATTCCGGTGAGTCATCCATGAGAGTGAGAGACGGAAGAGAGTGGGAGAGAGGAGGCCGAATTTTTCTCCAACCCATGGTGGCTGGCCGGCGGCGGCAGCCATGGTTATGGTATAGAGATAAGTGAGGCTAGAGAGAAGGTAGAGAGAGAGAAAATGTAGAGAGAAAGAGAGCGCCAAGAGAGGCGGATGTTTTTGTGTAATGAGGAATTAGGGTTTGAGTGTTTTTTAAGATCGAAAGAATGAGTGATATGATCTTTGTCGTTGGATCAAAATTGATCCACAGCTGAGATTAAAAGGATTAGAAAAACAGAAAATGAATTGAAATGGAGTTAAATGTAACTAAAATTATAATAAATTGGGTAAAATTAGGCTACAATTGTCATAAATCGAATAGAAAAAGGCTAGCATTTAAATGAACTAGGAAATTGAATTGAATTAGGCTACAATTTAACAGATGTAATAATAACGAAAAATATAACAGGGTGTCGAGGTTAAAATAAATTACTCATTTAAAATTAATGTTACGTAAAAATTGTTATATAAAATTATCGTTAATAATAATAATAATAATAATAATAATAAGCAATGTATTTATAAATTGTAAGTGCGCATATTTTGTGAAAAAATAATTTAATAAATATTAATAAAATTATGTAAAATGTTGTATCTGAATTAATAAATTGTAAAAAAATGACATAAAAAATTAATAAAATAATTTGTACATTTTAAAACATGAATGTGAAACGTCAAAAATCTGTTTGATGTGAGAAAAATGTGTAAAAAATACTAACATTTAAAAATTAATAATTTTGCTAAAATAGCAGCCTAAATGTAATATCGGGAGGTCAAAATTGGGTGTCAACAATCATTGGGCCTAAAGGCTCCTTTTTCCTGTTTTAAAATGGGGTTTCCACAAGGGTAGACCGGTAGAGAACAAAGTGAGTGAAGAGAAATCTTTTGTTGGTTCTTAAGAGTCGAGAGTGGAGTCATATAAGCAAACTGATAAGCAAATAGGAAGGCGTCTAATTGTTCCCAACACATTTATCCATACCCAGATGGGAGGTGAAAGTACATGAGTCGGACAATTTCTTTTCAATTAAACAAGTTTGAATGCACAATATTCATACTCGCTAAGACTATCTTGAAAATTCCTTTGACAACTTAAAATCATTCAAGCTAGAAACCTAAGAGCTATATCAATCGATTGATATAATCCACGTGTATGTGATGGAACTGGATACTTGTTACCATCCACGAAACCCCAACCCAGGGACTAGTGCACCACAAAGGAAAAAATGAAAATGGAAAATAAAATAGGAAGTGTTTTAGGATATATCTAAACTATAACATGTCTCAACTGTAATTTTCCCACGTAAATAGAAATCTATGATCATGTAATTAAAAATTTTAAAAAGAGAAATCAGAAGTTCTTTGACTCAACACTTCGATAGCAACAGGGGAACGTGAATGGAAATGACCAGTTCAAAGAGACATTTCTTTTATCTTCTGCACAGCAGGACACACTTGTTTCCTGCCAGCAGGTAGATTAATTGGCACAATAGGAGAAGTTGTAGCAGGCTGAAGGAGTTGTTCCACCCATTCATCCCCCTAGCCTATAGATCTGCAGCTAGCAAGAAGGACTCCCAGTGTAGGGGGGAGTTTATACAAGATTTGCGAATGATACACTTGAGGATGAAAAGACATTGCAACTATTTTCGGGTTCGAGCATCTTAGTATCTCCATCACAACCATAACTACACCAAGGAGTATTTGTTAACTCAAGCAAGTGTGGATAGATCTAGAATTAGCAGAAGGAGCTTACTTGGTCATGTATTTACAGCCAAGGGGCTCAAACCCTCATTCAGCACCAAAAAACAGCTCCAAATTCCAATACCGGAGATCACAGTTAGGAAGAATAACCAAAAAAATGAGATGCAGATAAAGATGAAGAAGACAAAGGTGAAAAGGATACTTACTTTGACAACTGATTTATCAGAAGCATATACGCTGAGGATACGAGGAAGAGTAAGTATCACCCATATGAACAACAAGACGAAACTCAGTACTCAACCAAGAACAATATTTCTCTAATTTTTGAAGAAGTGATGGATAATTTTGGAATTAGATTAGGAAATCCTATCTTCATGGGTTTTGTACTAAGTAGAATAGGGCCGGTTCAGATGTTTTATTTTGGGCCTTCTGATTTTAAATGTTTGGACGATGTCATTTTAAATGGGTTGGTCCATTTATGTAAAGACAATGTGGTTTAGTCTTTAAATTAATAAAAGAGGAAAGGACAAAAATAACACCTAAAATTAAAATAATTTCACAAAACTAGCACCTAAATTTAAAAACCCGAGAAATAGCCACTGAGGGATGGGCGCACGCGAGAAGCTGGGATATATTTGTCACTGTTCCACGTATTTTCCTCAATTCTACAACACAATTTGGCCCTTTCCGTTTTGGGTACTGGACCCACTTTTCATCTTTAATGGTTCATGCTTTTTTTGGCTCTTTTTCCCCTTTCTTTTTTAAAGACTCTACTATTTTTTATATCTCACTGATACTTTTACTTTAGAATTGTCTTTTAGCTGAGCTTTAAAAAGCAGTTAGAATTATAAATGTCTTTTAATTATATTAATCTAAATATATTAATTACAAATATGACAAATTATATTAATCTAATTATATTAATTACAAATGTGACTAATTAATATTAGATTGAACAAAGCGATGTAATATAGGCCAAGGGTACTGGAACAAATCTTTGTCCAACTTAAACTACACACATGTTTTAGACAATAGACAATGTGTTTCACCTCCATAATTTGATACAATAAACCAAAAGAGTAACTATATAATACAATTGTTAAAGATATATATTTATATATAATAATGATACAGTTTCTATATATATACATATTCTATATAATAATTATAGCATTTTTATACACATTTTATATAATTTTTAACTACCATTATTATTTAGATACATATTTTATACGGCTCTATATAGTTTCTACATGTATTCTAAAAATGTATCAATCTAGTATAAGAGAGTATCAATTAAGTATATGGACACTGCAAGTGTATCAATGTAGTATAAAAGTGTATTAATGTGGTATAAAAGAGTATCAATTGGGTATAGGAAATGCATGTGCTTGCATATAATTTCCTTTCTCTTTTTTTAAAAAGTGTATCAATATAATATAAAAGTGCATCAATGTGGCATAAAAGTGTATCAATTAAGTATAGAGACTGCATGTGCCCAATTGGGCCACATGGCTAAAAAAGGGAATTAAATTGGGCCGACTGGCAAAGGTTGTCCACCTTTTCAATTATGGGTCATTCTTTTTTTAAAATGGCCAGCCCATGTCCTTTTCCCTTAATAAAATCCCTATTAAATTGGAAAAAAAAACTTAAGAAGGTATACCTGGTAAACAAAGGAGAGCATTTTGACAATTTGGATAATTAATTTAAGAGTCTTGGTTGTGCATCAGGGATGAAGAATTCAATTGCAGTCCTACTAAGAATTTTAATTTTCGCACAATATTGGGTCATTTCTTGGAGTATCGTATACAAGAGTTTCAATCTTTTTGCTTGGTCCTCTTAGGATATGCAGAAAAAACATAAATGATTATGTGAAATTTCACCAAAAATTCAATAGGTACTGAAATTTGAGAAGGGTGGCTTTGAGAAACAGAAAAGTAGACTGTAAATCAAGGTTGGAAAGTGCTTACACGTATCAAAATCGAGTTTCAACACCAATTTGGTAGATAAAGAAGATTGAATTAACATGAAGAAGATGAACTGCGTGCTTCTAGATTTATATTCAACAGTTACTTTCCTTTTTCTGATTTTTGATGTTTCTTTTTCTTTTAGTTTTTATGTTGACATTTTTTGTTTTGTTGTTTTTTATTTCTTAGTATTTACATTTTTTTTTAATGTATTTTGTGGTTCACATCTAAAAACAATATATATATATATATATATATATATATATATTTTTAGATGTAAATCAAAAAGTATATACAACAAAAAAGTAAATATTTATTTTTGCAGCAAATGGTTACACCGATTTAATAAACATATTAAAGTGCATTCACAAAAATATTATCACAAAATTATAATTAATTAAGATACACAAATTTTTATTTAATTATAATTAAATATGATTAGCTATAAATAAATATTTTTAAAAAAGAAACTATTGGTAAATTAAAGGGTCCTTTGGTACGGTGTATATGAATTATATAAAATAGGGTGTATTACTAATGCTTGAATAGTTATGTTTGCATATTATTTAGGTATTTTTTTGTTTGGTGTAAAATATAATTGCATAATTTCTAAAAAATATATTTTTACTATTTTGACATTGCCACTCATAATCTCTTTTTAAAAAATAATAAATTAAAAAAATCTTAATTTGATAATATTATTTGGGAGATTTTATTTAATGTTGGATATTCTCGACATTAAATATGATAAATTTTGATATGTGTAAAAAAGTAAGGATAGAGAAAGTAACGTATATAATACATAAGCTATTTTAAAAGTACTATAAATTATAATAATTAATAATTAATTTTTTTAAAAAATATATTAAAAATTTGATTAACGCCAAATTGCATTTGTGTCACATAATTGAGACTAAATATTACTCCCTCCGTTCATATTTACTTGTCCATTTTATCAAAAATAGATGTGCAATAATACTGTTCAATTTGAAAAATCAATGGATAATTTTTCATTTCTGTCGATTTTACCATTGATATTAAATACGATTCATTATCCAATAAAATTTTCATAATATTAAATTTATTATATTCAAAAGATAACATAGTAGCATTATCCCTATCATTTACTAGTTTTAAACATATGTGTAAAAGTTAATAGTGAACAACTATTGATGGGCTGAGGGATAAACATATATTGAGTCCATACTAGTGCGGGCGCTCCGATACGTAGTCTTATAAATATAAATAAAAATGAGAACACATTTAATATATATATCTTTTCACTATCTTCAACATGTGGGGCATTTCAAATAAAATGAAGCATATATGATTGGTCTTGAGGGAATATTACTCTAGCTTCTGTATGTTTTCAAGACACAATATAAACATCATTGAATAGGAATACTATAGTGAAATAATTATGTTATTAATTCTTTTCCTCAATAGATCGTGTCAAGTAAAAGCGAATGAGTACTTACTACATTTTAAATTACAGTATTAGTAAGGGATAGAAGAAGGCATCTCTTATTGTAAATAGAATCCAAATAGACCTCGACTTTTATCTAGTGTCGAAAATTAACCTTTAAAACGAATAAAATTCTAATAAGCACTTTTGTTTAAAAGAAGTCGCCTAAGAAAGTTTGTAATACAACAAACAAGACACATAAAATATCTTTAAAAATTAAAATAAAAAATAAACATGACAACATATCATGAACATATAACAAAAAGATGATGATCTTATAGTTATACCTAAGAATTACTTCGTATCCAATAATTACACTATTCAACTACCAAATCAAAGTCGTAATTATTTTTTGTGATAAAATTTTACTGTGATTAATTGCAGGTTAAACAGTGACGATAATATCATCGTTGTTAATTGTTTGAATAATTAGTTACAAAAACTATTGTCACAATTAAATATAAAATTTTGTGGCTAAAACTTCCAATATGATAGCTTCAAACTTTAATTAATTAGTTGATCATATTCAACGCCGGTCTACTTAAAATGTTTCTCACATGTACAAGATTAACACACTGACTTTATACCTTCCGAAAAATTCATTCAATAAGTTCACTTCAACCTTCACACAATTAGATTGAGTCTTATTTTTTTATAGCTATATCAATATACAATTAATTTTCTATAATCCTAAAAAAAAATAGCCAAAGATCAATTTATATTTAGCTATGAAATTTTTCGTAGAAAAAAATAACTAAATTATTCATCTACAAATTCTAAATCGTCACTACTTAACGATGACATATTTTGTGAAAACATTATGTTGTCACTGAATCATAGATTAATTAGAGACAATAAAATAAGTGTCACTAATTGTTTATAGTATTAGTGACAAAAATTGAGGTCACAATTAAGTATCAAATTTTGTAGCTAAAACTTACAAAATTTAACTACGAACTCTAATTTGTCGCTATTGCGATAACTTATTTTTTATGATGAATTTTTTTTTGTGTCTAAAATTATGACTAATTCAAGACAAAAAATAGTTTGTCATGAATTGAATCCATTATTAGAGACAATAAAATGAGTGTTACTAATTGTTTATAGTATTAGTGACAAAAATTGAGGTCACAATTAAATATCAAATTTTGTAGCTAAAACTTACAATATTTAACTATGAACTCTAATTTGTCGTTGTTGCGATAACTTATTTTTTATGTCGATTTTTTTTTGTGTCTAAAATTATAACTAATTCAAGACAAAAAATAGTTTGTCACAAATTGGATCCATCATTGGTGATAAAAAAGGGTGTCACTGAAAACTTAAAATTCGTCACTAGTGGTACTCAATAAAATGGCGCCAACATATTTTTTGGTGGGAAACTTTAGAGGACAAAACATTGCTACGAAATTTTAGGTTTGGTCACTAAAAGTATGTGCTTCATATATTTAGATATGAAATGTAATTTTCGTCATAAAAGGTGAACAATTAGTGACGAATTTCATCTCGTAGCTAATAATTTCGTAGCTATATGTCAATTTTATTGTAGTGATATATATTATCACCGTTGGTTTGCAAACTTTAAGCTTCCGCATGATGCCCTCTCAATTTTGAACCCAACAAGTGGCATCAAAGCCTATCGTTCAAAGATCTGATAGTTCAATAGAGGATACTTTAAGGTCAAAGTTGCAACCAATTTGATGATAATAAAGATATATGTCCAAAAACTATATGTGGAGATGATTTTCAATTATATTTTCAAAAATCCTGCTGTCACATATTTGAAAATAAAGTTCACTAATATTTTTTAACCCGAAAATGGCTCATATACTTTTAACCCAAGCTCCATTTTTAAACATGCCAAACAACAGTGGTGAAGACTATGTGAAACACAAGGACCAAAGATTTGAAGAAGGTGCATATTAGGAAGAAAATCAAGACAAAAAGGGGAGATTTGTTAGGGTTTTTGCCCTGATTTTCTTATCAAAATTAAGTTTTACTTTTTCTTAGAAGGAAAATAAAACTAATCATAAATACTTTTACTTTTCCTGAAAGGGAAATGTTTTTCATATTTGGCAAACCTCTTTCTTAGAGCAAAGGTTTTCGAACTCAATAAATAGATACCCCCTTCTCATACCATAACACGATAGCATCCACAATGTAGTCATTAAAAGAGTCTGGTTTAGGGGGAGATTTCTCGCATAGGTTTATGTTTTTCCATATGTTTTATTTTTTCAATATTGTTTTTAATATGTAGGTCATTTGACCGAATCATATTAATAATATATCTTTTTAATATATGTTTTATTTGTCATCTGAATTATCACCATTGATTTGCAAACATTAAGCTTCCGCATGACGCCCTCTCGATTTCGAACCCAACATGGTGTAATGTACAAGGCTCATGATTGTGTAACTAATGAAATTATTGCACTAAAAGAAAGAAGGATGGAGCAGGAAGTTATTTTAATTTTCATTTTGTTTTCTGGTCTTGGTACTGTTCCTTTTTACCAATTTGTAAAAATTTCTCTTAAATACCAATCTTCTGTGAATGTAGGAGTCCCTAATGAAGAGAATCTTTCCCATGCATCTTAATTTGTGCGGCCAAGACTGGATCTTGCAGTTGAAGTTTGTTACCAATATGTTGAAATTTCCCGTGCAACGTTTTCAACGTTACACGAAAATTATTATCTTGTTGAACATAACTGCCTTTCCATTTCCATTGGTTTGTGAATTAATATGTTGAGTCTGTGCTTAGCACGGGCCTTACCCATCTAATATATGTATAAAGAGATACTCCTAATTCCACCAACACTAACAAATTAAGCTTCTGGATTGGAATTGAACCACCAGATAGAAAAGTTACTTTCAAGAGGCCAATCAGCTACTACTAGGGTTTTTAGCGCTTCTCCTCACTCCCTTGTCAAATGGGAGTCAATGGATACCCTTTCGCTGAAATATTATATTATATATATATATATATTCCATATATTTTCACCTTAATTTCTCAGTGTTTTTTACTTCTTTATATTTAATTTCCTTAATTAAGATCTTGGGTTCGTCTTTGAATCTCGGGATGCTTCAGCTTAGAGATGGAGATACCGAACACTAACACTGTTAATTAAGAATTGTCAAGATATACATGTAGCGCGGCACAAATTTCATGAATAGTTTCATTCAAGATCATGACAAAGGACATTAACTTACAATCATTTGGCCTTGATCATGCCACTAACACAATGTTTTTGAACCCTTTTTTCATATATTGCTTTATAACAGAGATAAATGTGTGCAACCTTTTACCATGTATGGGATTGAAATATTTTTCTTCTGCACCATTGATCATAGGAAAGGTGTAATAGTTGTTGAAAAAGTAGAGATGTTGCACCTAATCTTAAGAATGCAAATAAACCTACAAGTTATAGTTCTGCCAATTAACTAGTCTAGAGAAGACATGGCCATTGATGCCAGTCAAAAGAAAATAATAAGTAGTATTCTGCCATCGAACTAGGCACTCTGATTTAATAAAAAAGTTTTATATTATCGTTCTCTGAGTCATATGAAATAACCTTATCACCTACAGGTAAGCAAAAGATGTGAAGATTAACAGATTGAATATTTGTTGAGAAACTATAAAGGAGAAGACCGGTGGTAGTCCACACATTAGTCTCAGAAGAGAAGCTTTCAATTGTTACACTCGAATGAAGATCAAACGCTATTTCATAATGAACTATTGTAGAGGAGATCACATCACGTTTGATACCAAAAAAAGTTCGTGGTTTAGATGGATCAACAATACACCAGGGGCGGCTCAAGCGAATCGTGGCCCAAGGCCAAAATCAAACGGAAGTTTTACGTTTTTAAGAAAAAATAATTATTTTTATAAAGTCTGTTTTTAAAATTATATAATCGATTTCTTCTAATAATTTTTTTTTATTAATAATAGAGTCAATGCATTAATTTCTTGACACATAGTATTCTGGACTAGATATATCAAACTCCATCTAAATTCTTTCTTTTATAAAAAAAAATATTTTTTCTATAAATAGTATTTAATATATTTTTTAAAATTTAAAATTTATTATTACTAATCAAAATGAGGCCCTCAAATTTTGGGGGCCTTAGGCTGCCGCCTTATTTCCCAAAGGGTTGAGATGCCCCTGCAATACACTTTCGCCAATTCTAACACACACATACAAACCTTGCAAGAGATGATTGGAAACTATGTGATTAATTTATCGCTTTATTTTTTAAACTTGACAAATAAAGTGGACGGAGACTGTGGATGCATTTAATTTGGTATAATCATTTTTTAAATTTTTATGAGCCGAGAGAAATAGTTTATGATGTGTAAATCTATTCCGCACATCCTTAATTAATTAAGTATATCTACAATTCACTGTATCGTTGAAGAAAAAGAAGATAGAAAAAACCGGAACTTAGATGTGATAAAAGACTTATTAAATATTAAATAAAGTACAAAGAAAGAAAATAATACAAATTATGGCAATTAAACTTGTAAACTTGTTCCTTCTCTTATCTGGTCAGATTCGTGAGAAAATGTAGCGATAATTGTTATGTAGAGAAATAAAGAAGACAAAAATAAAAAGAAACAAGGGACGCTGCCGAAATAAGAAACGAGGGATATATCCACTCTTTCTTCCAAATTCGAGAATCGACTTTCAAACATTCGCAGAATTGACTTTAGCCATAAGGTTTCTTCAGGTATGAATTTCATCATCAAATTCATTGTGGTAATTTTAGCTTATTGATACATTGTGGTAATTTTAGCTCGTTATATAATTAGCATATTGATTTGATTTTTGGTAGGTGAACGTAAACAGAACTTGGGATATGTTGTTGTTGTAGCAACATATTTACCATTGAGGAATTCCATCGAACAGGTTGTGGGAAGTTTGTTATTGCGGTTATAATTGTGTTTGAGTAGGTATGGAAGGTTGGTCTTGGAGAGAAAGGCCATTAATATGAGAGTTAACGTTGATCCCAACATATTTTGGGAGGCCAAATGTATAAGGTCAAGGCGGTACAAGAAATTAGTTCCAAGTATTTCAACCTAGTGGTATAATTAGCATTAGAAAATGATAAGGAATTGTATCAGACAGTTTGTAGAGAGTTTGTTATTGCGATTATAATTGTATTTGAGTAGTGCGAGGGTTTGGTCTTTGAGGGAAAGGCTGTGTTTTCCATCTCGAATGAATCCAGCCTATGTTTTGGAGATTAAAGAAGCACTAACTTGTTGATTCTAAGAGAGAGCACCTTAGCTATTAGCTTGTATAACATAGAGCAATAGGCAATGGGTTTAAACTCTCTAATGGTAGTAGGATTTGGCACTTTAGGTAACAAGGTTACTATTATACCAGTTTTCAGTGTTAAAAAATCCTTCATTGTTGAACACGCATCATATTTATATTCATTGACCATTTGTTATTGAACCATGCTTACCTAGATATGTTGGAATAATCACCAGTGTTTCTGGCAACTTCTTTTGTCTCAGTATCACGTGTTTCTGTTGGGTGACACAACACAGGAGATCCCCTAAAGTTGACACAGTTTCTTAGTTTTCCACACACCTCCCAGAACACTTTATTAGAAAACTTCTATCTTGGCATATTAGAATATCCATTATGTTTGCTACATTCATTCCCTTGACTGTGGGCGTGAACCTTTGGGTGTTGAGGTGATTTGGCAGAATAATAAAAGATCCCGTTTGGGGTAGACATGGTTATCTACAAGATTTTACAAGCCAAAGAAAATTTTCTAGCTGTATTCGGTGAGGTAAAGTATATATTCAACAAAGCATTAACCGAAAATCTGAAAGGCAAAGAAAATACTAATATAAAAAGATTCTTAGTTTAAAAACTAAATAAGATTCTTGTTACTTTTTTTCTACATAACTGCACTATAATACATAGGGTTTGAATCACCTAGCTTATACACAAAGACCTGAATTTTATTGTAACATACTCTCTTCAATATTGCTCCACTTCTCAATTATAGTCATTCCATCATTCTATTTCAAGGCCATACTAGAAGAGTATTCAGTTGATAAACTATGTTGTATCACTTGCATCCTATCTCTGAAGTAAACAACCCTTTCAGAATCATCCCTATAGTGTGTGTTATTCCGTAGTTTCAAGTGCGATTTAGCATGTTCAGATTCTGCCATACATTTTAAGTTATTCCCCATGGGAAAGAGTTGACACTTCATTATTCTGTAATGACCTATAACTCTTGCCCCAGAGGAAAACCTGAGACAGTTATGCCCCATGGGAAAGAGTTGAGACTGTCATAGTCTGTAATGATTTCGCAGATGACCTATAACTCTTTCCCTAGAGGCAAGACTTTGACAGTTTGCCCAATGGACAATAGTTGACTATGCCTTACTCTTTAATGATTTTACTTGTTGAAGATATATATCCTAAATTAAATTGTTACTAATCTTTTGTTGTTTCATTTTTCACAAGGGTTGTGCTTGGAATGGATGGAAAAGAAATGAGTATTGAGCAATACAATATGGAACAATCAATTGAAATTATTGATAGAAATAACAAGTTACAGGTTATCAAACCAATATTGGAGGCTGCAATAGATGAAGAAATGGGGCAGCCATCAAAGATTAAGAGGGTACGACAAAAGAAGAAGAGGATACTTGATGTCGAGACTACTCTCTTGAGACACAATGCCTTTTTGAATGAGGTAAATGTCAAGTCGATGTTAATTGACAAAAAATTATGATGACGTGCATGTCAAACATTGAAATTACAAACAACATCCAATTTAAGGTTTTTAAATCAAGCACAAAAAGATATTCACTGCGATGTTTGAACGACAACTGTGTGTGGCGGTTTCATGCCTCAAAGATTCTCGATTCTTTGCTCTTTCAGGTTACTACATATGAAAAGGCTCACAATTGCTTGGTTGATTTTATAGCCTCCAACCACATGAATGCAACATCAAAGGTCATATGTTATACTGTTGAAAGAAAACAACCCAGGCACGTACACAAAGATAAAGAGGGACGATGAGAATAGGTACAAATGCTATACTGTTGAAATTGAAAACTTTTACCCAAGAGGCAAAAGTTTTATTCTTTAATTGCACTGCTTAAATTATTAACATATATGCAACTCTTGCCTCATGGGCAAGACTTATTTTAGAAAATTATTGTACAAATGTTATACTGTTGAAATTGAAAAATTTTGCACAAGGGGCAAAAGTTTATTCTTTAATTGCACTGATGCGATTATTAACATATATGCAACTCTTGCCTCATAAGCAAGACTAACTTTGGAAAATTGTTGAAATTGAAAACTTTTACCCAAGAGGCAAAAGTTTATTCTTTAATTGCACTGATTAGATTATTAACATATATGCAAATCTTGCCTCATGGGCAAGACTTAGTTTAGAAAATTATTGAAATTGAAAACTTTTGCCCAAGAGGCAAAAGTTTATTCTTTAATTGTACTGATTAGATTATTAACATATATGCAACTCTTGCCTCATGGACAAGACTTAGTTTAGAAAATTGTTGTACAAATGCTATACAACATGAAAACTTTTGCCCCAGAGGAAAAACTTTATTCTATAATGGCACTGATTAGATTATTAATATATATTCAACTCTTGCCTCATGGGCAAGACTTAGTTTAAAAAATTATTGAAATTGAAAACTTTTACCCTAGAGGCAAAAGTTTATCCTTTAATTGCACTGATTAGATTATTAACATACATACAACTCTCACCTCATAGGAAAGACTTAGTTTATACAAATGCTATACTGTTGAAATTGAAAACTTTTGCCCAAGAGGCAAAAGATTATTCTTTAATTGCATTGCTTAGATTATTAACATATATGCAACTCTTGCCTCATGGGAAAGACTTAGTTTATACAAATTCTATACTATTGAAATTAAAAACTTTTGCCCAAGAGGCAAAAGTTTATTCTTTAATTTCACTGATTAGATTATTAACATATATGCAACTCTTGACTCATGGGCAAGACTTAGTTTATATAATTATTGAAATTGAAAACTTTTTCCCTAGAGGAAAAAGTTTATTCTTTAATTGCACTGATTAGATTATTAACATATATGCAACTCTTGCCTCATGGGCAAGACTTAGTTTAGAAAATTGTTGAAATTGAAACTTTTGCCCAAGAGGAAAAAGTTTATACTTTATTTGCACTGATTATATTATTAACATAGATGGAACTCTTACCTCATGGGCAAGACTTCGTTTAGAAAATTGTTGTACAAATGCTAACTGTTGAAGTTGAAAACTTTTTTTCCAAGAGGCAAAAGTTTATTCTTTAATTTCACCAATTATATTATTAACATATATGCAACTCTTGCCTCATGGGAAAGACTTAGTTTAGAAAATTATTATACTTTGATTATAAACATCAAATGAAAATTGTTACTAATATTCTTTTGCTCAACACAGGTTTCAATATGCATTTTTTTATTATGGAACTTTAATCATTGGATGGACCAACTGTAGACCAGTAATAATGGTAGATACAACATTTTTTAAGTCAAAATATCATAGTGTCCTCATGATAGCAATGTCAAAGAACGGAAACAACAACATATTTCCCTTGGCTTTTGGAATTGTAAACTCAGAAAATAATGAGTCTTATAACTGGTTCTTCAATTAGTTAAGAAATGCAATTGGGGTACGTAAACAATTGTCTATTCTATCAGATCGTCACCCAGCCATTACAAATGCAATTTCAAATGTCTATCCAGAGTGTCATCAAGGGATATACATCTACTACATGGAGAAGAATTTAAGAAAAAGATACTTCTCAGATGTGGTTCTATCACTCTTCTACAATGCAACAACAACATACAAACAAACTGAATTTTTTACTTTCATGGATGAGATAGAAAAAGTCGACAAAGTTGCTATGGAGTACTTGAAAGAAGAAGAACCAAAAAGATGGGCTCGCTTATTTTATACCAACAGAAGGTACAATTTGCTTACAACTAACAACGTGGAGTCCATGAATGCGGTATTGAGAAAAGCAATGCAACTTCCAATACTGGGACTGATCGATTATATTCAGAACAAGTTACAAAGTTAGTTTTATGAAAGAAAAATGGAAGCACAAGGAAAATTTCATGACATCACACGTTGGGCGGAAGTGGAGGTGACTGACAAGATTCAAGTCTCCTTGAATTTGAAAGTAAGTAATTGAAATTGTATTTTGATGATAGGGAAATATAAGGTTACTATTTTTTGATTGCAAATTATATATAGATGGTTTACTGTTATCTGTGATTTATAGCTAGTTTTTTTATTTCCTTGAGATTCGCGCACGAAATATGTATTTTGTTGCTTCTGTTCCATTTTTTCTACTCATAGCTGTGTAATCGTTTGTGATTTGATGTTGTATGCTTGATTGTAGATGTTTTTTGGTTTCCTCAAGATTCGTCCCCTATGTATGTTTGATTGCTATGTATGGATGATTCTTCTTATATACTAGATGTTTCACTATCATAGTTGATTCTACTCCCAGGTTAGATACAATATCTGTTTTATCTTAGTTTATTTGAAGTTGATTCTCTTGCTTATATGTTGGAAGCATCACTATTGAATCAGCTGTTGTTCCTGAACAAGGTTCTGTCTTTTCCATATAATACAGGGAATTTGACTTTGAAAGCTCATTCCTTGGATTACATATCCTTCTCCTGCGCTATTCCTGACCAAGCAAAGCATCAAAACTCTAAATATCCCCTATATTGGCCCTTCTCTTCCATTTTGAAATAGAACCTTAATTGTGACTCCTTATTATTGGTCACTTATTATTAGATTTTTGATTAATTCAATATTAGATTGTGATTTGATGTTATATGCTTGATTGTAGCTATTTTTTGATTGCCTCAAGATTCATTTCATATGTATGGTTGATTGCTCTGTATGCCTAATTCTGCTCATATACTAGATGTTTCACTATAAGTTGTCATTTATTTATCATTTTGTTTTCAGGTAGACCCCATTGATGCAATAAGATTTGTTGTAAGAGAAGAAGGAGTTGAATATATTGTAGACCTGAAAAGTAGGACTTGTCAATGCTTGATATTTCAAACAGATGAGATACCATACACCCATGTAATTGCAGCGATAAATAGTAGAAATATGAACAAGTCTAGCTATTGTTCTCATTTGTTCTCAAGACCATCTTGGATACAAATGTACCAGGGAGAATCCTACCAGTTGAAAACCCAACATCATGGATTGTCCCAAATTGCATAAAGGATCTGATCTCAAAACCCCCAGATAAGGAGGTTTTACTTGGGAGAAGAAAAACATCCAGATATCCTTGCAGAACAGAATCTTCAAGAAACAATTACAGATGTTCGAGATGCAAAAGAACTGGTAATAACATATCAAATTATCACTACACTCCTATCCTTCATCCATATGCAAGAAGATACAGAAAGAAAAATAAGAAAACATGATTAGTTTTACTTTTTATCCGAGAAGTTAGATCAAAATAACAGTTATAATAGGATTATTTGATCCCCTATTTTAGTTAGTAACAAGTACTTTTGACTTTCAATCACGAATTTCTTCTTATTTATTTGAAGTTTAAACTTGTGGTGAAGTATTTAACTCAATACCTTCTTATTGATTTTTTATAAAAATTACTTAGCATGCTAAATTTTTTTATATATTGATGTGTAAAAATATATCATATTAAAAGGATTCAGGGAAGGACCACATCCCTAAGAGATGTGCTGTGAATAATTCCACGAGATACACTTTAAAATTTTCCTCGAAGGCAAGATGCAGAACAAGTTGTGCCCCATGGGCAAGAGTTGACACTAGCTTATTCTGCAATAATTCGGCAGATGATCTACAACACTTGCCCTAGAGGCAAGACTTAAGACCCAAAGAAACAAGTTATGCCCTATCGGCAAGAGTAGACACTAACTTAGTGTATAATAACTTGGTAGATGATCAACAGCTCGTGCCCTAGAGGCAAATATTAATACAACAAACGGACAAGTTATGTCCCATGGCTAAGCGTTGATACTAGATTAGTGTGTAATGATTTGGTAGATAGTTTTTAAGTCTTTCCTAAGAGGAAAGATTTTTAGAAACCAAAGGAACATGTTATGGCCCATGGACGAGAGTTGACACTAGCTTATTCTGCAATGATTCAGCAGATGATCTACAACACTTTCCCTAGAGGCAAGACTTAATCCCCAAAGAAACAAGTTATGCCCTATAGGAAAGAGTTGACACTAGTTTGGTGTGTAATAACTTGGAAGATGATCTACAGCTCGTGCCCTAGAGGCAAAAATTAATTCAAAAAACGAACAAGTTATGCCCATGTCCAAGCGTTGATACTAGATTAGTGTGTAATGATTAGGTAGATAATTTATAAGTCTTGCCCAAGAGGCAAGATTTTTAGACCCTAAAGGAACAAGTTATGCCCCATGGGCAAGAGTTGACACTAGCATAGTCTATAATTATTTGACAGATGATCTATCACTCTTGCCCTAGAGGCAAGACTTACACATCAAAGGTGGTTCAACTCGCAATTTTTCAAAGAACATTCTTCCTCTACCATACAAAATATGTTTATAGGAATATTACAATCTTACAACCATATGAGAATCAATCTTCTAGACCAAAAACTAAAATACTATAAGCCAAGAACACAAGTAATAAATATTAAAAATTACAAAAAGAAAAACATGGGGGGAGTATTCAATTGAGAGTAGAAAAAAAGATGATATCAATCAACAAAACCAAAAATCTAACCAAATAAATAAAAGTGGAGAACCAACTACTAAGGAGGAGTCGATGACCCTTAGATTACAAGGTCTAAATTGTTTCTTATTTTATTCCATTTAATCGAGGACAAATGTGATTGAAAAGTTCACAATGATCAAAATACTCATGTAGCAGTCGCACATAATTAATGATAAGACAGCCCCCATAGGAATAAGTTATACCTCGTGGGCATGAATTGGCCCTGCCACATTGTTTACTAATTTAGAAGATACTCAATAACTCTTGCCTCAAGGGCAAGACTTGCCACAAGGAAAGGCAAAAATATTCTTCGATAGTAAAACATAAATATACAAAGATATAAACAAATGAATCAGTAGCGATTCTACATTGTATACTTTACGTTATCACATAAAAAATAGCCGATTCAATTTGAAAAGACTGTTTAAAATTTACATAATCTCATAAAAATAGCTAAAACTCCTTCTTGTACAGTGACTTTCAATAACTACAAAACTAAACTACTGCTCCTGGTGCGTCTTCTTCCTCTTTTTTCTTTCCAAATAATCTGCCAACTTTTTCTATAGTGTTGTCTTTTATACCAGCTTCTAGTTTTCTCTTTTCATAATCCCACTATAAATCTCCATACCTCATGCGAACATAACCAATGTCAATCTATTTAGGAATATCTCTACCATGAATGACATATTCAGCAAACGCATAAATAAATGCTCCACAATCACTATGATACAAAAGAAATATATTACGTGAATATATGGAAAACAACAAAAAAAGAAGTGAAATGAACATTTAAAAAATAAATGCAATAAGATACCATTGAATTTGTTGTGGCAGCTCATCAACCATTTTTATCGGCAAAGTGTCATTTCAAGATTTGTCAATGCCCTTCTCAAGATAGAAATTGACCTTTTTTTAGAAAATACGGTATCAATGTTTGGTAAGGTAACATCACTTTTTGAACAACTTTATTACTGCTCCTGGTACGGTTGAAGTCGTATACATATATGCACCAATCAGTAAAGTCAAAAACTCCCAAAATCCAGTGTCCAAGTTCAGATTTTTCTCGTGGAACATAAACTGCAAATAAAAAGTTTGTGAAAGCTTGAATAAAATTGAACAACAACTTATAAACCCACAAGTTAAGTGTTCCGTCCTGATCAAGAGAAAAAGCCTTTGATATTGGAGTCATTGTATCTTTTACAGTTTTTTCCATCAACTCAAGTGCTCCAACAATTATTGTTGTTTCATCAGGTGTCAAATCCCCTCCTTTTCTAGCCTGTCATAGCAAAAAGAAGAAAACAAGTTGAGGCATACAATTAAAGGAACATAATGAATTGAAAACGAGGTTCAACTAGCTATAACACCTAATCTTTGTGAGATGAACTTGGTCGTGTAAGCGGATTGTGTTCATGCATACATACAAAATATTGCATGTCCAGAGATATATTTACACTTTCTTAGATTAGCATTAAAAATTAGGAAATACTGAATAGATTACCTCATTGCCATGGAAATGCACAAACGTTTTTAGTTCAGCTCTCCGTAGAAGGGCAGCGTGCCCCTTACCTAACATCCAATCCAAGACTTAAAAGAAAAACCAAGGATGAAGTTAATATCCCTTTTCTTTATCAAGCCAACTATAAGATCCTTAACAACAGAAAGTAGCACTGAGAAATTCTCTCAAATTACTGCATGAGGTTTTGGCTTTTTTTCCCAATTCTATAGATGAATATCCGTGTATCTTAATAAAGAAACTGATGGATATTTTACATATCAAGTTATTAGCATGAGAAGTTTCTCATTTATAGTAATAACAAAAAATAAATAGAGATAGAAAAAAGGAGTAACTATGATATTATTACTAATTTTTTCCTTCCGTTCGGATTTACATGTCACTATTTTCCTAATTTGATTTTCATTTTTACTCATCATTTTTGACAAATCAAGAAAAAACAAAATAAAAAATTTCATGTTTTACCCTTAGCATTAATTACTTATTCTCGAAATCATTTCCAATACCTATTACTAAACATCAATTGATAGTGGTAATATTGTAAAGTAACTATACCAATCATTGTTTTCTTAATAGTTGTGCCACATCAAAATGTGACAAGTAAATCCAAACGGAGGGAGAACATAACCAAGGAACTCCTCCATTCAACTTTATGTTGCATTCTTTCCCTTTCTTTCCAAGCTATAGAAAAGGAACAAAGCATACAAATTAACCACCATAGCGTATATGAGTACAAATCATGGGTTCATGTAGTTTTATTTCTTAAACCCTATCATCTAACTCGGATTGAAAGTACTAGGTGGAAACCGAACACACAGCTGGTGAAATATCTCTCTCTCTCTCTATGGTAGAAAAACATGAAAACTTAACAACTCTACATGAGTAAATTATAGAATGTGATTGTTGTGCTTTATAACTAACTAATTGGATAAGCAATGAGGAAGAATAACCAAAGAAGAAGCTAAACAAGGGGTGCTACAATGGATCTAACTGTCAATCCATAGCGAGTATAGATTAATCGAGGAATTATCTGCAAATGTAAAGCCGATGAACCTCGTTAGAGGACAAGAGCCGAGAAAATTCCATAGCTAACAAGATGAAAGGTTAAGTTGATGAATATAATAGACCACCTCTCCGAACATGAGAATCAATTTAACAGATACCAGTATTACTGGCCACGACGGTACAAGCTTGTCCAAGAATATAGGAAGAGACTACAACGAAAAAGGAGGAAAGTAATAAATAGGAGAAAAGTAATAAATAAGCCGACAGGGGTAATAAAAGGATAACTATTGCCAAATAAGTATTGGTACACAAACCTCCATTGCTAAGGAGTTGCCGATTAAGAGTGTGCAAAGCAATAGATGTTGGTTTTTTACCACCGTGAAGGCCCGAGAGCTAACTGGCAATCATACACACCATTCATATATTTATAAGGAAATGCGGAAAAGATAACAAAATGGAAGCATGGTCATCTGATTATATTAAGAAAACAACACGGCATAAGTTCAACAAGACTCAAATCCATCTAACACCTGTCTACAAAATCTCTACTAACTGAATGAAAATAATATCTGTTTGAAGATCGGGATAAGGCCCCCGGTCGAACTATAAACCAAAACCAAATTAGATTAACACAAGTGAACAAGAAGCCTTCCGAAGTAAGGGAGGCTCACCAACTTTGAATGTCCGACAACAATCTACTATTTAGCAAGACCGCTAGACTGGGCCTCAGAACCTGAAATATAGAGGGTCAATACAGATGTAGAGGTATGTAGAGTAATCCAAAATAACATACTTTTATATAACATAATTGAGAGCAATTTATGAAATATTTTACATACAGTATATGAAAATGCATGGGCATACTTAAAAGAATTTAAAACATTTCTTGAAACCATGACTTACTTTTTATCTTACTTTTGAGCTAGGTGGCACACCCTACAACTCTACAATCCCACGGGCTATAAGGAATCCACACTTAACTAAGCGGTCAAGCCCCTAGCCCAAGTTTGTCCCAAGCATTAGAGTCTCTATATCTAATACTCTAAGCGGCACAAAGACAACGTATGGTCCCTCTTGGGGACATAATAAACCTGCATCGACAAAACACGATTTCCCACAATAAGCCTTTCCACTCAAATGCCTTCTTCGGATAACCACCTAACTCTCTTTAAATCCATTTTTAACTCTTTAAGACATCCATTCTTTGAAATCAAAATTTTAAAATCTTACTCTGTTATGACATTCATTTGTTTGGTATCGTCATACCAAAACTTGCAAGTCATATCTCTAAGCCATAAAATATCATGTTACAGTACTTTCATTCAAAACAATGTTTAGACCACCAAGTCATTCAAATAGTACAGGAGGATTTGTATATCGAATTACATGAAACTTATGCAAAGACTCTCTCTTTCAACTCTTAAAACATGTGCTGGTCCATTACTTGTAGCAAAGCATGCAACTCTTTAAATCATCACTTTTCATCTATATTAACAAGAAACACGCTCTCTTAAGTTCATAACCAAAACCAAGTCTTAAACAATAGTAAATATATTTGTATTCATGCTTCTCAATATGCAATTGATATGCAATTGAATAATTCATGACATATGAAAACAAGAGGCTTTATAACAAGATAGGGATTATAAATTTTTATGCTTTCAATTCAACATTCAAACTCAAAAAGCATACATACTTACATACGAGTACTAATCAAATTTAGGGGAAGGCCTCAAGACCAAAACATTATCTCATTGAAAGAGTTCACAAAGCATACTTTTTAATGTAATTCAAAACCCTTCATAAATACATGATTTCTCAACGTTCAAAAAATTATAAAAATGATTTCATCATACCCATGTAGTGTAGAAAAACCCACATACCTTAATGATGAAGAATTTGCGAAAAGATTAAACCTTTAAGCTTGATTGCCCAAACCCTAAGTTGTTTTTCTCCTCTTGTGATTTAGATGATTAACTAATGATTTTCTAGGGTTAAAATGTGTTTTAGGGACTTAAATACGTGTTAAGATGTTTAGGGATGGTTATTGGGTGACAAAAGACCATGTTTCCCTTGAAATACTCAAAAATAGAGTTTCTGCACTACTTAGCCATAGGGTTTGCGGCTCCATATCCACGGTAAACATTGAAGTTTGTGGCACCAAGTCCATGGAAAACATTAGGCTTTGCGTCACCAAACTTATTGCCAACCTTTTCCAGTGAGCGTTGGTGATGGTAAGGCGATGTCAAGCCATCGCCTAAGCTATAGTTTGCGGCGCCTACTTAGTTTTGAGGTCCTTAAACACCCCCAACACCCCCCAAAATATCAATACATGATCTACCATCACTACTATGGTCCTAAAGATCATTTTAGAAGAATCAAATAAGTTTTACGACTATAGGGTGTCACCATCATACAACCTATACGGTGCCTTATTCAAAAACTCATAACCTCTTACTCCGGACTCAGATTGATGAACGGTCGGAGGCATTGGAAAGAAGACTTGAATGTACTTAACTTGATATATAGTAGGCCACATGAATCTTTATATACTATGAGAAACAGTCACTGGAAGTTGACCCATGCAAAATCATCAACTAAAAATCAATCGATAGGAAAAGTTTTCAACTCGACTCTGTGTTAGGGGATTTTTGTGATCTAAATTCATATTTTAAGGTATTCAAACACTATAGGATTGATAATCACACATATATTAACAAGGATTCATTGGGTTTTTGTCTATATGTGTAGGAACAACGTTTTAAATTTTATCCCAAAGGTTCGGGTGTTACATTATCTCCCCCATGGGATCATTCATCCTCGAATGATGGGTAGTGACTTTTTCAAGCTCTAAAAGTATGAAATAATGAAAGTAACCTTGCATTGAACATTTCTCCTCAACAGTATATGCAAAGACATCAAAAGATCTTCATGATAACCCCTATTGAAACGTGTAAGAACGAAGTGTGAGATATAAGAATTGACATAGAGATGACCTTGCACATGATATCTTGGGATCGTAATCATCACGACATATGATGTGAGTTTATTTGGTGACCATAGGTCTTGATTTACATCGGTACAACTATGAAATGAGATTTTTCAGGAGATAGGAATAGAAACATTCTCTACTTTACAAGATACAAAGAATAGATGTTACACCTAGAAACACTACTCATCCGTGGCCCCAACAAAAAATAACATACTTCATTATTTCCAACTTACAATTATCCCATAACACTTCTACCCACAAGAGTTTGAGTCCCGCCACGTAATACTCCTATGTTGAAGCCTAACTCAGAGAAAAAAGGAGCTAGCTTAAGCTATGGGACCTCATACCCTACATCTCTTTAAGGATATTACTTCACCTTATCACTACCATCAAACATCCTCGGGTCTTAATTCAGGGAATACTAACCACATAGAACTTTGGTTTGAATTTTCATGAATCATAATATTCAAGCCTATCATTACTACACCCACTTCATGGATCTCCCCACTAGGACCGGCAAATTCTATCACTATTATCAAGAATTTTTTCCACATATCTCCTTTCTAACTATTTCACTTAATGAAAGTTCATCTCCTTCTTTTCCCCTTCACCTATAACCTTAGCTTAAGAAATTACATCAAAATTTTCACATTGAAGAATATCTACTCCCTTACCTAAGACATTACTAATATACAGAGGGTCATTGAGGAACCCGAGCATAAGCATCATGAATGGGAGTAACACTATTAGACTATAACTTATACTTATTACACTACTCAAGGAGGGACATGAGGTAAAGATACAATATAATCACGAAGTGCTTTATATATCAAGTGTCTTGATCATAAGTAGAGAGAGACTCTGGCATAAACACAACATAGCATGAGTCCTTAGGACAAACCATAGCGAGAAACATAAGTGATTACATCATGAGTCGTATAACATAAGTTTAGGATTCATGAAGTCAACAATTGAGACAACGACATCTACTCGAAGCTATCGCTTCTCATTTTCAGATCTAAAATAGTCATGAGTTCGCACAACTTTATCATTTTGGGTAATCCCGACATAAAATGAATCAGTAACATTTAGAAAGCATATTTTATTAGAACCAAGCATTTTGTGAGACATGATTTTTTATCGATCATGAGCAACATAACATAGAGCTTGAATATCTGGAATATTAAATTACCGAGGGACATTATTGCTTCTAGTTTGGAGGTCGTAACATGACATGAGTTACTTAGAGATCTCAAACCTTAGATATAGGCAAGACTTGAATACATAAGACTTTGGTAGAATGACCTCTTAAATTGGAGTAGGAGGGTCTTGTTTGCATAGGAATTTATTTTGTCATGATTCTTACTTGAAACTTGACACCACAAGAAAATACAGGAACTATTTAATTCATCATCTCCCCCTTTGATCAAAGTCACAATCCTAAACTTAAGGAAATATCTTCTCACTAAATATTACAAGAACAACACTAAACCCAATGGGGTATCACCATACACATAAATGCTAAACTTCCCCTTTTTAACTATACTCTAAAGGCATTGCTTTCCAAGAACGCTACTCTTAATTTTCACCATTCTCTATAACAATCAACCTAAAACTCCCAGTCTTATGAGCATACCCATCCTCATGCCTTATCACATAAAAATCCACTCTCCACTACTTAACATGCTAACATTAGAGCGTTAATCACATAACTTACATCATAATAAAATCTTTAAGACTATACCAAAGGAACATACTGCCTACTTATAGTTCCTCCATTCATCTCTAAAGAACATAACACAATAACTCTTTAGTCTTCTCCGTACTACGATATTCGAGAATGAAATCTAGGTACACGTGATACTCGTACACATCACACTTTATCTAACAACATACTACCTCCGGGTTCAACTTATTCTTATATTCTCACGCTCTTATAAACTTAATGACTCAACCACAATTCATCATTTTAACACTAGTCCTCATGTACATAAATATCATAATTACCACTCCTTTTTTCACAAGTTGCCAACCTAAGCTATTTCACACCCCATATTAAGCCTACTAATTCATTCCCATAAAACATACATCACTAATCTTAAACTACTATCCTTTTTACCACTACCCACATCTCAAGTTTAAGCCTATAGTCTACAATCAGGGTCGGATCTACATGGATCCCAGAGGGTTCATCCGAACCCCCTCAGCCAAAAAAATACACTGTGCATGTAGGATCAAATTATTGTTTTAGGTATGAATAACTAGCACTACACCTCCTAAAGAAAGTATAGTCTGCAACTCAATGGTAAAAGGGCTCAAAATCTATAACTCTTATTGCTTATTTACTATTTGAGAATATTGTGAGAGTGAATATCACTTACATTTCTTTTAAAATACATACCCGGATTTTACATCTTTACCTGTAATTGTTATTAATGTTTTTTATTTTATTCTTTTTAATTTTTTATTTATAATTTTCAAAATTATCATATTTTATTATTTTATTGTTTAAAAGTATTTTACTTTTATTCATGCATTGATATTTTAATTGTAATACTAATCGCTTATTGATTATTTTTTTAGAGAGGTAAATTGCATGGTAATATATTTTAAGAAGTTGTGATTCTTTTATTGTTTGAATATTAAGATGCTAGAGTTAATTTGTTTCTCATACTAGCTTTTGTATTGTTGCATTTAGAAGTTTTATTTTCCATGACCTTTTAATCAATTAATTTGTTTTTAGTAATATTTTGTTTTATTATATTGTATTACTATATTATTAATTAAAAAATTTAAAATACATGAAGCTTAAGCCCCATGCCTCGAGGCTTTCGGCTCACCCCCTGCTAAGTAAAATGCAATGTCTCCTACACCACCACCTTTTAATACGTTGATCTAAAGTATGCAATTATTTAATTTCTATTACAATGATTTGATGTGAATAAATAATGGTGGTATATATATATATTATATACCCGTTTTCAGTTTTACCTTCCTATGAAAATGATTGCCAGCTTAGGTACCATATAACCTAGACAAGGAATATAATAAACTTTTCATTTAGTAAAAGTAGTTTTTTTTAAACAGAAAAAAATATTTTGATGTGAATAATATAATATTTCTAGAGAGATTAAAGATATAAGGAATTTATTTTTGATTTAACTAAAAGAAATTGATATTACTTGTAATTACATGTACAAAATTCTGTTTTTTTTTTTCACTTTTTGATAATGTTGCACGAACTAAAAGTTTCATATTTATATCCGATGATTGTACTATTATGAAGGAGTTAAATTATATGTTAATCTCCAAATTAGTTACTCTCTTTAACTAATTTTATCCATCAAACTGTTGGGTTCATAAGAAATGAGGGGTGTGAATGGAAAATGGAGAAAACCAAGTGGAAGAGAAAAATTGAGATCACACAATATGAAAAGTGTACTAAAAAATAGGAAAGCTTACTAAATTCTCCCACATTGGTGGGAGAAAGAAGCTATAAAGTGTTTATATCGTGAAACACACTCCCATATGGATAAGTGAGGCAAGGAATAAGATATGCCTCGCACCGTCGTCGTTGTCGCTCGCTCGGCTTCGACTTCGGCATTGGAAAATGAGATCTATCTTTTTGGACAGGCATTATTTGATGATCTGAATCTACCAAAATACAACAGTTGTGTTGTTTCATAAGGATGCAATCCTTCAGCAAAAGGACACACTGATTCATGGAGAGAGATGACTGTTCAGGAAAAGATGCAATCTTTGGATGAACAAACATGAATTTACAGAACATGTGTAACCTTTGACATGAACCATTGCCTCTTTTCAGAAGAGGAGAAGAGGCATGTTATGGCTATAAAAACCTGCTTTCTTCCACAGGTTTTGATACGAGAAATTTCAGAATAAAAAATACTCTTTTTCTCTTCAAAAATTCTGTGTGATCATTCAAACTTTGAGTGCGTTCGACGAGTCCAAATATTTGAGGTACCGCTATATTTGGATTGAAGGCCATTTTATCCTGGGAGGAAAATTCCGCAACCTCGGGTACAGTGAGGGGAATTATTTCCTTAAGGAAAGTCCGTGAATTCGGACGACTTAGCTTTATTCATTTTTGTTTCATCTATTTTCTGAAAAAATAAAATACACCTCTTGGAAAGGTCATTTTGGTCTTGTGTTGAGGGTATTTGATATAATTCATTGTGTTCTTGTTTATACTTGAACTCTAGTTGAAGTTGTTGTTTTGTATATACAGATTCTGCGTACCCATAGAAGAAAATAACAATCTTAAGGAAATAAGTTTCAGAATCTGTATAGCTTGTTTTTGGAGATTAAAGATTTAAATTTCTACTCCGCCTGAACTTAACTAGTGATTTGAAGTCATAAAAACTTCATTACATGTTAAAGATCATTCGGTTGACAATTGGAAGTCATAAAAACTTCATTGTCAACTAGAAAGAAGAAGAAAAGTTTAAAGTTGCTTAACTTTATAAGTAGTATTCTGAAAATACTAAGTATTTTTTGTCTTGTGGTGACAGAGAAAATGATAAGCGATAGTCAAATGAAGATGCGGCTACATCTGTGGGGGCAACTAATAGTGCCACATCAAGTCGCACAAATGCTCCACCTACAATGGCACCGATGGAGAAGCCTGGAACATTTGTGGGCATTGACTTTAACGATGGCAGCAAAAGATATTCTTTTACCTCACCACTTTCTGTTTGCAATGGTTCACTAGTGAAGACGCTCCTGAGGTTCTCGAGGAAACCTTGGACAAAGAGCGTTTCGTAATTGTAGAAGCTTGGAAACATTCAGACTTTCTTTGCAGAAATTATATTCTGAGTGGTCTCCAATACGACCTCTACAATGTTTACAGTGGAACTAAGACATCGAAGGAATTGTGGGGGGGCACTTGAACGAAAATATAAAACAGAGGATGCGGGAATTAAGAATTCCTTGTTGCACGGTTCCTGGACTTTAAAATGATAGATAACAAATCGGTTGTCTCTCAAGTGCAGGAGTTACAAGTCATCATACATGATCTCCTAGCAGAAGGTATATCTTTGAAAAGTACCTTAGTTGAACAAATGATCTACATGGCTAACTCCGCTACTGCTAAGGTGGAAAGAACAGGGAAAGTGTGCTTGAAAATGACTTCGGGAAAGGTCTTGACACTTAACAATGTCTTGTATGTTCCAGAATTATATAGGAACTTAATTTATGTTTCACTTCTAGATAAGAACGGATTCAAATGTGTAACCGTTTCTGGAAAAATTGTAATTAGAAAAGGAGAAATGTATGTAGGAAAAGGCTATCTCATTGAGGGCCTTTATAAGATGAATGTAATGACTGTTGAAATAAATAAAAGTTCAAATTCTTCTTATTTGCTTGAGTCTTATTATTTTTGGCATGAACGTTTAGGCCATGTTAATTATAAAACGTTACGAAAACTGATTAACTTAGAAGTTTTGCCAAAATTTGAGTGCAATAAATCAAAGTGTCAAACGTGTGTAGAATCAAAGTATACAAAGAATCCTTATACGTTCGGTGAAAGGAATTCTAATCCTGTAGACTTAGTACACACTGACATTTGTGATATGAAGTTAACAGCATCACGTGGTGGGAAAAAGTATTTCATAACTTTTATTGACGATTGCACTAGATATTGTTATGTCTATTTGCTAAATAGTAAGGATGATGCAATAGATGCATTTAGGCAATATAAAACTGAAGTTGAAAATCAGTTAGATAAAAGATAAAAATGATAGAAGTGATAGGGGCGGAGAATATGAATCTCCCTTCGCCGAAATATGTGTAGAGAATGAAATTTTCCATCAAACTACGACCCCGTATTCACCTCAATCTAACGGAATTGTGGAAAGAAAAAACCAAACTTTGAAGGAAATGATGAATGCCTTGCTTATAAGTTTCAGTTTACCACAAAACTTATGGGGGGAGTTATCCTTACAACCAATCATATACTCAACAAAGTTTCTCATAGTAAGACACAATCAATTCCTTATGAAAAATTGAAAAGAAGGAAACCCAACTTGAAATATTTTAAAGTGTGGGGATGTCTAGCAAAGGTCCAAATTTCTATGCCTAAAAGGGTTAAGATAGGACCTAAAACGGTGGTCTGCGTGTTCATGGGATATGCTAAAAGTAGTAAAGCATGTCGATTTTTGGTTCATAAATCCAAACTTTTGGATATTTATGAAAATACGGTAATTGAATCAGACAATGCTGAATTCTTTAAAAATATTTACCCGTATAAAATTAGACATGAACAGTCTAGTGGAGGATCTAAACAACCTCAAGATGAACCAAGTGAGAATGTACATAATGAATAAAATCCAAGATGTAGTATACGTCAAAGAATGTCTACTTCATTTGGATCAGATTTTGTAACATTTCTCATAGAAAATGAGCCTCAAACATTTAGGGAAGCGATGACATCTTTGGACTCATCCTTTTGGAAAGAGGCAGTCAATAGTGAGATTGATTCAATCTTAAGAAACCATACATGGGAATTAGTTGATCTTCCTCCCGGAAATAAACCTTTAGGTTCTAAATGGATTTTTAAAAGGAATATGAAAACGGATGGCACTATTGACAAATACAAGGCAAGACTTGTAGTAAAGGGATTCAAACAAAAAGAAGACCTTGATTACATTGATACATACTTGCCAGTAATAAGGATAACATCGATTCAAATGTTAATTGCCTTAGCAGCGGTATATGATCTTCAAATCCATCAAATGAATGTGAAAACCGCTTTCCTAAATAGAGAATTAGAGAAAGAAATATACATAGAACAACCTGAGGGTTTTATGGTTCCAGGAAAGGAAAACAAGGTGTGTAAACATATCAAGTCATTATATGGACTAAAGTAAGAACCAAAACAATGGCATGCGAAGTTTGACCAAACCATGTTGGCAAACGTATTCAAAATAAATGAATGTGATAAGTATGTTTATATTAAAGACACTCCAAATCACCAAGTCATTGTATATTTATATGTGGATGATATGTTGGTCATCAGTAGAGACATTTCTGACATAAATGCAACAAAACGAATGCTCGAGAGCAAGTTTGATATTAAAGACCTTGGAGTTGTAGATGTAATCTTAGGTATAAGAATCCATCGAACTCCACAAGGGTTGGCATTGTCACAGTCTCATTATATCGAAAAGGTACTTGACAAGTTCAAGTATATGGAATTTGGTATTGCCAAGACTCCATTGGATGCGAGCTTTGCACTTCGAAAGAATGAAGGTGAAAGTGACTCGCAATTGGAGTAATCAAGAGTATTGGGATGTTTAATGTATATAATGAACTATACACGACCATACATAGCATGTACTATCAGTAAATTGAGCCGGTACACAAGTAATCCCAACAAAACTCACTGGATGGCAATGAAAATAGTTTGGGGTATCTTAAATACACTCAAGATTATGCTTTGCATTATAATAAATATCCTGCGGTACTTGAAGGATATAGTGATGCAGATTGGATCACTGGATCGAACGAAGTAAAATCCACAAGTGGATATGTATTTACTATGGGTGGAGCAGCAGTCTCTTGGAAATCATCCAAACAGACTTGTATTGCTCGCTCTACAATGGAATCTGAATTTATCGCATTGGATAAAGTCGGTGAAGAAGCAGAATGGCTCCGGAATTTCTTAGAAGATATTTCTTATTGGCCCAAGCCAGTGGCACCAGTATTTATACACTGTGATAGCCAAGCGGCAATAGGTAGGGCAGGGAGCATGATGTACAACTATAAATCTCATCACATACGATGGAGACATAGTACCATTAGGGAACTTCTCTCTAGTGGAATTATCACTGTTGACTATGTAAAGTCAAAGGATAATGTGTCGGATCCACCTACAAAAGGCCTATCAATAGAAGGAGTGGAAAGGAATCCAACGGAATAAATTTAAGGCCTAGGACAAGTCAGCATGACAGTAACTCTACTAGCAGACTGGAGATCCCAAGAGCTAGGTTCAAGGAGATCAAACAAAGTTGTGTCTGACAGGTTCAACATTGTCAATTACCCAACCCATTCTCATGATGTAGACAATGTATAGTAATCAAGGATAAGACTTAAAGTGAAAAGTCTTTTAATGATTATCTAAATTTGGTAGATTTGACCAAATAGTTTAATCTATAGGATTGAATGTTTAGAAATCACCTATGTGAGGGAAAAATGGAAGCCGCTTCAAGGAGAATGTTAGTAAAGTCCTATTCTCTAAGCTCTCACGAAACCGAAACATGTTAATGGCTGAAAAAAATAAAACCGTAAGAACCATAAATGATAAAAGGCTGGTTGTGTGATATGTGTTGTCTAGGTGTACATTAAAGCTCGACGGTTCAAAGATATCAAATCTACCAATTGACCGAGTGCATCCGATACATGTTCACTATCGAAAGTTCAAAGGGAAACCCACTTATCCAGATGCAATCAGTCTTTGCTTGATGATCACATACTTGTCCGTAAAACTTTTACGAAAAATAGCCATTCCCCATTTATGTGAGGGATTTTTGGGTTCATAGTAAATGAGAGGAGTGAATGGAAAATGGAGAAAACCAAGTGGAAGAGAAAAATTGCGATCATACCAATATGGAAAGTGTACTCAAAAATAGGAAAACTTACTAAATTCTCCCACATTGGTGGGAGAAAGAATCTTTAAAGTATTTATAATGTGAAACACACTCCCACATGGATAAGTGAGGCAAGGAATAAGAGATGCCTCGCGTCGTCGCCGTCGCTGCTCGCTCAGTTCGATTTTGGATTTGGATTTGGATTTGGATTTGTCAAATGATCGATCAATGAGATCTATCTTTTTGAACAAATTTTATTTGATGATCTGAATCTACCAAAACGAAACAGTATTCTCCATTTATGCATGCAGCAGCAGCAGATGCAATGCTTCAGAAATTTTGAACTGATGCTTCTGTAATTCCGAACAGAACTAATTCTTCAAATTAGTTGCACTGTTTCAAACTGATGTGTTGTTTCAGAAGGATGCAATACTTCAGCAAAAGGATATACTGATTCATGGAGAGAGATGACTGTTCAGGAAAAGATGCAATCTTTAGATGAACAGACATGAATTTATAGAACATGTGTAACCTTTGACATGAACCATTGCCTCTTTTCAGAAGAGGCATGTAATGGCTATAAAAACCTGTTTTCTTCCACAAGTTTTGATACAAGAAATTTCAGAATAAAAAATACTCTTTTTCTCTTCAAAAATTCTGTGTGATCATTCAAACTGTTGAGTGCGTTCGACGAGTCCAAATATTTGAGGTACCGCTATATTTGGATTGAAGGGCATTTTATCTTGGGAGGAAAATTCCGCAACCTCGGGTACAGTGAGGGGAATTATTTCCTTTAGGAAAGTCCGTGAATTCGGACGACTTGGCCTTATTCATTTCTGTTTCATCTATATTCTGAAAAAATAAAATACACCTCTTGGAAAGGTCATTTTGATCTTGTGTTGAGGGTATTTGATATACTTCATTGTGTTCTTGTTTATACTTGAAATCTAGTTGAAGTTGTTGTTCTGCATATACAGGTTCTGCGTACCCGTAGAAGGAAATAACACAAATAACCATTATATATTTATTTATCTTACCGTGTAATCTTTCAGATAAACAAATTTGCATATGCATTATGCTAGTACATCAGTTACCTATAATTTATTGAGATAACATGGAACCTCATTCCTAAGCAAGAATCTTGTCTTCCATAATCGTGTGAAGCATAATGCAATAGACTTTCACTTTTCCCGCCACCATATGTTGAAAAAAAGGTTCGTGTTATACATATTCAAGGTAATGACCAAATAGTTGACACTTTAAACAAAGCACTAGCCAGGCCTGCATATGAGAGCAATCTATTCAAGTTAGGGTTAGTGACCCATCACTTAACTTGAGGGGGGCCTATTCGTCCACGAGGAATAACAAAGACGTGATGAACGGGGAGATGAGTATTCCTAGATGGGCTGATTTAGCTGATGGAGAGGAGTAGGTTTCACCTCTTCCTTTGAATAGAAAATTCAGTTCAGAAGCTTCCTTATTTGTGTCTAAAAGTGTACCGTAATGAAAAATGAGTCATGGGCCTTAGCATCAGGACTTAGTCCAATTAACACTTATTTTAGTGAATTGAGCGAGAATTTTTTATGAGGAAGAGGAAGAAAATATGTTGGATATGTGCTTTGATAAAGTGGCTAGAGAGGAATCTCACCTCAACAACAAAAAAGTGGAAGCAATAAAAAGACACATAAGAGGCAACATAGCTGGGATGGTAAAGTGCAGGGAGTATGTTCCAAGACACCTACCAATGCGACTGACAAAGAAAAATCATACAACAGTGTCAATAGCTTCAACAAAATTCAATAAATCCAAGAATAACTGATGAACTATCAAATGTTGGTGGACAGATTGGAAGATGAAGACACTTCAGGTTACTTTAGATGGACAATCTTTTTTTTTTAAATTTATGCATTTGTAGAAGGAAGTTTGAGTTTGATAACTCAAATTTCATCCTGGATTTTATATTTTTGTACTGTTTAAGCATCAGCATTTGTAATATCATCATAGGGTATGTTACATACTCTGTGATGATCATTAGATACCTAGTTCTCTCTAGTTCTTATTTTCTTCATGATTGTTGATTAATAGAGGTTCATTACCTCATTAGGATTGGTAAAGGAAGACCTAATTCCCCTTACTTATCCATGTTGAAGATCTTTATTATTAATAAAAGGCTTCTAGAAACACTGTGGTATAAATTAGCCCAAAAAAGGAAAAAAAGACTACACAGAGTAGTTTGTGACATTCATTTTGGTTAGGAGATTTATAGATTTGGTCTAATAAAATCTAGTGTAAATCAATGGATATACAATATTAATTATATGATTTTCAAATATTATCTTATCAAAACACGGCACACCAACGTATAAAAGCCTTTTTATGTTTGGGTAGGTTTTAAAGTTAGAACATGTCTAAATTTTAAAAATTACCTTACATACTTTTTACCCTTTTAGACTCGATCTAACTGAAAAAACACAATCATTTATTCAATTCTGACCCAAGCTCGTTTTCTGATTAAGTAGAAGAGAGATTTTTTTCCCCATTTCGATCAGATTTGGAGGGCTAAAAAAATGGGTGACTTAATTTTCTAAATCTAACAATAAAAAAAGATAGTATAGGCTTGAATGGATAGCCTTTTGAAATTAGAAGATCACTTTCAGGATTTTTCTTTAAGTTAGTGAATATAAGCCAGTTATGAAAAAGGGTAAATATACACTATTTTTTTAAAGAGGGACATATCCCCTCAAAATTATTTTTTCCTTTACTAATTAACTCCTTGTACGTAATCAAATACTTCAAAACTTGCATCACTGATTATTACTATAATTTAGATCAAGAAATTAAAGCTACTATTTCGACCATGACAACATAATAAAAATATTTCCTTAGTCCATTTAACTGGAAAAAAAATAACTTAAGTCTTTCATATCAATATTTTTAAGAATATAAGGAAAATATGATCAGAATTTTACTCCATCATTTAGGCTACCTAATGAGTTGGAGTACGTCCACACTATCCAACTCTTTGTTGCCTCTCAGAGAACAAACTTCTACCCACTATCTAGTCCTATTGGACAACCTACAAGGGTAATACTTCAACGTACAGGTATAAAAACAACGGTAATGTTTTTATGTTTGTAGGTTGATGTTTAACCTGGTAGGTTGTAAAGTAGAACTAGAAAGTGGGCTTGCAATTGAACTCCACCAAGGTCTTACTTGATACGACCAGATAGAGCTGATAAAGTTGGCTTTAAAGGAAATAAGCTTGTTGTTGGAGTCAATGAAGAGTTGGGTGGTGTGGACTCTAACAAAAAGAGAAATGAGGAGCAAGAAGTTGTGCTTGAAAATTCCTAACTCTCAAGGTGTTAGAAAAAGCAACTGAAGGGTGAAAAATTAAAGAACAAAAGAAGAATTTTTATAATTGATATGAGATGATTTTACAAGATAATATGTAAGAATCTTATAAATAACTTTATATATACAATGATTTACATTAGATTTTGTCAAAAGTCAGAATTTGATCAAACTTATCAATCTTAACAACTTACCAAAAGCATAGTATTCTTAGTAAGAAATCAACATCACAAAAGGTAAAAGAATTATTGTTATTAATTAATTTTTTGACCAGTGAATGGAAATTCAATATAAAATCATGCAAGATGATATGAATAATAACGAAATCCTCAACACCCTCGCGAGGAGGGATCCAAACCCAGTGGAAACATCATTTTTTTTTCCTTTTTTCTGTTACCTTTTTACCTTATATTTCACAGTCAACTCATTTTTTTTCTTTCAAAAAATGAATAATTTATATTTTCTTTACGTCTTTGTTGCCTCACGACTAATTCCACTTCTACCACCCCCTCCCCCGCCCCTCCCTTTTTATTGTCCAAATATTACTTTATTTTATTAGAAACTTACAAATTTAAAACTTTGAATTCGCCTCTGCTAATGAGTAGATACCAAGCTTTTCACAAGACAAAACTCTGCAGCTTGAAATCACATACAAACGACACAGAACAAAAGCTAAAGCAAAATACAAAGAAAAATCAAGCAACTCTCCTCAGCATTCATGGCAATAGATTCATCCTTTAGGGAAGCAATTTGGGTGATTTCAGATAAGTGTTAATGGAGTTGTAACTGGTCCAAATAGTGAGGAACATTTCTCACGTTCAAAAATGGGAGTGAACTTATAATATATACATCATTTGTTAGACAATGAAGTATATGTACACTACCATTTTAACGAGGAATAACTTCACTCTTCGTATAGTGGAGGGATATATTTTCCTCTTAACTAATTAACTTCTTGTGCTTAACCAAATACATCAAAACCAGCATCAATGATCTTTTATTTCTATCATTTTGAGGAAATTATAGGTATTATTTTGACCACGATGTAATTAAAATATTTTCATATCGTATTTAACAATAAATAAATAACTTAACTCTTTCATATCATTATCTTTAATTACATAAGATAATCTTATCATAATTTAACGCAAACATCATTAGTTTGAGCCTGGATAATGAGTTGGAGAACATTCACATTACCCAACTATTCATTGACTCCGACGACACACTTCTACCCTTTAACGCCAATGACACCAACTCTACCTGGTAGTATTAAGGAAGAAATTTGTCCGAATTCATTTGTTAGCCTATTGTCTAGTCCTCCTGGACATCACGCGAGGATAATATGACATTTCATTCCTGCTAAAATTTCAATACTATCCTCGCATGTTGTCCAGAGGACTAGTGGGTTTGCAAATGAGCCCGAGCAATGGTATGGTCTTCCTTGATACAACCAGATAGAGTAGATGAGGTTGGCCTTAAAGGAAAGAAGAGAAAATAGAGCAAGAAGTTGTACTTGAAACTTTCTAGCTTTCAAGTAGTGTCACAGAAAGCAACTGAAGGGTGAAAAATTAAAGAACAAACTAAGGGTTTTTATAGTTGGTGTGAGATGCTTTTACAAGATAATATTTGGAAATCTTATAAATAAAATTCTATATACATTGATTTACATTAGATTTTCTCAAAAATCAAAATTAGACCAAATTTATCAATCTTAGCAACCTACCAAAAACATAATATTCTTAGTAAAAAAATCAATATAAAAAAGGTAAATAAATTATTATTATTAATTCATTATTTATCCAGTCAACCCAAATTGTATAACAAATCCCGCAAGATGATTTGATTAATAAGTATTGAATTTAAAAGATTATAAAAAAAGAAATTTTTGTAAGGAACAAATTATAAGAGAGAAAATGGTCAGAACCACATAAATGACTATCTATTTTAATCTTGTCTGTTTTTGTAACTGAAAGTCAAGTAATTTGAAATTCAAGTAAAAATTGACATTTATTATGACTTTACGAAAGATCCTTTCACGACCCGAACAGACGCCCAGGAACAGATGAACATCCCGAACCATGAAGGCTCGGGAGCCCTTCTCTAACTGGCAATCATATACACAATTCATATATTGTAAGGAAATGTGGAAAATAAACAAAAACATGGTCACTTTAATATCTCAACTGAGTAATGCGGACATAAGTTCAATAAAACTCAAACCATCTAATAAATGTTTGCGAGATCTCTACTACGAAAACAACAATCTGTTTGAAACCGGGACAATGCCCCCGGTCGGATCATGAACTAAAAACAATGAGAGCAACATAAGTAAACAAGACGCCTTCCAAACTAAGGGAGGCTCATCAACTCTGAATGTCTTGCAACAACTACTGTTTAGCAGGACCGCTAGACTGGGCCTCAGAACCTGAAATATAGGGGGTCAATACAAAATGTACTGTTATGTGAAACAACCCAAAATAACATGTTTTTATATATCATAGTAAGAGCATTTTATAAAACAATAAACATAATGCATAAGTGAAAACACATGGGCATACTGAAATGAATTTCAACAAATCTTGGAAATCATGACTCACTTTCTATTTTCTCTGAGCTAGATGGTACACCCTACAATTTTGATTATCCCATGAGTTATATGGGATCCATCCTTGACTCGGCGGCCAAGCCCCCTACCTAAATTTTTCTCAAGGGTTGGAGTATCGGTATGGGAGACACGCCAGTCCAAAAAGCAGAGTTCAATAATTCTCAATCATAATAATATATCATGGTAGGTCACAAAACCACAAAGCATGGCTCCTAACCATAGTCCCAAGTTGGGATGACATAAATCAAGGCACACAAAACCACACAGCATGGTGCCAAAATCCTGAGTCGGCAAATCATGATTTCCAACATTGAGTCTTTCAACTCGTTCTTTCTTCGAGTAACTATCGAACTCTCTTAAGCCCAACTTTTAGTTCCTTAAAACCATTCTTCATACATGCAAAATATTCAACACTTGTTCTGTTAAGGGCATACTATCACCGGGTATCCTCATACCCCGACTTGAAAGTCATTCATGTCATACCCTGACTTGTAAGTCAAAACACTTCTTCATAAACATGATTGGGGATGTTTAAACATGATAAAATAGTAAATCTTATCCCCAAGGTGTTTAGAGTAGTCCCACATACCTTAGACTAGTGAATTTGGGCATATTATGCACAAAAAACATTTTAATTCACTGTTTACACGACTTGGGTTTGTAGGGAAAAGATAAGACTGCTCCTCAGAATTAAAAGTTTCAGAAAAAATACAAATTTTGAGGCTCACCACTGAGCCCTATTGGTGCCACCGCTAAGCGGTGTAATTGTAGTGACCTACTATTTTAGAAAATCTCAACTTTGAGGCTTACCACTGAGTGCTATTGGTTCCACCGCTATAGGCACCGCCGAGCGGTGTAATCATGGCAACTTACTGCCTTACACGAAAAATGCTATAACATTTCACTCGGGTATCGAATTAAGGCGAAATTAAAATCGTTGGAAAGCTGACTCAATTATCTACAATTTGGTGGGGTCTTGATCTAAAAAATTTCATGTATATCAAAAGTTATACACGTTCAAAGTAGACCCTTGTTGAATCGAATACCAAACTCTGGACGAATCAAAGATTCTTAGCTCAACTTTGCTCTCAGTAAATTCTATGAACATATTTCACTTCGAGAGAACTTCATAAACTAGGATAAAAATCATGACACATGAATTAAAATATAAATTATGAGATTAGAGTTTGGACACATAGGAACGACGATTCAATTTCTAGCTAAAAAATGTGGGTTGTTACATTATCTCCCCATTGGGATCATTCGTCCCCGAATGAAGGGTAGGATCTTGTTGAAGCTCGAAAAGTATGAAGTAAGGAATGTAACCTCGGATTGAATATTTTCTTTTCCTTAAGGGAATATGCAAAGGCATGAAAAGAGTTTCATGATAATCCGCTAGTGAATCGTTTACGCATGAAGTGTGAGTTGATAAGGATTGACATAGAGATAACCTTGCACATGATTCATGATCATCACAACATAAGACATGATTTTATTTGGTGATAATAGGCCTGATTATATCGGTACAATCATGAAAAGAGATTTCGTGGAAGATAGGAATTAGAAGTATTCTCTACCTTACAAGATACAATGAATAGACCTAAAACTTAGAGACACTACTCAAACATGCCCCTAACCATAAATAACATACTTCATCATTTCCGACTTAAAATTTTCCCATAACGCATCTAACCACAAGAGTTTGAGTCCCACTGTATAGTACCTCCATGTTGAATCCTAACCTGAAGTTAAAAGGATGCTAACTTAAACTACGAGATCCTGTACTCTACATCACATTAAGAAATTACCTCACCTCATCACTATAACCCAACAATCTCAAGTCTTAATTCAAGGAGTAATAACCACATGGCTCATTGGTTTGTGTTTTCATCAAGCACAATATTCAAGCCTATCATTACTACACCCACTTAATGGGTCGCTCCACTAAGACCATCAAATTCAATCATTCTCACAAAGATTTTCGCCATATATCTCCTTTCTAACTATTTCACGTAACGAAAGTTCATCTCCTTTTTCCCCCCTTCACCGATAACCTTATCTAAAGAAATCACATTAAACTTTTCACACTCAAGAACATCTACTCCCCTACCTAAAACATTACTATGCTTCCACAACCACCATCCTACTAACATACAGACGGTCATTGAGGGACCCGAGCATAAGCATCATGAGTGGGAGAAAATTCAGGAACTACCTTAATTCACCATCTCCCCCTTAGGTGAAAGTCACGATTCTAGACTTCCGAACATATTCCATCATTAAATAAATAACCACAACTCTCAACAAAATAAGGTATCACCATACACATAAACGCTAAACTCTTTTTTTTAATTATACTCTACAGGTATTGCTTTCCAAGAACTCTACTCTTAATTTTTATACTCTATAGCCATCAAGTTACAACTCATAGTCTTATGACCATACCTATCCTTACTCCTTATTACATAAAAATCCAATCCATTCCACTTAACATTCTAATATTAGACCATTAATCACATAAGCTACAACATAATAAAATTTTGTAAAACTATCCCAAAGGAACATACCGTCTACCTATATTCCCTCAATTCAGATCTAAAGAACATCATACAACAACTCTTTAGTCTTTCCCATACTACCAAAATTCAAGAACAGGAACTAGGTGCACAAAATACTTACACACATAAAACTTTATCTAACAACATGCTACTTACGAGTTTAACTTATTCTCCTTTACCCATACTCTTATCTGCTTAACGACTCAACCACAATTCATTGTTATAACACTAGTCTCATGGATATACGTATATATAAATTATCATTATCCACTCCTTATTTAGAAAATTGTCAACCTAAGTTATTCTAAATATTGCATCAAGCCCACTAATTCCTTTCCACAAGACACACATTAACAATCTTAAGCTACTGTTTCCACCACTACACTCCACATCTTATTATCTAACGACACCAATAATGTGAAGCATGCCAAATACATACCCATCACGGGAGAAAATCTATAACATACCCGTAACAACATCTGGCGAGGTCTCTGCATCCTGGAGGTTAGATAAGATATATAATCGATTGTGACCACCATCGGCAGCTGAAGTAGTACCCTTAGTAGGAGAAGATGTGGATGTGGCTTGGGAGTTATTTCCCCCTATATTCCCTCCAGCTGAGGGACAGTTCCTCTGAAAATGGCCCACTTAGCCGCACGAATAACACGTTCGAATCTCAAAATAACACTTCCCCAGATGATTTCTCCCATAATTACTACAACGAGGATGTGACCTAAAAGGATAATTCACATTCTCTTGGGACTGGGTGCCATAAGCTCCAGGCCTATTTCCTGACTAAAAATGCTAGTCACCCGAAGGCCTGGGCTCAGGTGCACTTGCTGACAAATGAGCATTGCTCCAAAACATCTTTTTAGAACACTTATTTCTCCAATTACCACCTTGGTGCTGACTGTTATTTTGATCTGTGGACCAAACTCTCTTAGTTTCTCTTTCTTTTCCCTTACCTCAGCCAACCTCTTTTTTTGCTCTTCTACCTATTGCATATGAATGGACAACCTAGAGAAATCCATATCTTTATTCAGCATCGCTCTCTTGCATTCCAACACCAGATCATCTAAGAGACCGGATACAAACTTTTTCATGCGAGCTCTCATGTTACCCCCTAATTTTGGAGCATAATGGGATAGCTGGGTGAAATTCAAGGTATAATATTTTACCCTCATCTTCCCTTGCTTCAGATTCATAAATTCTTCAGCCTTTTCTTCCCTCAATTCCTGGGGAAAGAAGCAATCTAGGAAGGCCTCTACAAACTCACCCCACATAGAAGGCTCAATATCACTACCCTTTGAATCCTCCAATTCATTATACCATTGATTGTCCAAATCCTTTAATTGATAGGCTGCCAACTCAACCCCCTCAACCTCATTCGCATGCATAACTTTAATTTTTTTCTCCAGTTTATCAATGAACCCTTGGGGGTCCTCCTCAACCTTTGTGCTAGTAAAGGTGGGTGGGATTAGCCTCATGAATTGACCAACCCGTGTAAACTCAGATGAACTAGACAAAGAATCCACATCTTCAGACCGACGGGTCTGAGCAATCATATGGATGGACTATCGAAACTCAACATTTGAAACTTCCCTCTGAGGAGGCTGGGGATGGTTAACACCGGTCCATGGGGCTCGAGGTGGACTATTCGAAACTGGAGAAACTCCCAGAGTAGCAATAAACTCTGGAGTACGAGCTCTATTATGGATCCACATTCCATGAGTAGGATAGACATCCTTAGCTTGGGCATTTTGTTCGTTGGATCTATAGTGAGGCATGATAATTTTTCTAAAATATAGGAAATCATTGATTAGAGGACATTCATACTATATGGCATGAACCAAATCATGAAAAGAAGAGAGATATTTCTAAACGCCTTATAGCCTCCTACTTATAAGTGTGGTGCGCTACACACCCATAAATAGGACTCTACCCGACATAATTTCACAAACAACCTGGGACCACGAACCTCGCTATGATACCAAGTTTGTCATGAACCAAACCGAGGCCCAGGATGGGACGAGCATCCCGAACCATGAAGGGTCAAAATTCCTTCTCTAAATGGAAATCATATACACAATTCATATATTGTAAGGAAATGCAGAAAATAAATGGAAACATGGTCACTTTAATATATCAACTGAGTAATGCGGACATAAGTTCAATAAAACTCAAACCATCTAATACACATTTGAAAAATCTTTACTACAACTAAAAACAACAATCTATTTAAAACTGGGACAAGGCCCCCGTTCGGACCATGAACTAAAAATAATGAGATCGATATATGTAAACAAGATGCCTTCCGAAGTAAGGGAGGCTTACCAACTCTGAATGTCTGACAACAATCTACTGTTTAGCAGGACTACTAGATTGGGCCTCAGAACCTAAAATATAGAGGGTCAATACAAAATGTACTGGTATGTGAAACAACCCTAAGTAACCTATTTTTATATATCATAATGAGGGCATTTTATAAAACAATAAACATAATGCATAAGTGAAAACACACGGGCATACTGAAATGAATTTCAAAAACTCTTGGAAATCATGACTCACTTTCTATTTTGTACTGATCTAGATAGTACACCCTACAATACTATCATCCTACGGGCTATATGGGATCCTCTCTTGACTCGGTGGTCAAGCTCCCAATCCATGTTTGTCGTAAGGGTTGGAGTATTGGTATGGGAGACACACCAGTCCATAAAGCCGGGTGCCATAATTCCCAATCATAATAATATATCATGGTAGGGCACAAGACCACAAAGAACATCTCCTAACCATAGTCCCAAGTTGAAACGATATGAATCAAGGAATACAAGACCATACAACATGGTGCCAAAATTTTGAGTCGGCAAACCACGATTTCCATCATTGAGTCTCTTGACTAGTGCTTTCTTTGGGTAACCATATAACTCTCTTAAGACCAACTTTTAGTTCTTTAAAAACATTCTTCATACATTCAAAAAATTCAACATTTGTTCTGTTAAGGGCATACTATCACCGGGTATCATCATACCCTGACTTGCAAGTGATTCATGTCACACCATAACTTATATATAGCCCTTTTTCACTTATCCTCATATTAATGACCATCCATAGTTTTTAAACATCAAGTGAGAGATATTCAAGCAATAGATTTTCATTTGAGTTTACATCAAAGACACTCTTCTCTCTATAGTACGATCATAAGGTGGCAATATCATATTTGCATTACTCAAAACCCATGAAAATTATTAATTTGACACAATGAACGTTTATCATGCGAAAGACACCCTCTCAACATGTCATAAGTAGAATCAATCCATGATCATTAAATTGACATTTATCCTTTGGTTTTCTTTAAGAAAGTTCATGCAATTCAAACAATCCACAACACTTGAAACCAAAGACATCATAAAAGTAGAGGGAGTTTTTATCAATCATGCTCCTAATCAAACTCTTCATTACAAACTAAAATCTACATATATATTTACAATTTAAATTTTGTGAAAAAGGTTCAAGACAACATATAATTTCACCAAAACAATTCCATGATACATACTTTTCGAAACATTATCAAAACTCTTCTTTATAAACATGATTGGGGATGTTTAAACATGATAAAATAGTAAATCTTATGCCCATGGTGTTTAGAGTAGTTCCATATACCTTAGACTACTTAGGTCGAAGAATAGGATCCGAATCTTGATTTTGTTTATTGGAAATCTTGAACTTAAAGTATAGATTCTTGATCTTTGGGAGGGAGGTTAGGGTTTTATTCTTGATAGATTTGAGTGAATTTGGGCATATTATGTCCAAAAGACATTTTAATTTACTGTGTACACGACTTGGGTTTATAGGGAAAAGACAAGACTGCCCCTTGGAATTAAAAGTTTCTGCAGAAATCCCGATTTTAAGGCTCACCGTTGAGCGCTATTGGTGCCACCACTATGGGCACCGCCGAGCGGTGTAATCACAGTCACCTACTATTTTGAAAAATCCTAACTTTGAGGTTTACTGCTGAGCGCAATTTGTTTCATTTCTATAGGCACCGTCGAGCGGTGTAATCACGACAGCTTACCGGCTCACACGGAAAATGCTATAACTTTTCACTCGGGTATAGGATTAAGGCGAAATTGGTATCTTTGGAAAGATGACTCCATTATCTACAATTTGGCTGGTCTTGATATGAAAAATTCCAAGTATATCAAAAGTTATACACGTTCAAAGTATACTTTTGTATAATCGAATACCAAACTTTTGATGAATCAAAGATTCTTAGCTCAACTTTGCTCTCAATAAATTCTATGAACATCTTTCACTTTGAGAGAAATTCATAAACTAGGATAAAGATCATGACAAATGAATTAAATTATGAATCATGGGATTAAGTTTTGCACATATAGGAAGAATGGTTCACTTTCTATCTCGAAAATGTAGGTTGTTACAGATCCATAATTGATGTCAAGAAATTATTGTTAGTCATTATCTATTAAATTAATATTATTTGATAGAAAAATGAAAAAAAGATTTTATGATTTTTTTTATTTTAGTATCAAACACAGTTGTTTTTTAATAAATATGCGGGTCGGGTGGATTGAAAATATGTGTGCGGTGGGACAGGTTGAAATCTTTGCGGGATTGAACCACAACTGCACCGTTTACTGCTTACTTAAAATTTTCTATGCACGCAGCATACAACAACAATAACAAAAACAAACCCAGTTTATTTCATGGTTGTTGTTTTTTTATTTTTCTTAGATTAATTTTTGTATAAATTGCATGTCGAAGCCCAAGTGTAACACCCCAAATCTGGTACCCGGAATGCTACACGGTGCTTATGACCCTAAGGGACCACAAGCTAACCCATGACTGATATTTGTACCTGTACACTGCATAATATACTTGTAGAATACGGAAAACATGAATAATATCTGATAAATACTAACGTCCATATAGGGTAACAAATACCCAAAACAACTGAAAGTTGAATCTAAAATTTGAACTAAATCTGAAAGCCTCTAAATACTGTTTGAAATAAGGAGTTGAAGGAACATGTCTCCAACTAACTCCGTCTAGCAAAACTGAACTGAAATAATAAATGAAATAAAATAATATCGTCCTCGAATGGATGAGGACTCACTGCAAAACTGCGACTGGAATTCTACTGCAGATCTGGAACTCGTATCTCTGAAGCTATGGTGTAACATGAAAGAAAGAACCATAGCGTAAATGCGTCAGTACGACTGGGAGTACTGAGTATACGAGTGAGGTAGGCTAAATACCAAAGGGTTTACATGCATGAACAATGCTAACTGATTGACTGATATGAACATAAGAGTACAAATATGCATACATAGTAACTAAAATTATGAATACATGATATCTGGATCTGCACGCTAATACATGGTTTACTGTTATCTAACATGACTGATACTAAAATTTTGATAACATGGATGACTGTGTCTGACAGTCCTGAATCTGATGGAACTACCTGAGTTCTGTACTGTAACTTAATTGAGTGTCACTAACAGTCCTGGTATACTGAAATCTTAAGAACTATCTGAGTTATTTTACTGAGACTGTGACTAAAACTGTGGGAGGTAGTTTCTTAATCGACATGCCCCAATAACGCACATAGCTAGGTTGGCGTCCAATCTCTGCCCCGACTGGAAGGGTGTCAATACTGCGCCACTGGTAAGGACAGTTGTGAGTAACCCTTAGCTGGCAGGTACTCGAATGAGAATGGTTGGAACCCTAAACTGACAGGTTAAGCCACCTCATCAACCTTAATCTTGCAGGTTAAGATGTCTCAACCTACACTAGCTACGTAGTTCTGGAACACAAGGATGACTACTAAGAATCACACCCTAAACTGGCAGGTGAGTTCCTATCCTTGGGTTCACTCGTTGCTAACTTCTACTCCCATATGAAGAGGCTGAACATGATTTAACTGGTTATACATGGACTGAGTAACTGACTTTCGTTGACTGACGGAATAGTACTACTATCTGAGAATTTATTGAGATCATGAGATTTCTGAGGTTTCCTGAGTCATATGACTGACTGAGTTCTATAGATCATGGATTGACTGATATTATCATGAAAACAGGGCATGGCTCTAGGCACACAACTATATTTTTTGGGTACTAGTACCCCCAGGAATCGATGGAAGGAAACTGACACACATAACTGACTTGATCATAAAATGGAGTCCACAATTCACCATATCATAAGTAGGGGATTTCACACTAAGCATAGTTCTCAACATCTTACGTATGGAAGGGAAATTCATACAACATGTGTATACGGTCATAGGTTCAATATCATTCTGAATCCGTATCACAACAACAACGCATATCAATCACGTGGAATTCATGTGAAATCATAAAGCATAGAGCATGGACTTGTCATTTAAGAACTATTAAATCATGGGACACGAATCTTATCACCTTAAGCATTTTAGCAAACACTTTGCATGCATTCTTTTAGCTTAGTGTGTTTTCATGAATTTCTCTACTTTAAACCACATAAAGTTCATGGATTTCAACTAACAAACATATATACTTCATGAAAACACCTTTAGATATCATCTTGAAACTTAAAAAATAATCATCAATAGGTACATAGTTATATCACAACAAGAAAATCACAATATAATATTTAAAACATGGTTCTTGAGCTCTATGAACGAAATGGATCCATAGACGAACACTACACATACCTTAGTGGCATAGCAGGAATGAATTCAATCCATGACATGAATGACATCAAAATCAGTCATCTCTAATTCGACTAAGTCTTCTGAAGTGACATTCTAAAATATCATAACCGGGCATTTCTTGTATACCTGTCGAGCTATGATGGTTTTACCCACTTAGGTAGAGACTGAGAAAGGCTTGGCTAGAATATCGGTACTGATTCCAAAATCAACTGCTATATAAGGAGTAAAAAAAGACAAGAAAGCTCCTCGATCTATCAAAGCATAAGGATGCACATGAAAGATCTATAACGTACCAGTAACTATATCAGGAGAACTTTCCTGATCTTGTCGAGTCTGAAGAGCATAAAGATGATTTGGAATTGCCCGCTAGTAGTACTGGAAGTGGCACCCTGCTGATTTGGGGGATCAAACTGAGCTGAAGAGCGATTCTATTGACCCTGAGGACCTGGATGCGGACAGTCTCTAACTCTATGGCCTAGGTTACCACAAAAAAAACAAATGCCACTACCTACTCTACACATACCCTGATGGTGCTTACCGCAAGTCTGGCATAGAGGATAGGTGCAGGCACTGCTAATACTGCCCTGGGTCTTAGAGCCTAGCGCTCTATCTTTGTTACCCTCTCTGAACTTAGGAACTGGAGCACTGTCTAGAGAGGGAGATGGAACTAATGACTTAGGATGAAACTTAGAACGGTTTCCTCCTTCTGATTTAGGCTGAGCGAAGTTGAAACTACCTGTCTTCGCTCTTTTATTCTTCTTTTCCCTCTACTTAATATTTTGTTGCTCTATCTGCTGAGCATAGGTCATAAGTCTAGCTAAGGTCATGTCACTGTTCAGCATGGTGGATCTGCACTCATTAACCACATTTTCATTCCCCCTGAAGCGAACTTACTCATCTTAGATCTACTGTCTGCAACCACATGAGGGGCATACCTGGCTAATTGAGTAAACTTAAAAGAATACTCTTTCACTGTCATATTTCCCTGCCTGAGGTTGATGAACTCTAGCACCTTGTCTTTTCTAAGCTCTTAGGGAAAGAATTTGTCTAAGAATGTAGTGACAAACTCCTCCCACTCTATTGGACCTGCATCATCTGATCTTTTGAACTTTCACTGTTTGAACCAAGCATGAGCCACATCTTGCAACTTGTATGCAGCTAGCTCAGCACTCTCAACAGTAGTCACCCCCATGGCATCTGTCACTTTTTAAACGTGATCTAAGAATTTCTGAGGGTCTTCATCTACCTTAGACCCGAGAAAGGTTGGAGGCATATTCTGAAATAAAGAGAAGAAGTGGATTAGACTGAGATACTGACTTATGATTATTCTCACAGGCACGACATGAATACTTAAAGAAGGAAAACTGTTCTTAAATATCTTATAGCCTCTAGCACATAAATGTGGCGTGCAACACCCATGCAAAAGACTCTATTAGATGCGGCTTTCAGACTTCCTAGGGCTCTATTGAACCTTAGGCTCTGATACCAAGTTCTTAACACCCCAAATCTAGTACCCTAAATGCTACACGGTGCTTATGACCCCAAGGGACCACAAGCTAACCCATGACTGATATCTGTACCTGTACACTGCATAATATACTTGTAGAATGCAGAAAACATGAATAATTGTCCATAAGGTTCAATTGAATAGAATAGATGATAAATACTAACGTCCATATAGGGTAATAAATACCTAAAACAACTGAAAGTTGAATATAAAATCTGAACTTAATCTGAAAGCCTCTAAATACTGTCTGAAATAAGGAGTTGAAGGAACATGTCTCCAACTAACTCCGTCTAGCAAAACTGAACTGAAATAATGAATGAAATAAAATAATATCATCCTCGAATGGATGAGGACTCACTGCAACACTGCGACTGGAATGCTACTGCTGATCTGGAACTCATATCTCTGAACCGATGGTGTAACATAAAAGAAAGTACCATAGCGCAAATGTGTCAGTACGACTGGGAGTACTGAGTATAGAGTGAGGTAGGCTAAATGTAAAAGGGTTTACATACATGAACAATGCTAACTGACTGACTTATATAAACGTAAGAGTTCAAACATGCATACATAGTAACTAAAATCGTGTATACATGATGTCTGGATCTGTACGCTAATACATGGTTTACTGTTATCTTACATGAATGATACTAAAATTTTGATAACATGGATGATTGTGTCTGATAGTCCTGAATCTGATGGAACTACCTGAGCTCCGTACTGTGACTGAATTGACTGTAACTGATAGTCCTAGTATACTGAAATCTGAAAAACAATCTGAGTTCTTTTACTGAGACTGGGACTAAAAATGTGGGAGGTAGTTGCTTAACTAACATGCCCCAATAACGCATATAGCTAGGTTGGGGTCCAATCTCTGCCCCGATTGGAAGGGTGTCAATACCGTGCCACTGGTAAGGACAGCTGTGAGTGACCCTTAGCTAGCAGGTACTCGAATGAGAATGGTGAGAACCCTAAACTGACAGGTTAAGCCACCTCATAAACCCTAATCTGGCAGGTTAAGATGTCTCAACCTATGCTGGCTACGTAGTTCTGGAACACAAGGATGACTACTAAGAATCACACCCTAAACTGGCAGGTGAGTTCCAATCCTGGGGTTCACTCGGTGCTAACTTCTACTCCTATCTGTAGAGACTGAACATGATCTAACTGGATGTACATGGACTGAGTAACTGACTTCCGTTGACCGATGGAATAGTACTACTATCTGAGAATTTATTATGATCATGAGATTTCTGAGATTTCCTGAGTCACATGATTGACTGAGTTCTATAGATCATGTCTTGACTGAGATTATTATGATAACGTGACATGGCTCTAGACACATAACTATTTTTTTCAGGTACTAGTACCCCCAGGACTCGATGGAAGGAAACTGACACACATAACTGACTTGATCATAAAATGGAGTCCACAATTCACCATATCATAAGTAGGGGATCTCACACTAAGCATAGTTCTCAACATCTTATGTATGGAAGGGAAATTCATACAACATGTGTATACTTGCATAGCTTCAATATCATGCTCAATCCATAGCACAATAACGACGCATATCAATCACGTGGAATTCATGTGAAATCATAAAGCATAGAGCATGGACTTTTCATTTAAGTACTATTAAATCATGGGACACGAATCTTATCACCTTAAGCATTTTAGCAAACACTTTGCATGCATTCTTTTAGCTTAGTGTGTTTTCATGAATTTCTCCACTTTAAACCACATAAAGTTCATGGATTTCAACTAACGAACACATATACTTCATGAATACACCTATAGATATCATCTTGAAACTTAAACAACAATCATCAACATGTACATGGTCATATCACAACAAGACAATCACAATATAATATTTAAACATGGTTCTTGATCTCTATGAATGAAATGGATACATAGATGAACACTACGCATACCTTAGATGGAAGATTCTTGATGATTGATGGAGAAATTTGCTTGAACTTGAATCCCCAATTGAAAACCCTAATGTGTTCTTGAAAGGATTTTGAGAGAAAGAATATGTTTTGGTGAAATAAGGTCTTAAGTCCATGTTTATGGAATATATATAGGGGTGGAAAGATGACCCAAATACCCCTCTAGATACGTCATTTAATTTCTTTGAAAATTACCAGATTTGGGCCCCCGACGCGATGCGGAGATATCGCGTTGCCTCCCATTTGTGACCTGAAAACTCACCGCGATGCGGTGGAATTGCAGAGAGACACTCGAAATTGACAAACGTCATTCTGGCTTACGGTGCAACGTGCCACTGACTAAAATGACGTTGTTGAAACTTTAAATTGCCATAACTTCTTCACCGGGTGTCCGTTTTAGGCGAATTTAGTTTAGACAAAATGCTTATTTAATTCTATACAATTTGGAGGGTATAAATCTGCCAAAATTCCACCTATAAACCAATTTATGCTCATTCAAAACTTGGTGGATTCAAAAGTTCTTGGCTTGGCTTACTCTAAGTGACTCTTATGAACATGCTTAACTCATCATAAGCTCTATTATCACTAGGATACTCATCCTAATTCATGTACTCCAATATTAATCACAGGATAAGAGGTTTCATGTGTAGGAACAACCGTTCATTTTCTAGCTTAGAAATATACGGGGTATTACACCAAGAAATTGGTATTACACTTATTTAGAAAAATAAAGGAAAAATTTATGAGAAAGAAAAGAGCATCAGAAGAGGAAAAAAATCCTATAGAACAAAGAGACTCCATAAGATGCCATCATTAAAATAAGTTAACTTCAAAAGAGTGAAGAACAAAGAACAACCATATAACAAAACATATCGATCTGTTACTAAAATAGTGAAGAAAAAAGTTTAAAAATTTATTCAAAAATAGATGAAATTCACAAGCAGAGGAGGAGAGTGTGAAGAACATAGATAAGACACTCCATATCTTGGAAGAAAAAGTTAGAGAAAATAAAGGAAATGGTGCATACAACAAAAGAAAATTTGTAGAGAATGTGAAGGAGATGAGAATGGTGCGTAATAGTTCAAAAGTAGTACACAAACTGGAGTATTAGTCGGTACACATTTTGGTTTATTGATGAAAGAATCCTATGTATATTGTAAAATTTCTAAGACCTTTAGTACGATTAACCAATAATGTGTTTTCACTCGCTGCTCTATGTTGATTAAGTGAACGTTCTGATTGACATAATTGAGGTATAATGTAATTTATATTTAGTTTTTTTGTTGTCTTTATGTTGTCTAATTGCAGGAAGTATCTTTCTTATTTTTGTGAATTTTTTTTTACGGAAAAGATAAGTTTTTTAGATTCTTATTCCATACATGATTGTCCAATAGGTGGAACCAACCATCGAAAACTTAGGAAGATGAAGTACCAAAGAAAATGATTAACTGGTTATTCTAATTTTTTGGTCACCTCAGTATTTCATCTTTACATGTAGCGTCACATACCATTTTCTTGTAAGTTTCCTTTAATCTTGTCCCATTCAATGTTTACTTGAGACATTTTCTTCGCATATATAACTATGTAAGCATCAAATCTGCTACCTATCTAATTTTATTGCAAAAATATTTATGTGGTAATATAAATTGGAAGCAAAAGACCTTACTATATTGCTGACTAGGCAGTACCTTCTTAGTACTAGCATAAATAAAATTGTTCACATCCTTAAAAATCCAAGACACAATGCCTTACAGTTATGAATGAGCTGTAACGCCTCAAAATTTGATCCCGAGATGTCACACGATGCTCAAAACTATGAGTAGCCTTAATCTAACCTTGCCTACATACTACTGAGCCTAAATCTCATAATGATGGAAATATAGGTATAAAAGTCATGCTAGAATGCAGAAATTGTCTATAATATCTGAGAATAATATTTGAAACATCAATACTGAATAATTTGAATCAAAACTGGCAGTCTGACAAGCCTCAATTACTAACACTAGAGAGTCACAGGGATAAACCCCCAGCTAACTCAAACTGTCTGAAAGAAATGCTAAAATCTCATAAACTGATAAACTGTAAAATCTGAGAAATAAGTCCCCGAACTATGAGGACTCACCAACTGTCGTATGTAGACGGAGATGCTCGAACTACTCACGTGGCTGATACTGAGCACCTGAACCTACATTATGAGACAACATAGCACATAGACATATATGTGGATCAGTACTTTGAGGATGTACTGAGTATATGGGGTGAAATGCATAAGTAAAACATCATCTCATCATCATAATTTATAAAACAATGCATGCTAAATGTAAATGACTCATATAAGCTGGAATATCTAAAATACTGAAATCATGAATAATAAATCAATCATACTTTATAAATCTCGTGAGTCATAACATTTAGTTCTGAAAGTTGTACTTGTGTTCTCTCTTTAAATCATACTGTCTAAGTGTAGAAAAGACTCACTCTAAATTTTGAAATCTGAAAGCTGAAGTCTGTACCTAATATCATTCTATAAAGCATAATCTGAGTAAACTTTGTGAGCCTTTACACTTAGTTTTCTAAAATCTTTTCTGTTAATCTTTTCTAAAATATTTAATCTGTAGGGAAAACACTTTATCTTAAGCTTGCCTTTAAGGGAATTCTTTCAAAGCTTTTCTTTACTAGTAGGGAAAAATTGTTAACTTACTTTTAGTAGCAGGGAGGTTCTCTTAACCGACATAAACCATGCGAGCTACATGGAGTCTAACGTCTCGTCCGTCTAAAGAAGAAATATCACGTTGGGGAGAGGTGTCATACTCTTTCCAGGGAGTATATCGTGAGCTAAGTGATCACATCTAAAACTGTCATCCACATATAAGTGGGAATAAGATAATAATCTGTACCTACGTTATCTACGAAGTTCTGTGGAAGTAGGATGCGCTAAACCCACACTTCCCGTTCGGTGCTAATTACTACTCCCTTTTTATTTGCTACGCTCATTCTGTTGGAAATCCACTTTAAAACTAGCATAAGGGTTTATCTAAAACCACTAAAGCATTTATCTAATAAAATCTGTAAATAAAGCTGATCTGAATTCTGTAATTTGTAATAATCTAAAAAATGGATTCGAAAACTTATCTGATGATCAAAAGATCAAAGCTTTACTGAAAATCTATAAATAATCTGATAATAGGATGTTTAAAGCATCATCTTTCTTAAAATAATATTCAATCTTGGGGTAATAACCCATGCTTCAATCTCATGTCAAAACATCAAAATAGTCATGCTTGCTATTGAAAATAATGATATTTCATCTCAAAATCTGTAAATTACTGCAATAGGTATGAAAAATGAAAATAGACATGCAATTCAACTTCTAAAACATTGGAAATCTCAAAATCTTGCAAAGATCAATAATGGGTATGAACCCGAATTCAAAACTCATGGAATATCATTCAATATCATATGAATTTAATGTAAAATCTTGGTTTTGGGCATAAGGACGAAAAGAGATCCTTGTTCATAAACCCCACATACCTTGATTAATGATTAGATGTAGATTCTTGAATTATGGATTCCTATTTGAGTTCTTGATGATGGATTCTTGATTATCTTGCCTTGGGAATCCTCAATTTATAGCTTTCTTGGAGAATCTATGGAGGATTTTGATTTCTTAGAGAAGAGGTTTTAGAGCTCTAGGGTTTTGCTTTTGAAAAGAATGATGAATAATAAGCACAAAGTGCTTTGAATATGATTAATCTTGTGTTTTTAACTGATTGGGGGCTTGGAAATTGTCCAAAATACCCTTTTTAAACCCCTAAATGGGACTGGAAATGAGAACTGAAAATCCCAATTTAATGAGCCACCGTGACGTGCCACTATCACGGTGATTCACAGGAAATTGACAACTGGGAAATTTGTGGTCTCCGCAATGTGGAGCTATCGCATTGTCCAACTATATTTTGACAATTGGGACCTAAAACTTCAATGTGATGCGCCACCATCGCGGTGTCCTATAGAAATGCCATTTTGGCTACTGGCACGACTCGCAAATATCCCGTTGGGCTACTGGAAATCAATAATTGGGAAATTATCCCTCTCCACGATGTGGGGATATCGCAAAGGGCCATTGGAATTTGAAAATTATCATTTTACTGACATCCGCGATGCGCCAAGTGTCCAGGTGGCACACTGTCAACTTAAAAACGCTCTAACTCCTCAACCATATATCGGAATTTGGCAAATTTGGTATCGATGGAAAGCTTATTCAATTTCTCACACAATGGGAGATCTAAATCTGGAAAATTCCACACAAAATAAATATTCTTCATTTTGAAAAATATTTCTTAACATTCTAGGAATGAATTTAAGCTAGGAAAAGTACGGGGTATTACATGAGCCTCTTTTTCCAAGTAATCATTTCTATATTTATTGATGTGCCTGATTCACTCAACTTGTTGACTGATGTAGAGCTTAATGCACTGGATAAATTAAAACCTAAGATTGAAAATGTAAGAACTATGGTGACTCCACATTCTCCACTCTGTTTTCATTTATACTCCATTTTGTTCACAGGCAATATTTTCTTACATTTTTTTTCATTGTTTTTCACATGTAAGTCAGTGGATTTGAAGTTTTACTAGATTTTATCTATTGATTACTACTGATATTGAATAAAGTAGCATATATATTTCTCAATTATCTTTATGAGGTTAATTTTATGCTTCTCCTATTCATTTCTTATTCAAGGGTAATATCAAAATTTTAGGAGCTAAATGTGTGCCTCATTTTAGTTGGAAGGATATTAAACACAAACCTTCTTCATCCGACTCTCTAACTCTTACTATCCGTATAATTGTACATCTACAACTCTGAAAAGTTATGATTTTCATTGCCAAACTGTAATATCCCAAAAATCCAAACCAATGTTAGAGACATGTTTCAAGCTCATGCATAGTACATTATAGTTCTTTCACAGTGATATGCTTGATTTTGATAAATATTAAGGCCTCAAATAACTCCCAACTATTAGACGAATCAAAATAATCCCTACCGATTGAATTTTTGATAAGAATGTTGCTTTAGTCAACTTTAAAAGAGCATATATTTTTCTATATTGAGAATTTTCTAGATCAAAATCCACCAAATAATAGGGAATTGAATTAGCTTTCCAACAATACCAATTTCGCCCAAATCCGATACTCGGGTGAGAAGTTACGACACTTTTAGTGCAAAATAGTAGCCCAACGCGATAAGGCCGCATTGCGGTGATGGCCGAAATCACGTTTGTCTTTTTCCAGTGTGCCACCGTGATTACCATTGCGTCGCACCAAGGGGACATTTCGCAATAGTTCTTTTCCAGTGGGGCATTGCGATTGGCACCGCGTCGCGGCAAGCTTCTAGTTTAGGATCGTCTTTTTTCAGAGGCACAACGCAATAGCACTGCATCGTGCCATAGGGTAAAATGGGGATTGCCAGTTTTCAAGTGGCCTGATGCAATTGCACCGCGTCGCGTTGGAGCAAAAAATTGAGACTTTTGCGATTTAAATTCTAGGGACCGTTTGGTCTTTTTTCATAGCCCCAAATCCGTCCAAACACGGGATTTAAGTCCCAATAGAGAATTATTTGCTCATTATTTTATAATTATCTTGAAAAAATTAAAGTATCCCTCTTTCAAGAACAAAAACCCTAGCTTTCTAAGTTCAAGATCAAAACTCAAGAATTCACCATCAATTCTCATGAATTCATCAACCCAGGTATGTTAAGTGTTCATCTATGGGTTTATTTCACCCATGGAGTCCAAATATCCAATTCTAAATTCTAATTGGGATCTTTATAAGTTTTTCATGAATTTTAATTGTGATTTTAACCATGAATTCCTATGAATTATAATTCTACACCGTGTTTAGATGAAATTGTCGTTGTTGTTCAACCCCACATGTTTTAATGATGTTATTCGCTGATTTAATTCATAATTCTTGATGTTGATGTTGAAATCATGTTGTTACTACATGATTTAAATTATTCCCATGCTTAGCTTACACTATGAATATCAAGAGTTTGATGAAATGCCTACAAGATTGAATTTTGAATAAATGCTTTCATATTATGTCCTCAAAGTTTTAGTACTATTTTGCTATTATTGCTATTGAGTCCTGGGGGTTGTGAATACCTAAAAACTTCACTGTTTACTTAGTCTCAATATCTTCGGAATAGCTTCAGAATATGTTATGAGCATTATCAGTTCAATCAGTCATCATAATCAGTTAAACTTAGAACAGTTCAATATCTCGAGTCAGTTCAGTTGGGAGTAGGACTTAGCACCGAGCGAGTGTAGGGATGGCGGCTTCCTCGTTAGATAGGCAGAGTCATTAGCTGCATTCCCTGTACTCTAGAACTACGTAGCCAGCGTAGGATATGACGATTCACCAGTCAGTTTATGCTTGACTACCTCGCAGGGGTCACCATCAGTTTAGGATTGACACCCTTAGTCCTTCGGGACAGTACATCTTTGGATCCACACAACCAGTGTTAGTACCCATGGCACAGTAATTACACCCTTCCAATTGGGGTCACAGATTGGACCCCAATTTTCTCATTGGGGCATATCGTTTAGCTAATAGCTCCCACAGTCTCAGTTCAGTATTCATTATACTTCAGTTTAGGATTGTATTGACCATAGCATACAGATATCGGTTATTCAGTTATCAGATTTCAGCATTTCAGTTTATAGATTGTATTAAGAACATGTTTTATGCTTGGTCATACATTCTCAGTATTTACAGATTTCATTCATTCTATTCAGTTGTTCATGCTATTTATTCATTCAGTTATTACTCATGTATATGAAACCATGCATATTAACCTACCTCATTTAGCATACCAGTACATTCAAAGTACTGATCACATTCTTTTTTCTTTCGCTATGATGTATCATATCATAGGTTCGGACGCTCAGTTCCTGGACCGCATACAGACCTTTCAGATTATCAGTCGTAGTTGTGGTGAGACCTTTTATTTCGAGGACAGACTAAATTTATTTTCATACTTTTAGTTCAGTAGTTAAATAGAGTTAGTTGGGGATGGTCCCATCAACTCTTATTCAGTCAGTAAAGGCTTTTCAGACTAGTATAGACTGTCAGACAGTTTTGTTATTATTTTATTAGTTCTAGACAGTTGTTTCCAATTTCATGATCCAATATTATTTTTAGTTATTTAAAACCTTATGGCTTATCTATTATTCTTCCGCATATGTTATTATATTATTTTGTGCTCACAGAAGGTACCAACTCATGGGTTAGCTTGTGGTCTCTCGGGACCGTAAGTACCATGTGGCGCCCAGGGTATACTATTGGGTCATTACAAACTTGGTATCAGATCCGAAGTTCTTAATGTGTCCTAAAAAGTCTGAAAGCTACCTCGAGTAGAGTCTTGTGCATGGGTGTGAAATGCGCCACTCTTATGGACAAGAGACTACGAGGTATTTTAAGAAAAGTTTCCCTTCTTTCAGTGTTCGTGTCATGCAATCGAGAATGAGCTCATGTTAAACTCTTTGTCCAATCTGTTCTCCCTTCCATTTACAGATTATGCCTCCCAGAAAGGCAAACAGAAGAAGAAATATGCACCAGCCAGCATCTTCGCCTGTTCAGTAAGATCCGCTGAACGAGCATGTTTCCTATGTAGAGTTCAGAGCTTCATTCACTACTCTATCTCACTCTGTAGAAGCACAAAATGCTCATCTAGCTTCTTTCCCTGCCAACCTAGGGTCCAATACTGCCGCAGCTAGGATTCAGGACTTTACCCGAATGAATCCTCCTCTGATTTTGAGATCCAAATATGAAGAGGATCCGCAGGAATTCTTAGACATGGTCCAGAAGGTAATAGATATTATGGGGGTAACTTATAGTAAGAGTGTTGAATTGGCTGCTTACCAATTATAGGATGTGGGTCATACATGGTTTAAGCAGTGAAAGGTAGATAGTGGCGTAGATGTAGGTCCTATATAGTGGGAAGAGTTTGCTACTGCCTTCTTAGATAGATTCTTTCTGCTAGAATTGAGAGAAGCCAAAGTGTTAGAGTTTATCAACTTAAGGCAAGGAAACATGAGTGTGAATGAGTATTCCCTTAAGTTTACTCAGCTAGCTAGGTATGCTCCTTATGTGGTAGCTGATACCAGATCTAGGATGAGCAAGTTTGTGTCTAGGGTATCTGATAGTATGGTCAATAAGTTTAGGACTGCAGTGTTAATTAAGGAGATGGACATATCTAGGCTTATGGTCCATGCTTAACAGATTGAGGAGTAGAAGGATAATGAGAAGGAGAGAGAGAACAAAAGGGCTAGAACAGGTAGCTTTAATTTCACTTAGCCAAAGTCAAAAAGTGGTAACCGTCCTCAGTTCCGTCAGAAATCTTTAGTCCTAGATCCATCTTTAGCTAGTGACCTAGTACCCAAATTCAAAAATGATAATATGGATAGAGCTCCAGGATCTAAGTCCCAAGGCAGTGTAAGCAGTAGTCGTACAAATCCTCTTTGCCAAAAATATAGTAGAAACCATCAAGGTGAGTGTAGAGATGGCAGTGATGTATGCTTTGGGTATGGTAAGCCAGTCCATCAGATTTGAGAGAGTCGGGCAGTTTCTAAAAAAGGTAGGGATTTGTGCCAATAGGGATAGTCCCCTTAGTCATCAATTCTAGCCGGCCAATCAACTCAGTAGGGTGGTGCTTCCAGCGCTACTAACGGTCAGTGTCAGAACAAGCTCTATACACTTTTGTCTCGATAAGATTACAAAAGTTCTCCTGACGTAGTTACTTGAACATTGCAAGTCTTTTATTTACATATTTATGATTTACTAGACCCTGGAGCTTCATTTTTTTTGTAACCTCTTATATAGCCATCAACTTCAGAGTCAGTCTCGAAATCTTAGCAAAACCCTTTTCAGTGTCTACCCCAGTAGGTGTCTCTATTATAGCCCAGAGGGTATACAGGAACTACCTGATTATAGTTTCTTAGAAAGTTACTTCAATTGACCTCGTGGAGTTAGAGATGATAGATTTTTACGTCATTCTCGGCATGGATTGGCTCCACTCATGCTATGCTTCAGTGGATTGCAAAAACAGAGTAGTTCATTTTATGTTTCCAAATGAATCGGTTCTTGAATGGAGGGGTAGTACTACAATACTTAGGGGTCAGCTTGTTTCATACCTTAGAGCGAGGAAAATGATATCCAGAGGGTGTATTTATCTTGTCTGAGTCAAAGACTCAAATTTTGAGATTCCTAATCTTGAGTCAGTTTCAGCAGTGAGGAAATTTCTACATGTGTTTTATGAAGATCTTCCAGAGTTCCTCCCGAAAGGGAAATTAACTTCGGAATAGACCTTCTTCCAAACACCCACCCTATCTCTATTGCTCCATACAGAATGGCTCCAGCCGAACTCAAAAAGTTAAAAGAATAGTTGAAAGATCTCCTAGATAAGGTATTTATCAGGCCCAGCATTTCCCTGTGGGGCACACCAGTTCTGTTTGTGAGTAAGAAAGATGGTTTTCGTAGAATATTTATTGACTACCGTCAGTTGAAAGAATTCACAATCAAGAACAAATACCCACTTCCCATAATCAATGACTTATTCGACCAACTTCAGGGTGCCAGTTATTTTTCTATGATAGATCTCAGATCCGGCCATCATCAGCTCAGAGTCAGAGAATGTGACATTCCAAAAATAGCTTTAAGAACTCGGTATGGTCACTTCAAATTTCTAGCCATATCCTTTGGTCTCAGGAATTCCCCAACAACCTTCATGGACTTGATGAACAGAGTGTTCAAACAGTACTTAGACATGTTCTTCATAGTATTTATTGATGATATTCTTGTCTATTCCCGTAATTAAAATAATCATGCAGACCACCTCAGAATAGTATTATAGACTCTTAGAGCCCATCCGTTGTTCGCTAAATTTAGTAAGTGCAAATTTTGACTAAGATATGTAGCTTTTCGTGGCCATATTATTTCTGGTGATGGAATTAGAGTCGATACTCAAAAGACCGAGGTGGTGAAAAACTAGACCAGACCCATCTCTCCATCAGATATCAGGAGTTTCTTGGGTTTGGCTGGCTATTATCGATGGTTTGTTGAATGATTTTTGTCCATTGTGTCCTCCATGTATAGATTGACTCAGAAGAAAGTTAAGTTTCAATGGTCAGATTATTGTGAGAAGAGTTTTTAGGAGCTGAAGACTCGACACACCACAACCTCAATTTTGACATTGCCAGATGGTTCAGATGGGTTTTTTGTGTATTGTGATGCTTCCAGAGTTGGTTTGAGGTGTGGTTTGATGCAGAAGGGTAACATTGTACCCTATGCCTCTAGACAGCTTAATCCCCATGAAAAGAATATCCCACCCATGATCTTGAGTTAGTGGTTGTTGTGTTTGCCTTAAAGATTTGGAGGCACTATTTATATGGGGTGCGTGTTGATGTGTTCACAGATCACAAAAGCTTGCAGTATGTGTTTTTGCAGAAGGATTTGAATCTGTGTTACAGAACATGGTTAGAGTTGCTGAAAGATTATGATATAAGTGTTTTGTACCATCCAGGAAAGGTCAATGTAGTGGAAGATACCCTAAGTAGATTGTCTATGGGCAGTGTTGCTCATGTCGAGGCTGATTAAAAAAATTAGTTAGAGAAGTTCATCATCTTTTCAGGTTAGGTGTTCGTTTGGTTGATTCAGCTGAGGGTAGCGTTTGGGTTCAGAATAGTTTGGAATCTTCTTTGGCTGCTGAAGTAAAGGGAAAGCAGGAAAGGGATCCTAGTCTGCTAAAGTCGAAGAAGTCATTTAGAGATCATAAAGTAGAGGGGTTCTCCTAAGGGAGAGATTGTTTGTTGCGTTGCCAGGGTAGACTGTGTATGTCAGGTGTTGATGAGTTGAGACAACGAATTCTTACAAAAGTGCATGGTGCGCGTTACTCAATTCATCCAGGGGCCACGAAGATGTACTGCGATATGCGGGAAATCTATTGGTGGAGTGGGATAAAGAAAGATATTTCAGATTTATTGGCTAAGTGATCCATTTGTCAATCGGTTAATATTAAACATTAGAAGCCCAGTAGGTCTAGGCAGGATTTCAATATTCCCACTTGGAAATGGGAGAAAGTGAACATGGATTTTATGATGTGTTTGCCTCGTACTCGCCGTCAGCATAATTTCATTTGGGTCATTGTAGACAAGATGACTAAATCAGCCCATTTTTTGCCAGTCTATACTTCTTGTTCAGCCGAGGACTATGCCAAACTCTATCTCAGAGAGTTGGTTAGGTTGAACGGTGTTTTGTTGTCCATCATTTCAGATAGAGGTACTTAATTTACTTCACACTTTTGGAAGGCTTTGCAGAAGGGTTTTGGTACCCAAGTTCACCTTAGTACATCCTTTCACCCTTAGACAGATGGTCAGGAAGAAAGGACAATTCATACCCTTGAGGATATGTTGAGAGCGTGTGCCATTGACTAAGGGAAGTTGGGATGACCACTTGGCTTTGATTGAGTTTGCGTATAATAATAGCTGTTATTTCAGTATTCAGATGGCTCAGTTTGAGGCTCTGTATGGAAGGATATGTAGATCTCTGATTGATTGGCTTGAAGTAGGTGAGGCCACGGTAGTGGGGCCTGACTTTGTGTTTGATGCCTTAGAGAAAGTACAGTTGATCAGGAAGAGGCTTAAGGAAGCACAAAGCCGATAGAAATCTTATCCAGATGTAAGGAGAAAAGACCTTGAATTTGAGATTTCCAATTTGTATATCTAAAGATCTCTCCCGTGAAGGGAGTAAAGAGTTTTGGTAAGAAGGGGAAGCTTAGTATCCGATATGTTGGCCCTTACAAAATTATGAGCTATTTCGAAAAGATGGCTTATGAGCTTGAGTTGCCTGTAGACTTAACATTAGTGCACCTAGTATTGTATATCTCCTTGTTGAAGAAGTGTACTGGATACCCAGTAGTTTTCGTTCCCTTAGAAAGCATATATGTTTAGAAGAACCTCTCTTACGAAGAAATTCCCGTCGAGATCCTTGATCGACAAATTTGTAGACTAACAAAGAAGTTCCCCTGGTCAAAGTTCTTTGGCCGAATTAGTCCGTTGAGGGAGCCACTTGGGAAGAAAAAGAAGATATACTAACCACGTACCCTCATCTTTTCTCCGCAAACTCAGATTCAGCTAAGGTAACAACCTTCTTAGAATTTCTCTTTGCCATGCTCAGTTTCAGTTGAATATCATTCTAATTTTAGTCATGCATTCATAGAAACAGTTTAGTTATGTGTTGAACTTTAGACTCATTCATGTAATCAAGTACATCCAACATGTAACCTAAGTTCCTCAGTGTTTTCAGCTTAACCAGTCTCATTCGAGGACGAATGTTCCCAAGGGAGAGATAGTATAATACCTCAAAAATTCAAACCAATATTAGAGCCATGTTTCAAGATCATGCATTGTACATTATAGTTATTTGGTAGTGATATGCATGAGTTTGATGTATATTAAGGCCTCAAATAACTCCCAGCTATTAGACGAGTTAAAATAATCCTTACCGATTGAATTTTGGAAAAGAATGTCTCTTTAGTCAACTTCAAATGAGCATATCTTTTTCTATATTGAGAATTTTCCATCTTAAGATCCACCAAATGATAGAAAATTGAATTAGCTTTCCAATGATACCAATTTCACCCGAATTTGATACTCGGGTGAAAAGTTATGGCACTTTTAGTGCAAAATAGTAGCTCAATGCGCTAAGGCCGCTCGTGGTGATGGCCGAAATCACGTTCGTCCTTTTCCAGTGTGTCACTGCAATTGAAACCGCGTCGCGCCAGGGGGCCATTTCGCAATTGTCCTTTTCCAGTGGGGCATCGCGAGCCAAGCTTCCAGTTTGGGATCGTCCATTTCCAGAGGTGCAATGCGATAGCACTGCATTGCACAGTAGGGTAAAATGGGGATTGTCAGTTTTCCAGTGGCCTAACGTGATTGCACCGCATCGCGCCGGAGCCAAAAATTGGGATTTTCAGCTTTTGTGATTTAAGTTCCAGGGACCGTTTGGTCTTTTCCAATAGCCCCAAATCCGTCCAAACATGGGATTTAAGTCCCAATAGAGCATTATTTGCTCATTATTTCACAATTCTCTCAAAAAATTAAAGTAGCCCTCTTTCAAGAACAAAAACCCTAGCCTTCCAAGTTCAAGATCAAAACTCAAGAATTCACCATCAATTCTCATGAATTCATCAACCCAGGTATGTTAAGTGATCATCTATGGGTTCCTTTTAACCATGGAGTCCAAATATCCAATTCTAAATTCAAGTTGGGATCTTTACAATTTTTTCATGATTTTTAATTGTGATTTTAACCACGAATTCCCATGAATTGTAATTCTACACCATGTTTACATGAAATTGTCGATGTTATTCAACCCCACATGTTTTAATGATGTTATTCGCTCATTTAATTCATAGATGCTGAAATTATGTTATTACTACAAGCTTTAAATTAATCTCATTCTTAGCTTACAATACGACTATCAAGTGTTTGATGAAATGCCTACAAGAATGAATTTTGAATAAATGCTTTCATATTATGTGCTCAAAGCTTTAGTACTATTTTTCTATTATTGCTATTGAGTCCTGGGGGTTGTGAATACCTGAAAACATAGTTGTTTACTTAGTCTCAATATCTTTAGATTAGCTTCAGAATATGTTATGAGCATTATCAGTTCATCCAGTCACCATAATCAGTTAAACTTAGAACAGTCTAGTATCCCGAGTCAATTCAGTTGGGAGTAGGATTTAGCACCAAGTGAGTTCAGGGATGGCATCTTTCCTAAAAGATACGCAGAGTCGTTAGCAGCATTCCTTGTACACCATAACAACGTAGCCAGCATAGGATATGAGGAGTCACCCTTCAGTTTAGGATTGACTACCTCACAGGGGTCACCCATCAATTTAAGCTTGACACCCTTAGACTTTCGGGACAGTACATCAGTGGATCCACACAACCAGTGTTAGAACCCATGGGACGGTACTGACACCCTTCCAACTAGGGTCATAGGTTGGACCTAATTTGGTCATTAGGGCATGTCGGTTAGGTGATAGCTCCCACAATCTCAGTTCAGCAGTCAGTATACTTCAGTTAAAGCTTGTATTGACCATAACATACAGATATCGGTTATTCAGTTATCAGATTTTAGTATTTTAGTTTACAAATTATATTTAGAACATGTTTTATGCTTGGTTATGCATTGTCAGTATTTATAGATTTCATGCATTCTATTTAGTACTTCATGTTATTCATTCAATTAGTTATTACTCTTGTACATAAAACCATGCATATCCGGCAACCTCATTTAGCATACCAGTACATTCAAAGTACTGATCACATACTTTTTTCTTGCTCTATGATGTATCATATCATAGGTTTGGATTTTCAGTTCCCGGATCACGCATAGACCTTCCAGATTATCAGCCGTAGCAGTGGCGAGTCCTCATATTTCGAGGACAGACTATATTTATTTTCATTCTTTCAATTCGGTAGTTAGATGGAGTTAGTTGGGGCCTATCCCATCAACTTTTATTCAGTTTGTAGAGGCTTTTGAGACTAGTATAGACAATCTGACCGTTTTGTTATTATTTTATTAGTTCCAGACGGTTGTTTCTAGCAGTTGTTTCCATATTCATGATCCAATATTGTTTTCAGTTATTTAAAACCTCATGACTTATCAGTTGTTTTAGACATATGTTATTATATTATTCAATACTCATAGCAGGTACCAGCTTATGGGTTAGCTTGTGGTCTCTTAGAACCCTAAGCCCCGTGTGGCACCCAAGGTGTACTCTCGGGGCGTTACAAAAGCTTGCACATGTATGTTACAAAATAAATAACTAAGTTAATGCTTTGGAGGCACAGTCATGGATTGGTATAAGTGATGTATTGAGAAGCCCTTGCCACCGCCGACCAAGCTGAATCTCATGGTTTTAGGCAATGTTTCTCAGATGACTCCCACTCCCTCTACAAAAATTGGTATATTACTCCGCTCAGATGTTTTATGGCTGAAATTTATATGCATGTACACATAGATGCTAAATATTCTCGTATTTCTTACTATCGGATAAGAGAAAAATATAGGTCGCATTCAAAATAGGCGTCGAGAGATTATCGGGGCTGATGATCGGTAACTATAACCTTTTACATAAGATAGTGGATTTTCTACTTTGAAAATAGCTGCATTTTTGTAACAGATTCCGGAACAAATGGTAGTTACTTCTTGCTGCTTTCAGGAACCCTCAGTTTCTCCTCACTTTATGGGATGACTTCGGAGGAAGAGTACCCAATCATCCTTGGAAGGAACATATGGTGTGTTAGAGTTTTTGCCGTGATTTTCTTACCAAAATTAATTTTTACTTTTTCTTAGAAGGAAAATAAAAGTAACCATAAATACTTTAACTTTTCCTGAAAGGAAAAGACTTTAACTTTTCCTAAAAGGAAAAGACTTTAACTTTTCCTGAAAGGAAAAGATAAAACTTTTTCATATTTGGCAAACCTCTTTCTTAGAGGAAAGGTTTTGAAACTCTATAAATAAATGACCCCCTTCTCATACCATAACACAATAGCTTCAACAATGTAGTTGTTATAAGAGTCTGGTTTAGGGGGAGATTTATCCCATAGGTTTATGTTTTTTCATAGATTTTATTTTTTCAATATTATTTTTAATATGTAGGTCGTTTGACCGAATCATATTAATAATATGTCTTTTTAATATATGTTTTATTTGTCATCTGAATTATCACTACAACAAATTTGATTATTTGGAATGAATTATTTTGTCACTTATAAGTCATATTTCGGCGCAAAAGATTTAGTGTGATGAAAAAGATTTTGTCAATCAATTGTCTCTAAAAGTGGGCGCCAAAAGTAGACAAAGACGATTTAGTGCTTCGTCGCTAAAAAAATAAATTTAGCTACAAAAAAAAAAATCGTCCCCAAATGTGTAACATTTATGACGAATCTGTTGTCATAAGAATATAATTTTTTTTGCAGTTGATGGTAAGCTTTTGTCACTAAAAAGTTATCAATACCGACAAAATTTCATCGTCGCTAATTATTTAGTTCAATCAGCGATGACACCAATTGTCGCTAGAGTTATATATATTTTGTGGCTGAACAAATGTATTTTTGTCACTATTGACAACTTTTTGCATACAACAAAAATTTTCGTCCTTAAATGTATGAATTAGTGATAAATTTATTATTATAATAAAGATTAATAATTTTGGTAGTTAAATATACCATTTGTCACTAAAAATAGTATTTTTTTTACCGACAATGTAGAATCGTCACTAAATTATTATGATTACTGACAATTATGAATGTCATAAAATACAAAATTAATTTGTATCAAATAACAAGGAAGATATTGAGACAAATACATATGTCACTAAATATAGTCAAACTTATGACGAACTAGTTTATTTCGAGATGAAAAAATTTGTCTTGAAAAGTCTAATTTAGTCGTTGCTAAAAGTTATCTTTGATAATAAAATCTTTTGTCACAAATTACAAGAAATCGCTTAATTATTTCATATTGATATTATTTTTTAAATTAGAATTGAATAAATCAAAAATAAAATTATAAAACATGTCAGATTGATAAAATTCACCCACAATCATAAAAATTAAAAAAACTAAAATTGTACTAAGGTAATATCTCCTCACAGTTAAAAGAAAAGTAAAACTAGTCCAACACAAAGGAAACTAATTGAAATATAGTACTAAATATTACTCCTATCCTAAACTAAGGCAGATATGTAGAGGCTTCTTCGAAAGTACAAATAACGTATTAAGCTTGCAATTAGTCTTCATTCAACTCACTTTTACACATGTGGAAAAGAGAAGAAAATTAAGATTGATGATGATTCTTTTAGGTTTGATAGTTAAAATGACTCTACATGCTACTTCTTCTCCAAGCCACAACTAGAATCCATTAAACATGTAATTATGAAAAGCGAGACAACTTATCAAAACCCCGTAATTGTCTATTTAAACCCGCGAGATAAGATATAATGGCAAGCAAATAGGAACATATAATAACAAACATCGAAATATTCCTATAGACATGTTTTCTAAAGGCTTTCACAATGTGATGCAGTCAACATACACAGAGAATGAAAATTACATCATTTTGAAAACTTACTAGTGAACAACAGTAAAAGAGATAATAAGAATAATAAAGGCCAAGCACTTGTAACAGTGAAATATGGAAGAGGTTTTCAGTAAGCCTTGAAGGAAAATTGAAGAACCATCAAAATATATAATTGTCTTGTATTAAAATAGCAGTAATTCTTTTAATTTTTATTTATTTTAGAGAGTAGTAATTGTCATTCAAGAACTGTCCCTCCAATGAAAAGAAGGGCGGCTTATACAATAGTAGGAATACAGTAGCACAAAAGGAAAAAGTATATTATAAAAAAAATCACTTTCGAAAATTAAAGGAAAAATATATCAAGAATCAATTAGGAGAAAGATCACTCCCTTTAATGTCGTAGTTACCATAAAAAAATCACATTATCAAGGCAGGAAACAGTTAATATACATTTAATTTGACGAAAGAAAACTAAAAATGGACTCAATCAATTATTTAATGTTTTACTATAAATAGATGAGGAAAATAAGGTGTGAATTTAAAAGAGAAGAGATAATAATAATAGCAACATGTATCAACACTAGCATTTAGAATATATAATAAAAATTGATTTACAAATCATAAGGCAACTAATCACAAAAATCAAACTAAATCCATTCCACCAATATACTAAATAAATTTAGTACTTTCATTTAGGAATAACCATAATCAATATTTAACCATAAAACAGATTCAAATTTTAGTCAATATCAATTAAATCAAACGTAATACAAATATAAGATCTTTTGAGAACAAGCAGAGATAAACACGTAATTAAACGGATTGAATCAACATTCAAAGTCAGATATCACAAACTTTAGATCTAACAGATTAATTTAGGCAATTTGCACCCAAAGAAGAGAAAGAACATGTAAATTAAAACAAAGAAAATAATCATGCAATTAAAGGATTGAGGAATCAAATCATATAATAGTCGGGTTCACCAAAAGGGACCTCACCAGTCCTCAATTTCGATGAGAACGTGACCGGTGAGAAGAGAGGGAGGCTGAATCACGGCTGGTTCACGATTGCTGGAGGAGGCCATGGCGATGATGGAGCGGCAGAGGACAGGCGGCGGGATACCGCTGCTGTTGTGGGCAGTATCGATTGAGTCTAGTTCCGTCGTCTGGAGTGGCAGCGGGTTGATATTGATATTCGTTCGAGGGTAGCTTAGACGATTTATTTGCCAACAGATGCGGCTGGTGGCGCCAGCTGAGAGACGCTGATTTTGGTTGTCCGGTGGCGGGATTGGTGGTTGGAGCAGTTTTCCCATGGTTTTCCCGGTGGCTGATGATGGAGAAGATAGGGCGATGCGGTGGCTGGTTTGTTCGCCAGCCATTTGTGGTGGTTCATGCTATGGATGCTGCCTCAGGCTCATCGGTCATCAATTCTGGTGAGTCATCGATGAGAGTGAGAGACAGAAGAGAGTGGGAGGGAGGAGGCCGAATTTTTCTCCAACCCATGGTGGTTGGCCGGCGGCGGCAACTATGGTTATGGTATAGAGATAGGTGAGGCTAGAGAGAAGGTAGAGAGAAAAAAAAGGTAGAGAGAGAGCGCCAGGAGAGGCGAATGTTTTTGTGTAATGAGGAATTAGGGTTTGAGTGTTTTTTAAGATGGAAAGAGTGAGTGATATGATCTCAGTAGTTGGATCAAAATTAATCCACGGCTGAGATTAAAAGGATTATAAAAACAAAAAATGAATTGAAATGGAATTAAATGTAACTAAAATTGTAATAAATTGGGTAAAATTAGGCTACAATTGTCATAAATCGAATAGAAAAAGGCTACCATTTAAATGAACTAGGAAATTGAATTGAATTAGGCTACAATTTAACAGATGTAATAATAACGAAAAAGATAATAGGGTATCGAGGTTAAAATAAATTACGCATTTAAAATTAATGTTACGTAAAATTGTCATATAAGATTATCGTTAATAATAATAATAATAATAATAATAATAATATTAATAATAATAATAATAATAATAATAATAAGAAGAAATGTATTTATAAATTGTAAGTGCGCATATATTGTGAAAAAATAATTTAATGAATATTAATAAAATTATGTAAAATGTTGTATCTGGATTAATAAATTGTAAAAAAATGACATCAAAAATTAATAAAATAATTTGTGCATTTTAAAACATGAATGTGACACGTCAAAAATCTGTTTGATGTAAGAAAAATGTGTAAAAAATACTAACATTTAAAAATTAATAATTTTTCTAAAATAGCAGCATAAATGTAGTATCGGGAGGTCAAAATTGGGAGTCAACAATCATTGGGCCTAAAGGCTCCTTTTCATTTTTTAAAATGGGGTTTCCACAAGGGTAGACTTGTAGAGAACAAAGTGAGTGAAGAGAAATCTTTAGTCTGTTCTTAAGAGTCGAGAGTGGAGTCATATAAGCAAACTGATAAGCAAATAGGAAGGCGTCTAATTGTGCCCAACACATTTATCCATACCCAGATGGGAGGTGAAAGTACATAAGTCGGACAATTTCTTTTCAATTAAACAAGTTTGAATGAACAATATTCATACTCGCTAAGACCATCTTGAAAATTCCTTTGACAACTTAAAATCTTTCAAGCTAGAAAACTAAGATCTATATCAATCAATTGATATAATCCACGTGTATGTGATGGAACTGGATACTAGTTACCATCCACGAACCCCCAATCCAGGGACTAGTGCACCACAAAGAAAAAAAAATGAAAATGGAAAATAAAACAGGAAGTGTTTTAGGATATATCTAAAGTATAGCATGTCTTAGCTGTAATTTTCCCATGTAAATAGAAATCTATGATCAAGTAATTAAAAAATTTAAAAAGAGAAATCAGAAGTTCTTTGACTCAACACTTCGGTGGCAACAAGGGAACGTGAATGGAAATGACCAGTTCAAAGAGACATTTCTTCTATCTTCTGCACAGCAGGATACACTTGTTGCCTGCCAGCAGGTAGATTAATTAGCGCAATAGGAGAAGTTGTAGCAGGCTGAAGGAGTTGTTACTTCCATTCATCCCCCTAACCTATAGATCTGCAGCTAGCAAGAAGGACTCCCAGTGTAGGGGATAGTTTATACAAGATTTGTGAATGATACACCTGAGGATGAAAAGACATTGCAACTATTTTTGGGTTCGAGCATCTTGGTATCTCCATCAAAGCCATAGATACACCAAGGAGAATTCGTAAACTCAAGAAAGTGTGGATAGATCTAGAATTAGCAGAAGGAGTTTACTTTCTCATGTATTTACAGCCAAGGGGCTCAAACCCTCATTCAGCACCAAAAAACAGCTCCAAATTCCAATACCGGATATCACAGTTAGGAAGAATAACCAAAAAAAAATGGGATGTAGATAAAGACAAAGAAGACAAAGGTGAAAAGGATACTTACTCTGACAACTGATTTATCAGAAGCATATACGTTGAGGATACGAGGAAGAGTAAGTATCACCCATATGAACAACAAGACGAAACTCAGATTGAACTCAACCAAGAATATTTTTTTCTCAAGTTCTTGAAGAAGTGATGGATAATTTTGGAATTGGATTAGAAATCCTATCTTCATGGGTTTTGTACTAAGCAGAATAGGGCTGGTTCAGATGTTTTATTTTGGGCCTTTTGATTTTAAATGGTTGGACGATGTCATCTTAAATGGGTTGGTCCATTTATGTAAAGACAATGTGGATTAGTCTTTAAATTAATAAAAGAGTAAAGGACAAAAATAACACCTAAAATTAAAATAATTTCACAAAACTAGCACCTAAATTTAAAAAACCGAGAAATAGCCACTGAGGGATGGGCGCACGCGAGAAGCTAGGATATATTTGTCACTGTTCCACGTATTTTCGTCAACTCTACAACACAATTTGGCCCTTTCCGTTTTGGGTACTTGACCCACTTTTCATCTTTAATGGTTCATGCTTTTTTTGGCTCTTTTTTCCCTTTCTTTTTTAAAGATTCTACTCCTTTTTATATCTCATTGATACTTTTACTTTAGAATTATCTTTTAGCTGAACTTTAAAAATAGTTACAATTATAAATATCTTTTAATTATATTAATCTAAATATATTAATTACCAATATGACAAATTATATTAATCTAATTATATTAATTACATATGTGACAAATTAATATTAGATTGAACAAAGCAATGTAATATAGGCCAAGGGTACTGGAACAAATCTTTGTCCAACTTAAACTACACACATGTTTTAGACAATAGACGATGTGTTTCACCTCCATTGTTTGATACAATAAACCAAAAGAGTAACTAGATAATACAATTGTTAAAGATATATATTTATATATAATAATGATACCGTTTCTATATATATACATATTCTATATAATAATTATAGCATTTTTATACACATTTTATATAATTTTTAACTTCCATTATTATTTAGATACATATTTTATACGACTCTATATAGTTTCTACATGCATTCTAAAAATGTATCAATCTAGTATAAGAGAGTATCAATTAAGTATATGGACACTGCAAGTGTATCAATGTAGTATAAAAGTGTATTGATGTGGTATAAAAGAGTATCAATTGGGTATAGGAAATGCATGTGCTTGCATAGAATTTTCTTTTTTTTTTTAAAAAAGTGTATCAATATAGTATAAAAGTGTATCAATGTGACATAAAAGTATATCAATTGAGTATAGAGACTGCATGTGCCCAATTGGGCCAAATGGCTAAAAAGGGGAATTAAATTGGGTCGACTGGCTAAGGTTGTCCACCTTTTCAATTATGGGTCATTCTTTTTTTAAAATGGCCAACCCATGTCCTTTTCCCTTAATAAAATCCCTATTAAATTGAAAAAAAAAAACTAAGAAGGTATACCTGGTAAACAAAGGAGAGTATTTTGACAATTTGGATAATTAATTTAAGAGTCTTGGTTGTGCATCAGGGATGAAGAATTCAATTGCAGTCCTACTAAGAATTTCAATTTTCGCACAATATTGGGTCATTTCTTGGAGTATCGTATACAAGAGTTTCAATCTTTTTGCTTGGTCCTCTTTGGAATGCAGAAAAAAACATAAATGATTATGTGAAATTTCACCAAAAATTCAATAGGTATTGAAATTTGAGAAGGGTGGCTTTGAGAAACAGTAAAGTAAACTGCAAATCAAGGCTGGAAAGTGCTCACACGTATCTAAATCGAGTTTCAACACCAATTTGGTAGATAAAGAAGATTGAATTAACATGAAGAAGATGAACTGCGTGCTTCTAGATTTATCTTCAACAGTTACTTTCCTTTTTCTGATTTTTGATGTTTCTTTTTCTTTTAGTCTTTATGTTGACATTTTTTGTTTTGTTGTTTTTTATTGCTTAGTATTTATATTTTTTTAATGTATTTTGTGGTTCACATCTAAAAACAATATATATATATATATATATATATATATATATATATATATATATATATATATATATTAGATGTAAATAAAAAAGTATATACAAGAAAAAAGTGAATATTTATTTTTGCAGCAAATGGTTACACCGATTTAATAAACATATTATAGTGCATTCACCAAAAAATTATCACAAAATTATAATTAATTAAGATACATAAATTTTTATTTAATTATAATTAAATATGATTAGCTATAAATAAATATTTTTAAAAAAGAAACTATGGGTAAATTAAAGGGTCCTTTGGTACGGTGTATATGAATTATATAAAATATGGTGTATTACTAATGCTTGAATAGTTATGTTTGCATATTATTTAGGTAGTTTTTTGTTTGGTGTAAAATATAATTGCATAATTTCTAAAAAATATATTTTTACTATTTTGACATTGCCACTCATAATCTCTTTATAAAAAATAATAAATTAAAAAAATCTTAATTTGATAATATTATTTGGGAGATTTTATTTAATGTTGGATATTCTCGACATTAAATATGATAAATTTTGATATGTGTAAAAAAGTAAGGATAGAGAAAGTAACGTATATAATACAAAAGCTATTTTAAAAGTACTATAAATTATAATAATTAATAATTAATTTTTTTAAAAATTTGATTAACGCAAAATTGCATTTGTGTCACATAATTGAGACTAAATATTACTCCCTCCGTTCATATTTACTTGTCCATTTTATCAAAAATAGATGTGCAATAATACTGTTCAATTTGAAAAATCAATGGATAATTTTTCATTTCTGTCGATTTTACCATTGATATTAAATAAGATTCATTATCCAATAATTTTTTTAAAATATTCAATTTATTATATTCAAAAGATAACATAGTAGCATTATCTCTATCATTTACTAGTTTTAAACATATGTGTCAAAGTTAATAGTGAACAACTATTGATGGGCCGAGGGATAAACATATATTGAGTCCATACTAGCGCGGGTGCTTCGATATGTAGTCTTATAAATATAAATAAAAATGAGCACACATTTAATATATATTTTTTCTACTATCTTCAACATGTGGGGCATTTCAAATAAAATGAAGCATATATGATTGGTCTTGAGGGAATATTACTCTAGCTTCTGTATGTTTTCAAGACACAATATAAACATCATTGAATAGGAATACTATTGTGAAATAATTATGTTATTAATTCTTTTTCTCAATAGATCGTGTCAAGTAAAAATATGACAAGTAAAAGCGAACGAGTACTTACTACATTTTAAATTACGGTATTAGTAAGGGATAGAAGAAGGCATCTCTTATTGTAAATAGAATCCAAATAGACCTCGACTTTTATCTAGTGTCGAAAATTAACCTTTAAAACGAATAAAATTCTTATAAGCACTTTTGTTTAAAAGAAGTCGCCTAAGAAAGTTTGTAATACAACAAACAAGACACATAAAATATCTTTAAAAAATAAAATAAAAATAAACATGACAACATATCATGAACACATAACCAAAAGATGATGATCTGATAGTTATACCTATGAATTACTTCGTATCCAATAATTACACTATTAAACTACCAAATCAAAGTCGTAATTATTTTTTGTGATAAAATTTTATTGTGATTAATTGCAGGTTAAACAGTGACGATAATATCATCGTTGCTAATTGTTTGAATAATTAGTTACAAAAACTATTGTCATAATTAAATATAAAATTTTGTGGCTAAAACTTACAATATGATAGCTTCAAACTTTAATTAATTAGTTGATCATATTCAACGTCGGTCTACTTAAAATATTTCTCACATGTACAAGATTAACACACTGACTTTATACCTTCCGAAAAATTCATTCAATAAGTTCACTTCAACCTTCACACAATTAGATCGAGTCTTATTTTTTATAGCTATATCAATATACAATTAATTTTCTATAATCATAAACAAAAAAAGCCAAACATCAATTTATATTTAGCTATGAAATTTTTTCGTAGAAAAAAATAACTAAATTATTCAGCTACAAATTCCAAATCATCACTACTTAACGATGACATATTTTGGGACAAAATTATGTTGTGACTGAATCATAGATTAATTAGAGACAATAAAATAAGTGTCACTAATTGTTTATAGTATTAGTGACAAAAATTGAGGTCACAATTAAGTATCAAATTTTGTAGCTAAAACTTACAATATTTAACTACGAACTCTAATTTGTCGCTATTGCGATAACTTATTTTTTATGATGAATTTTTTTTGTGTCTAAAATTACAACTAATTAACGACAAAAAATAGTTTGTCCCGAATTGAATCCATTATTAGAGACAATAAAATGAGCGTCACTAATTGTTTATAGTATTAGTGACAAAAATTGAGGTCACAATTAAATATCAAATTTTGTAGCTAAAACTTACAATATATAACTACGAACTCTAATTTGTCGCTGTTGCGATAACTTATTTTTTATGTCGATTTTTTTTTGTGTAAAATTATAACTAATTCAAGACAAAAAATAGTTTGTCACAAATTGGATCCATTATTGGTGATAAAAAAGGGTGTCACTGAAAACTTAAAATTCGTCACTAATGGTACTCAATAAAATGGCGCCAACATATTTTTTGGTGGGAAACTTTAGAGGACAAAACTTTGCTACGAAATTTTACGTTTGGTCACTAAAAGTATGTGCTTCATAAATTTAGATATTAAATATAATTTTCGTCATAAAAGGTGAACAATTAGTGACGGATTTCATCTCGTAGCTAATAATTTTGTAGCTATATATCAATTTTATTGTAGTGATATATATTATCACCGTTGGTTTGCAAACTTTAAGCTTCCGCATGACGCCCTCTCGATTTCGAACCCAACAAGTGTTATCAAAGCCTATGGTTCAAATATCTGATGGTTCAATTGAGGATACTTTAAGGTCAAAGTTGCAATCAATTTTATGATAATAAAGATATATGTCCAAAAGCTACATGTTGAGATGATTTTCAATTATATTTTCAACAATCCTACTGTCACATATTTGAAAATAAAGTTCACTTTTAACCATGCAAAAGGACTCCAATATTTTTTAACCCAAAAATTGCTCATATACTTTTAACCCAAGCTCCATTTTTAAACATACCAAACAGTAGTGGTGAAGACTATGTGAAACACAAGGACCAAAGATCTGAAGAAGGTGGATATTAGGAAGAAAATCAAGCCAAAAAGGGGAGATTTGTTAGGGTTTTTACCCTGATTTTCTTATCAAAATTAAGTTTTACTTTTTCTTAGAAGTAAATAAAAGTAACCATAAATACTTTTACTTTTTCTGAAAGAGAAATTTTTTTATATTTGGCAAACCTCTTTCTTAGAGCAAAGGTTTTCAAACTCGATAAAGAGATGCCCCCTTCTCATACCATAACACAATAGCATCCACAATGTAGTCGTTAAAAGAGTCTAGTTTAGAGGGAGATTTCTCGCATTGGTTTATGTTTTTCCATATGTTTTATTTTTTCAATATTGTTTTTAATATGTAGGTCGTTTGACCGAATCATATTAATAATATATCTTTTTAATATATGTTTTATTTGTCATCTAAATTATCACCATTGATTTGCAAACTTTAAGCTTCCGCATGACGCCCTCTCAATTTCGAACCCAACATGGTGTAATGTACAAGGCTCATGATCATGTAACTAATGAAATTATTGCACTAAAAGAAAGAAGGATGGAGAAGGAAGTTATTTTAATTTTCATTTTTTTTGGTCTTGGTACTATTCCTTTTTACCAATTTGTAAAAATCTCTCTTAAATACCATCTTCTGTGAATGTAGGAGTCCCTAATGAAGAGAATCTTTCCCATGCATCTTAATTTGTGCGGCCAAGACTGGATCTTGCAGTTGAAGTTTGTTACCAATATGTTGAAATTTCCCCTGCATCGTTTTCAACGTTACACGAAAATTATTATCTTGTTGAACATAACTATCTTTCCATTTCCATTGGTTTGTAAATTAATATGTTGAGTCTGTGCTTAGCACGGGCCTTACCCATCTAATATATGTATAAAGGGATACTCCTAATTCCTCCAACACTAAAAAATTAAGCTTCTGGATTGGACTTGAACCACCAGATAGAAAAGCTACTTTCAAGAGGCCAATCAGCTACTACTCAGGTTTTTAGCGCTTCTCCTCACTCCCTTGTCAAATGGGAGTCAATGGATACCTTTTTGCTGAAATATTATATATATATATATATATATATATTCCATATATTGTCACCTTAATTTCTCAGTGTTTTTTACTTCTTTATATTTAATTTCCTTAATTAAGATCCTGGGTTCGTCTTTGAATCTCGGGATGCTTCAGCTTTGAGATGGAGATACCTAACACTAACACTGTTAATTAAGAATTGTCAAGATATACATGTAGCGCAGCACAAATTTCATGAATAGTTTCATTCAAGATCTTGACAAAGGACATTAACTTACAATCATTTGTCTTTGATCATAGCACTAACACAATGTTTTTGAACCCCTTTTTTCAAATATTGCTTTATAATAGAGATAAATGTCTGCAACCTCTTACCATGTATGGGCTTGAAATATTTTTCTTTTGCACCATTGATCATAGGAAAGGTGTAATAGTTGTTGGAAAAGTAGAGATGCTGCACCTAATCTTAAGAATGCAGATAAACCTACAAGTTACAGTTCTGCCAATTGACTAGTCTAGAGAACACATGGCCATTGATGCCACTCAAAACAAAAGAATAAGTAGTATTCTGCCATCGAACTAGGCACTCTGATTTAATAAAAAGTTTTATATTATCGTTTTCTGAGTCATATGAAATAACCTTATCACCTACAAGTAAGCAAAAGATGTGAAGATTAACAGATTGAATATTTGTTGAGAAACTACAAAGGAGAAGACCGGTGGTAGTCCACACATTAGTCTCAGAAGAGAAGCTTTCAATTGTTACACTCGAATGAAGATCAAATGATATTTCATAATGAACTATTGTAGAAGAGATCACATCACGTTTGATACCAAAAAAAGTTCGTGGTTTAGATGGATCAACAATACACCAGGGGCGGCTCAAGCGAATCGTGGCCCAAGGCCAAAATCAAACGGAAGTTTTACGTTTTTAAGAAAAAATAATTATTTTTATAAAGTCTGTTTTTAAAATTATATAATCCATTTCTTCTAATAATTTTTTTTAATTAATAATAGAGTCAATGCATTAATTTCTTGACACATAGTATTCTGGACTAGATATATCAAATTCCATCTAAATTCTTTCTTTTATAAAAAAAATATTTTTTCTATAAATAGTATTTAATATATTTTTTAAAATTTAAAATTTATTATTACTAAAAAAAATGAGGCCCTCAAATTTTGGGGGCCTTAGGCTGCCGCCTTATTTCCCAAAGGGTTGAGATGCCCCTGCAATACACTTTCGCTAATTCTAACACACACATACAAACCTTGCAAGAGATGATTGGAAACTATGTGATTAATTTATCGCTTTATTTATTAAACTTGACAAATAAAGTGGACGGAGATTGTGGATGCATTTAATTTGGTACAATCATTGTTTAAATTTTTATATGAGCCGAGAAAAATAGTTTATGATGTGTAAATCTATTCCGCACATCCTTAATTAATTAAGTATATCTACAATTCATTGTATCGTTGAAGAAGAAGAAGATAGAAAACACCGGAACTTAGATGTGATAAAAGACTTATTAAATATTAAATAAAGTACAAAGAAAGAAAATAATACAAATTATGGCAATTACACTTGTCAACTTGTTCCTTCTCTTATCTGGTCAGATTCGTGAGAAAATCTAGCGATAATTGTTAAGTTGAGAAATAAAGAAGACAAAAATAAAAAGAAACAAGGGACGCTGCCGAAATAAGAAACGAGGGATATATCCACTCTTCGTATAATCGAGGGATATATTTTCCTCTTAACTAATTAACTTCTTCTGCTTAACCAAATACATCAAAACATGCATCGATGATCTTTTATTACTATCATTTCGAGGAGATTAAAGGTATTATTTTGACCATGATGTAATAAAAATATTTCCATATCGCATTTAACAATAAATAAATAACTTAATTCTTTCATATCATTATCTTTAAGTACATAAGACAATTTTATCATGATTTAACTCAAACATGCATCATTGGGTAATTCTCAAAGATAGACCCCAATTAGGGTAGCTTTCAAATTTTAGCCCCAAATAAAAAAACTTCGTTAAAATAGCCTTTACGTGTTAAGTCATATTCTTTTGGACGAAAATACCCTCCTGCAAAATATTCTTGTTTAAATCTCTTTCTTCCTCTCTTTCTTCCAAATTCCAGAATCAACCTCCAAAATATTGCTATTAAATCACTTTCTTCCAAATTCGAGAATCGACTTTCAAACATTCGCAGAATTGACTTTAGCCGTAAGGTTTTTTCAGGTATGAATTTCATCATCAAATTCATTGTGGTAATTTTAGCTCGTTATATAATTAGCATATTGATTTGATTTTTGGGGAGGTGAACGTAAATAGAACTTGGGATATGTTGTTGTTGTAGTAACATATTTACCATTGAGGAATTCCATCGAACAGGTTGTGGGTAGTTTGTTATTGCGGTTATAATTGTGTTAGAGTAGGTGTGGGAGGTTGGTCTTAGAGAGAAAGGCCGTTAATATGAGAGTTCACGTTAATCCCAACATATTTTGGGAGGCCAAATGTATAAGGTCAAGGCGGTACATTAAATTAGTTCCAAGTATTTCAACCTAGTGGTATAATTAGCATTAGAAGATGATGAGGAATTGTGTCCGAAAGTTTGTGGAGAGTTTGTTATTGCGATTATAATTGTGTTTGAGTAGTTGCGAGGGTTTGGTCTTGGAGGGAAATGTTGTCTTTTCCATCTCGAATGAATCCATCCTATGTTTTGGAGATTAAAGAAGCATTAACTTGTTGATTCTAAGAGAGAGCACCTTAGCTATTAGCTTGTATAACATAGAGAAACAGGCAATGGGTATAAACTCTCTAATGGTAGTAGGATTTGGCACTTTAGGTAACAAGGTTACTATTATACAACTTTTCATTGTTAAAAAAATCCTTCATTGTTGAACACACATCATATTTATATTCATTGGCCATTTGTTGTTGAACCATGCTTACTTAGATATGTTGGAATAATCACCAGTGTTTCTGGCAACTTCTTTTGTCTCAGTATCACGTGTTTCTGTTGGGTGACACAACACAGGAGATCCCCTAAAGATGACACAATTTCTTAGTTTTCCACACACCTCCCAGAACCCTTTATTAGAAAACTTCTGTCTTGGCATATTAGAATATCCATTATGTTTGATACATTCAGTCCCTTGACTGTGGGCGTGAACCTTTGGGTGTTGAGGTGATTTGGAAGAATAATAAATGATCCCGTTTAGGGTAGCCATGGTTATCTACAAGATTTTAAAATCCAAAAGAAAATTTTCTGACTGTATTCGGTGAGGTAAAAAATATATTCAACAAAGCATTAACCGAAAATCTGAAAGGCAAAGAAAATACTAATATAATAAGATTCTTAGTTTAAAAACTAAATAAGATTCTTGTTACTTTTTTTCTTCATAACTGCACTAAAATACATAGGGTTTGAATCACCTAGCTTATACAAAAAGACCTGAATTTTTATTGTAACATGCTCTCTTCAATATTGCTCCACTTCTCAATTATAGTCATTCCATCATTCTCTTTCAAGGCCATACTATAAAAGTATTCAGTTGATAAACTATGTTGTATCACTTGCAACCTATCTCTTAAGTAAACAACCCTTTCAGAATCACCCCTATAGTGTGTGTTATTCCGTAGTTTCAAGTGCGATTTAGCATCTTCAGATTCTGCCATACATTTTAAGTTATTCCCCATGGGCAAGAGTTGACACTTCATTATTCTGTAATGATTTGGCAAATGACCTATAACTCTTGCCCCAGAGGCAAGACTGAGATAGTTATGCCCCATGTTCAAGAGTTGAGATGGTCATAGTCTGTAATGATTTGGCAGATGACCTATAACTCTTTCCCTAGAGGCAAGACTTTGACAATTTACCCAATGGAAAATAGTTGACTATGCCTTACTCTTTAATGATTTTACTTGTTGAAGATATATATTCTAAATTAAATTGTTACTAATCTTTTGTTGTTTTATTTTTCACAAGGGTTGTGCTTGGAATGGATGGAAAAGAAATGAGTATTGAGCAATACAATATGGAACAATCAATTGAAATTATTGCTAGAAATAACGAGTTACAGGTTATCAAACAAATATTGGAGGCTACAATAGATGAAGAAATGGGGCAGCCATCGAAGATTAAGAGGGTACGACAAAAGAAGAAGAGGATAAATGATGTCGAGACTACTCTCTTGAGACACAATACCTTTTTGAATGAGGTAAATGTCAAGTCGATGTTAATTGACAAACAAAATATGATGACATGCATGTCAAACATTGCAATTACAAACAACATCTAATTTAAGGTTTTCAAATCAAGCACAACAAGATATTCACTGCGATGTTTGAACGACAACTGTGTGTGGCAGTTTCATGCCTCGAAGATTCCTGATTCTTTGCTCTTTCAGGTTACTACATATGAAAAGGCTCATAACTGCTCGGTTGATTTTATAACGTCCAACCACAGGAATACAACATCCAAGATCATATGTGACTACATACTAGAACTTGTGCGTGACTTTAGTAATGTAATCACTCCAAACTTTGTGGTAGGTGAAATGAGAAGGAAATACGGAATAATCATATCCTACAACAAAGGATGGCGAGCGATACAGCATACCTGTACGATGATAAGAGGAACCACAGAAAAGAACTACAACATGTTGCCATCGTATCTTCACATGATGAAAGAAAACAACCCAGGCACGTACACAAACGTAAAGAGGGACGATGAGATTAGGTACAAATGCTATACTATTGAAATTGAAAACTTTTACCTAGGAGGCAAAAGTTTTATTCTTTTATTGCACTGCTTAAATTATTAACATATATGCAACTCTAGCCTCATGGGCAAGACTTAGTTTAGAAAATTATTGTACAAATGCTATACTGTTGAAATTGAAAACTTTTGCACAAGGGGAAAAAGTTTATTCTTTAATTGCACTGATGCGATTATTAACATAAATGCAACTCTTGCCTCAAGATCAAGACTTACTTTAGAAAATTGTTGAAATTGAAAATTTTTGCCCAAGAGGCAAAAGTTTATTCTTTAATTGCACTGATTAGATTATTAACATATATGCAACTCTTGCCTCATGGGCAAGACTTAGTTTAGAAAATTATTAAAATTGAAAACTTTTGCCCAAGAGGCAAAAGTTTATTCTTTAATTGTACTGATTAGATTATTAACATATATGCAACTCTTGCCTCATGGACAAGACTAAGTTTAGAAATTTTTTGTACAAATGCTATACAACTTGAAAACTTTTTCCCCAGAGGCAAAACTTTATTCTATAATTACACTGATTAGATTATTAACATATATTCAACTCTTGCCTCATGAGCAAGACTTAGTTTAGAAAATTATTGAAATTGAAAATTTTTACCCAAGAGGTAAAAGTTTATCCTTTAATTGCACTGATTAGATTATTAACATACATACAACTCTTACCTCTTGGGAAAGACTTCGTTTATAAAAATGCTATACTGTTGAAATTGAAAACTTTTGCCCAAGAGGCAAAAGATTATTCTTTAATTTCACTGCTTAGATTATTAACATACATGCAACTCTTGCCTCATGGTCAAGACTTAGTTTATACAAATGCTATACTATTGAAATTGAAAACTTTTGCCCAAGAGGCAAAAGTTTATTCTTTAATTTCACTGATTAGATTATTAATATATATGCAACTCTTGACTCATGGGAAAGACTTAGTTTATAAAATTATTGAAATTGAAAACTTTTGCCCAAGAGGAAAAAGTTTATTCTTTAATTGCACTGATTAGATTATTAACATATATGCAACTCTTGCCTCATGGGCAAGACTTAGTTTAGAAAATTGTTGAAATTGAAACTTTTGCCCAAAAGGGAAAAGTTTATCCTTTATTTGCACTGATTATATTATTAACATAGATGGAACTCTTACCTCATGGGCAAGACTTTGTTTAAAAAATTATTGCACAAATGCTAACTGTGAAGTTGAAAACTTTTGCCCAAGAGGCAAAAGTTTATTCTTTAATTGCACCGATTAGATTATTAACATATATGCAACTCTTTCCTCATGGGCAAGACTTAGTTTAGAAAAGTATTGTACTTTGATTATAAACATCAAATGCAAATTGTTACTAATATTCTTTTTCTCAACACAGGTTTCAATATGCATTTTTTGCTTATGGCACTTTGATCATTGGATAGTCCAACTGTAGACCAGTAATAATGGTAGATGCAATATTTTTGAAGTCAAAATATCATGTTGTCCTCATGATAGCAATGTCAAAGAACGGAAACTACAAAATATTTCCCTTGGCTTTTGGAATTGTAGACTCAGAAAATAATGAGTCTTATAACTGGTTCTTCAATCAGTTAAGAAATGCAATTGGGGTACGTAAACAATTGTCTATTCTATCAGATCGTCACCCAACCATTACAAATGCAATTTCAAATATCTATCCAGAGTGTCAGCAAGGGATGTACATCTACTATATGGAGAAGAATTTAAGAAAAAGATACTTCTCAAATGTGGTTCTATCACTCTTCTACAATGCAAGAACAACATACAAACAAACTGAATTTTATACTTTCATGGATGAGATAGAAAAAGTCGACAAAGTTGCTACGGAGTACTTGAAAGAAGAACAATAAAAAAGATGGACTTGTTCATTTCATACCAACAGAAGGTACAATTTTCTTACAACTAACAACTTGGAGTCCATGAATGCGGTACTGAGAAAAGCAAGGCAACTGCCAATATTGGGACTGATCGATTATATTCAAAACAAGTTTCAATGTTGGTTTTATGAAATAAAAATGGAAGCACAAGGAAAATTTCATGACATCACACGTTGGGCGGAATTGGAGGTCACTGACAAGATTCAAGTCGCCTTGAAATTGAAAGTAAGTAATTGAAATTGTATTTTGATGATAGGGAAATATAAGGTTACTATTTTTTGATTGCAGATTATATATAGCTGGTTTACTGTTATTTGTGATTTATTGCTAGTTTTTTATTTCCTTGAGATTCGCTCACGAAATATGTCTTTTGTTGCTTCTGTTCGGTTTTTTCTACTCATAGCTATGTGATCGTTTGTGATTTGATGTTGTATTCTTGATTGTAGCTGTTTTTTGGTTGCCTCAAGATTCGTCCCCTATGTATGTTTGATTGCTATTTATGGTTGATTCTGCTTATATACTAAATGTTTCACTATCATAGTTGATTCTACTCCCAGGATAGATACAATATCTATTTTATCTCAGTTTATTTGTAGCTGATTCTCCTGCTCATATGTTGAAAGCATCACTATTGAATCAGCTACTGTTCCTGAGCAAGATTCTATCTTTTCCATATAATACAGGGAATTTGACTTTGAAAGCTAATTCCTTGGATGACGTATCTTTCTCCTGCACTATCCCTGACCAAGCAGAGCATCAAAACTCTAACTATCCCCTATATTGGCCCTTCTCTTCCATTTTGAAATAGAACCTTAATTGTGACTCCTTATTATTGGTCACTTATTATTAGATTTTTGATTAGTTCAATATTAGATTGTTATTTGATGTTATATGCTTGATTGTAGCTGTTTTTTGGTTTCCTCAAGATTCATTCCATATGTATTGTTGATTGCTCTATATGCCTGATTCTGCTCATATACTAGATATTTCACTATAAGTTGTCATTTATTTATCATTTTGTTTACAGGTAGACCCCATTGATGCAATAAGATTTGTTGTAAGATAAGGAGGATTTGAATATATTGTAGAACTGAAGAGTAGGACTTGTCAATGCTTGGTATTTCAAACAGATGAGATACCATACACCCATGCAATTGCAGCGATAAACAGTAGAAATATGAACAAGTCTAGCTATTGTTCTCGTTGGTTCTCAAGACAGTCTTGGCTATAAATTCACAGGGGAGAATCCTACCAGTTGAAAACACAAAATCATGGATTGTACTAAATAGCATAAAGGATCTGATGACAAAAACCCTAGATAAGGAGGTTCTACTTTGGAGAAGACAAACATCCAGATATCCTTGCAGAATAGAATCTTCAAGAAACAATTACAGATGTTCGAGATGCAAAAGAACTGGGAATAACATATCAAATTATCACTACACTCCTATCCTTAATCCATATGCAAGAAGATACAGAAAGAAAAATAAGAAAACATGATCAGTTTTACTTTTTATCCGAGAAGTTGGATCAAAATAGCAGTTACAATAGGATTATTTGATCCCCTATTTTAGTTAGTAACAAGTACTTTTGACTTTCAATCATGAATTTCTTCTTATTTATTTGAAGTTTAAACTTGTGGTGAAGTATTTAACTCAATACCTTCTTATTGATTTTTTATAAAAATTACTTAGCATGTTAAATTTTTTTATATATTGATATGTAAAAATATATCGTATTAAAAGGATTCAGGGAAGGACCACATGCCCAAGAGATGTGCTGTGAATAATTCCACGGGATACACTTTAAAATTTTCCTTGAAGGCAAGATGCAGAACAAGTTGTGCCCCATGGACAAGAGTTGATACTAGCTTATTCTGCAATAATTCGGTAGATGATCTACAATACTTGACTTAGAGGCAAGACTTAAGACCCAAAGAAACAAGTTATGCCCTATCGTCAAGAGTAGACACTAACTTAGTGTGTAATAACTTGGTAGATAATCAACAGCTCGTGCCCTAGAGGCAAAAATTAATACAACAAATGGACAAGTTATGACCATGGCGAAGCGTTGATACTAGATTAGTGTGTAATGATTTGGTAGATAGTTTATAAGTATTTCCAAAGAGGAAAGATTTTTAGACCCCAAAGGAACAAGTTATGCCCCATGGACGAGAGTTGACACTAGCTTATTCTGCAATGATTCGGCAGATGATCTACAACACTTTCCCTAGAGGCAAGAATTAAGCCCCAAAGAAACAAGTTATGCCTTATGGGCAAGATTTGACACTAGTTTGGTATGTAATAACTTGGCAGATGATCTACAGCTCATGCCCTAGAGGTAAAAATTAATACAACAAACGAACAAGTTATGCCCATGTCCAAGCGTTGATACTAGATTAGTGTGTAATGATTTGGTAGATAATTTATAAGTCTTTCCCAAGAGGCAAGATTTTTAGACCCCAAAGAAACAAGTTATACCCCATGGGCAAGAGTTGACACTAGCATAGTCTATAATGATTTGACAGATGATCTATAACTCTTGCCCTAGAGGCTAGACTTACACATCAAAGGTAGTTCAACTCACAATTTTTCAAAGAACATTCTTCCTCTACCATACAAAATATGTTTATAGGAATATTACAATCTTACAACCATATGAGAATCAATCTTATAGACCAAAAACTAAAATACTATAAGCCAAGAACAAAAGCAATAAATATTAAAAAATACAAAAAGAAAAGCATGGGGGAGTATTCAATTGCGAGTAGAAAAAAGATGATATCAATCAACAAAACCAAACATCTAACCAAATAAATAAAAGAGGAGAACCAACTACTAAGGAGGAGGAGATGACCCTTAGATTACAAGGTCTAAATTGTTTCTTATTTTATGCCATTTAATCTAGGACAAATGTGATTGAAAAGTTCACAATGATCAAAATACTCATGTAGCAGTCGCACATAATTAATGATAAGACAGCCTCCATAGGAACAAGTTATACCTCATGGGCATGAATTGGCCCTGCCACATTGTTTACTAATTTAGAAGATACTCAATAACTCTTGCCTCAAGGGTAATACTTGCCACAAGGAAAGGAAAAATATATTCTTCGATAATAAAACATAAATATACAAAGATATAAACAAATGAATCAGTAGCGATTCTACATTGTATACTTTACGTTATCACATAAAAAATAGCCGATTCAATTTGAAAAGACTGTTTAAAATTTACATAATCTCATAAAAATAGCTAAAAAACCTTCTTGTACAGTGATTTTCAATAACTACAAAACTAAACTACTGCTCCTGGTGCGTCCTCTTCCTCTTTTTCTTTCAAAATAATCTGCCAACTTTTTCTATAGTGTAGTCTTTTATACTAGCTTCTAGTTTTCTCTTTTCATAATCCCACAATAAAGCTCCATACCTCATGCGAACATAACCAATGTCAATCTATTTAGGAATATCTCTACCATGAATGACATATTCAGCAAACGCACAAATAAATGCTCCACAATCACTATGATACAAAAGAAATATATTACGTGAATATATGGAAAACAGCAAAAAAAGAAGTGAAATGAACATTTAAATAATAAATGCAATAAGATACCATTGAATTAGTTGTGGCAACTCATCAACCATTTTTATCGGCAAAGTGTTATTTACAAATTTGTCAATGCCCTTCTCAAGATAGAAATTGACCTTTTCCAGAAAATACGGTATCAATGTTTGGTAAGGTAACATCACTTTTTGAACAACTTTATCACTGCGCCTGGTACGGTTGAATTCGTATACATATATGCACCAATCAGTAAAGTCAAAAACTCCCAAAATCCAGTGTCCAAGTTCAGATTTTTCTCGTGGAACATAAACAGCAAATAAAAAGTTTGTGAAAGCTTGAATAAAATTGAACAACAACTTATAAACCGACAAGTTAAGTGTTTCGTCCAGATCAAGAGAAAAATCCTTTGATATTGGAGTCATTTCATCTTTTACAGTTTTTTTCGTCAACTCAAGTGCTCCAACAATTATTGTTGTTTCATCAGGTTTCAAATCCCCTCCTTTTCTAGCCTGTCATAGAAATTAGAAGCAAACAAGATGAGGCATACAGTTAAAGGAACATAATGAATTGAAAACGAGGTTCAACTAGCTATAACACCTAATCTTTATGAGATGAACTTGGTCGTGTAAGCGGATTGTGTTCATGCATACATACAAAATATTGCATGTCCAGAGATATATTTACACTTGCTTAGATTAGCATTTAAAATTGGGAAATACTGAATAGATTACTTCATTGCCATGGAAATCCACAAACGTTTTTAGTTTAGCTCTCCGTAGAAGGGCAGCGTGCGTGCCCCTTACCTAACATCCAATCCAATACCTAAAAGAAAAACGAAGGATGAAGTTAAAATCCCTTTTATTTATCAATACAACTATAAGATGCTTAACAACAGAAAGTAGCACTAAGAAATTCTCTCAAATTACTGCATGAGGTTTTGGCTTTTTTTTCCAATTCTAAAGATGAATATCCGTGTATCTTAATAAAGAAACTGATGGATATTTTACATATCAAGTTATTAGCATGAGAAGTTTCTCATTTATAGTAATAACAAAAAATAAATAGAGATAGAAAAATGGAGTAACTATGATATTATTACTAATTTTTTTCTTCCGTTCGGATTTACTTGTCACTATTTTCCTAATTTAATTTTCATTTTTACTCATCATTTTTGACAAATCAAGAAAAAACAAAATAAAAAATTTCATGTTTTACCCTTAGCATTAATTACTTATTCTCGAAATCATTTCCAATACCTATTACTAAACATCAATTGATAGTGGTAATATTGTAAAGTCACTATACCAATCATTGTTTTCTTAATAGTTGTGCCACATCAAAATGTGACAAGTAAATCCAAACGGAGGGAGAACATAACCAAGGAACTCCTCCATTCAACTTTATGTTGCATTCTCTCCATTTCTTTCCAAGCTACAAAAAAGGAACAAAACATACAAATTAACCACCATAGCGTATATGAGTACAGATCATGGGTTCATGTAGTTTTATTTCTTAAACCTTGTCATCTAACTCGGATTGAAAGTACAAGGTAGCAACCGAACACATAGCTGGTGAAATCTCTCTCTCTCTCTCTCTGGTAGCAAAACATGAAAACATAACAACTCTACATGAGTAAATTATAAAATGTGATTGTTGTGCTTTATACCTTACTAATTGGATAAGCAATGGGGAAAAATAACTAAAGAAGAATCTGAACAAGGGGTGCTACAATGGATCTAACTGTCAATTCATAGTGAGTATAGATTGATCGAGGAATTATCTGCAAATGTAAAACCGACGAACCTAGTTAGAGGGCAAGAGCCGAGCAAATTCCATAGCTAACAAGTTGAAAGGTTAAGTTGATGAATATAATAGACCACCTCTCTGAACATGAGAATCAGTTTAACAAATACCAGTATTACTGCCCACGACGGTACAAGCTTGTCCAAAAATATAGGAAGACACTTCAACGAAAAAGGAGAAAAGTAATACATAGGAGAAAAGTAATAAATAATCCAACAGGGGTAATAAAAGGATAACTATTGCCAAATAAGTATTGGTACACAAACCTCCATTTCTAAGGAGTTTCCGATCAAGAGTGTATAAAGCAATAGATGTTGGTTTTTTAGCACCGGAAGTATTTTAGCTGTAAAAGAAAGGAAGAATACTTTAAAAGGCCGATCAAAGAAGACATAGGTACAACTCAAACTGTGCACAACACTGCTTCTCTTCTAACTTATCCCACTATAAGCCCTATTCTAATATGGGCGGTTATTGATACAATTGTAGACCCATGATACGTAAAATGGCTTAACTTTTATAATTGTGCATTCTAGGTATAAGAAGAATCATGTACCTTTTTCTCTTACTCTTTCAACTATTCAAATACCTTTGCTTGGGTACATAATCAATACATCATTCATTTACTATAAGTTTAATTCCACTATTTACTTTTCAATAAACCACATTAAAGCATTTCTAGACAGTTTATTCATTTTCAAAGGAAAAATTCACTCCCTTTTACTTACTCGTGATTTATAGACACCTTGCCTAAGTCAACATTCAACCTTTTCCAGAATTCCTTTGATATTTTGGAGTAGCCAATTCTATACATATATTTACCCAGCTGATACAAGTCAAATGGCCACCTTAATTTTTGAAGCTATGATTGGAGGTCATCATTTAAAGGCTCAATACTTGGTCACCCCGAGGGCACAAGAATATGGAAGGAAGACTCGTTTTGAGCACAAGCAAGGCCGTGTGTGGAAGATTACTTGGAGCATCGAAGACTTGAGGACTCACGGTTTTTGACAACTCTTAATGGGTCATGATTTGGTTATCTTCATTAAGGGTATTTTGGTCACTTCATTGGGTCTAAATGCACTCCATGTCCACCCCGCCCTTTAAGGGCATTGTTGTTATTTTTCCTTGTCTTGTAATAGAATATAAATAGAATATTTTAGGTCCTTTTCTCTTTAGTTTTTCATTGATGTAAGACTTGAAACATGAAACACCTTTAGTTGTAGGTCTTGGAATAGCCACCATACCGAAATGAGGGCAACAAGTGTGGATATCACTTGTGTTGCAATGTTGGCTTGAGACGTTGGTGTTTAGAGGAGGTAAAGTTCCTCTTGTGTCAACGTAGGAGTTAGGTTAACCATTGTGTATAGTGTTAAGGGTCCAAGATTACCATATTCTTGGATTCTTAAGATTATACCAACCAAGGTCTAACTATCTATCCATGTTGTTTATGTTGTAATCGTTTGTTTGTGTTCTTGTAATTCAAATCCGTGACTTGTTGTTCTTGTTTCATTGTTGTTGTTCTTCATTTTGTTGTTGTTAGCTGTTTTTAGGTGATAAACACATCAATACATTGTGTTCTTGTTGTTTGTTGAATCTGAGTGTGGTCTTCAAAAGGATCCTTGGATCTTTGATCTTGTGGATTGATTTTGAAGTAAGTTTCGTGTTGTCCTTATAATTATTGTATCACCAGCTGAACGATTTAAAAGAAAAAGTCTGACTAGAGCATAAAATAAGCAAGAGGAAATAGAACTCCAAGAATTGAACATATAGAAAAGTTTATAGCTTTACACCAAAGTTACAAAGTAGCAGCTAGATATTTAGCTAATCAACTACTGAAACAACATCGTTAAAGGGGTGGAGGCCAAATTTTCATCATCTTCAGTGTATACATAACAAAGAGAATTTTTAACCTTGTATATACATATACAATATGAATTTTTGACAAAGGGGGCCCAACTGACCCCTTCCACCTGCACAATGTAGGGGTACATACACTCAATCCTCCCAGACCCCACTTGTGTCTTGTAGAATTACACTTGGTATGTTGTTTTTGGTCTGAATGACCCCCTTTCACCCCTCTAACTATACATCTGGCTCTACTAGTGAATAGAAAAGTTACAACTTTACACCAAAGTTACAAAGGTAGCAGGTAGATATTAGCCAATCCAAACTATTGACCAGTATTAGTGGAAGTTGGATATTCATGAAGGGTATTCATCATCTACAATATACACATAAAAACAGTTTTTCACCTTATAATATGACATATGAATTTTCGCCAATGCACAACCTCTACTTAACTCTGCCCCTAGCTCTACTAATGAAGTAAACGACAAGAATAAAGGATAAGACATCAAACTTCCATGAAAAACAAGCAAACAAACAATAAAAATCCAAACCAACAAACTTTAGCACTTCTTAATAAACCCAAAAAAAACTACTGATCAACATTTGCAGAAGCTGAATTTTTACCAAGACGTTCATAGTCTACAAAATACACATAATTTTATTTTTTTTAAGCTTGTATCCAAAGAACCAGAATAAATATAACCATTACAAACAACCAAACAAGAAATATTGTCAGCATGTTTGACCTACTAGAAGAAATGGAGGAACAAAACAAAGGACAAGTCAAAAGCACATTAAAAATATAGATTAGGATAGCAAGTGATAATACCGTGTCATTCAAAGGTCGACCACAAGTTGCAAGTGAATAAAACCTCTCATTCGAATCCACAACACAAGCGCCAAACATTAAACTTTCAGGCAACACATCTTTGAGAAATGAGAGATCTGTGGGTCGAAGCTTTCTTTCCTACACGTGCCATTGATGAATCCCAACTTGTTTCTTCCAAGTATGGCAATTATCATCGATTCAATCCACACAATAGTTTTTAGATCTCGCTAATTGAATAAAAATCAACATAACTCCAGACAGATCTGATGCATTCAGATACAATTGATGATTATGACTCAATTTCTTGGGCAATTCATTATCTATCATCACCACCACTGTTACTCCTACTAGATTTCTTAATTTTCTCCTCGGTTATCTTAACCTAGACCATATCAATAGTCAATAGCTCTTATACCATGATGTAAAAGAGGATCAAGAGAAAGAGGAGAATTGAGGATAATCTCACAGGTGAACCAAGTCGTGATCTAATGGTTGATGATCAATATCGTGAGTCTATTTAATTGAAATCGGATGAAGAGAAAGAGGAAAAAGATAATGAATATTTGAGAAATGAGGAAAAAAGATAAACAACGAGAATGAATATCTAAGAAAAATCTGGGAAAAAAAAACTCTAAATAAAGGTTAAAGACAAATAAATTTAAAAAATAAAAAAAAATGAAGAAATAGATAATGGTTGAGAAAAATGAAAAAGAAAAAAAAATAAAGGTTGAGACAAATAAATTAAAACATGAAAATAAAGTTAAAGGAAAAAATAAAAACTGAAAATAATAAAAAACAGAATAATAAATTTAAAGGAAAAAATAAAAAAGTGAAAAAAAAGTAGAATTATAAAAGTAAAGGAAAAACAAAAAAGTGAAAATAATAAAAAATAAAATTTGAGAGATAAATGAGTATGGAAAGTTTAAAAATATATTTGAGGTGTAGAGGGGCAAAATGATACTTTTAGTATATTAAAAAGTAAGGAAGACTATTCTTATTTAGGGTCAAATATCTAAAGCTACCCATATTTGGGTCTATAGCATGCAATTTCCTGTGCATCATTAGTTTGGGCCTGCATAATGAGTTGGAGAACATCCACATTACCCAACTATTCATTGACTCCGACAACTAACTTTTATCCTTTAACCCCAACGGCACCAACTCTACCTGGTTGTATCAAGAAAGAAATTTGTCCGAATTCATTTGTTAGCCTACTGTCTAGTCCTCTTGGGCATCATGCGTGGATAATATGGCATTTCATTCTTACTAAAATTTCAATACTATCCTTGCATGATGTCCAGAGGACTAGACTACTAGTGTGTTTGCAAATGAACTCGACCAATAGTATGGTCTTCCTTGATACAACCAGATATAGTCAATGGAGTTGGCTTTAGATGAAAGAAGAGAAAAGAGAGCAAAAAGTTGTACATGAAAATTTCTAGCTTTCAAGTTGTGTCACAGGAAGCAACTAAAGGGTGAAAAATTAAAGAAGAAAAGAAGGGTTTTTATAGTTAGTATGATATGCTTTTACAAAGATAATATTTGGAAATTTTATAAATAACATTCTATATACATTGATTTACATTAGATTTTCTCGTAAGTCAAAGTTGTATTTATCAATCTTAACAACCTACCAAAAACATTATATTCTTAATAAAAAAATCAACATAAAAAAAGGCAAGTGAATTATTGTTATTATTAATTCATTTTTTCCAGTCAACCCATATTGCATAAAAAATTCTGCAAGATGATATGACTAGTAAGTATTAGATTTACAAGATTACCAAGAAAGAATTTTTTTTAAGGAACAAATTATAAGAGAGAAAATGATTAGAACAACATAAATAACAATCCATTATAATCTTTTTTTTTTATGTAACTGAAAATCAAGTCGTTTGGAAGTCAAGTAAAAATTGACATTTATTATGACTTTAAGAAAGATCCACAATTGGCGTCCATTAAATTAATTTAAGTCATTATCCATTAAACTAACATTACATGATAGAAAAATGAAAAAGAATTTATGATTTTTTTTATTTTAAGTATCAATAACAGTTTTTTTTTTAAATATGCGAATTGGGTAGACTGAAAACATATTTTTTTTCCGTGTGTATGACACGACCAAAACCGAAGCCCAGATCGACACGGGCATTTCAAACCGTGAAGGCCCGAGAGCTAACTGGCAATCATACACACCATTCATATATTTATAAGGAAATGCGGAAAAGATAACAAAACGGAAATGTGGTAATCTGATTATATTAAGAAAACAACACGGCATAAGTTCAACAAGACTCAAATCCATCTAACACCTGTCTGTGAAATCTCTACTAACTGAAGGGAAACAATATCTTTTTGAAGATAGGGACAAGGCCCCCGGTCGAACCATAAACCAAAACCAAATGAGATTAACACAAGTGAACAAGACGCCTTCCGAAGTAAGGGAGGCTCACCAACTTTGAATATCCGACAACATTCTACTATTTAGCAAGACTGCTAGACTGGGCCTCAGAACCTGAAATATCTAGGGGTCAATACAGATGTAGTGGTACGTAGAGTAATCCAAAATAACATACTTTTATATAACATAAGTGAGAGCAATTTATGAAATATTTTACGTACAATATATGAAAATGCATGGGCATACTTAAAAGAATTTCAAACATTTCTTGAAACCATGACTTACTCTTTATCTTACTTTTGAGCTAGGTTGTACACCCAACAACTCTACAATCCCACGGGCTATAAGGAATCCACCCTTAACTAGGCGGTAGAGCCCCTAGCCCAAGTTTGTCCCAAGGGTTAGAGTCTCTATCTCTAATATGCTAAGGGTCATAAATCCAGCGTATGGTCCCTCTTGGGGACATAATAAACCCGCATCGACAAAACACGATTTCCCACAATGAGCCTTTCCACTCAAATGCCTTCTTCGGATAACCACCTAACTCTCTTTAAATCCATTTTTAACTCTTTAAGACATCCATTCTTTGAAATCAAAATTTGAAAATCTTACTATGTTATGACATTCTTTTGCTTGGTATCGTCATACCAAAACTTGCAAGTCATATCTCTATGCCATAAAATATCATGTTACAGTACTTTCATTCAAAACAATGTTTAGACCACCAAGTCATTCAAACAGTACAGGTATATCGAATTACATGAAACTTATGCAAAGACTCTCTCTTTCAACTCTTAAAACATATGGTGGTCCATTACTTGTAGCAAAGCATGCAACTCTTTAAATCATCACTTTTCATCTATATTAACAAGAAACACCCTCTCTTAAGTTCATAACCAAAACCAAGTCTTAAACGATAGTAAATATATTTGTATTCATGCTTCTCAATATGCAATTGAATAATTCATGACATATAAAAACAAGAGGCTTTATAACAAGAGAGGGATTATAAATGTTTATGCTCTCAATTCAACATTCAAACTCAAAAAGCATACATACTTATATACGAGTACAAATCAAATTTAGGGAAAGGCCTCAAGACCAAAACATTATCTCATTGAAAGAGTTCACAAAACATACTTTTTAATGTAATTCAAAACTCTTCATAAATACATGATTTCTCAACGTTCAAAACATTATAAAAATGATTTCACTATACCCATGTAGTTTAGAAAAACCCCCATACCTTAATGATGAAGGATTTCCGAAAAGATTAAACCTTTAATCTTGATTTCCCAAACCCTACGTTTTTTTATCCTCTTGTATTTTAGATGATTAACTAATGATTTTCTAGGGTTAAAACGTGTTTTAGGGACTTAAATACGGGCTAATATACGGAGGGTCATTGAGGAACCCGAGCATAAGCATCATGAATGGGAGTAACACTATTAGACTATAACTTATACTTATTACACTACTCAAGGAAGGACATGAGGTAAAGATACGATATAATCATGAAGTGTTTTATATATCAAGTGTCTTGATCATAAGTAGAGAGACACTCTGGCATAAACACAACATAACATGAGTCCTTAGGACAAACCATAGAGAGAAACATAAGTGCTTACATCATGAGTCATATAACATAAGTTTAGGATTCATGAAGTCAACAATTGAGAAAAGGACTTCTACTCGAAGCTATCGCTTCTCATTTGCAGATCTGAAATAGTCATGAGTTCGCACAACTATATCATTTTGGGTAATCCCGACATAAAATGAATCAGTAACATTTAGAAAGTATATTTTATTAGAACCAAGCATTTTTTGAGACATGAATTTTTATCGATCATGAGCAACATAACATAGAGCTTGAATATCTGAAATATTAAATTAGTGAGGAACATTATTGCTTCTAGTTTGGAGGTCGGAACATGACATGAGTTACATAGAGATCTCAAACCTTAGATATATGCAAGACTTGAATACATAAGACTTTGGTAGAATGACCTATTAAATTGGAGTAGGAGGGGCTTGCTTGCATAGGAATTGATTTTATCATGATTCTTACTTGAAAGTTGACACCACAAGAAAATAAGGGAACTATTTAATTCATCATCTCCCCCTTAGATCAAAGTCACAATCCTAAACTTAAGGAAATATCTTCTCATTAAATCTTACAAGAATAACACTCAACACATTAGGGTATCACCATACACATAAAGGCTAAACTTTCCCTTTTTAACTATACTCTAAAGGCATTGCTTTCCAAGAACGCTACTCTTAATTTTCACCATCATCTATAGCAATCAACCTACAACTCCCAGTCTCATGAGCACACCCATCCTCATGCCTTATCACATAAAAATCCACTTTCCACTACTTAACATTCTAACATTAGACCATTATCACGTAACTTACATCATAATAAAATCTTTAAGACTATACCAAAGGAACATACTACCTACTTATAGTTCCTCCATTCATCTCTAAAGAACATCACACAATAACTCCTTAGTCTTTTCTGTACTACGAGATTCGAGAATGAAATCTAGGTACACGTGACACTCGTACACATCACACTTTATCTAACAACATACTACCTCCGGGTTCAACTTATTCTTATATAATCATGCTCTTATACACTTAATGACTCAACCACAATTCATCATTTTAACACTAGTCCTCATGTACATAAATATCATAATTATCCACTCCTTTTTCCACAAGTTGCCAACCTAAGCTATTTCACACCCCATATTAAACCTATTAATTCATTCCCATAAAACATACATCACTAATCTTAAACTACTATCCTTTTTATGACTACCCACATCTCAAATTTAAGCCTATAGTCTACAATCAGGGTCGGATCTACATAGAGCCCAGAGGGTTCATCCGAACCCCCTCGGCCAAAAAAATACACTGTGCATGCAGGATCAAATTATTGTTTTAGGTATGAATAACTAACACTTCACCTCCTAAAAAAAGTATAGTCTCCAACTCAATGGTAAAAGGGCTCAAAATCTATAACTTTTATTGCTTATTTACTATTTGAGAAAATTGTGAGAGTGAATATCACTTACATTTCTTTTAAAATACATACCCGGATTTTACATCTTCAGCTGTAATTGTTATTAATGTTTTTTATTTTATTCTTTTAAATTTTTTATCTGTAATTTTCAAAATTATCATATTTTATTATTTTATTGTTTAAAAGTATTTTACTTTTATTCATGCAGTGATATTTTAATTGTAATACTAATCACTTATTGACTATTTTTTTAGAGAGGTAAATTGCATGGTCATATATTTTAAGAAGTTGTGATTCTTTTATTGTTTGACCATTAAGATGCTAGAGTTAATTTGTTTCTCATACTAGCTTTTGTATCGTTGCATTTTGAAGTTTTATTTTCCATGAACTTTTAATCAATTAATGTGTTTTTTTAGTAATATTTTTTTTATTATATTGTATTACTATATTATTAATTAAAATTTTTTAAATACATGAAGCTTAAGCCCCATGCCTCGAGGCTTTTGGCTCACCCCCTGCTAAGTAATATACAATGTCTCCTACACCACCGCCTTTTAAAACACTGATTTAAAGTATGCAATTACTTAATTTCTGTTACAATGATTCGATGTGAATAAATAATGGTGGTATATATATATTATATACCCGCTTTCAGTTTTACCTTCCTATGAAAATGATTGCCAGCTTAGGTACCATATAACCTAGACAAGGCATGTAATAAACTTTTCATTTAGTAAAAGTAGTTTTTTTTAAACAGAAAAAAAGATTTTGATGTGACTAATATAATATTTCTTGACAGATTAAAGATATAAGGAATTTATTTTTGATTTAACTAAAAGCAATTGATATTACTTGTAATTACATGTACAAAATTCTGTTTTTTTTTCCACTTTTTGAAAATGTTGTACGAACTAAAAGTTTCATATTTATATCCGATGATTGTACTATTATGAAGGAGTTAAAATTAAATATTAATCTTCAAATTAGTTACTCCCTTTAACTAATTTTATCCAACAAACTGTTGGGTTCATAGTAAATGAGAGGTGTGAATGGAAAATGGTGAAAACCAAATGGAAGAGAAAAATTGAGATCACACCAATATGAAAAGTGCACTCAAAAATAGGAAAGCTTACTAAATTCTCCCACATTGGTGGGAGAAATAAGCTTTAAAGTGTTTATATTGTGAAACACACTCCCACATGGATAAGTGAGGCAAGGAATAAGATATGCCTCGCACCGTCGTCGTTGTCGCTCGCTCGGCTTCGACTCTGGCATTGGAAAATGAGATCTATCTTTTTGGACAAATTTTATTTGATGATCCAAATCTACCAAAATGCAATAGTTGTGTTGTTTTAGAAGGATACAATCCTTCAGCAAAAGGACACACTGATTCATGGAGAGAGATGACTGTTCAAGAAAAGATGCAATCTTTGGATGAACAGACATGAAGTTACAGAAAATGTGTAACCTTTGACATGAACCTGCTTTCTTCCACAGGTTTTGATACGAGAAAATTCAGAATAAAAAATACTCTTTTTCTCTTCAAAAATTTTGTGTGATCATTCAAACTATTAAGTGCGTTCGACGAGTCCAAATATTTAAGGTACCGCTATATTTGGATTGAAGGACATTTTATCCTGGAAGGAAAATTCCGCAACCTCGGGTACAGTGAGGGGAATTATTTCCTTAAGGAAAGTTCGTGAATTCGGACGACTTAGCCTTATTCATTTTTGTTTCATCTATTTTCTGAAAAAATAAAATACACCTCTTGGAAAGGTCATTTTGGTCTTGTTTTGAGGGTATTTAATATACTTCATTGTGTTTCTGTTTATACTTGAACTCTAGTTGAAGTTGTTGTTTTGCATATACAGATTCTGCGTACCCGTAGAAGAAAATAACAATCTTAAGGAAATAAGTTTCAGAATCTGTATAGCTTATTTTTAGAGATTAAAGTTTTAACTTTCTACTCCGCCTGAATTTATCTAGTGATTTGAAGTCATAAAAACTTCATTACATGTTAAAGATCATTCGGTTGACAATTGGAAGTCATAAAAACTTCATTGTCAACAAGAAAGAAGAAGAAAAGTTTAAAGTTGCTTTACTTTATAAGTAGTATTCTGAAAATACTAAGTATTTTTTATTTTGTGGTGACAGAAAAAATGACAAGCGATAGTCAAATACAAGATGCGGCAATATCTGTGGGTGTAACTAATATTTCCATATCAAGTCACACAAATGCTCCACCTATAATGGCACCGGCGGAGAAGCCTGGAAAATTTGCGGGCATTGACTTTAACGATGGAAGAAAAAGATATTCTTTTACCTCACCACTTTCTGTCTGCAATGGTTCACTAGCGAAGACGCTCTTGAGGTTCTCGAGGAAACCTCGGATAAAGAGCGTTTTGTAGTTGTAGAAGCTTGGAAACATTCAGACTTCCTTTGCAGGAATTATATTCTGAGTGGTCTCCAAGACGACCTCTACAATGTTTACAGTGGAACTAAGACATCAAAGGAATTGTAGGGGGGCACTTGAACGAAAATATAAAATAGAGGATGCGGGAATTAAGAAATTTCTTGTTGCACGGTTCCTGGACTTTAAAATGATAGATAACAAATCGATTGTCTCTCAAGTGCAGGAGTTGCAAGTCATCATACATGATCTCCTAGCAGAAGGTATATCTTTGAAAAGTACCTTAGTTGAACAAATTAAAAAGGTTCTTAATACTCACATAAACTATTTTTTAGGTTTGATTGTGAATGATGCATTTCAAGTAGCAGCGATAGTTGAGAAGCTACCACCTTTGTGGAAAGACTCTAAAAACTACTTGAAGCATAAACGCAAAGAGATCATTTTTGTAGATCTTATTGTCCGACTGCATATTGAAGAGGATAATAAGGCTGCCGAGAGAAGGTCAAAAGGGAATTCTACAATTAATGGAGCACATATTGTAGAAGATGATCAAAACAATTCTAAGAAAAGGAAGAAAGATGAATAAGGAAGTAATCAACCCAAGAAGAAATTCAAAGGAAAATGCTTCAATTGTGGCAAGATATGCCTCAAGTCCACGAATTGTCGTGCCTCGAAGAAAGGTAAGAAAAAGGATCAAGCAAATATGATTGAATCCAACAAAGAATGCGATGATTTGTGTGCTATGTTCTCAGAATGCAACTTAGTGGGGAATCCTCGCGAATGGTAGATGGATTCTGGTGCCACCCGCCATGTATGTGCCAACAAAGAGTTTTTTTCATTATTTTCTCCGGCTCAAGTAGAAGAAATGATCTATATGGCTAACTCCGCTACTGCTAAGGTTGAAGGAACATGGAAAATGTGCTTGAAAATGACTTCGGGAAAGGTCTTGACACTTAACAATGTCTTGTATGTTCCAGAATTATGTAGGAACTTAATTTATGTTTTACTTATAGATAAGAACGGATTCAAATGTGTAACCATTTCTGGAAAAATTGTAATTAGCAAAGGAGAAATGTATGTAGGAAAAGGCTATCTTACCGAGGGCCTTTATAAGATGAATGTAATGGCCATTGAAATAAATAAAAGTTCAAATTCTTCTTATTTGCTTGAGTCTTATTATTTTTGGCATTAACGTTTAGGCCATGTTAATTATAAAACATTACGAAAACTGATTAACTTAGATGTTTTGCCAAAATTTGAGTGCAATAAATCAAAGTGTCAAACGTGTGTAGAATCAAAGTATTCAAAGCATCCTTATAAGTTCGGTGAAAGGAATTCTAATCCTTTAGAATTAGTACACACTGATATTTGTGATATGAAGTCAACAACATCACGTGGTGGGAAAAAGTATTTCATAACTTTTATTGACGATTACACTAGATATTGTTATGTATATTTGCTAAATAGTAAGGATGAAGAAATAGATGTGTTTAAGTGATAGGGGCGGAGAATATGAATCTTCCTTCGCCGAAATATGTGTAGAGAATGGAATCGTCCATTAAACTATGGCCTCGTATTCACCTCAATCTAACGGAATTGTGGAAACGAAAAACCAAACTTTGAAGGAAATGATGAATGCCTTGCTTATAAGTTTTGGTTTACCGCAAAACTTATGGGGGGAGGCTATCCTTACAACCAATCATATACTCAATAGAGTTCTCCATAGTAAGACACAATCAATTCCTTATGAAAATTGGAAAGGAAGGAAACCCAACTTGAAATATTTCAAAGTGTGGGGGTGTCTAGCAAAGCTCCAAATTCCTATGCCTAAAAGGGTTAAGATAGGACCTAAAACGATGGACTGCGTGTTCATAGGATATGCTAAAAGTAGTAAAGCATGTCGATTTTTGGTTCATAAATCCGAACTTTTGGATATTAATGAAAATACGGTAATTGAATCAGACAATGCTGAATTCTTTAAAAACATTTACTCGTATAAAATTAGACATGAACAGTCTAGTGGAGGATCTAAACGACCTCGAGATGAACCAAGTGAGAATGTACATAATGAAGAAAATCCAAGATGTAGTATACGTCAAAGAACGTCTACTTCATTTGGATCGGATTTTGTAACATTTCTCTTTGAAAATGAGCCTCAAACATTTGGGGAAGCGATGACATCTTCGGACTCATCCTTTTGGAAATAGGTATTCAATAGTGAGATTGATTCAATCTTAAGAAACCATACATGGGAATTAGTTGATCTTCCTCCCGGAAATAAACCTTTAGGTTCTAAATGGATTTTCAAAAGGAATATGAAATCGGATAGCACTATTGACAAATACAAGGCAAGACTTGTAGTAAAGGTTTTCAAACAAAAAAAGGTCTGGATTACTTTGATAAATACTCTCCAGTAATAAGGATAACATCGATTCAAATTTTAATTGCCTTAGCGGCGGTATATGATCTTCAAATCTATCAAATGGATGTGAAAACCGCTTTCCTAAATAGAGAATTCGAGGAAGAAATATACATGGAACAGCCTAAGGGTTTTGTGGTTCCAGGAAAGGAAAACAAGGTGTGTAAACTTATCAAGTCATTATATGGACTAAAGTAAGCACCAAAACAATGGCATGCGAAGTTTGACCAAACCATGTTGGCAAATTGATTCAAAATAAATGAATGTGATAAATATGTTTATATTAAAGACACTCCAAAACACCAAGTCATTGTATGTTTATATGTGGATAATATGTTCATCATCAGTAGAGAAATTTCTAACATAAATAAAACAAAATGAATGCTCGAGAGCAAGTTTGATATTAAAGACCTTGGAGTTGTAGATCTAATCTTAGTTATAAGAATCCATAGAACTGCACAAGGGTTGGCATTGTCACAGTCTCATTATATCGAAAAGGTACTTGACAAGTTCAAGTATATGGAATTCGGTATTGCCAAGACTCCATTGGATGCGAGCTTTGCACTTCGAAAGAATGAAGGTGAAAGTGGCTCGCAATTGGAGTACTCAAGAGTATTGGGATGTTTAATGTATATAATGAACTGTACACGACTAGACATAGCATGTACTATCAGTAAATTGAGTCGGTACACAAGTAATCCCAACAAAACTCACTGGATGGCAATGAAAATAGTTTGGGGTATCTTAAATACACTTAAGATTATGCTTTGCATTATAATAAATATCCTGCGGTACTTGAAGGATAAAGTGATGCATATTGGATCACCGGATCGAACGAAGTAAAATCCACAAGTGGATATGTATTTACTATCGGTGGAGGAGCAGTCTCTTGGAAATCATCCAAACAGACTTGTATTGCTCGCTCTACAATGGAATCTGTATTTATCGCATTGGATAAAGGCGGTGAAGAAGCAGAATGGCTCCGAAATTTCTTAAAAGATATTCCTTATTAACCCAAGCCAGTGGCATAAGTATGTATACACTGTGATAGCCAAGCGGCAATAGGTAGGGCAGGGAGCATGATGTACAACTGTAAATCTTGTCACATACGAAGGAGACATAATACCATTAGGGAACTTCTCTCTAGTGGAATTATCACTGTTGACTATGTAGAGTCAATGGATAATGTGTCGGATCCACCTACAAAAGGCATATCTATAGAAGGAGTGGAAATGAATCTAAGGGAATGGATTTAAGGCCTAGGACAAGTCAGCATGGCGGTAACTCTACTAGCATACTGGAGATCCCAAGATCTAGGTTCAAGGAGATCAAACAAAGTTGTGTCTGACAGGTTCAACATTGTCAATTACCAAACCCATTCTCATGATGTAGACAATGTATAGTAATCAAGGATAAGACTTAAAGCGAAAAGTCTTTTAATAATTATCTAAATTTGGCAGATTTGACCAAATAGTTTAATCTATAGGATTGAATGTTTAGAAATAACCTATGTGAGGGCGAAGTGGAAGTCTCTTCAAGGAGACTGTTAGTAAAGGCCTATTCTCTAAGCTCTCACGAAACCGAAACGTGTTCTTGGATGAAAAAAATAAAACTGTGAGAACCATAAACGATAAAAGGCTGGTTGCATGATATGTGTTGTCTAGGTGTACATTAAAGCTCGACAGTTCAAAGATATCAAATCTACCAATTGACCGAGTGCATCCGATACATGTTCACTATGAAAAGTTCAAAGGAAAACCCACTTATCCAGATGCAATCAGTCTTTGCTTGATGATCACATACTTGTCCGTAAAACTTTTATGAAAAATAGCCATTCCCCATTTATGTGAGGGATTTTTGGGTTCATAGTAAATGAGAGGTGTGAATGAAAAATGGAGAAAACCAAGTGGAAGAGAAAAATTGAGATCATACCAATATGGAAAGTATACTCAAAAATAGGAAAACTTACTAAATTCTCCCACATTGGTGGGAGAAAGAAGCTTTAAAGTATTTAGAATGTGAAACACACTCCCATATGGATAAGTGAGGCAAGGAATAAGAGATGCCTTGTGTCGTCGTCATCGTCGCTCGCTCGGTTCTACTTCGCATTTGGATTTGGATTTGGATTTGTCAAATGATCGATCAATGAGATCTGTGTTTTTGAACAAATTTTATTTGATGATCCGAATCTACCAGAACGAAACAGTATTCTCCATTTATGCCTGCAGCAGCAGATGCAACGCTTCAGAAATTTTGAACTAATGCTTCTGTAATTCCGAACAGAACTAATGCTTCAAAATAGCTTCATTGTTTCGAACTGATGTGTTGGTTCAGAAGGATGCAATACTTCAGCTAAAGGACAAACTGATTCATGGAGAGAGATGACCTTCAGGAAAAGATGCAATCTTTTGATGAACAGACATGAATTTACAGAACATGTGTAACCTTTGACATGAACCATTGTCTCTTTTCAGAAGAGGAATGTTATGGCTATAAAAACCTACTTTCTTCCACAGGTTTTGATACGAGAAATATTAGAATAAAAAATACACTTTTTCTCTTCAAAAATTCTGTGTGATCATTCAAACTGTCGAGTACGTTCGACGAGTCCAAATATTTGAGGTACCGCTATATTTGGATTGAAGGCCATTTTATCCTGGAAGGTAAGTTCCACAGCCTCGGGTACAGTGAGGGGAATTATTTCCTTAAGGGAAATCCGTGAATTCGGAAGACTTGGACTTATTCATTTCTGTTTCATCTATTTTCTGAAAACATAAAATACACCTCTTGGAAAGGTCATTTTGATCTTGTGTTGAGGGTATTTGATATACTTCATTGTGTTCTTGTTTATACTTGAAATCTAGTTGAAGTTGTTATTCTACATAGACAGATTTTGCGTACCCGTAGAAGGAAATAACACAAACGACCATTAGATATTTATTTATCTTACCTTGTAATCTTTCAGATAAACAAATTTGCATATGCATTATGCTAGTACATCAGTTACCTATAATTTATTGAGATAACATGGAACCTCATTCATAAGCAAGAATCTTGTCCTCCATAATCGTGTGAAGCATAATGCAATAGACTTTCACTTTTCCCGCCATCATATGTTGAAAAAAAAGGTTCGTGTTATACATATTCAAGGTAATGACCAAATAGTTGACACTTTCAACAAAGCACTAGCTAGTCCTGCATATGCGAGCAATCAATTCAAGTTAGGGTTAGTGACCCATCACTTAACTTGAGGGGGGCCTATTTGTCCACGGGGAATAACAAAGACGTGATGAAAGGGGAGATGAGTGTTCCTAGATGGGCTGATTTAGCTGATGGAGAGGAGTAGGTTTCACCTCTTCCTTTGAATAGCAAATTCAGTTCAGAAGCTTCCATATTTGTGTCTAAAAGTGCACCGTAATGAAAAATGAGTCAGGGGCCTTAGCATCAGGACTTAGTCCAATTAACACTTATTTTAGTGATTTGAGCGAGAATTTTTTATGAGGAAGAGGAAGAAAATATGTTGGATATGTTCTTTGATAAAGTGGCTAGAGATGGAATCTCACCTCAACAACAAAAAAGTGGAAGCAATAAAAAGACACATGAGAGGCAACATAGCTGGGATGGTAAAGTGCGGGGAGTATGTTCCAAGACACCTACCAATGCGGCTGACAAAGCAAAGTCATACAACAGTGTCAATAACTTCAACAAAATTCAATAAATCCAAGAATAACTGATGAACTATCAAATGTTGTTCGACAGATTGGAAGATGAAGACAAGAGAAAATACTTCAGGTTACTTTAGAAGGGCAATCTTTCTTTTTTAAATTTATGCATTTGTAGAAGGAAGTTTGAGTTTGATAACTCAAATTTCATCCTGGATTTTATATTTTTGTACTGTTTAAGCATCATCATTTGTAATATCATCATAGGGTATGTTACATACTCTGTGATGATCATAAGATACCTAGTTCTCTCTAGTTCTTATTTTATTCATGATTGTTGATTAATAGAGGTTCATTACCTCATTAGGATTGGTAAAGGAAGGCCTAATTCCCCTTACTTATCCATGTTGAAGATTTTTATTATTAAATCTAGTGTAAATCAATGGATATACAATATTACTTATATGATTTTCAAATATTATCTTATCAAAACACGGCACACCAATGTACAAAAGTCTTTTTATGTTTAGGTAGGTTTCAAAGTTAGATCAGGTATAAATTTTAAAAATTATCTTACACACTTTTTACCCTTTTAGACTCGATCTAACTGAAAAAACACAATCATTTATTCAATTCTGACCCAAGCTCGTTTTATGATTAAGTAGAAGAGAGATTTTATTTCCCATTTGGATCGGAGTTGGAGGTCTAAAAAAATGGGTGACTTAAATTTCTAAATCTAACAATAAAAAAAGACAGTAAAGGCTTAAATGGATGGCCTTTTGAAATTAGAAGATCACTTTCAGGATTTTTCTTCAAGTTAGTGAATCTAAGCCAGTTTTGAAAAAGGGTAAATATACACTATTTTTTTAATGAGGGATATATCCCCTTGAAATTATTTTTCCTTTACTAATTAATTCCTTGTACGTAATCAAATACATCAAAACATGCATCACTGATTATTACTATCATTTAGATCAATAAATTAAAGCTACTATTTCGACCATGACAACATAATAAAAATATTTCCTTAGTCCATTTAACTGAACAAAAATAACTTAAGTCTTTCATATCATTATTTTTTAAGAATATAAGGAATATTTTCACTCTTCATAGAGTTGAGGGATATATTTTCCTCTTAACTAATTAACTTCTTGTGCTTAACCAAATACATCAAAACCTGGATCAATGATCTTTTATTTCTATCGTTTCGAGGAAATTATAGGTATTATTTTGACCACGATGTAATAAAAATATTTTCATATCGTATTTAACAATAAATAAATAACTTAACTCATTCATATCATTATCTTTAATTACATAAGATAATTTTATCTTAATTTAACGCAAACATCATTAGTTTGGGCCTGCATAATGAGTTGGAGAACATCCACATTACCCAACTATTCATTGACTCCGACTACACACTGCTACCCTTTAACGCCAACGACACCAGCTCTACCTGGTAGTATCAAGGAAGAAATTTTTCCGAATTCATTTTTTAGCCTACTGTCTAGTCCTCTTGGACATCACGCGATGATAATATGACATTTCATTCCTGCTAAAATTTCAATACTATCCTCGCATGTTGTCCAGAGGACTAGTAGGTTTGCAAATGAGCTCGAGCAATGGTATGGTCTTCCTTGATACAACCAGATAGAGAAGATGAGGTTGGCTTTAAAGGAAAGAAGAGAAAAGAGAGCAAGAAGTTGTACTTGAAAATTTCTATCTTTCAAGTTGTGTCACAGAAAGCAACTGAAGGGTGAAAAATTAAAGAATAAAAGAAGGGTTTTTATAGTTGGTGTGAGATGCTTTTACAAGATAATATTTGGAAATCTTATAAATAACATTCTATAAACATTGATTTACATTAGATTTTCTCAAAAATCAAAATTAGACCAAATTTATCAATCTTAGCAACCTACCAAAAACATAATATTCTTAATAAAAAAATCAATATAAAAAAGGTAAATGAATTATTATTATTAATTCATTATTTGTCCAGTCAACCCAAATTGCATAAAAAATCCTGCAAGATGATTTGATTAATAAGTATTGAATTTAAAATATTATCAAAAAAGAAATTTTTTTAAGGAACAAACTATAAGAGAGAAAATGGTCAGAACCACATAAATGACAATCTATTTTAATCTTGTCTGTTTTTGTAACTGAAAGTCAAGTCATTTGAAATTCAAGTAAAAATTGAAATTTATTATGACTTTACGAAAGATCCTGTCACGACCCAAACAGACGCCCAGGAACAGATGAGCATCCCCAACCATGAAGGCTCGGGAGCCCTTCTCTAACTGGCAATCATATACACAATTCATATATTGTAAGGAAATGTGGAAAATAAACAGAAACATGGTCACTTTAATATCTCAACTGAGTAATGCGGACATAAGTTCAATAAAACTCAAACCATCTAATACACGTCTGCGAAATCTCTACTACAAAAACAATAATCTGTTTGAAATCGGGACAAGGCCCCCGGTTGGATCATGAACTAAAAACAATGAGAGCAACATAAGTAAAAAAGACGCCTTCCGAAGTAAGGGAGGCTCACCAACTCTGAATGTCTGGCAACAATCTACTGTTTAGCAGGACCGCTAGACTGGGCCTCAGAACCTGAAATATAGGCGGTCAATACAAAATGTACTGGTATGTGAAACAACCCAAAATAACATGTTTTTATATATAATAATAAGAGCATTTTATAAAACAATAAACATAATGCATAAGTGAAAACACATGGGCATACTGAAATGAATTTCAACAACTCTTGGAAATCATGACTCACTTTCTATTTTCTCTGAGCAAGATGGTACACCCTACAATTCTGATTATCCCATGAGTTATATGGGATCCTTCCTTGAATCGGCGTCCAAGCCCCCTACCCAAATTTTCCTCAAAGGTTGGAGTATCGGTATGGGAGACACGCCAGTCCACAAAGCAGAGTGCCATAATTCTCAATCATAATAATATATCATGGTAGGGCACAAAACCACAAAGCATGGCTCCTAACCATAGTCCCAAGTTGGGATGACATAAATCAAGGCACACAAGACCACACAACATGGTGCAAAAATACCGAGTCGGCAAATCATGATTTCCAACATTGAGTCTATCAACTCGTGCTTTCTTCGGGTAATTATCGAACTCTCTTAAGCCCAACATTTAGTTCCTTAAAACCATTCTTCATACATGCAAAATATTCAACACTTGTTCTGTTAAGGGCATACTATCACTGGGTATCCTCATACCCCGACTTGTAAGTCATTCATGTCATACCCCGACTTGTAAGTCAAAACTCATCTTCATAAACATGATTGGGGATGTTTAAACATGATAAAATAGTAAATATTATCCCCATGGTGTTTAGAGTAGTCCCACATACCTTAGACTACTTATTTCAAAGGATAGGATCCAAATCTTGATTTTGTTTCTTGGAAATCTTGAACTTAAACTATGGATTCTTGATTTTTGGGAGGGAGGTTAGGGTTTTTTCTTGATAAATTTGAGTGAATTTGGGCATATTATGCGCAAAATACATTGTAATTCACTGTTTACACGACTTGGGTTTGTAGGGAAAAGATAAGACTACACCTCAGAATTAAAAGTTTCAGCAGAAATACAAATTTTGAGGCTCACTGCTGAGCCCTATTGGTGCCACCGCTATAGGCACCGCTGAGCGGTGTAATCACGGTGACCAACTTTTTTAGAAAATCCCAAATTTGAGTCTTACCACTGAGCGCTATTAGTTCCACTGCTATAGTCACCGTCGAGCGGTGTAATCGTGGCAACTTACTGCCTTACACGAAAAATGCTATAACTTTTCACTCGGGTATCGGATTAAGGCAAAATTAAAATCGTTGGGAAGCTGACTGAATTATCTACAATTTGGTGGGGTCTTGATATAAAAAATTTCATGTATATCAAAGTTATACACGTTCAAAGTAGACCCTTGTTGAATCGAATACCAAACTCTGGACGAATCAAAGATTCTTAGCTCAACTTTGCTCTCAGTAAATTCTATGAACATCTTTCACTTTGAGAGAACTTCATAAACTAGGATAAAAATCACGACACATGAATTAAAATATAAATTATGGGATTAGAGTTTGGACACATAGGAAAGACGGTTCAATTTCTAGCTAAAAATGTGGGTTGTTACATTATCTCCCCATTGGGATCATTCATTCCCGAATGATGGGTAGGATCTTGTTGAAGCTCGAAAAGTATGAAGTAAGGAATGTAAGATTGGATTGAACATTTTATTTTCCTTAAGAGAATATGCAAAGGCATCAAAAGAGTTTCATGATAATCCCCTAGTGAATCGTATAAGCATGAAGTGTGAGTGGATAAGGATTGACATAGAGATGACCTTGCACATGATTCATGATCATCACAACATAAGACATGAGTTTATTTGGTGATAATAGGCCTGATTATACCGGTACAATCATGAAATGAGATTTCACGTAAGATAGGAATTAGAAGCATTCTCTACCTTACAAGATACAATGAATAGACCTAAAACTTAGAGACACTACTCAAACATGCCCCAAACAATAAATAACATACTTCATCATTTCCGACTTAAAATTCTCCCATAACGCATCTAACCACAAGAGTTTGAGTCCCACTATATAGTACTTCCATGTTGAAGCCTAACCTGAAGTTAAAAGGATGCTAACTTAAACTACGAGATTCTGTACTCTACATCACATTAAGAAATTGCCTCACCTCATCACTATAACCCAACAATCTCAAGTCTTAATTCAAGGAGTATTAACCACATGGCTCATTGGTTTGTGTTTTCATCAATCACAACTTTCAATCCTATCATGACTACACCCACTTAATGGCTCTCTCCACTAAGACCATCAAATTCAATCATTCTCACAAAGATTTTCGCCATATATCTCCTTTATTACTATTTCACATAACGAAAGTTCATCTCCTTCTTTCCCTCTTCACCTATAACCTTATCTAAAGAAATCACATCAAACTTTTCACACTCAAGAACATCTACTCCCCCACCTAAAACATTACTATGCTTCCACAACCACCATCCTACTAACATACGGAGGGTCATTGAGGGACCCGAGCATAAGCATCATGAATGGGAGAAAATTCAGGAACTACCTTAATTCACCATCTCCCCCTTAGGTCAAAGTCACGATCCTAGACTTACGAACATATTCCCTTATTAAATAAATAACCACAACTCTCAACAAAATACGGTATCACCATACACATAAACGCTAAACTCCCCTTTTTAATTATACTCTACAGGCATTGTTTTCCAAGAATGCTACTCTTAATTTTTATCCTCTATAGCCATCAAGTTACAACTCATAGTCTTATGAGAATACCCATCCTTACTCCTTATTACATAAAAATCCAATCCATTCCACTTAACATTCCAACATTAGACCGCTAATCACATAAGCTACAACATAATAAAATTTTATAAAACTATCCCAAAGGCACATACCGTTTACCTATATTCCCTCAATTCAGATCTAAAGAACATCACACAACAACTCTTTAGTCTTTCCCATACTACCCAAATTCAAGAACAGGAACTAGGTGCACAAAACACTTACACACATAAAACTTTATCTAACAACATGCTACTTGGGGGTTCAACTTATTCTCCTTTACCCACGCTCTTATTTGCTTAATGACTCAACCTCAATTCATTGTTATAACACCAGTCTCATGGATATACGTATATATACATTATCATTATCCACACCTTATTAAGGAAGTTGCCAACCTAGGTTATTCCAAATATTGCATCAAGCCCATTAATTACTTTCCATAAGACATGCATTAACAATCTTAAGCTACTGTTTCCACCCCTACACTCGACATCTTATTGTCTAACGACACCAATAATGTGAATCATGCCAAATACATACCCATCACGAGAGAAAATCTATAACATACCTATAACAACATCTGGAGAGGTCTCTGCATCCTGGAGGTTAGATAAGGTATATAATCAATTGTGACCACCACCGGTAGTTGAAGTAGTACCCTTAGGAGGATAAGTTGTGGATGCGGCTTGGGAGTTAGCTCCCCCTATATTCCCTTCAGCTGAGGGACAGTCCCTCTGAAAATGGCCCACTTAGCTGCATGAATAACACGTACGAATCTTAGAATAGCACTTTCCCAGATGATTTCTCCCACAATTACTACAATGAGGATGTGACCAAAAAAGTTGAGTCATATTCTCTTGGGACTGGGTACCATAAGCTCTAGGCCTATCTCCTGATTGAAAACGCTATTTACTCGAAGGCCTGGGCTCAGGTGCACTTGCTAACAATTCAGCATTGCTCCAAAACTTCTTTTTAGAACACTTATTTCCCTAATTACCACATTGGTGCTGACTGTTATTTTGATCTGTGGACCTAACTCTCCTAGTTTCTCTTTCTTTTCCCTTACCTCAGCCAACCTCTTCTATTGCTCTTCTACCTACTGCATATTTATGGACAACCTAGAGAAATCCATATCTTTATTCAGCATTGCTCCCTTGCATTACAACACTAGATCATCTAAGAGACCGGATACAAACTTTTTCATGCGAGCTCTTATGTTACCCCCTAATTCTGGAGCATAATGGGATAGCTGGGTGAAATTCAATGTATAATCTTTTACCCTCATCTTTCCTTGCTTCAGATTCATTAATTCTTCAGCCTTTTCTTCCCTCAATTCCTGGGAAAAGAAGCAATCTAGGAAGGCCTCTACAAACTCACCCCATATAGAAGGTTCAACATCACTAACCTTTGAATCCTCCTATTCATTATACCATTGATTAGCCAAATCCTTTATAGTACGATCATAAGGTGGCAATATCATATTTGCATTACTCAAAATCCATGGAAATTATTAATTTGACACAATGAACGTTTATCATGCGAAAGACACTCTCAACATGTCATAAGTAGTATCAATCCCTGATCATTAAACAGACATTCTCCTTTTTGTTTCCTTTAAGAAAGTTTATGCAATTCAAACAATCCACACCACTTGAAACCAAAGACATCATAAAAGTAGAGGGAGTTTTTATCAATCATGCTCCCAATCAAACTGTTCATTACAATCGAAAATATACATATATATTTACAATTTAAATTTTGTGAAAAAGGTTCAATACAACATATAATTTCACCAAAACAATTCCATGATACATACTTTTCGAAACAATATCAAAACTCTTCTTTATAAACATGATTGGGGATGTTTAAACATGATAAAATAGTAAATCTTATGCCCATGGTGTTTAGAGTTGTCCAATATACCTTAGACTACTTAGATTGAAGAATAGGATCCGAATCTTGATTTTGTTTCTTGAAAATCTTGAACTTAAAGTATAGATTCTTGATCTTTGGGAGGGAGGTTAGGGTTTTGTTAGTGATAGATTTGAGTGAATTTGGGCATATTATGTCTAAAAGACATTTTAATTTAATGTTTACACGACTTGGGTTTATAGGGAAAAGACAAGACTGCCCCTTGGAATTAAAAGTTTTAGTAGAAATCCCAATTTTGAGGCTCACTGCTGAGCACTATTGGTGCAACCGCTATGGGCACCGCCGAGCGGTGTAATCACAGTCACCCACTATTTTGAAAAATCCCAACTTTGAGGTTTACTTCTGAGCGCTTTTGGTTCCACCGCTATAGGCACCGCCGAGTGGTGTAATCAAGTAGCTTACCGCCTCACACGAAAAATGCTATAACTTTTCACTCGGGTATCGGATTAAGGCGAAATTGCTATCTTTGGAAAGCTGACTCAATTATCTACAATTTGGTGGGTCTTGATATGAAAAACTCCAAGTATATCAAAAGTTATACACGTTCAAAATATACCTTTGTACAGTCGAATACCAAACTTTGGATGAATCAAAGATTCTTAGCTCAACTTTTCTCTCAATAAATTCTATGAACATCTTTCACTTTGAGAGAACTTCATAAACTAGGATAAAGATCATGACAAATGAATTAAATTATGAATCATGGTATTAAGTTTTGCACATATAGGAACGATGGTTCACTTTCTAGCTTGAAAATGCGGGTTGTTACAGATCCACAATTGATGTCAAGAAATTATTGTTAGTCATTATCTATTAAATTAATATTACTTGATAGAAAAATGAAAAAAAGATTTTATGATTTTTTTTATTCTAGTATCAAACACAGTTGTTTTTTAATAAATATGCGGGTCGGGTGGATTGAAAATATGTGTGCGGTGGGACAGGTTGAAATCTCTGCGGGATTGAACCACAACTGCACCGTTTGCCATGTCTACGTACATAACATCAACCTTTAAATGAAAATGGTGCTAGTAGCTAAGGAAAGGATTTTTCCAACATGTGAAGAGGCTTATAACTATCAAGGTATAAAAGAAGTCTGATTAATATCCCTTTTAAATTATCTAAATGAGTTGGCATAATAGTATTACTCTATTATATAAGCCAATAGTCATAGGACTATCACAACATTCAATTATTGTACCAAAGGCAGCCAAATATGTACAACACTGCTAGTGAACCAACAGTGTAGTTAGTTATTGTACCAAATGTTACTTAAATTGTACTTCAAACCCAAACTTTTAATTTATGGAGAAATATCTATCTACCTATTCACTTTGATGATTCACTAATTCCTGTCTTTACTTTAAAAGAAAAGGGCTTCCACTACACCATTTTCTTTTTCCCCTTCCTTCTCTTTTCTGTTCTTTATTAGTTTTCTTGCTTCTTCTTTTCTACGTCTCTTCTCTTATTTTCTCCTTTTATTACTTTGTTTATTTTCTTTCTTGCTAGTCCATATTTTTTGTTTTTCTCCTTTTGTTGTTTTGTTTGTTTTCCTTCTTTCAATTTCTAAATTTTTGTCTCTTTGTATGTATAATTTTGTACTTTATTTTTTTATTTAGGGATTTGAGAAATTGGGGTTTCAAGAACGAGTGGTGGACTACGCGTTAAAGTCTCCAAGGGAAGTTGATTGGAAGGATGGAGCTTTAGAAGTTTTCTATTAATAGGTAAGAATGAACTTTCATATTCTTGAAAGAATTATAGATTTTTTTACTACTTACTTCAAATTTTCTATGCATGCAAAATACAACAACAATAACAACAACAAACCCAGTTTATTTCATGGTTGTTTTTTTTTACTTTTCTTAGATTGATTTTCGTATAAATTGCATGTCGAAGCCTAAGTGTAACACCCCAAATCTGGTACCCGGAATGCTACACAGTGCTTATGACCCTAAGGGACCACAAGCTAACGCATGACTGATATCTGTACCTGTACACTGTATAATATACTCATAGAATGCAGAAAACATGAATAATAGGCCATAAGGTTAAACTAAACAGAATATTTGATAAATACTAACGTCCATATAGGGTAACAAATACCCAAAACAACTGAAAGTTGAATCTAAAATCTGAACTAAAACTAAAAGCCTCTAAATACTATTTGAAATAAGGAGTTGAAGAAACATGTCTCCAACTAACTCCGTCTAGAAAAACTGAACTAAAATAATGAATGAAATAAAATAATATCGTCCTCGAATGGATGAGGACTCACTGCAACACTGTGACTGGAATGCTACTGCTGATCTGGAACTCGTGTCTCTGAACCTATCGTGTAACATGAAAGAAAGCACCATAGCGCAAATACGTCAGTATGACTGGGAGTACAGAGTATACGAGTGAGGTAGGCTAAATGCAAAAGGGTTTACATGCATGAACAATGCTAACTGACTGACTGATATGAACATAAGAGTACAAATATACATACATAGTAACTAAAATCGTGAATACATGGTATCTGGATCTGTACGCTAATACATGGTTTACTGTTATCTAACATGACTGATACTAAAATTTTGATAACATGAATGACTATTTCTGACAGTCCTGAATCTGATGGAACTACCTGAGTTTTGTATTGTAACTGAATTGACTGTAACTGACAGTCCTGGTCTACTGAAATCTGAAGAACTATCTGAGTTCTTTTACTGAGACTGGGACTGAAACTGTGGGAGGTAGTTGCTTAACCGTCATGCCCCAATAACGCATATAGCTAGGTTGGGGTCCAATCTCTGCCCCGATAAGAAGGGTGTCAATACCGCGCCACTGGTAAATACAGCTGTGAGTGACCCTTAGCTGGCAGGTACTCGAATGAGAACAGTGGGAACCCTAAACTGACAGGTTAAACCACCTCATCAAACCTAATCTGGTAGGTTAAGATGTCTCAACCTACGCTGGCTACGTAGTTCTGGAACACAAGGATGACTACTAAGAATCACACCCTAAACAGGCAGGTGAGTTCCCATCACTGGGTTCACTCGGTGCTAACTTCTACTCCCATCTGAGGAGGCTGAACATGATTTAACTGGATATACATGGACTGAGTAACTGACTTCCATTGACTGACGGAATAGTACTACTATCGGAGAATTTATTAAGATCGTGAGATTTTTGAGATTTCCGGAGTCATATGACTGACTGAGTTTTATAGATCATGGCTTGACTGAGATTATTGTGAAAACATGACATAGATCTAGGCATACAACTATATTTTTGGGTACTAGTACCCCCAGGACTCGATGGAATGAAATTGACACACATAACTGACTTGATTATAAAATGGAGTCCACAATTCACCATATCATAAGTAGGGGATTTCATACTAAGCATAGTTCTCAACATCTTACTTATGGAAGGGAAATTCATGCAAAATGTGTATACTTGCATAGCTTCAATATCATTCTCAATCCACATCACAACAATGTCGCATATCAATCACGTGGAATTCATGTGAAATCATAAAGCATAGAGCATGGACTTGTCATTTAAGAACTATTAAATCATGGGACACGAATCTTATCACCTTAAGCATTTTATCAAACACTTTGCATGCATTCTTTTGGCATAGGTGTGTTTTCACGAATTTCCCCATTTTAAACCACATAAAGTTCCTGGATTTCAACTAACAAACAAATATACTTTATGAAAACACCTTTAGATATCATCTTGAAACTTAAACAATAATCATCAAAATGTACATGGTTATATCACAACAAGAAAATCACAATATAATATTTAAAACATGGTTCTTGAGCTCTATGAACGAAATAGACCCATAGATGAACACTACACATACCTTAGATGGAAGATCTTGATGATTGATAGAGAAATTTGCTTGAACTTGAATCCCCAATTGAAAATCCTAATGTGTTCTTGAGAGGATTTTGAGAGAAAGAGTATGTTTTGGTGAAATAAGGTCTTAATTCTGTATTTATGGAATATATATTGGGGTGGAATGATGACCCAAATACCCTTCTAGATGCGTCATTTAATTTCTGTGAAAATTTCTCGATTTGGGCCCCCGGCGTGACACAGAGAGATCACATTGCTCCCCGTTTGTGACCTTGAAACTCACCGTGATGCGTTGGAATCACGAAGAGACACTATAAATTGACAAACATCATTTTGGCTTACGGTGCGACGCACCACTGTCTGAAATGACGTTGCTGAAACTTTAAATTGTAATAACTTCTTTACCGGGTGCCCGTTTTAGGAGAATTTGGTATCAATGGAAATCTTATTCAATTCAATACAATTTGGAGGGTATTAATCTGAAAAAATTCCATCTATAAACCAATTTATGCTCATTCAAAGATGACCCATGTGAAATCACACACAAAAACTTGGTGGATTCAAAAGTTCTTAGCTTGGCTTACTCTAAGTGACTCTTATGAACATGCTTAACACATCATAAGCTCTATTATCACTAGGATACTCATCCTAATTCATGTACTCCAATATTAATCACAGGATAGGAGGTTTCATGTGTAGGAACAACGGTTCATTTTCTAGCTTAGAAATATACAGGGTATAACACCAATAAATTGATATTACCCTTATTTAGAAATCTAAAGGAAAAATTGATGAGAAAGAAAAGAGCATCAGAAGAGGAAAAAAATCCTATAGAACAAAGAGATACCATAATATGCCATCATTAAAAAAAGATAACTTCAAAAGAGTGAAGAACAAAGAACAACCATATAACAAAACATATCGATCTGTTGCTAAAATAGTGAAGAAAAAAGCTTAAAAATTTATTCAAAAATAGATGAAATTTACAAGAAGAGGAGGCGAGTGTGAAGAACATAGATAAGCCACTCCATATCTTGGAAGAAAAAGTTAGAGAAAATAAAGGAAATGGAGCCTACAACAAAAGAAAATTTGTAGAGAATGTGAAGGAGATGAGAATGGTGCGTAATAGTTCAAAAGTAGTACACAAACTGGAGTATTAGTCGGTACACATGTTGGTTCATTGATGAAAGAATCCTATGTATATTGTAAAATTTCTAAGACCTTTAGTACGATCAACCAATGATGTGTTTTCACTCGCTGCTCTATGTTGATTAAGAGAACGTTATGATTGACATAATTGAGGTATAATGTAATTTATATTTAGTTTTTTTGTTGTCTAATTGCAGGAAGTATCTTTCTTATTTTTGTTAATTTTTTTTTACGAAAAAGATAAGCTTTTTAGATTCTTATTCCATACATGATTGAACAATAGGTGGAACCAACCATCGAAAACTTAGGAAGATGAAGTACCAAAGAAAATGAATAATTGGTTATTCTAATTTTTTGGTCACCTCAGTATTTCCGCTTTACAGGTAGCGTCCCATACCATTTTCTTGTAAGTTTCCTTTAATCTTGTCCCATTCAATGTTTACTTGCGACATTTTCTTCGCAGATATAACCATGTAAGCATCAAATCTGCTACCTATCTAATTTTATTGCAAAAAAGTTTATGTGGAAATATAAATTGGAAGCAAAAGACCTTACTATATTGTTGACTAGGCAGTACCTTCTTAGTACTAGCATAAATAAAATTGTTCACATCCTTAAAAGTCCAAGACACAATGCCTTACAGTTATGAATGAGCTATAACGCCTCAAAATCTGATCCCGAGATGTCACACGGTGCTCAAGACTATGAGTAGCCTTAATCTAACCTTGTCTACATACTACTGACCCTAAATCTCATAATGATGGAAATATAGGTATAAAAGTCATGCTAGAATGCAGAAATTGTCTGTACTATCTGAGAATATATTTGAAACATCAATACTGAATAATTTGAGTCAAAACTGGAAGTCTGACAAGCCTCAATTACTAACACTAGAGAGTCACAGGGATAAACCCCCAGCTAACTCAAACTGTCTGAAAGAAATGCTAAAATCTCATAAACTATAAACTTCAAAATCTAAGTAATAAGTCCCTGAACTAAGAGGACTCACCAGCTGTCGTATGTAGACAGAGATGCTCGAACTACTCACGTGGATGATACTGAGAACCTGAACCTACATTATGAAACAACATAGCACATAGACATATATGTGGATTAGTACTTTGAGGATGTACTCAGTATATGGGGTGACATGCATAAGTAAAACATCATCTCATAATCATAATTTATAAAACAATGCATGCTAAATTTAAATGACTCACATAAGCTGGAATATCTAAAATACTGAAATCATGAATAATAAATCAATCATACTTTATAAATCTCGTGAGTCATAACATTTAGTTCTGAAATCTGTACTTGTGTTCTCTCTTTAAATCATACTGTCTAGGTGTAGAAAGGACTCACTCTACATTCTGAAATCTGAAAGCTAAAGTCTGTAGCTAATATCATTCTATAAAGCATAATCTGAGTAAACTTTGTGAGCCTTTACACTTTGTTTTCTAAAATCTTTTCTGTTAATCTTTTCTAAAATATTTAATTTGCAGGGAAAACGCTTTATCTTAAGCTTACCTGTAAGGGAATTCTTTCAAAGCTTTTCTTTACTAGTAGGGAAAAATTGTTTATTTACTTTTACTAGCAGTGAGGTTCTCTTAACCGACATAAACTATGCGAGCTACATGGAGTCTAACGTCTCTTCCTCTTAAGGAAGAAATCTAACGTTGGGGAGAGGTGTCATACTCTTTCCAGGGAGTATAACCTGAGCTAAGTGATCACATCTGAAACTGTCAACCATATATAAGTGGGAATAAGCTGATAATCTGTACGTACGTTGGCTACGAAGTTCTGTGAAAGTAGGATGCGCTAAACCCACACTTCCCGTTTGGTGCTAAATACTACTCCCTTTTTATTTGCTACGCTCATTCTATTGGAAATCCACTTTAAAACTAGCATAAGGGTTTATTTAAAACCACAAATGCATTTATCTAATAAAATCTATAAATAAAGCTTATCCGAATTCTATAATCTATAATAATCTGAAAAATAGATTCAAAAACTTATCTGATGATCGAAAGATCAAAGCTTTACTGAAAATCTATAAATAATCTGATAATAGGATGCTTAAAGCATCATCTTTCTTAAAATAATATTCAATCTTGGGGTAATAACCCATGCTTCAATCTCATGTCAAAATATCAAAATAGATATGCTTGATATTGAAAACAATGATATTTCATCTCAAAATCTGTTAATTACTGCAATAGGCATGAAAATATGAAAATAGACATGCAATTCAACTTCTAAAACATTGGAAATCTCAAAATCTTGCAAAGAGCAATAATGGGTATGAACCCTAATTCAAAACTCATGGAATATCATTCAAAATCATATGAATTTAATGTAAAAGCTTGGTTTTGGTCACTAGGATGAAAAAAGATCCTTGTTCATAAACCCCACATACCTTGATTAATGATTAGATGTAGATTCTTGAATTATGGATTCCTATTTGAGTTCTTGATGATGGATTCTTGATTATCTTGCCTTGGGAATCCTCAATTTAGAGCTTTCTTGGAGAATCAATGGAGGATTTTGATTTCTTAGAGAAGAGGTTTTAGAGATCTAGGGTTTTGCTTTTGAAAAGAATGATGAATAATAAGCACAAAGTGCTTTAAATATGATTAATCTTGTGTTTTTGACGGATTGGGGGCTTGTAAATTGTCTAGTATGGGGTGTTCATTTTTAAAGAAAAAAATTATCTGACCAACGTCTGAAACCGGAGATTAATCGGACACCTCAAACACTTTGAGAAAATGAACACCCCATACTAGCCTAAACCCCTTTATAGGACAACATCCATTAAAATATTTTATGAAGAAGTTAAGTCATTAAAAGTTAATGTTATAAACATCTTATGTAAAATAAGTTTCCCATTCTCTAGACAATATATGAGCTTAGCTGCTCATGCTAAGTTCATATATTGCCAACATGGCTCTGATACCAAGAAGGATCCGAAGGATTAAAACAGCGGAAGATTAAAACAAAAGAGAGAGAGAGATGAAAACTTACTAATAATTTTATTAAAGTGAAAGCATTGTTTAGAGAGAGAGAGAGAGAATTGGCTTATAGAAGATATCTAGGATATTTTCTGATGTCTTCTCCAGAGTTACATTGAGTCTTTATATAGACAATGAAAATTGTAAATACATTTGAAATGTAAAGTTATGTGGGGCTCCAAGTGGCCGACAGTTGCTTTATGCTTTCATTCTTTCCAGACTATAAGATGCCTTTCTTTTTAGAAAAGTTGTGGATGCTTTTTCCTTTTAGAAAAGCAGTGGTCCCAAAAGATTCCTATTGGAATAGTAGATTGCCTCTTCAGAAAAGATAATTCCAGTTCTTTGAATCTCTATCTTTACTGAAGAGCCATTTCCCTATTCTCAATAGGGGTCCATGTAGGCCATTGCTATTCCGGTAGGAGTTAGCATGTCGCCATTGTTGTTGTCACCACTTCCTGTAGAAGAAGCTTCTTCTAGAAGTTGTAGCACTTCTTCATCATTAGTTTCTTGGCTTTCCATGTCATGCAAAGCCTTCTTCAATTTATCTTTCAGTGCCTTCTTGCTCAGTGAGGCAACGCTGGATGGGATAAAAGGTGAAGATGTCCTTCCCTTTTCAGGCGTCCTTGGAGCGGTTGGCTTAGGAGTCCATCCTTTTACCTTTATCTCTTTGGATAAATATTTAATTCGATCTTGTTCTCCTTTGGCAAAATTCCAGGAGATGATGTAGGACGCTCGTTTTTTAATAAAAAATTTACACATCTGTATGTGCTCAGGGAGGGTTGTGCACCCTTTTTTTGTGCAGAAATCAGTGAATCTGCTAGCAAATTGTAAAGGAAGAATCTCTTTAATTCCTCCAAAATAAATCCACCATTCATAGAACCATCGGGGAATGATGACTTCTACCATAGCAGGGCAATATTTGACAAACCAGGTGTGACCTGGTCGAACATATAGAAAATTGAACCATGCTGACTTTTAGTCATACCAGTTATACGTATGAGGACGATGAGGCATAAATAGTGCAATTGGTGTATGCAGATGATCGGCAAACATATTGAAAGGGGTTAGTACCCGCTTGATAGTGAACCTGGAGTAATCAATATAATCTAGATTCCTCTCGTTCATGTTATGTTCGACTTCAATGGAGTCAGTGTCAACGAGGATGGCCTCATAAAATCTCCTTGTTTTAAGTGGAGTTTCAGTATCCACAAAGTTCTTGTCATTATAGACCGACTTGATTAGCTGGTCCAATGGATATCCTTCATATTCCTTGTCTAGGGCTATGATAGGCATTACCTGAGTGGTAATGAATTTGAATTCTTCTTTTGAGAGGGGAGCTGGGGCAGCTTTAGAAGTTGCAGGACTTACTGCTTGGGCGAAGGTTTCTGGAGCCTTCATAGCATAACTTTGCTTGGATTGTACCGATGAACTCGGCAATTGTCTTGTTTCCAGGGGTTTTCCTGTCTTAAGATCTACCAGTTTGGTAGGGATAGGAGGAGGAAGCCTGGGGGCTTCTGATATAGCTGCATACCTATTCTGGGACGGTAGTTGGAGTTCCGATTTTAACACCGATGGCTGCAGGACTGATGGTCGTAATGAGTTTACTGATGTGGCCGGAGGGTCAAATGGTCTTTCCATTCTAGTTTGGTCAGGTTTATTTACCACTGGGGTTTTACCCAATGTAGTGGGTCTCATTTTTTCCCTGTAAAAATTCTCTTGTTAGAAAATCAGGTAGGGAGTTATTTTCTCCTTTAATAAAATCAATTTGAAAATCAAAGCTAGATAGAAGAACTTGCCATCTAGCAAATATCTATTTTGAAACCAGATTTTTTACGTCTTTTTGCAAAATTTCTTTAGCGGGTTTGCAATCCACTCGTAATAAAAATTCTTTGTTGACAGGATCATCTTGAAATTTTGTGATACATAGCACTATAGCTAAAATCTCCTTATTAACAGTGCTGTAATTTTTCTGGGCTGAGTTCCATACTCCAGAAATAAACCTGACTAATTGTTCAGGGGATTGAGTATCTATTTGTTACTTCAAGATACCTCCATATCCTACATCAGAAGCATCAGTTTCTATAATCATAAATACATCAGGATTTGGGATGCCTAAGCAAGGGAAACTCTTGACCAAACTTTTTACCTTAATAAAATTATTAGTAAGTTTTCATCTCTCTCTCTTTTGTTTTAATCTTCCGCTATTTTAATCCTTCGGATCCTTCTTGGTATCAAAGCCATGTTGGCAATATATGAACTTAGCATGAGCAGCTAAGCTCATATATTGTCTAGAGCATGGGAAACTTATTTTACATAAGATGTTTATAACATAAACTTTTAATGACTTAACTTCTTCATAAAATATTTTAATGGATGTTGTCCTATAAAGGGGTTTAGGCTAGTATGGGGTGTTCATTTTCTCAAAGTGTTTGAGGTGTACGATTAATCTCCGGTTTCAGACGTTGGTCAACCTGAAAGTATGGTCTCATGCTAAGGTAAGCGTTCGACCTTGTTGGTGGTCCCGTCTCTAAGATAAAACTAAGAGAATATTGTTGTAATAGCCATTAAGACTTTCTAAGATCCCATAGGACATTCAAGCATCATTTATATTTTGTTATAGGTTAAAGTCATTATTAACAAATTGTTGTAAATTATCTTGTGTGAAAATTACCTGTTTCCCTATCAGTCTCTAGACAGTATTTCTTTAAAAATGGATTCAAATAACCATGTTAAAAATACTATTAACCTTTCTTCCCAAGCAACTCAGATTGCTACTATTGAAAATAATCTTCAAAACTGGAGTATTCCAGAAGAGTCTTTTAAAAGTATTTATCAATTTGGTAAATTTAGTTTTATTAAAAATCATAATATCAAGACCTGTGAGTCTACTATTGCTATTAATAATTCTTTAGAAATTATTCAATTGTTAAATGAGCATGATATAAACCGATTTAAAAATCAGTTTAATTATCTACATGTTGGGCTTGTTCAAGTAGCTATTAAGCCTTTATTTAGACAAGGTCTTGATATCCCCGTTTGTGCTATCCTAAGAGATGCTCGTCTTTTAAATTTTGATGACTCTCTCTTATGAGTAATACAAAGTAACCTCGCCGATGGCCCGGTATACTTCAACTGCTACCCAAATTTCTCGGTAGATATAAATGATCCTAACATCATGGATTTATTGACATTAAATGTCAAAACAAAAAACATGAATAGTAAGGATAATACTAGAGAGATAGCAATAATATACCGAGTATATTATAGGCTAATGGGTAGAACTCTAGCTCCAAAAGCTAGGATCACTAGCCCTAGGGGTGTTACAACACTCATGGAAGAAAATAGAGCAAAGGCTAATATATTTGTCCCCAAAGGTATCGTATGGGATGAAATTTTACTTCAGAATGATTGGCACTTTGATGCAATCACTCAACCCCTCCCAACTTACCCGGAGAGGTCACAGATCGAAAGGGTGGTCCAACACACTGATGGATCTATTGATTTAAAATTCCTTGGTCTTGAGGCATCTCGATCCTCTTTCTTTCGAGGATCTGTCTCACATAGACCATCTACCTCCTCAAAACACCCGGGAGGAAGTGAAGAGAATGATAATAACAAAGGGAAAATCAGAGGAGTTGACTTCTCTGGTCCCATCCCCAAAGTCTATTATCAACAGCATACTCGGGTCAATGAACCAGAACCTGAGAATCTCTATGACCCAGGCAGCCCTACAACCTCGGACTTGGAACCTCCTCCTAACTTTTCTCATCAAAAAATTAGGACTGACCCAGGGTTAAACGCCATTAGATCTGATGATGAATTTACCCCTGACCTCAAAGCTCTGGAGATCCGTTGGTATCTCCCTTAAGATGCTCTAAAAAGAATGGAATGTCTTACCCTTTGTCCTCAAGAATGCCCCATCAGAATTTCAGAACATCATGAACAATATCTTCAATCCTTACAGCTATATGTTAATTGTTTATATTGATGATGTGCTTATATTTTCTGAAAATATAGATTCTCATTTCAAGCACCTTAACACTTTCTTTAAGATTGTTAAATTAAACGGATTAGTCATTAGTGCTACAAAAATGAAGCTTTTTCAGACTTCTATTAGATTTTTAGGGCATGACCTTAAATTGATATAACAAGGTTGCACAAGCATCTTCCTGTAAATAATGCTTTCGCTTTAATAAAATTATGAGTAAGTTTTCATCTCTCTCTCTTTTGTTTTAATCTTCCACTGTTTTAATCCTTCGGATCCTTCTTGGTATCAAAGCCATGTTGGCAATATATGAACTTAGCATGAGCAGCTAAGCTCATATATTGTCTAGAGCATGGGAAACTTATTTTACATAAGATGTTTATAACATAAACTTTTAATGACTTAACTTCTTTAAAAAATATTTTAATGGATGTTGTCCTATAAAGGGGTTTAGGCTAGTATGGGGTGTTCATTTTCTCAAAGTTTTTAAGGTGTACGATTAATCTCCAGTTTCAGACGTTGGTCAGCCTGAAAGTATGGTCTCAAGCTAAGGTAAGCGTTCGACCTTGTTGGTGGTCCCGTCGCTATGATAACACTAAGAGAATATTGTTGTAATAACAATTAAGACTTTCTAAGATCCCATAGGACATTCATGCATCATTCTATTTTGTTATAGGTTAAAGTCATTATTAACAAATTGTTGTAAATTATCTTGTGTGAAAATTACCTGTTTCCCTATCAGTCTCTAGACAGTATTTCTTTAAAAATGGATTAAAATAACCATGTTAAAAACACTATTAACCTTTCTTCCCAAGCAACTCAGATTGCTACTATTGAAAATAATCTTCAAAACTGGAGTATTCCAGAAGAGTCTTTTAAAAGTATTTATCAACTTGGTAAATTTAGTTTTATTAAAAATCATAATATCAAGACCTATGAGTCTACTATTGCTATCAATAATTCTTTAGAAATTATTCAATTGTTAAATGAGCATGATATAAACCAATTTAAAAATCAGTTTAATTATCTACATGTTGGGCTTGTTCAAGTAGCTATTAAGCCTTTATTTAGACAAGGTCTTGATATCCCCGTTTGTGCTATCCTAAGAGATGCTCGTCTTTTAAATTTTGATGACTCTCTCTTAGAAGTAATACAAAGTAACCTCGCCGATGGCCCGGTATACTTCAACTGCTACCCAAATTTCTCGGTATATATAAATGATCCTAACATCATGGATTTATTGACATTAAATGTCAAAACAAAAAACATGAATAGTAAGGATAATACTAGAGAGATAGCAATAATATACCGAGTACATTATAGGCTAATGGGTACAACTTTAGCTCCAAAAGCTAGGATCACTAGCCCCAGGGGTGTTACAACACTCATGGAAGAAAATAGAGCAAAGGCTAATATATTTGTCCCTAAAGCTCTCGTATGGGATGAAATTTTACATCAGAATGATTGGCACTTTGATGCAATCACTCAACCCCTCCCAACTTACCCGGAGAGGTCACAGATCGAAATGGTGGTCCAACACCCTGATGGATCTATTGATTTAAAATTCCTTGGTCTTGAGGCATCTCGATCCTATTTCTTTCGAGGATATGTCTCACATAGATCATCTACCTCCTCAAAACACCCGGGAGGAAGTGAAGAGAATGATAATAACAAAGGGAAAATCAGAGGAGTTGACTTCTCTGGTCCCGTCCCCAAATTCTATTATCAACAGTATACTCGGGTCAACGAACCAGAACCTGAGAATCTCTATGATCCAGGTAGCCCTACGGCCTCGGACATGGAACCTCCTCCTAACTTATCTCATCAAAAAATTAGGACTGACCCAGGGTTAAACGCCATCAGATCTGATGATGAATTTACCCCTGACCTCAAAGCTCTGGAGATCCGTTGGTATCTCCCTTAAGATGCTCTAAAAAGAAAATGGTACACAAGTACCTACACTAAAGAACAACAAAAAGAGTTCGGAAGACTCTGGATAGCTGATATGAAAAGACTTCGATGCGATATCGAATTCTTTAGGTGGTTTGAATTCACTGGAAGGATGGAAAACCAAAATGAATCCCTCTAAGTCATTATTAACAAATGGTACACTCAGAGCAACAAGATTATTGAATCTGTTACTCCCCCACTCGAAAGGACAAAAATCCCTCATTCCAATGAAGTCCTCAGTGCTTCTCTATTCAAAAAGAAGCATGACCGACCTTCGTCCGCCCCTTGCAACAGGGATCTAGATCGGATAGCTGAGCAAAAAAACTATACGAACCAAGTTCTCCATACCATCTCCCAACAAATAAGAGATAATAAGAATCCTAAAGCACCATTTATCTCTCCTACTCTAGAGAAGAGCACTCCAAATTCTAGTCTCACCACCAATCCCATCTTTAAGATTCCTGAATTTCAAAAAGAGAAATTCCCTACACTTAGTGATGAATTTAAAGTTTTAGCAAAAATTCTTGACCAGATAAATGAGAAGCTTTCCAAATTCAAAATTTCTGGTAAAGATGAAGCAACCACCAGTACCCAAAAGGAGAAAGGTTCCCTTTCGAAACTAACCAATGAACGTTTTTCTACAAAGAAAAATTATTATAAGAAGCCTTCTCCTCCAGATATCCAGTTTGAAGAGAACTCTTCCCTCTCCAGCTCAAACTATGATGGCAGGGGAATAACTGAATGGAATGTTGATGGATTGGCTGAACACCAAATCTACAACAAACTCCATGAAATGGGAATGGAGATTACAGCCTATAAAATCAAAGGAGCTTCAGATAAGCAAGCGGCCACTCTAATTGTATCAGGCTTCACTGGTCTGATAAAACATTGGTGGGACAATTATTTTGCCGACGATGTTAGGAACCTCATTTGGGAGGCCACAACCACTGAAACGGTTGTAGTCAAACACGAAAATGGTCAAGAAAGTGTTCAACAAGTCTCAAAAGAAGATGCTTGTGCAACCTTGTAATATCATATAGCCAGACATTTCATAGGAGAACCTAAGTTATTCCGAGATAGAAGCTTAGAAATCCTTAATAACCTTAACTGCAAAGACTTAGAAGACTTTAGATGGTATAAAGATACCTTCCTAGTCAAGGTTATGATCAGACCAGAAAGCAATAAAGACTTCTGGAAAGAACAATTTATTAGCGGACTTCCACCTTTGTTCGCAGACAAAGTTAGGACTAAGATTAAGGATAGATTCGAAGGACAAATTCCTTACAATACCTTAACCTATGGAGACCTAATCAGCTTTATTACTACCATAGGGATTGATCTCTGCACAGACTTAAAACTTAAGAAACAACTTAAGAAAGATAGCTCCTCAAAATATGGGTTAGGAACCTTTTGCACAGATTATGGTTTCCCGAGTGTCTCTTCCCCTTCCAGGAAAAAGCATAGGAAAAAATCCTTTAGGAGCCATAAGAAAAGTAAGCATAGGAAAGAATCCTCCAAAAAAGATTCTGGTGACACAAAACTAGCAGGAAAGCTAGGAGGAAGTCCTTTAAGAAAGATGTCTGTTGGACTTGTGGCAAAACTGGACATAGGGCCAAAGATTGCCGATCTGGCAAAAAGAATAAGATCAATCAATTAGGTCTTTCTGAAGAAATCAAGGAAAAATTATTTTCCCTTATGGAAGACGACTCTTCAGACGACTCTCCAGACACTTCCACCTCCTCGAGCGAAGACTTTAGTGACGAAGATTTTATCAACGCTGTATATAAGTCTGACCAATCACAATCTAGCCAAGATTGCTCTTGTAATGGTACTTTCTGTACCTGTACGAGGAAATCTATTAATGTCATAACCGGAAATCCAAAAGAAATCTTGTTTGACATAATAGAACATATCCAAGATGATGAGGCTAAAAGTAAATATCTTTTAGAGCTCAAAAGACTCATGCTCTCTCAAGAAGAGAAACTCCCCACACCAACTATCCATCCGTTTAGTAAGAAACAGGTTATGTCACGATTTGACAAACCTATATAACCTACAATATCCGACCTTAAGGGAGAAATTTCTACCTTAAAAGGAGAAATCAGAGACCTCAAAGTTAGGCTCGATAGAGTCGAACTCAATATTCTTACAGAACATGTTCTTAAGAATGTATCCTCTCCAAAGAATGATTCGCCACCAGACTCTTCTAGAGCCTCCCCCATAATCACTAATGATCACCTTAAAGAGCCTAGCTCCTTCCCTGGCTCAGAATCACCCTCTACCTCAGGCACTGCTATATCCACCATTAAAGGATATAGTGAGCACATAGTAGTAAAAATTGTTATTGACAAAGACTTTGTTCTTAACAGAGTTGCTCTTTTTGATACTGTAGCAGATAACAACTGCATTGTTAAGGGTTTAATACCCACCAAGTATCTCCAAAAGAGCACTTTCCGTCTTTATTCCACCACAGGCGAAAAGATGAAGATCGCTTATAAGTTTTCTAAAGCTCATATCTGCAACAATGGCATTTGCCTTGTTAATGATTTTGTAATTACTGAAGGTATTACAGAAGATATCATCCTTGGGATACCTTTTTTAAACCAAATCAGACCTTACATAATCAATTTTGATGGGATTCGTACCATCATTTTAGATCAAGATATTTTTTTCCCTTATTAAGGCCTCTCTCCCAGAAAGATAGCGACCTTATTAAGGAAAGGACTACTTTCAAAATAAACAGACTTTCTTCACATATTTGTTTCCTGAAACACGAAGTTCAGCTAAAAAAGATTGAACAACTTTTAAAAACCCGGAGATGATTAGTAAGATAGCCAATCTCCAAAAAGTTTTTACCAAAGAAATTTGTTCTGAACTCCCAAATGCTTTTTGGGAAAGGAAAAAACATTCTGTTGAACTTCCCTACATCACAGGATTCAGTGAACAGGCCATCCCCACTAAAGCAAGGCCCATTCAAATTAATCAAGAAATGATAGAAGTTTGCAAAACTGAAATAAACCATTTATTGAAAAATGGAATCATTAGAACCTCCAACTCCCCATGGAGTTGCTCTGTCTTCTATGTAAATAAAAGTGCAAAAAAAGAATGAGGGACTCCCCGGCTAGTAATAAATTACAAGCCACTAAATGTCATCCTAAAAAGGATCAGACATCCTATCCCTAACAAAAGGGATCTCCTAAAGAGAACTTGTAAAGATAATCTTTACAGTAAGTTCGATATGAAATCAGGCTTCTGGCAAATCCAGATCGCTGAGAAGGATAAATTTAAGACTGCCTTTAATGTTCCTTTTGGACATTATGAATGGAATGTCTTACCCTTTGTCCTCAAGAATCCCCCATCAGAATTTCATAACATCATGAACAATATCTTCAATCCTTACAGCTATATGTTAATTGTTTATATTGATGATGTGCTTATATTTTCTGAAAATATAGATTCTCATTTCAAGCACCTTAACACTTTCTTTAAGATTGTTAAATTAAACGGATTAGTCATTAGTGCTACAAAAATGAAGCTTTTTCAGACTTCTATTAGATTTTTAGGGCATGACCTTAAATTGATATAACAAGGTTGCACAAGCATCTTCTTTTGAGACTTGTTGAACACTTTCTTGACCATTTTCGTCTTTGACTGCATCCGTTTCAGTGGTTGTGGCCTCCCAAATGAGGCTCCTAACGTTGTCGGCGAAATAATTGTCCCACCAATGTTTTATCATACCAGTGAAGCCTGATACAATTAGAGTGGCCACTTGCTTATATAAAGCTCCTTTGATTTTATAGGTTGTAATCGCCATTCCCATTTCATGGAGTTTGTTGTAGATTTGGTGTTCATCCAATCCATCAACATTTCATTCAGTTATTCCCCTGCCATCATAGTTTGAGATGGAGAGGGAAGAGTTCTCTTCAAACTGGATATCTGGAGGAGAAGGCTTCTTATAATAATTTTTCTTTGTAGAAAAACGTTAATTAGTTAGTTTTGAAAGGGAACCTTTCTCCTTTTGGGTACTGGTGGTTGCTTCATCTTTACCAGAAATTTTGAATTTGGAAAGCTTCTCATTTATCTGGTCAAGAATTTTTGCTGAAACTTTAAAGTCATCGTTAAGTGTAGGGAATTTCTCTTTTTGAAATTCAGGAATCTTAAAGATGGGATTGGTGGTGAGACTAGAATTTGGAGTGCTCTTCTCTAGAGTAGGAGAGCTAAATGGTGCTTTGGGATTCTTATTATCTCCTATTTTTTGGGAGATGGTATGGAGAACTTGGTTCGTATAGTTTTTTTTCTCAACTATCCGATCTAGATCCCTGTTGCAAGGGGCGGACGAAGGTCGGTCATGCTTCTTTTTGAATAGAGAAGCACTGAGGACTTCATTGGAATGAGGGATTTTTGTCCCTTCGAGTGGGGGAGTAACAGATTCAATAATCTTGTTGCTTTGAGTATACCATTTGTTAATAATGACTTGGAGGGATTCATTTTGGTTTTCCATCCTTCTAGTGAATTCAAACCACCTAAAGAATTCGATATCGCATCGAAGTCTTTTCATATCAGCTATCCAGAGTCTTCCAAACTCTTTTTGATGTTCTTTAGTGTAGGTACTTGTGTACCATTTTCTTTTTAGATCATCTTTAGGGAGATACCAATGGATCTCCAGAGCTTTGAGGTCAGGGGTAAATTCATCATCAGATCTGATGATGTTTAACCCTGGGTCAGTTCTAATTTTTTAATGAGATAAGTTAGGAGGAGGTTCCATGTCCGAGTCCGTAGGGCTGCCTGGGTCATAGAGATTCTCAGGTTCTGGTTCGTTGACCCGAGTATGCTGTTGATAATAGACTTTAGGGACGGGACCAGAGAAGTCAACTCCTCTAATTTTCCCTTTGTTATTATCATTCTCTTCACTTCCTCCCGGGTGTTTTGAGGAGGTAGATGGTCTATGTGAGACAGATCCTCGAAAGAAATAGGATCGAGATGCCTCAAGACCAAGGAATTTTAAATCAATAGATCCATCAGGGTGTTGGACCACCCTTTCGATCTCTGACCTCTCCGGGTAAGTTGGGAGGGGTTAAGTGATTGCATCAAAGTGCCAATCATTCTGATGTAAAATTTCATCCCATACGAGAGCTTTGGGGACAAATATATTAGCCTTTGCTCTATTTGCTTCCATGAGTGTTGTAACACCCCTAGGGCTAGTGATCCTAGCTTTTGGAGCTAGAGTTGTACCCATTAGCCTATAATATACTCGGTATATTATTTCTATCTCTCTAGTATTATCCTTACTATTCATGTTTTTTGTTTTGACATTTAATGTCAATAAATCCATGATGTTAGGATCATTTATATCTACCGAGAAATTTGGGTAGCAGTTGAAGTATACCGGGCCATCGGCGAGGTTACTTTGTATTACTCCTAAGAGAGAGTCATCAAAATTTAAAAGACGAGCATCTCTTACGATTGCACAAACGGGGATATCAAGACCTTGTCTAAATAAAGGCTTAATAGCTACTTGAACAAGCCCAACATGTAGATAATTAAACTGATTTTTAAATCGGTTTATATCATGCTCATTTAACTATTGAATAGTTTCTAAAGAATTATTAATAGCAATAGTAGACTCATAGGTCTTGATATTATGATTTTTAATAAAACTAAATTTACCAAGTTGATAAATACTTTTAAAAGACTCTTGTGGAATACTCTAGCTTTGAAGATTATTTTCAATAGTAGCAATCTGAGTTGCTTGGGAAGAAAGGTTAATAGTCTTTTTAACATGGTTATTTGAATCCATTTTTAAAGAAATACTGTCTAGAGACTGATAGGGAAACAGGTAATTTTCACACAAGATAATTTACAACAATTTGTTAATAATGACTTTAACCTATAACAAAATAGAATGATGCATGAATGTCCTATGGGATCTTAAAAAGTCTTAATGGCTATTAAAATAATATTCTCTTAGTGTTATCTTAGCGACGGGACCACCAACAAGGTCGAACGCTTACCTTAGCTTGAAACCATACTTTCAGGCTGACCAACGTCTGAAACCGAAGATTAATCGGACACCTCAAACACTTTGAGAAAATGAACACCCCATACTAGCCTAAACCCCTTTATAGGACAACATCCATTAAAATATTTTATGAAGAAGTTAAGTCATTAAATGTTTATGTTATAAACATCTTATGTAAAATAAGTTTCCCATGCTCTAGACAATATATGAGCTTAGCTGCTCATGCTAAGTTCATATATTGCCAACATGGCTCTGATACCAAGAAGGATCCGAAGGATTAAAACAGCGGAAGATTAAAACAAAAGAGAGAGAGATGAAAACTTACTAATAATTTTATTAAAGCGAAAGCATTGTTTACAGAGAGAGAGAGAATTGGCTTATAAAAGATATCTAGGATATTTTCTGATGCCTTCTCCAGAGTTACATTGAGTCTTTATATAGACAATGAAAATTGTAAGTACATTTGAAATGTAAAGTTATGTGGGGCTCCAAGTGGCCGACAGTTGCTTTATGCTTTCATCCTTTCCAGACTGTAAGATGCCTTTCTTTTTAGAAAAGATGTGGATGCTTTTTCCTTTTAGAAAAGCAGTGGTCCCAAAAGATTCCTATTGGAACAGTAGATTGCCTCTTCAGAAAAGATAATTCCAGTTCTTTGAACCTCTATCTTTACTGAAGAGCCGTTTCCCTATTCTCAAAAGGGGTCCATGTAGGCCATTACTATTCTGGTATGATTTAGCATGTCGCCATTGTTGTTGTCAATGATTCCTGTAGAAGAAGCTTCTTCTAGAAGTTGTAGCACTTCTTCATCAGTAGTTTCTTGGCTTTCCATGTCATGCAAAGCCTTCTTGAATTTTTCTTTCAGTGTCTTCTTGCTCAGTGAGGCACTGCTGGATGGGATAAAAGGTGAAGATGTCCTTCCCTTTTCAGGCGTCCTTGGAGCGGTTGGCTTAGGAGTCCATCCTTTTACCTTTATCTCTTTGTTTAAATATTTAATTCGATCTTGTTCTCCTTTGGCAAAATTCCAGGAGATGATGTAGGACACTCGTTTTTTAATAAAAAATTTACACATTTGTATGTGCTCAGGGAGGGTTGTGCACCCTTCTTTTGTGCACAAATTAGTGAATATGCTAGCGAATTGTAAAGGAAAAATCTCTTTAATTCCTCCATAATAAATCCACCATTCATAGAACCATCAAGGGATGACGGCTTCTACCATAGCAGGGCAATATTTAACAAACCAGGTGTGACCTGGTCGAACATATAGAAAATTGAACCATGCTGACTGGTAGTCATACCAATTATACGTCTGAGGACGATGAGGCATAGATAGTGCAATTGGTGTATGCAGATGATCGGCAAACTAATTGAAAGGGGTTAGTACCCGCTTGATAGTGAACCTGGAGTAATCAATATAATCTGGATTCCTCTCGTTCATGTTATGTTCGACTTCAATAGAGTCTGTGTCAACGAGGATCGCCTCATAAAATCTCCTTGTTTTAAGTGGAGTTTCAGTATCCACAAAGTTCTTGTCATTATAGACCGACTTGATTAGCTGGTCCAATGGATATCCTTCATATTCCTTGTATAGGGCTATGATAGGCATTACCTGAGTGGTAATGAATTTGAATTCTTCTTTTGAGAGGGGAGCTAGGGCAGCTTTAGATGTTGCAGGACTTACATCTTGGGCGAAGGTTTCTGGAGCCTTCATAGCATAGCTTTGCTTGGATTGTACAGATGAACTCGGCAATTGTCTTGTTTACAGGGGTTTTCCTGTCTTGATATCTACCAGTTTGGTAGGGATAGGATGAGGAAGCCTGGGGGCTTCTGATATAGCTGCATACCTATTCTGAGACGGTAGTTGGAGTTCCGATTTTAACACCGGTGGCTGCGGGACTGATGGTCGTAATGAGTTTACTGATGTGGCCGGAGGGTCAAATGGTCTTGCCATTCTAGTTTGGTCAGGCTTATTTACCACTGGGGTTTTACCCAATGTAGTGGGTCTCATTTTTTCCCTGTAAAAATTCTCTTGTTAGAAAATCAGGTAGGGAGTTATTTTCTCCTTTAATAAAATCAATTTGAAAATCAAAGCTAGATAGAAGAGCTTGCCATCTAGCAAATATCTGTTTTGAAACCAGAGTTTTTACGTCTTTTTGCAAAATTTCTTTAGCGGATTTGCAATCCACTCGTAATAAAAATTCTTTGTTGACAAGATCATCTTGAAATTTTGTGATACATAGCACTATAACTAAAATCTCCTTTTTAACAGTGCTGTAATTTTTCTGGGCTGAGTTCCATACTCCAGAAGTAAACCTGACTAATTGTTCAGGGGATTGAGTATCTATTTGTTGCTTCAAGATACCTCCATATCCTACATCAGAAGCATCAGTTTCTACAATCATAAATGCATCAGGATTTGGGATGCCTAAGCATGGGAGACTCTTGACCAAACTTTTTACCTTAATAACAACATTAGTTTGTTCAGAGTTCCAAGGGACTGGGGTCTTTTTAAGCCTTTTGTATAGAGGTTCGCAAACATCTCTGATGTTTGGGATGAAGTCTGCCACATAGTTAAGGCTTCCTAAAAATCTTTGGAGTTGGGTTTTGTCACTAATTTCATTAGGGAACTTGGAAGAGAACTCGATGGCTCTGCAAATAGGTTTATAACTACCTTGATTAAGGTCATGCCCTAAAAATCTAATAGAAGTCTGAAAAAGCTTCATTTTTGTAGCACTAATGACTAATCCGTTTAATTTAACAATCTTAAAGAAAGTGTTAAGGTGCTTGAAATGAGAATCTATATTTTTAGAAAATATAAGCACATCATCAATATAAACAATTAACATATAACTGTAAGGATTAAAGATATTGTTCATGATGTTCTGAAATTCTGATGGGGCATTCTTGAGGACAAAGGGTAAGACATTCCATTCATAATGTCCAAAAGGAACATTCCATTCCATTTAGGATGACACTTTTTGAACTTGATCTAAGAATTCCTAAGGGTCTTCATCTACCTTATACCCGAGAAAGGTTGGAGGATTCATTCGGGTGAAGTCCTGAATCCTTGTTGCATCTGAGTTGGCCACTGGGTTGGCCAGAATAACTGTTGGCCGTTCAATATGAGCAGCGACTAATTGTGAAAGAGAGGTAAATGTAGTCCTGAACTCCACATTAGAAACATGATCACCCAAATGTTCTTTGGGCTGAGGGGCTGACTAATTTCTTCTCTTAGGAGGCATGTTCTGAAATAAATAGAAGAAGCAGATTAGACTGAGATACTGACTTGTGATTATGCTCACAGGCACGACATGAATAGTGAAAGAAGGAAAACTTTTCTTAAACATCTCATAGCCTCTTGCACATAAATGTGGCGTGCAACACCCATGCACAAGACTCTACTAGATGTGGCTTTCAGACTTCCTAGGACTCTATTGAACCTTAGTCTATGGTACCAAGTTTTTAACACCCCAAATCAGTTACCTAAAATGCTACACGGTACTTATGACCCCAAGAGACCATAAGCTAACCCATGACTGATATCTGTACCTATACACTGCATAATATACTTGTAGAATGCAGAAAATATGGACAATTGCCCATAAGGTTCAATTGAATAAAATATCAGATAAATACTAACGTCCATATAGGGTAATAAATACCTAAAACAACTAAAAGCTGAATCTAAAATATGAACTAAATCTGAAAGCCTCTAAATATTGTCTGAAATAAGGAGTTGAAGGAACATGTCTCCAACTAACTCCGTCTAGCAAAACTGAACTGAAATAATGAATGAAATAAAATAATATCATCCTCGAATGGATGAGGACTCACTGCAGAATGCTACTGCTGATCTGTAACTCATGTCTCTGAACCTATGGTGTAACATAAAAGAAAGCACCATAGCATAAATGTGTCAGTACAACTGGGAGTACTGAGTATAGAGTGAGGTAGGCTAAATGTAAAAGGGTTTTCATGCATGAACAATGCTAACTGACTGACTGATATAAACATAAGAGTACAAACATGCATACATAGTAACTAAAATTGTGAATACATGATATCTGGATCTGTACGCTAATACATGGTTTAATGTTATCTTACATAACTAATACTAAAATTTTGATAACATGGATGACTGTGTCTGACAGTCCTAAATCTGATGGAACTACCTGAGTTCCGTATTGTAACTGAATTGACTGTAACTGATAGTCCTAGTATACTAAAATGTGAAGAACTATCTAAGTTCTTTTACTGAGACTGGGACTTAAACTATGGTAGGTAGTTGCTTAACCGACATGCCCCAATAACGCATATAGCTAGGTTGGGGTCCAATCTCTGCCCCGACTGGAAGGGTGTCAATACCGTGCCACTGGTAAGGACAGCTGTGAGTGACCCTTAGTTAGCAGGTACTCGAATGAGAATGGTGGGAACCCTAAACTTACAGGTTAAGCCACCTCATAAACCCTAATCTGGTAGGTTAAGATGTCTCAACCTACGCTGGCTACATAGTTCTGGAACACAAGGATGACTACTAAGAATCACACCCTAAACTGGCAGGTGAGTTCCAATCCTTGGGTTCACTCGGTGTTAACTTCTACTCCCATCTGAAGAGGCTGAACATGATTTAACTAGATGTGCATGGACTGAGTAACTGACTTCCGTTGACTGACGAAATAGTACTACTATCTGAGAATTTATTAAGATCATGAGATTTCTGAGATTTCCTTAGTCATATGACTGACTGAGTTTTATAGATCATGGCTTGAATGAGATTATTGTGAAAACATGACATGGATATAGGCACACAACTATATTTTTTGGGTACTAGTAGCCCCAGGACTCGATGGAAGGAAACTGACACACATAACTGACTTGATCATAAAATGGAGTCCACAATTCAACATTTCATAAGTAGGGGATTTCACACTAAGCATAGTTCTCAACTTCTTACATATGGAAGGGAAATTCATACAACATGTGTATACTTGCATAGCTTCAATATCATTCTCAATCCACTTCATAACAACGACGCCTATCAATCACGTTTAATTCATGTGAAATCATAAAGCATAGAGCATGGACTTGTCATTTAAGAACTATTAAATCATGGGACACGAATCTTATCACCTTAAGCATTTTATCAAACACTTTGCATGCATTCTTTTAGATTAGGTGTGTTTTCACGAATTTCCCCATTTTAAACCACATAAAGTTCATGGATTTCAACTAACGAACACATATTCTTCATGAAAACACCTTTAGATATCATCTTAAAACTTAAACAACAATTATCAACATGTACATGGTCATATCACAACAAGACAATCACAATATAGTATTTAAAACATGGTTCTTGAGCTCTATGAATGAAATAGATCCATAGATGAACACTGCGCATACCTTAGATGGAAGATTCTTGATGATTGATGGATAAATTTGCTTGAACTTGAATCCCCAATTGAAAACCCTAATGTGTTCTTGAGAGGATTTTGAGAGAAAGAATATGTTTTGGAAAAATAAGGTCTTAATTCCATGTTTATAGAATATATTTATAGAGGTGGAAATATGACCCAAATACCCCTCTAGACGCGTTATTTAATTTCTGTGAAAATTACCAGATTTGGGCCCCCGACGCGATGCGGAGATATCGCGTTGCCCCCCTATTTGTGACCTGAAAACTCACCGCAATGTGGTGGAATTGAAGAGAGACACTGGAAATTGACAAACGTCATTTTGGCTTACGGCACGACGTGCCACTAACTGAAATAACGTTGTTGAAACTTTAAATCGCCATAAATTCTTCACCGAGTGTCCGTTTTAGGTGAATTTAGTATCGACGGAAAGATTATACAATTTGGAGGATATAAATCTGCCAAAATGCCACCTATAAATCAATTTATGCTCATTCAAAGATGACCCATGTGAAATCACACACAAAAACTTGGTGGATTCAAAAGTTCTTAGGTTGGCTTACTCTAAGTGACTCTTATGAACATACTTAACGCATCATAAGCTCTATTATCACTAGGATACTCATCCTAATTCATGTACTCCAATATTAATCACAGGATAGGAGGTTTCATGTGTAGGAACAATGGTTCATTTTCTAGCTTAGAAATATACGGGGTATTACACCAAGAAATTGATATTACTCTTATTTAGAAATCTAAAGGAAAAATTGATGAGAAAGAAAAGAGCATCAGAAGAGGAAAAAAATCCTATAGAACAAAGAGATACCATAAGATGCCATCATTAAAAAAGATAACTTCAAAAGAGTGAAGAATAAAGAACAACCATATAACAAAACATATCGATCTGTTACTAAAATAGTGAAGAAAAAAGTTTAAAAATTTATTCAAAAATAGATGAAATTTACAAGCAGAGGAGGCGAGTGTGAAGAACATAGATAATCCACTCCATATCTTGGAAGAAAAAGTTAGAGAAAATAAAGGAAATGGAGCCTACAACAAAAGAAAATTTGTATAGAATGCGAAGGAGATGAGAATGGTACGTAATAGTTCAAAAGTAGTACACAAACTGGAGTATTAGTCGGTACACATGTTGGTTCATTGATGAAAGAATCCTATGTATATTGTAAAATTTCTAAGACCTTTAGTACGATCAACCAATGATGTGTTTTCACTCGCTGCTCTATGTTGATTAAGAGAACGTTATGATTGACATAATTGAGGTATAATGTAATTTATATTTAGTTTTTTTGTTGTCTAATTGCAGGAAGTATCTTTCTTATTTTTGTGGATTTTTTTTTACGGAAAAGATAAGCTTTTTAGATTCTTATTCCATACATGATTGTACAATAGGTGGAACCAACCATCGAAAACTTAGGAAGATGAAGTACCAAAAAAAATGACTAATTGGTTATTCTAATTTTTTGGTCACCTCAGTATTTCAACTTTACAGGTAGCATCACATACCATTTTCTTGTAAGTTTCCTTTAATCTTGTCCCATTCAAAGTTTACTTGCGATATTTTATTTGCATATATAACCATGTAAGCATCAAATTTGCTACCTATCTAATTTTATTACAAAAAAGTTTATGTGGAAATATAAATTGGAAGCAAAAGACCTTACTATATTGTTGACTAGGCAGTACCTTCTTAGTACTAGCATAAATAAAATTGTTCACATACTTAAAAATCCAAGACACAATGCCTTATAGTTATGAATGAGCTGTAACGCCTCAAAATCTGATCCCGAGATGTCACACGGTGCTCAAGACTATGAGTAGCCTTAATCTAACCTTGTCTACATACTACTGAGCCTAAATCTCATAATGATGGAAATATAGGTATAAAAGTCATGCTAGAATGCAGAAATTGTCTGTAATATCTGAGAATATATTTGAAACATCAATACTGAATAATTTGAATCAAAACTGGCAGTCTGACAAGCCTCAATTACTAACACTAGAGAGTCACAGGGATAAACCCCCAGCTAACTCAAACTGTATGAAAGAAATGCTAAAATCTCATAAACTATAAACTTCAAAATCTAAGTAATAAGTCCCTGAACTAAGAGGACTCACCAGCTGTCGTATGTAGACAGAGATGCTCGAACTACTCACGTGGCAGATACTGAGAACCTGAACCTACATTATGAGACAACATAGCACATAGACATATATGTGGATTAGTACTTTGAGGATGTACTCAGTATATGGGGTGACATGCATAAGTAAAACATCATCTCATCATCATAATTTATAAAACAATGCATTCTAAATGTAAATGACTCACATAAGCTGGAATATCTAAAATAATGAAATCATGAATAATAAATCAATCATACTTTATAAATCTAGTGAGTCATAACATTTAGTTCTGAAATCTATACTTGTGTTCTCTCTTTAAATCATACTGTATAGGTATAGAAAGGACTCACTCTAAATTCTGAAATCTGAAAGCTGAAGTCTGTAGCTAATATCATTCTATAAAGCATAATCTGAGTAAACTTTGTGAGCCTTTACACTTAGTTTTCTAAAATCTTTTCTGTTAATCTTTTCTAAAATATTTAATCTGCAGGGAAAACACTTTATCTTAAGCTTACCTGTAAGGGAATTCTTTCAAAGCTTTTCTTTACTAGTAGGGAAAAATTGTTTATTTACTTTTACTAGCAGTGAGGTTCTCTTAACCGACATAAACCATGCGAGCTACATGGAGTCTAACGTCTCGTCCTCTTAAGGAAGAAATCTCACGTTGGGGAGAGGTGTCATACTCTTTCCAGGGAGTATAACCTGAGCTAAGTGATCACATCTAAAACTGTCAACCACATATAAGTGGGAATAAGCTGATAATCTGTACGTACGTTGGCTACGAAGTTCTTTGAAAGTAGGATGCGCTAAACCCACACTTCCCGTTTGGTGCTAAATACTACTCCCTTTTTATTTTCTACGCTCATTCTATTGGAAATCAACTTTAAAACTAGCATAAGGGTTTATTTAAAACCACAAATGAATTTATCTAATAAAATCTATAAATAAAGTTGATCAAAATTCTATAATCTATAATAATCTGAAAAATGGATTCAAAAACTTATCTGATGATTGAAAAATCAAAGCTTTACTGAAAATCTATAAATAATCTGATAATAGGATGCTTAAAGCATCATCTTTCTTAAAATAATATTCAATCTTGGGGTAATAACCCATGCTTCAATCTCATGTCAAAACATCAAAATAGATATGCTTGATATTGAAAACAATGATATTTCATCTCAAAATCTGTTAATTACTGCAATAGGCATGAAAATATGAAAATAGACATGCAATTCAACTTCTAAAACATTGGAAATCTCAAAATCTTGCAAAGAGCAATAATGGGTATGAACCCTAATTCAAAACTCATGGAATATCATTCAAAATCATATGAATTTAATGTAAAATCTTGGTTTTGGTCACAAGGACGAAAAGAGATCCTTGTTCATAAACCCCACATACCTTGATTAATGATTAGATGTAGATTCTTGAATTATGGATTCCTATTTGAGTTCTTGATGATGGATTCTTGATTATCTTGCCTTGGGAATCCTCAATTTAGAGCTTTCTTGGAGAATCAACGGAGGATTTTGATTACTTAGAGAAGAGGTTTTAGAGCTCTAGGGTTTTGCTTTTGAAAAGAATGATGAATAATAAGCAATAAGTGCTTTAAATATGATTAATCTTGTGTTTTTTACGGATTGGGGGCTTGGAAATTGTCCAAAATACCCTTTTTCAACTACTAAATGGGACTGGAAATAAGAACTGAAAATCCCGATTTAATGAGCCACCGTGACGTGCCACTATCACGGTGGTTCACTGGAAATTGGCGAATGGGAAATTGGTGGTCTCTACAATGCGGATCTATCGCGTTGTCCAATTATATTTTGACAATTGGGACCTGAAACTTCAATGCGACGCGCCACCATCGTGGTGTCCTGTAGAAATACCATTTTGACCACTGGCACGACGCGCCAATATCACGTTGGGCTACTGGAAATTGACAATTGAGAAATTATCCCTCTCCACGATGTGGGGATATCGTAGAGGGCCATTGGAATTTGACAATTATCATTTTACTGACATCCGCGATGCGCCAAGTGTCCTGGTGGCACACTGCCAACTTAAAAATGCTCTAACTCCTCAACCGAGTATCGGAATTAGGCGAATTTGGTATCGATGGAAAGCTTATTCAATTTCTCACACAATGGGAGATCTAAATCTGGAAAATTCCACACCAAATAAATATTCTTCATTTTGAAAAATATTTCTTAACATTCTAGGAATGAATTTAAGCTAGGAAAAGTACGGGGTATTACATGATCCTCTTATTCCAAGTAATCATTTCTGTATTTATTGATGTGCCTGATTCACTCAACTTGTTGACTGATGTAGAGCTTAATGCACTGGAGAAATTAAAACCTAAGATTGAAAATGTAAGAACTATGGTGACTCCACATTCTCCACTCCATTTTCATTTCTACTCCATTTTTTTCACACGCCATATCTTTTTACATTTTTTATCATTGTTTTTCACATGTAAGTCAGAGGATTTGAAGTTTTATTATATTTTATCTATTGATTACTACTGATATTGAATAATGTAGCATATATATTTCTCAATTATTTTTTCGAGGTTAAATTTATGCTTAGAGATGATTGAATTGAATATCTCTGATGTAAGTCAAGTGTGTGCATCCATTTAGTGAGGAGACAAAATTAGAGAGAAGAAATTCTCGCAAATAAGATAGTTGACTTAGAAAATTGGTACTAGCTGTCGAGCAACAACCCTTATTGAAATTAGAGGTGATTAGAACTTCCAGAATATTTCTAACTCTATTTGGCATTATTTGATTCTCTAACTCTCATTATTTCAATGTCTGATTAATGTTGTTTGATTTTTAGTCTCAAAATCATATTATTAATCTTCATATTATGTGAGGTAAGAACTTATGCGCATTGTGTATTACCATGTCAGTTTCTTCTCCTATTCATTTCTTATTCAAGGGTAATATCAGAATTTGAGGAGCTAAATGTGTGCCTCATTTTAGTTGGCAGGAGATTAAACACAAACCTGCTTCATCCGACTCTCTAACTCTTACTATTCGTATAATTGTACAACTACAACTCCGAAAAGTTATGATTTTCATTGCCAAACTGTAATATCCCAAAAATCCAAACCAATGTTAGAGACATGATTCAAGATTATGCATAGTACATTATAGTTCTTTCGCAGTGATATGCATGAGTTTGATGTATATTAAGGCCTCAAATAACTCCCAACTATTAGACGAATCAAAATAATCCTTACCGTTTGAATTTTTGAAAAGAATGTTGCTTTAGTCAACTTTAAAAGAGAATATATTTTTCTATATTAGGAATTTTCTATATCAAAACCAACCAAATAATAGGAAATTGAATTACCTTTCCAACGATACCAATTTCACCCGAATCCAATACTCGGGTGAGAAGTTACGACACTTTTAGTGCAAAATAGTAGCCCAACGTGATAAGGTCGCGTTGTGGTGATGGAAAAAATGACGTTTGTCTTTTTCCAGTGTGCCACCGTGATTACCATCACGTCGCACCAAGGGGACATTTCGTAGTAGTTCTTTTCCAGTGTGGCATCGCGATTGGACCGCATCGCGGCAAGCTTCTAGTTTAGGATCGTTCGTTTTCAAAGGCACAATGCAATAGCATCGCATCATGCCGTAGGGTAAAATGGGGATTGTCAGTTTTCAAGTGGCCCGATGTAATTGCACCGCGTCGCGCTGGAGCCAAAAATTGAGACTTTTGCCATTTAAATTCCAGGGACTGTTTGGTCTTTTTTCATAGCCCCAAATCCGTCCAAACATGGGATTCAAGTCCCAATAGAGCATTATTTTCTCATTATTTCATAATTCTCTCAAAAAAATTAAAGTATCCCTCTTTCAAGAACAAAAACCCTAGCCTTCTAAGTTCAAAATCAAAACTCAAGAATTCACCATCAACTCTCACGAATTCATCAACCCAATTCATCAACCCAGGTATGTTAAGTGTTCATCTATGGGTTTATTTCACCCATGGAGTCCAAATATCCAATTCTAAATTCAACTTGGTCTCTTTATAATTTTTTCATGATTTTTAATTGTGATTTTAACCATGAATTCCTATGAATTATAATTCTACACAGTGTTTACATGAAATTGTCGTTGTTATTCAACCCTACATGTTTTAATGATATTATTCGCTAATTTAATTCATAATTAGTGATGTTGATGTTGAAATCATGTTATTACTACAAGATTTAAATTATTCCCATGCTTAGCTTACACTATGAATATCAAGTGTTTGATGAAATGCCTACAAGATTGAATTTTGAATAAATGCTTTCATATTATGTCCTCAAAGTTTTAGTACTATTTTGCTATTATTGCTATTGAGTCCTGGGGGTTGTGAATACCCGAAAACTTAGTTGTTTACTTAATCTCAATATCTTTGGAATAACTTCAGAATATGTTATGAGCATTATCAGTTCAATCAGTCATCATAATCTGTTAAACTTGGAATAGTTCAATATCTCGAGTCAGTTCAGTTGAGAGTAGGACTTAGCACCGAGAGAGTATAGGGATGGCGTCTTCCTCGTTAGATAGGAAGAGTCATTAGCAGCATTCCCTGTACTCTAGAACTATGTAGCCAGCGTAGGATATGAGGAGTCACCCGTCAGTTTAGGCTTGACTACCTCGCAGGGGTCACCATCAGTTTAGGCTTGACACCCTTAGTCCTTTGGGACAGTACATCTGTGGATCCACACAGCCAGTGTTATTACCCATGGCACAGTAATAACACCCTTCCAATTGGGGTCACAGATTGGACCCCAATTTGCTCATTTGGGAATTTCGGTTAGATGATAGCTCCCACAGTCTCAGTTCAGTATTCATTATACTTAAGTTCAGGCTTGTATTGACCATAGCATACAGATATCGGTTATACAGTTATCAGATTTCAGCATTTTAGTTTACAAATTATATTAAGAACATGTTTTATGCTTGGTCATACATTCTTAGTATTTACAGATTTCATTCATTCTATTCAGTACTTTATGCTATTCATTCATTCAGTTATTACTCATGTACATGAAGCCATGTATATCAACCTACCTCATTAAGCATACCAGTACATTCAAAGTACTTATCACATTCTTTTTTCTTGCTCTATGATGTATCATATCATAGGTTCGGACGCTCAGTTCCTGGACCACGTATAGACCTTTCAGATTATCAGCCGTAGTTGTGGTGAGACCTTTTATTTTGAGGACAGACTAAATTTATTTTCATACTTTTAGTTTAATAGTTAAATAGAGTTGTTTGGGGATGGTCCTATCAACTCTTATTCAGTCAGTAGAGGCTTTTTAGACTAGTATAGACTGTCAGATAGTTTTGTTATTATTTTATTAGTTCTAGACAGTTGTTTCCAGTTTCATGATCCAATATTGTTTTCAGTTATTTAAAACCTTATGGCTTATGTATTGTTCTTCCGCATATGTTATTATATTATTTTGTGCTCATAGCAGGTACCAACTCATGGGTTATCTTGTGGTCTCTCGGGACCGTAAGCACCATGTGGCACCCAGGGTGTACTATTGGGTCGTTACAAACCTTGTATCAGAGCCTAAGTTTTTAATGTGTCCTAAAAAGTATGAATGCCGCCTCGAGTAGAGTCTTGTGCATGGGTGTGAAACGCGACACTCTAATGGACAAGAGACTACGAGGTATTTTAAGAGAAGTTTCCCTTCTTTCAGTGTTCATGTCATGCAACCGAGCATGAGCTCATGTTAAACTCTTTGTCTAATTTGTTCTCCCTTCCATTTACAGATTATGCCTCCCAGAAAGACAAACGGAATAAGAAATATGAACCAGCCAGTATCTCTGCCTGTTCAGGAAGATCCCCTGAACGAGCATGTTTCCCATGTAGAGTTCAGAGCTTCATTCACTATTCTAGCTCTCTCTGTAGAAGCACAAAATTCTCATCTAGCTACTTTCCAGTCCAACCCAGTGTCCAATATTGCAGCAGCTAGGATTCAGGAATTTACCCGAATGAATCCTCCTCTATTTTTTAGATCCAAATATGAAGAGGATCCACAGGAATTCTTAGACATAGTCCATAAGCTAATAGATATTATGGGGGTAACTTCTACTAAGAGTGTTGAATTGGCTACTTACCAATTACATGATGTGTCTCATACATGGTTTAAGCAGTGGAAGGTAGATAGAGGCGTAGATGTAGGGCCTATAGAGTGGGAAGAGTTTGCTACTGCCTTCTTAGATAGATTCTTTTTGTTGGAACTGAGAGAAGACAAATTGTTAGAGTTTATCAACTTGAGGAAATGGAACATGAGTGTGAATGAGTATTCCCTTAAGTTTACTCAGTTAGCTAGGTATGCTCCTTATGTGGTAGCTGATACCAGATATAGGATGAGAAAGTTTGTGTCTAGGGTATCTGATAGTATGGTCAATAAGTGTAGGACTGCGATGTTAATTAAGGAGATGGACATATCTACGCTTATGGTCCATGCTTAACAGATTGAGGAGTAGAAGGATAATGAGAAGGAGAGAGAGAATAAGAGGGTAGAAAAGGTATCTTTAATTTTACTTAGCCAAAGTCAAAAAGTGGTAACTGTCCTCAGATCCGTCAGAAATCTTTAGTCCCAGCTCCATCTTTAGCAAGTGACCTAGTACCCAAATTCAAAAATGATAATATGGATAGATCTCCAGGATCTAAGTTCCAAGGCAGTGTAAGCAGTAGTTGTACAAATCCTCTTTGCCAAAAATATAGTAGAAACCATCAGGGTGAGTGTAGAGCTGGCAGTGATGTATGCTTTGGGTGTGGTAAGCCAGACCATCAGATTTGAGAGCGTTGGGCAGTTGCTAAAAAATTTAGGGATTTGTGCCAACAGGGCTAGTCCCCTCAGTCATCAATTCTAGCCGGCCACTCGACTCAGTAGGGTGGCGCTTCCAGCGCTACTAGTGGTCAGTGTCAGAACAAGCTCTCTACACTTTAGTCTCGATAAGATTACAAAAGTTCTCCTGACGTAGTTACTGGTACATTGCAATTCTTTCATTTACATATTTATGATTTACTAGACCCTGGAGCTTCTTCTTTTTTGTAACCTCTTATATAGCCATCAACCTCTTATACTGGTTTGGGGTGTGTTTTGATGCAGAAGGGTAAAGTTGCACCCTATTCCTCTAGACATCTTAATCCCCATGAAAAGAATATCCCACCCATGATCTTGAGTTACTGGCTGTTGTGTTTGCCTTAAATTTGGAGGCACTATTTATATGGGGTGCGTGTTGATGTGTTCACAGGTCACAAAAGCTTGCAGTATGTGTTTTTGCAGAAGGATTTGAATTTGTGTCAGACAAAATGGTTAGAGTTACTGAAACATTATGATATAAGTGTTTTGTACCATCCGGGAAAGGTCAATGTAGTGGCAGATAACTCTCAAACTACAGCTCTCATAAGAGTGTAAGCAGTCGTTGTCAAATATAGAACCCAACTGGGTTGGGTGTCGAATCCCACAGGGAATACTTAGTCACTAAGTATGCAACTATTAGTAGACTGTTGGTCGAAAATTCTACAGATAAAGGGGGGATTTTATGCGTGAAGTAAAAGTATCAAAATAGCAAAGTAAAAACGAAATACTTGGTAGGTTTTAATCAATGAGAATTGTAAGTTAGGGTTATGTCCACCTTATGAGTTCTACGTATCTATTGGCTATGAGTTATGCGGAATTCATACATGCATGCTCTTATAGAGATTCGTATTCTATGGTAAATCCTAGCGTCTTTCGACCATCAAGGATTATATCACTTTAACTCTTTCAAGCTTAAAGCATATACTAATGGTACGAATTCTCCAAGAGGTTAATCCAGTTACGTCACTAACTTTTAAACAGGGTTTAGTAGACCTATTTCCTTGTCATTCTCTCTTTTCCAGACATGTAAATTTTCTTTCGAACAAGTTAATGCTATACTGGCGTATTCTAAATGTTTGCAACCACAAGAATTCAATTTAGATGAAGAGAGTAATGATATAAGAAGCATACGTATCAAGAATTCACAAACTCATAGCAACCGATAGTATCTCATAAGGCTTCCATAACCTTAACAGAGAAGTTTATCTACTCATGAGCGCAACGGAAATCACAATAGATATAATCATCATACCACCACTTAGGATAGTCTTGGCGATGGAAGTGATAAACGTCAACTAGGGTTGGACGTTTTTGCTCCTTTCGTTCTTCTCAAGAGAGTCGTGTTTCTCTGTTAAAACTTACAGAATATTGTAACGTGAAGTAGTAGCAAAAGTCGAATGGAAAATACTTGAATTAATGAGTGAATCGAATTGTAAGAGTTGAATGAATTATTCGAATGGAGAGAGATAATAATAAAAACTTCAGCAACATAGGGTATTTATAACACCCATATCCTATTCCTACTAGGCTACTGCGTACTTATCCTAATCCTACTAGGTTACTGCATCCTTATCCTAATCCTACTAAGTTACTGCTGATCCCCAAAGTCTTTAGAAATGCTGTTTTTGCCCGGGACAAGTTATCCATGCATCACTTTCAGTCCATAGGCATCCAAACGCTGCTTTCCTTCTTTCGTGAAGCTTCCTTGGGCGTCAAGTTATCCATAAAGTGCTGGAATCTTCATCGTTTATACCTGAAAACTTGCTAATCACGTTTTTAGCTCACTTACAGGGAAAAGGACTAAAAGTGCATGAATTATATTTTTTGTTCTCAAAACTTAGCTAAAATATGGGTAAATTAAGGTGCTTTAGGCGTGTAAATACGCCTATCATCAACACCCCACACTTAAAGCTTTGTTCTTCATCGAATAATATATCATGTCCATATAAACATCTACTTCGGGTTTCACAGTAACAACACAAAATATTCATCAAGACAGGCACACCAATTATTAACAAAGAGTAGTTTTCTAATCACTTCTAGAAACAATTAAACCTCCAACATAGACTCGTGATGATGGTTAATTCGTATCCACAAGTTAAGGCACAAAGAATCATACACAACTACCCAAAACTCATCAACCATGTGTGTCTCACACAAAATATCACCCATAATCACTCACAAGTTTTGCATTTTTCGAAACATGGGTATAGGATTCTCCTTGCTCTTACTCTCACAAAGAATTCATATGTTGCAACTGATGACCATAGGCTTGCCCTTAGTGTAATGTTCCACTAATATCAGAATGCTAAGCTTAGGATCAAATAGGTCTTTTACAGGTTGTAATGTAGGCTAAGGGACGGGTAGGACTATTTTGGCCAGAAATAGTGACTATGTTCCTAAGCGCTTTAATACATCACATTATGCCATTAACACTCTCTTTTAATCAACCCTGCTACCTTTCTTTCATCTATCACCCCTTTTCACCTATTTTGCCATTCAAGCATAACTATCTTTTTATTTAATCATAAACACAATTTATCTTTTTATTTTTCTATTTCTTTTTCTTTTCTCTTTCTCTTCTTTTTTTCTTTCTTTTTTTTATAACACACCTCCATGATAGCCACTCTTTTTCATAACAAATTCAAGTACCAATACACTCTAAGGCATCACTCTCACCCAATTTCCTCTTATTTTGTCACATGACTTCACAATTTAAAGCACTTAGGAATTTGGATCAAATTATGGTCTTGAAAAAATTGGATTAGGCTTACATATGAGGCTGTCAAAGAAAATGGCTTAAAGGCTCAAAAGGGTTGACTAGGATAATGTCCACGGGTAGGTAAACAGAAGGTAAATAATCACAGGCTGCCAAAGAAATGCCTAAATCATCTCCTAAACTCACACTCTTTATTTCTCTTTACAGACACACCAGGCAAGTTCTAGCATCAGTCACAACACAGAATATACTATATCCTCACACACACAAGGCACATGGTCAACTTTATTGGGAGTAGTATAGACTCTTGACCCAACAGATTAAGGAATTAAACCACACGCTTATCACACAGTGAGTCACATGTAGAGCCTAAATGTCTTAATAGTAATGATTTAGCATAAACTCTTGTTATACTACCATGCCGTCTATCAGAACAATTTCATGCAAAATCTAAAATTTAAAATTAAACTAACTAATTACGACTAATTAAACAAATAAGAACTATAATAAATGCAAATGCAGACAAAGAAGTATAGCATACAAATACCAGCACCCCACACTTAGACGGGACACACTGCCCTCAGTGGAAAATAAATAAGAAGAACCTGATTAGTCGGATTCATCCTCTATGTCTGGGGTTATACCCCTTGCATCGGAATCATCATCAGAGTCTTCGTCATCGGAGTTCTCCTCCACGTCGGAGTCTGGCATTCGTCAATCATCATCGGTTGGCATGTCGTCATCAAGAGGTTCCTCAAAATATACACCTACTCCACACATCTCCCTCGCATGCTCATTCATTGGGTAGTCATAATCCAACTGTTGGATCTCTGCAGCAGTTGGAACACGACCCCCGCTCATCATGGTAAACTTCATCATGCCATATAAATGGCGGGAGAAGCTTTCGTCACGAGCATGTCTTTCTGCAGTGGTTCGGTTGACGCCATGCATGGATTCAACATCTTTAACCTTTGTGAGGTCAAATTTCTTCGAGTTGTGTGGAAGATTATGATCTACAGGTTCCTCCTCGATGTCCTCTTTCCTCAATATCGCAGTCAACAGATTGCCAAAGCTGAAGTGGGACCTCTTGTGCAACCTAGCCTTACGCATTGAAGATCGAATAATCGCCCCAATATTGATGGGTATGTTCGTCATCAAAGCGTACACCAAGCACACTCTATCACGTGTGATCTTTGTGTACTGTGACCCTAGAATCAGGCAATAATTGACTATCCGCAACCATATCCGAGCTTCTCTGTTCAAGGAGGCATACGGGAAGGTATTGTGCCGACCGGTATCCTTGTGATGACTCCACCGTGCCATTGATCTTGTTCTGCATAGTGTGTGTCTGATTGACCTGTATGGAGGTCTGCGATAAAGCTCCTTGAGTGGTGATGGATCTACAGTTGGCAAGCCTAGAAAAGAGTTGAAGAATTCCGCGTTCAGTTGCAAAACTTGTCCCCGTATCTTTACTTCACTCCCTGTAGTCTTTGGGGACCAATTGGCATAAAACTCACGCGTTAGATCAAGATTACATTCTCCCATATCTCGGAAAATGAAGTCAAGATGTAGCGCCATGAGTTTAGCCAAGATGCGAGGTTCTTTCTTTTCTAGGCTCTCCTTTTGTATCAACTCCACATGAACATATTTGTTTATTTTATTGTTCTTGTACCACTCCTTTGCTTCCTCCTCTAGGACCCATTTTATCCCGAACATGCGGCGAGGTATTCGCAGCGAGGAGGATTCAGCTTGCTCTTTTCGTCCCCTTTTCTAGCCTTTCTGTGAGGTGGTTGCTTTGTCTTTTGCTTGGCGTGCTTTTGGTGCCATTGTTCCTGCGATTAAAATAATAGTCATGTTAGCTTCATCTTGGTAGATACAATCGACAGACAAACAGTGGTGATACCACCCCACACTTAAGTTGTTGGCACAGACTAATTAAGTGAGTGATGTCGACTACTCAGACTTCATCATCATACATTTGGGCGATATGTTCCAACCATATGTTCAGCACAGTCATACTTTCATGTCGTCTTAACTATCTTTTCCAACTCTATTTCATGTAATCATGATCATACTTTCATGTTTGGACTAATGCACTTTTTGAACAAGACTACTTCATAGAGATCGTATCAAGTTATGGAATAGAAATAATCACAACGTCTCATGCTTGTATTCAATCATGATCTTTATCTCAATGAACGAGTCATTCAAACATTCAAGCATTCAATTTTGAAGATTATGCAATTAACTTCACCATGTCGACTCCGCAAAAGTATGACAGTGTATAACAATCAAATACAAGTCGGAACAAAATCAAGATCACCCACACGTATTCTTTCACTCAACGAGATGTATCACAACAAATTAACCACATTCAAATCACCAATACTACTTTAAGATTTAACAATTCATTATAGGCGTAGTAGTGTAGTACTTACGGAATATAAAAGAAGAAAAAAGAAGTACTTACTTGGTTGATGGCCTCGGAAGATGTTCTTGCAAAGTAAAAGAGCAAAAGGAAAATTTTTGAGAGATTTTGGAGAGGTAGGCGACACCTAGGGTGATGTTGCAATGTATTTTTGTTCTAAGACTAAGGTTCTATTTATAGGACAAGCTTGGGTCGGGTTTTGACCCATTTGGAATCATATTTGGAGACCAAAAGTGACCATAGGAGGCGCCTAATGCTTTGCCTATGCTTGGCATAGGCGGCGCCTATGCTATGGCATTATTAAGCATAGGTGGCGCCTATGCTATGGCATACTAGATTCAGAGACAAAATGCCTTTGCATAGGCGGCGCCTATGCGATGACACTCTAGAATCTGAGAGCTTAGGCCATAGCATAGGCCATGCCTTGTTCATGGCCTATATTTACATAGGCCTTGCCTTGTTCTTTGCCTATATTTTCATAGGCAATGCCTAACCCATAGCCTTTTGCTTTTTCATTCCTAACTTACCACCTTCAACATGCAATACTTCCAAATCAAAATTTAAAACCAATCTCCTCCTTTACACCTCTTGCACCTACACATACTCAAAAACAACAAAAACGATTAGAACGATGGGTTGCCTCCCACCAAGCGCCTTAGTTTTGGTCGTGGCTCGACAAAATCTTAAGAAACTAAAACAATTAAAAATGATGGGTTGCCTCCCACCAAGCGCTTGATTTATTATCGCGACACGACATAGCTATCTCGATTACTTAGACTTCATCGAGATAGATGGGGCATCATTTTCTGAATGGATTTAGACGACGCTGATGCTTACTTGTAGGCATGTAATCTTCTTCGATATGACACTTGTGCATACATATCCCAGGAGGGATACCAATTATATCATCAATAGTCCAACCCATAGCTCTCTTGTATCTCTTCAGAGAAGAGATGAGAGCCTCTACGTGTTGTTCAGTTAAATCATCCGCCACACTCACCGGAAGTGTATTTCCACTTCCCAAGAATGTATACCTTAGATAATTGGGGAGCTCTTTCGATTCTAGCACTGGGGGCTCTTCAATGGAAGTCTTCGCTGTTGGTGACGGTTGATTCTTAAGATCAAGGTCCGGCTGCTTAGGAGTATGAGAATAGGACCCTATTTCTGTTAGAGCACACATAGTTTCTTTATAATCTTCATCGTCCTCATGCTCAACATTCAGCAACGCAGCAGACAATTTCTTAACAGTAAGTTGTTTCTCTACAGATAATGCTTTCTTATCCTCATAATGAACATCAGCTACAGAGAACACATTCATATCGCTAGGCTGCTTCATTGCTTTGCATATATCAAAGCGGACCACTTCGTCATTCAACCGAAATAAAATCTCATTAGCTCTCATGTCAATAAGCACACTTCCTGTTGCAAGGAAAGGACGTCCCAAGATTATTGGAACTTCAGAATCTACCTCGCAATCCAAAATCACAAAGTCTGCAAGAAAAATGAAGGTAGACACCTTCACCAACACATCATTCAAGATACCTACAGGTCGTTTTACCGACCTATCTGCCATCACGAGCCGCATATTAGTTAGTGTAGGGTCTCCCAACCCCAACTTTCTGTAGATGAATAGTGGCATCAAATTGATGCTAGCTCCCAAATCGAACAATGCCTTAGAAAAATTCATAGATCCAACCGTGCAAGGAATAATGAAAGCACCAGGGTCTTCCTTCTTCTGTACTAAGGACCTTGTGGCAATTGCACTGCAATAATGAATATTATCTGTCGGCTCATAGCTTACTGCCCGCTTCTTTGTTAAAAGATCCTTCATAAATTTTGCGTACCCAGGCATTTGCTCTAGCGCCTCCACCAAAGGGACATTAATAGTCAGCTGCTTCAACATCGTCATGAATTTACTGAACCTTGTATCATCCGCCTTCTTCTTCAGTCTCTGTGGAAAAGGTGGTGGTGGAAGGGGAATTATTTTCTCCACCACTTCTTTTTTATCTTGCTTTCGATTATCAACCTTTTCAGGAGTGTCGTCATCCTTCTTCTTTAGTCTCTGAGGAAAAGGTGGTGGTGGAAGGGGAATAGTTTTCTCCACCACTTTCTTTTTACCTTGCTTCCAACTATCAATTTTTTCAGGATGCAAACGTCTAGGGGTGACGTCATGAACACACTCTTCATCTTCTTCGGCCTCTTCACATTCTACATCAATAACATTATCCGCTATATCATCAACCACCTGCTTGTCCTTGGATGGATTTTCCAACACTTTACCACTCCGGGTAGTAATAGCCATGCAAAATACATCATTTCTTGGGTTTTACACCGTATCGCTGGGTAGTGTTCCTGCCTTTCTTTTGTTGAATGCCGCAGATAATTGACTCAATTGTTGCTCCAGTTGTTTTATTGAAGTGGAATGCGAGTCAACCAATTGCTTCATTGAGGACAGATCATTTATTACCTCAGTTACTCCTGTGCTGGTTGCCTCTACTCCTTTCAGCAGCTTAGCCATCATATCTTCCATGGACATATTTCCAGAACCAGATGCAGCGGCGTCACGTCTTCCAGGAGGAACATACAAACCACTCCTGTCGGTATTGTTTTTCCAACTACCTTGATCGCGGTCCTTGTATCCAGATTTATCATAATAGATCCGACCTTGGTTTCCTTGGGTATTGCCTCGGAAACCCCCCTGATTGTTCAAGTAGTTGGCTTTTTCCTCAGAATCAGATTCCTCTCTTTCTTTTGACGCAACAGCTTTGATTTTTTTGGTCTTCCCTGATAATAGATGCTTTATAAGAAGATCCATTTGTGTTTTCATGTGCGCCATATCTTGATCACGTTCTTCCTCTCTTCGCCTTTGTTCTGCTGTCATGCCAATAGATACAGTAGGGCTTGCTACCTCAGAATCTCTGGTATACCAAGCTCTACTTTGCTTTGTCATACGATCTAGCATATCACTTGCGTGAATAAAAGTGAGGTCCATGAATGATCCACCTGCTGCGTTATCAACCACTGGCTTAGTCACCGAGTTGAAAGATCTGTATAATATCTCCATCAAGTGTACATTGTTCATATGATGGTTTGGGCATCTCATAAGCTTCTTCTTGAATCTCTCCCATGTTTCGTGGAGAGCTTCAGTTGGAAGCCGTCGAAAATTGCTGATCTCATTTCTCAACTGCGCTCTCTTGGATTGCGGAAAGAATCTTTCTAGGAAAGCGTCTTTCAATTGCCTCCAATTAGTAATAGAATCAGGAGTCAGCCCATTCAACCATAGAGTTGCCTCCCCAGAAAGAGACAATGGAAATAAGCGTAGTCGAATTGCATTCTGTCCAACGCTTGGATTGTCGAATGACTTGCATGTAGAAATAAAGTTAATCAGATGCATATTCGGATCATCGCCTGCTAGTCCACCAAATAATCCCTTGAGTTGCAATAACTGAATCATGGTGCTAGTGATATTGAACTTGGCTCCGGATGCCAAGGGCGGCGGAATAATAGCTCTCGCAAGAGTGTAAGCGGTCGTTGTCAAATATAGAACCCAACTGGGTTGGGTGTCGAATCCCACAGGGAATACTTGGTCACTAAGTATGCAACTATTAGTAGACTGTTGGTCAAAAATTCTACAGATAAAGGGGGATTTTATGCGTGAAGTAAAAGTATCAAAATAGCAAAGTAAAAACGAAATGCTTATCCTAATCCTACTAGGTTACGAGGCTACTGCATACTTATCCTAATCCTACTAGGTTACTGCATCCTTATCCTAATCCTACTAAGTTACTGCTGATCCCCAAAGTCTTTAGAAATGTTGTTTTTGCCCGGGACAAGTTATCCATGCATCACTTTCAGTCCATAGGCATCCAAACGCTGCTTTCCTTCTTTTGTGAAGCTTCCTTGGGCGTCAAGTTATCCATAAAGTGCTGGAATCTTCATCGTTTATACCTGAAAACTTGCTAATCACGTTTGTTAGCTCACTTACAGGGAAAAGGACTAAAAGTGCATGAATTATATATTTTGTTCTCTAAACTTAGCTAAAATATGGATAAATTAAGGTGCTTTAGGCGTGTAAATGCGCCTATCATCAGCAGATACCCTAAGTAGATTGTCTATGGGTAGTGTTGCTCATGCTGAGGGTGATAAAAAGAATTTAGTTAGGGAAGTTCATCATCTTTTGAGGTTAGGTGCTCGTTTGGTTTATTTACCATAGGGTAGCGTTTGGGTTCAGAATAGTTTGGAATCTTCTTTGGCTGCTGAAGTGAAGGGAAAGAAGGATAGGGATCGTAGTCTGCTAAAGTCGAAGGAGTTAGTTAGAGATCATAAAGTAAAGGTTTTCTCCCAAGGGAGAGATGGTGTGTTGTGTTACCAGGGTAGACTGTGTATGTCATGTGTTGATCAGTTGAGACAGCGAATTCTTGCAAAAGTGCATGGCACACGTTACTCAATTCATCCAGGGGCCACGAAGATGTACTGCGATATACGGGAAATCTATTGGTAGAGTAGGATAAAGAGAGATATTTCAGAGTTATGAGCTAAGTGCTCCATTTGTCAATAGGTTAATATTAAACATTAGAAGCCAAGTAGGTCTAGGCAGGAGTTCAATATTCCCACTTGGAAGTGGGAGGAAGTGAACATGCATTTTGTGATGGGTTTGCCTCGTACTCGCCGTCAGCATAATTTGATTTGGGTCATTGTAGACAAGATGACTAAATCAGCCCATTTTTTTCCAGTCTATACTTCTTGTTCAGCAAAGGACTATGCCAAACTCTATCTGAGAGAGTTGGTTAGGTTGAACGGTGTTTCATTATCCATCATTTCAGATAGAGGTACTCAATTTACCACGCACCTTTGGAAGGCTTTACAGAAGGGTTTTGGTACCCAAGTTCACCTCAGTACAGAATTTCACCCTTAGACAGATGGTCAGGCAGAAAGGAAAATTCATACCCTTGAGGATATGTTGAGAGCGTGTGCCATTGACTAAGGGCAGTTGGGATGACCACTTTCCTTTGATTGAGTTCGCGTATCATAATAACTGTCATTTCAGTATTCAGATGGCTCAGTTTGAGGCTCTGTATGAAAGGAGATGTAGATCTCTGATTGATTCTCTTGAAGTAGGTGAGGCCACGGTAGTGGGGCCTGACTTGGTGTTTGATGCCTTAGAGAAAGTATAATTGATCAGGAAGAGGCTTAAGGCAGCACAGAGCCGATAGAAATCTTATCGAGATGTGAGGAGAAAAGACCTTGAATTTGAGGTTTCCAATTTGTATATCTAAATATCTCTCCCATGTAGGGAGTAAAGAGTTTTGGTAAGAAGGGGAAGCTTAGTATCTGATATGTTGGCCCTTATAGAATAATGAGTTGTTTCATAAAGATGGCTTATGAGCTTGAGTTTCATACAGACTTAACATTAGTGCACCCAGTATTCTATATCTCCCTGTTGAAGAAGTGTACTGGATACCCAGCAGTTTTCATTCCCTTAGAAAGCATATATGCTTAGAACAACCTCTCTTACGAAGAAATTCCAGTCAAAATCCTTGATCGACAAATTTGTAGACTAAGGAACAAAGAAGTTCCCCTAGTCAAAGTTCTTTGGCCGAATTAGTCCGTTGAGGGAGCCACTTGGGAAGCAAAAGCAGATATACTAACCAAGTACTCTCATCTTTTCTCCGAGAACTCAGATTCAGCTAAGGTAACAACCTTCTTAGCATTTTTCTTTGCCATGCTCAGTTTCAACTGCATATCATTCTCATGTTAGTCATGCATTCATAGAACCAGTTTAGTCATGTGTTACACTTTAGACTCAGTCATGTAATCAAGTAGATCCAACATGTAACCTAAGTTCCTCAGTGTTTTCAGCTTAACCAGTCTCATTTGAGGACGAATGTTCCCAAGGGAGAGATATTATAATACCTCAAAAATTCAAACCAATGTTAGAGCCATGTTTCAAGATCATGCATAGTACATTATAGTTATTTGGTAGTGATATGGATTAATTTGATGTATATTAAGGCCTCAAATAACTCCTAGCTATTAGACGAATTAAAATAATCCTTACCGATTGAATTTTTAAAAAGACTGTCTCTTTACTCAACTTCAAACGAGCATATCTTTTGCTATATTAAGAATTTTCTAGCTCAAGACCCACCAAATGATAGGAAATTGAATTAGCTTTCCAATGATACCAATTTCACCTGAATTTGATACTCGGGTGAAAAGTTATGGCACTTTTAGTGAAAAATAGTTGCCCAACGAGATAAGGCTGCGTCGTGGTGATGGACGAAATCACGTTCTTCCTTTTCCAGTGTTTCACTGCAATTGACACCGCGTTGCACTAGGGGGCCATTTCGTAATTGTCCTTTTCCAGTGGGGCACCGCGACCCAAGCTTCCAGTTTGGGATCATCCATTTCCAGAGGTGCAATGTGATAGCACTGCATTGCACAGTAGGGTAAAATGGGGATTGTCAGTTTTCCAGTGGCCTGACGTGATTGCACCGCGTCACGCCGGAGCCAAAAATTGGGATTTTTAGCTTTTGTGATTTAAATTCCAGGGACCGTTTGGTCTTTTCCCATAGACCCAAATCCGTCCAAACATGGGATTTAAGTCCCAATAGAGCATTATTTGCTCATTATTTCACAATTCTCTCAAAAAATTAAAGTAGCCCTCTTTCAAGAACAAAAACCCTAGCCTTCCAAGTTCAAGATCAAAACTCAAGAATTCACCATCAATTCTCATGAATTCATCAACCCAGTTATCTTAAGTGATCATTTATTGGTTCCTTTTAACCATGGAGTCCAAATATCCAATTCTAAATTCAAGTTGGGATCTTTACAATTTTTTCATGATTTTTAATTGTGATTTTAACCATGAATTCCCATGAATTGTAATTCTACACCATGTTAAAATGAAATTGTCGTTGTTATTCAACCCCACATGTTTTAATGATGTTATTCGCTGATTTAATTCATAGATGTTGAAATCATGTTATTACTACAAGCTTTAAATTAATCTCATGCTTAGCTTACCCTACGAATATCGAGTGTTTGATGAAATGCCTACAAGAATGAATTTTGAATAAATGCTTTCATATTATGTGCTCAAAGCTTTAGTACTATTTTTCTATTATTGCTATTGAGTCCTGGGGGTTGTGAATACCTGAAAACTTATCTATTTACTTAGTCTCAATATCTTCAGAATAGATTCAGAATATGTTATGAGCATTATTAGTTCAGCCAGACACCATAATCAGTTAAACTTAGAACAGTTTAGTATCTCGAGTCAATTCAGTTGGGAGTAGGATTTAGCACCAAGTGAGTTCAGGGATGGCGGCTTCCTCGTTAGATAGGCAGAGTCATTAGCAGCATTCCCTGTACTCTAGAACTATGTAGCCAGCGTAGGATATGAGGAGTCACCCTTCAGTTTAGGCTTGAATACCTCACAGGGGTCACCCGTCAATTTAAGCTTGACACTCTTAGTCTTTCGGGACAGTACATCAGTGGATCCACACAACCAGTGTTAGTACCCATGGCACGGTACTGACACCCTTCCAACTGGGGTCATAGGTTGGACCTAATTTGCTCATTGGGGCATGTCGGTTAGGTGATAGCTCCCACATTCTCAGTTCAGTATTCAGTATACTTTAGTTCAAGCTTGTATTGACCATAACATACAAATATGGGTTATTCAGTTATCAGATTTTAGTATTTCAGTTTACAAATTATATTTAGAACTTGTTTTGTACTTGGTTATGCATTCTCAGTATTTATAGATTTCATGCATTCTATTTAGTACTTCATGTTATTCATTCAGTCAATTATTACTCTTGTACATGAAACCATGCATATCCGCCAACGTCATTTAGCATACCAGTACATTCAAAGTACTGATCACATACTTTTTTCTTGCGCTATGATGTATCATATCATAGGTTCGGATGCTCAGTTCCCGGATCACGCATAGACCTTCTAGATTATCAGCCGTAGCACTGACGAGTCCTCATATTTCGAGGACAGACTAAATTTATTTTCATACTTCCAATTCAGTAGTTAGATGGAGTTAGTTGGGGCCTGTCCCATCAACTTTTATTTAGTTTGTAGAGGCTTTTTAGATTAGTACATACAATTTGTCAGTTTTGTTATTATTTTATTAGTTCCAGACAGTTGTTTCTAGCAGTTGTTTCCATATTCATAATCCAATATTGTTTTCAGTTATTTAAAACCTCATGACTTATCAGTTGTTTTTAGACATATGTTATTATATTATTCAATGCTCACAGCAGTACCAGCTCATGGGTTAGCTTGTGGTCTCTCAGAACCGTAAGCACCGTGTGGCACCCAGGGTGTACTCTCGGGGTGTTACAAAAACTTGTACATGTATGCTTCAAAATAAATAACTAAGTGAATGCTTTGGATGCACAGTCATGGATTGGTATAATTGATGTATTGAGGAGCCCCTGCCACCGCCGACCAAGCTGAATCTCATGGTTTTAGGCAATGTTTCTCAGATGACTCCTACTCCCTCTACAAAAATTGGTATATTACTCCGCTCAGATGTTTTATGGCTGAAATTTATATGCATGTACACATAGATGCTAAATATTCTTATATTTCTTATTATCGGATAAGAGAAAAATATAGGTCGTATTCAAAATAGGCGTCGAGAGATTATCGGGGCTGATGATCTGTAACTATAACCTTTTACATAAGATAGTGGAGTTTCTACTTTGAAAATACCTGCATTTTTGTAACAGATTCCAGAACAAATGGTAGTTACTTCTTGCTGCTTTCAGGAAACCTCAGTTTCTCCTCACTTTATGAGATGACTTCGAAGGAAGAGTACCCAATCATCCTTGGAAGGAACATATGGTGTGTTAGGGTTTTTGCCGTGATTTTCTTACCAAAATTAAGTTTTACTTTTTCCTAGAAGGAAAATAAAAGACACCATAAATACTTTTATTTTTCCTGAAAGGAAAATATAAAACTTTTTCATATTTGGCAAACCTCTTTCTTAGAGGAAAGGTTTTGGAACTCTATAAATAGATGACTCCCTTCTCATACCATAACACAATAGCTTCCACAATGTAGTCGTTATAAGAGTCTGGTTTAGGGGGAGATTTATCCCATAAGTGTATATTTCTTCATAGATTTTATTTTTTCAATATTGTTTATAATATGTAGGTCTTTTGACCGAATCATATTAATAATATGTCTTTTTAATATATGTTTTATTTGTCATCTGAATTATCACTACAACAAATTTGATTATTTGGAATGAATTATTTTGTCACTTATAAGTCATATTTCGGTGCAAAAGATTTAGTGTGACGAAAAAGATTTCGTCAATCAATTGTCTCTAAATGTGGGTCGCCAAAAGTAGACAAAGACGATTTAGTGCTTCGTTGCTAAAAAAATTAAATTAGCAACAAAAAAAAAATCGTCCCTAAATGTGTAACATTTATGACGAATCTGTTGTCATAAAAAAGTAATTTTTTTTGTAGTTGATGGTAAGCTTTTGTCACTAAAAAGTTATCAATACCAACAAAATTTCATCGTGCCTAATTATTTAGTTCAATCATAGACGACACCAATTGTCGCTAGAGTTATATATATTTTGTGGCTGATCAAATGTATTTTCGTCACTATTGACAACTTTTTGTATACAACAAAAAATTTCGTCCTTAAATGTATGAATTAGTGACAAATTTATTATTATAATAAAGATTAATAATTTTGTAGTTAAATCTACCATTTGTCACTAAAAATAGTATTTTTTTTACGGACAATGTAGAATCGTCACTAAATTATTATGATTACTGACAATTATGATTGTCATAAAATACAAAATTAATTTGTATCAAATAAAAAGGAAAATATTGAGACAAATACATATGTCACTAAATATAGTCAAACTTATGACGAACTAGTTTATTTCGTGACAAAAATATTTGTCTTGAAAAGTCTAATATAATCGTTGCTAAAAGTTATCTTCGATAATAAAATCTTTTGTCACAAATTACAAGAAATTGCTTAATTATTTCATATTGATATTATTTTTTAAATTAGAATTGAACAAATCAAAAATAAAATTATAAAACATGTCAGATTGATAAAATTCACCCACAATCATACAAAAAAAAACATAAAAGCACACAACAACTGTACAACACACTTATAGCTAATACAAGTCAGAGAAGTTCCAGTTATTCAGTAGTACTTTAATAAGAAAACAAAACTAAGTAGAACTAATACAATCTATTATAAATATCCCGGCAACTTATCAGAACCCCGTAATTGTCTATTGAAACCCGCGAGACAAGATATAATGGCAAGCAAATAGGAACATATAATAACAAATATCGAAATATTCCTGTAGACATGTTTTCTAAAGGCTTTCACAACGTGATGTAGTCAACACACATAGAGAATGAAAATTCTATCATTTCGAGAACTTACCAGTGAACAACAGTAAAAGAGATAATAAGAATAATAAAGGCCAAGAACTTGTAACAGTGAAATATAGAAGTTATTTTCAGTAAGCCTTGAAGGAAAATTGAAGAACCATCAAAATATATAATTGCCTTGTATTAAAATAGCCAGTAATTCTTTTTGTTTTTGTTTATTTTAGAGAGTAGTAATTGTCATTCAAGAACTGTACCTCCAATGAAAAGAAGGGCGGTTTATACAGTAGTAGGAATACAGTAGCACAAAAGGAAAGAGTATATTATAAAAAAAATCACTTTCGAAAATTAAAGGAAAAATATATCAAGAATCAATTAGGAGAAAGCTCAATCCCTTTAATGCCGTATTTACCATAAAAAAAATCACATTATCAAGGCAGGCAACAGTTAATATACATTTAATTTGCAAAAAGAAAACTAAAAATGGACTCAATCAATTATTTAATGTTTTACTATAAATAGATGAGGAAAATAAGGTGTGAATTTAAAAGAGAAGATATAATAATAATAGCAACATGTATCAACACTAGTATTTAGCATATATATTAAAAATTGATTTACAAATCATAAGGCAACTAATCACAAAAATAAAACTAAATCCATTCCACCAATCTACTAAATCAATTTAGTACTTTCATTTTGGAATAAGCATAATCAATATTTTACCATAAAATCAGATTCAAATTTAAGTCAATATCAATTAAATCAAATGTAATACAAGTATAACATCTTTTGAGAACAAGCAGAGATAAACGCGTAATTAAACGGATTGAATCAACATTCAAAGTCAGATATCACAAACTTTAGATCTAACAGATTAATTTAGGCAATTTGCACCCAAAGAAGAAAAAGAACATGCAAATTAAACCAAAGAAAACAATCATGCAATTAAAGGATTGAGGAATCAAATCGTATAATAGTCGGGTTCACCAAAAGGGATCTCACCGGTCCTCAATTTCGATGAGAACGTGACCAGTGAGAAGAGGGGAGGCTGAATCGCGGTTGGGGATGCGTTGATGGTTTGCGATTGTTGGAGGCGGCCACGGCGATGATGGAGCGGCAGAGAACAGGCGGCGGGATACTGCTGCTGTTGTTGGCAGCGTCGATTCGGTCTAGTTCCGTCGTCTGGAGTGTCAGCAGGATGATATTGATGTTCGTTCAAGGGGAGCTTAGCCGTTTTGATTGCCAACAGATGCGGCTGATGGCGCCAGCTGGGAGGCGCTGATTTTGGTTGTCCGGCGGCGGGATTGGTGGTTGGAGCAATTTTCCCTTGGCTTTCCCGGTGGCTGATGATGGAGAGGGGAGGGCGACACGGTGGCTGGTTTGTTCGCCAACCATTAGTGGCGTTTGACGCTATTGATGCTGCCTCGGACTCATCGGTCATCAATTTCGGTAATTCATCGATAAGAGTGAGAGACGGAAGAGAGTGGGAGGGAGGAGGCCAAATTTTTCTCCAACCCATGGTAGTTGGCCGGCGGCGGCATCCATGGTTATGGTATAGAGATAAGTGAGGCTAGAGAGAAAGTAGACAGAGAGAGAAAAGGTAGAGAGAGAGAGAGAGAGCCAAGAGAGGCGAATCATTTTGTGTAATAAGGAATTAGGGTTTGAGTGTTTTTTAAGATGGAAAGAGTGAGTGATATGATCTCAGTCGTTGGATAAAAATTGATCCACGGATGAGATTAAAAGTATTATAAAAACTGAAAATGAATTGAAATGGAGTTAAATGTAACTAAAATTGTAATAAATTGGGTAAAATTAGGCTACAATTGTCATAAATCGAATAGAAAAAGGCTAGCATTTAAATGAACTAGGAAATTGAATTAAATTAGGCTACAATTTAACAGATGTAATAATAACGAAAAAGATAATAGGGTGTCGAGGTTAAAATAAATTACGCATTTAAAATTAATGTTACGTAAAAATTGTCATATAAGATTATCGTTAATAATAATAATAATAATAATAATAATAATAAGCAATGTATTTATAAATTGTAAGTGCGCATATTTTTTGAAAAAATAATTTAATAAATATTAATGAAATTATGTAAAATGTTGTATCTGAATTAATAAATTGTAAAAAAATGACATAAAAATTTAATAAAATAATTTGTACATTTTAAAACATGAATGTGACACGTCAAAAATCTGTTTGATGTAAGAAAAATGTGTAAAAAATAATAACATTTAAAAATTAATAATTTTGCTAAAATAGTAGCCTAAATGTAGTATCGGGAGGTCAAAATTGGGTGTCAACAATCATTGGGCCTAAAGGCTCCTTTTTCTGTTTTAAAATGGGGTTTTCACAAGGGTAGACCGATAGAGAACAAAGTGAGTGAAGAGAAATCTTTAGTTGGTTCTTAAGAGTCGAGAGTGGAGTCATATAAGCAAACTGATAAGTAAATAGGAAGGCGTCTAATTGTTCCCAACACATTTATCCATACCCAGATGGGAGGTGAAAGTACATGAGTTGGACAATTTCTTTTCAATTAAACAAGTTTGAATGCACAATATTCATACTCGCTATGACCATCTTGAAAATTCCTTTGACAACTTAAAATCATTCAAGCTAGAAACCTAAGAGCTATATCAATCGATTGATATAATCCACGTGTATGTGATGGAACTGGATACTAGTTACCATCCACGAAACCCCAACCCAGGACTAGTGCACCACAAAGGAAAAAAATGAAAATGGAAAATAAAACAGGAAGTGTTTTAGGATATATCTAAACTATAGCATGTCTCAGCTATAATTTTCCCACGTAAATAGAAATCTACGATTAAGTAATTAAAATTTTTAAAAAGAGAAATCAGAAGTTCTTTGACTCAACACTTCGGTGGCAACAGGGGAACGAAAATGGAAATGACCAGTTCAAAAAGCCATTTCTTCTATCTTCTGCACAGTAGGACACACTTGTTTCCTGCCAGCAGGTAGATTAATTGGCTCAATAGGAGAAGTTGTAGCAGGCTGAAGGAGCTGTTCGTCACATTCACCCCCCTAGCCTATAGATCTGCAGCTAGCAAGAAGGACTCCCAGTGTAGGGAGAGTTTATACAAGATTTGCGAATGATACACCTGAGGATGAAAAGACATTGCAACTATTTTCGGGTTCGAGCATCTTGGTATCTCCATCACAGCCATAGCTACACCAAGGAGAATTTGTTAACTCAAGCAAGTGAGGATAGATCTAGAATTAGCAGAAGGAGCTTACTTGGTCATGTATTTACAGCTAAGGGGCTCAAACCCTCATTCAACACCAAAAAGCAACTCCAAATTCCAATACCGGAGATCACAGTTAGGAAGAATAACCAAAAACAATGAGATGGAGATAAAGACGAAGAAGACAAAGGTGAAAAGAATACTTACTCTGACAACTGATTTATCAGAAGTATATACGCTGAGGATACGAGGAAGAGTAAGTATCATCCATATGAACAACAAGACAAAACTCAGATTGAACTCAACCAAGAACAATATTTCTCAGGTTTTTGAAGAAGTGATGGATAATTTTGGAATTGGATTAAGAAATCCTATCTTCACGGGTTTTGTACTAAGCAAAATAGGGTCGGTTCAGATGTTTTATTTTGGGCCTTCTGATTTTAAATGTTTGGACGATGTCATTTTAAATGGGTTGGTCCATTTATGTAAATACAATGTGGTTTAGTCCTTAAATTAATAAAAGAGGAAAGGGCAAAAATAACACCTAAAATTAAATTAATTTCACAAAACAAACACCTAAATTTAAAAACCCGAGAAATAGCCATTGAGGGATGGGCGCACGCGAGAAGCTGGGATATATTTGTCACTGTTCCACGTATTTTCCTCAATTCTACAACACAATTTGGCCCTTACCGTTTTGGGTACTGGACCCATTTTTCATCTTTAATGGTTCATGCTTTTTTTGGCTCTTTTTTCCCTTTCTTTTTTAAAGATTCTACTATTTTTTATATCTCACTGATACTTTTACTTTAGAATTGTCTTTTAGCTGAGCTTTAAAAAGCAGTTACAATTATAAATGTCTTTTAATTATATTAATCTAAATATATTAATTACAAATATGACAAATTATGTTAATCTAATTATATTAATTACAAATGTGACAAATTAATATTAGATTGAACAAAGAGATGTAATATAGGCCAAGGGTACTGGAACAAATCTTTGTCCAACTTAAACTACAAACATGTTTTAGACAATAGACGATGTGTTTCACCTCCATAGTTTGATACAATAAACCAAAAGAGTAACTATATAATACAATTGTTAAAGATATATATATTGATATATAATAATGATACAGTTTCTATATATATACATATTCTATATAATAATTATAGCATTTTTATACACATTTTATATAATTTTTAACTACCATTATTATTTAGATACATATTTTATACGACTCTATGTAGTTTCTACATGCATTCTAAAAATGTATCAATCTAGTATAAGAGAGTATCAATTAAGTATATGGACACTGCAAGTGTGTCAATGTAGTATAAAAGTGTATTAATATGGTATAAAAGAGTATCAATTGGGTATAGGAAATGCATGTGCTTGCATAGAAGGTATACCTGGTAAACAAAGGAGAGCATTTTGACAATTTGGATAATTAATTTAAGAGTCTTGGTTGTGCATCAGGGATGAAGAATTCAATTGCAGTCCTACTAAGAATTTTATTTTTCGCACATTATTGGGTCATTTCTTGGAGTATCGTATACAAGAGTTTCAATCTTTTTGCTTGGTCCTCTTTGAATATGTAGAAAAAACATAAATGATTATGTGAAATTTCACCAAAAATTCAATAGGTACTGAAATTTCAAAAGGGTGGCTTTGAGAAACAGTAAAGTAGACTGCAAATCAATGTTGGAAAATGCTTACAAGTATCTAAATCGAGTTTCAACACCAATTTGGTAGATAAAGAAGATTGAATTAACATGAAGAAGATGAACTGCGTGCTTCTAGATTTATCTTCAACAGTTACTTTTCTTTTTCTGATTTTTGATGTTTCTTTTTCTTTTAGTCTTTATGTTGACATTTTTTGTTTTGTTGTTTTTATTGCTTAGTATTTACATTTTTTTATTGTATTTTGTGGTTCACATCTAAAAACAATACATATATATATATTTAGATGCAAATCAAAAATTATATACAAGAAAAAAGTGAATATTTATTTTTGCAGCAAATGGTTACACCGATTTAATAAACATATTACAGTGCATTCACAAAAAAATTATCACAAAATTATAATTAATTAAGATACACAAATTTTTATTTAATTATAATTAAATATGATTAGCTATAAATAAATATTTTAAAAAAAAAAAACTATGGGTAAATTAAAGGGTCCTTTGGTACTGTGTATATGAATTATATAAAATATGGTGTATTACTAATGCTTGAATAGTTATGTTTGCATATTATTTAGGTAGTTTTTTGTTTGGTGTAATATATAATTGCATAATTTCTAAATATTATATTTTTACTATTTTGACATTGCCACTCATAATCTCTTTTTAAAAAATAATAAATTAAAAAAAATCTTAATTTGATAATATTATTTGGGAGATTTTATTTAATGTTGGATATTCTCGACATTAAATATGATAAATTTTGATATGTGTAAAAATGTAAGGATAGAGAAAGTAACGTATATAATACAGAAGCTATTTTAAAAGTACTATAAATTATAATAATTAATAATTAATTTTTTTTAAAAATATATTAAAAATTTGATTAACGCAAAGTTGCATTTGTGTCACATAATTGAGACTAAATATTACTCCCTCCGTTCATATTTACTTGTCCATTTTATCAAAAATAGATGTGCAATAATACTGTTCAATTTGAAAAATCAATGGATAATTTTTCATTTCTGTCGATTTTACCATTGATATTAAATAAGATTCATTATCCAATAAATTTTTCAAAATATTAAATTTATTATATTCAAAAAATAACATAGTAGCATTATCTCTATCATTTACTAGTTTTAAACATATGTGTCAAAGTTAATAGTGAACAACTATTGATGGGCCGAGGGATAAACATATATTGAGTCCATACTAGCGCGGGTGCTTCGATATGTAGTCTTATAAATATAAATAAAAATGAGCACACATTTAATATATATTTTTTCTACTATCTTCAACATGTGGGGCATTTCAAATAAAATGAAGCATATATGATTGGTCTTGAGGGAATATTACTCTAGCTTCTGTATGTTTTCAAGACACAATATAAACATCATTGAATAGGAATACTATAGTGAAATAATTATGTTATTAATTCTTTTTCTCAATAGATCGTGTCAAGTAAAAATATGACAAGTAAAAGCGAACGAGTACTTACTACATTTTAAATTACGGTATTAGTAAGGGATAGAAGAAGGCATCTCTTATTGTAAATAGAATCCAAATAGACCTCGACTTTTATCTAGTGTCGAAAATTAACCTTTAAAACGAATAAAATTCTTATAAGCACTTTTGTTTAAAACAAGTCGCCTAAGAAAGTTTGTAATACAACAAACAAGACACATAAAATATCTTTAAAAAATAAAATAAAAAATAAACATGACAACATATCATGAACACATAACCAAAAGATGATGATTTGATAGTTATACCTATGAATTACTTCGTATCCAATAATTACACTATTCAACTACCAAATCAAAGTCGTAATTATTTTTTGTGATAAAATTTTATTGTGATTAATTGCAGGTTAAACAGTGACGATAATATCAGCGTTGCTAATTGTTTGAATAATTATTTACAAAAACTATTGTCACAATTAAATATAAAATTAATGGCTAAAACTTACAATATAATAGCTTCAAACTTTAATTAATTAGTTGATCATATTCAACGTCAGTCTACTTAAAATGTTTCTCACATGTACAAGATTAACACACTGACTTTATACCTTCCGAAAAATTCATTCAATAAGTTCACTTCAACGTTCACACAATTAGATCGAGTCTTGTTTTTTATAGCTATATCAATATACAATTAATTTTCTATAATCATAAACAAAAATAGCCAAAGATCAATTTATATTTAGCTATGAAATTTTTTCGTAGAAAAAAATAACTAAATTATTCAGCTACAAATTCAAAATCATCACTACTTAACGATGACATATTTTGTGATAAAATTATGTTGTCACTGAATCATATATTAATTAGAGACAATAAAATAAGTGTCACTAATTGTTTATAGTATTAGTGACAAAAATTGAGATCACAATTAAGTATCAAATTTTGTAGCTAAAACTTACAATATTTAACTACGAACTCTAATTTGTCGCTATTGCGATAACTTATTTTTTATGATGAATTTTTTATGTGTGTATTAAATTATAACAAACTCAAGAAAAAAAATAGTTTGTCATGAATTGAATCCATTATTAGAGACAATAAAATGAGCGTCACTAATTGTTTATAGTATTAGTGACAAAAATTGAGGTCACAATTAAATATTAAATTTTGTAGCTAAAACTTACAATATTTAACTACGAACTCTAATTTGTTGTTGTTCCGATAACTTATTTTTGTGTCGATTTTTTTTTTGTGTCTAAAATTATAACTAATTCAAGACCAAAAATAGTTTGTCACAAATTGGATCCATTATTGGTGATAAAAAAGGGTGTCACTGAAAACTTAAAATTCGTCACTAATGGTACTCAATAAAATGGCGCCAACATATTTTTTGGTGGGAAACTTTAAAGGAAAAAACTTTGCTACGAAATTTTACGTTTGGTCACTAAAAGTATGTGCTTCATATATTTAGATAGGAAATGTAATTTTCGTCATAAAAGGTGAACAATTAGTGACAAATTTCATCTCGTAGCTAATAATTTCATAGCTATATATCAATTTTATTGTAGTGATATATATTATCACCGTTGGTTTGCAAACTTTAAGCTTCCACATGACGTCTTCTCGATTTCGAACCCAACAAGTGGTATCAAAGCCTATGGTTCAAAGATCTGATGGTTCAATTGAGGATACTTTAAGGTCAAAGTTGCAACCAATTTGATGATAATAAAGATATATGTCCAAAACTACATGTGGAGATGATTTTCAATTATATTTTCAATAATCCTGTTGTCACATATTTGAAAATAAAGTTCACTTTTAACCCTGCAAAAGGACTCCAATATTTTTTAACCCAAAAATTGCTCATATACTTTTAACCCAAGCTCCATTTTTAAACATGCCAAACAGCAGTGGTGAAGACTATGTGAAACACAAGGACCAAGGATCTGAAGAAGGTGGATATTAGGAAGAAAATAAAGCCAAAAAGGGGAGATTTGTTAGGGTTTTTGCCCTGATTCTGTTATCAAAATTAAGTTTTACTTTATCTTAGTAGGAAAATAAAAGTAACCATAAATACTTTTATGTTTTTCATATTTGACAAACCTCTTTCTTAGAGCAAAGGTTTTCGAACTCGATAAATAGATGCCCCCTTCTCATACCATAACATAATAGCATCCATAATGTAGTCGTTAAAAGAGTCTGGTTTAGGGGGAGATTTCTCGCATAGGTTTATGTTTTTTCATATGTTTTATTTTTTCAATATTGTTTTTAATATGTAGGTCGTTTGACCGAATCATATTAATAATATATCTTTTTAATATATGTTTTATTTGGCATTTGAATTATCACCATTGATTTGTAAACTTTAAGCTTCCGCATGACGCCCTCTCGATTTCTAACCCAACATGGTGTAATGTAAAAGGCTCATGATCATGTAACTAATGAAATTATTGCACTAAAAGAAAGAAGGATGGAGAAGGAAGTTATTTTAATTTTTATTTTGTTTTCTGGTCTTGGTACTGTTCCTTTTTACCAATTTGTAAAAATTTCTCTTAAATACCAATCTTTTGTGAATGTAGGAGTCCCTAATGAAGAGAATCTTTCTCATGAATCTTAATTTGTGCGGCCAAGACTGGATCTTGCAATTGAAGTTTGTTACCAATATGTTGAAATTTCCCATGCATCATTTTCAACGTTACACGCAAATTATTATCTTATTGAACATAACTGCCTTTCCCTTTCCATTCGTTTGTAAATTAATATGTTGAGTCTGTGCTGAGCACGGGCCTTACCGATCTAATATATGTATAAAGGGATACTCGTAATTCCTCCAACACTAACAAATTAAGCTTCTGGATTGGAATTGAACCACCAGATAGAAAAGCTACTTTCAAGAGGCCAATCAGCTACTACTGGGGTTTTTAGCGCTTCTCCTCACTCCCTTGTCAAATGGAAGTCAATGGATACCCTTTCGCTGAAATATTATATTATATATATATATATTCCATATATTGTCACCTTAATTTCTTAGTGTTTTTTACTTCTTTATATTTAATTTCCTTAATTATGATCCTGGGTTCGTCTTTGAATCTCGGGATGCTTCAGCTTTGAGATGGAGATAGCTAACACTAACACTGTTAATTAAGAATTGTCAAGATATACATGTAGCGCGGCACAAATTTCATGAATAGTTTCATTCAAGATCATGACAAAGGACATTAACTTACAATCATTTGGCTTTGATCATGCCACTAACACAATGTTTTTGAACCCTTTTTTCATATATTGCTTTATAACAGAGATAACTGTGTGCAACCTCTTACCATGTATGGGCTTGAAATAGTTTTCTTCTGCACCATTGATCATAGGAAAGGTGTAATAGTTGTTGCAAAAGTAGAGATGCTGCACCTAATCTTAAGAATTCAGATAAACCTACAAGTTACAGTTCTGCCAATTGACTAGTCTAGAGAAGACATGGCCATTGATGCCACTCAAAACAAAAGAATAAGTAGTATTCTGCCATCGAGCTAGGCACTCTGATTTAATAAAAAAGTTTTATATTATCGTTTTCTGAGTCATATGAAATAACCTTATCACCTACAAGTAAGCAAAAGATGTGAAGATTAACAGATTGAATATTTGTTGAGAAACTACAAAGGAGAAGACCGGTGGTAGTCCACACATTAGTCTCAGAAGAGAAGCTTTCAATTGTTACACTCGAATGTAGATCAAATGATATTTCATAATGAACTATTGTAGAGGAGATCACATCACGTTTGATACCAACAAAAGTTCGTGGTTTAGATGGATCAACAATACACCAAGGTCGGCTCAAGCGAATCGTGGCCTAAGGCCAAAATCAAACGGAAGTTTTACGTTTTTAAGAAAAAATAATTATTTTTATAAAGTTTGTTTTTAAAATTATACAATTGATTTCTTCTAATAATTTTTTTAATTAATAATAGAGTCAATGCATTAATTTCTTGACACATAGTATTCTGGACTAGATATATCAAACTCCATCTAAATTCTTTCTTTTATAAAAAAAATATTTTTTCTATAAATAGTATTTAGTATATTTTTTAAAATTTAAAATTTATTATTACTAAAAAAAATGAGGCCCTCAAATTTTGGGGGCCTTAGGCTGCCGCCTTATTTCCCAAAGGGTTGAGACGCCCCTGCAATACACTTTCGCCAATTCTAACACACATATACAAACCTTGCAAGAGATGATTGGAAACTATGTGAATAATTTATCGCTTGATTTTTTAAACTTGACAAATAAAGTGGACGGAGACTGTCGATGCATTTAATTTGGTACAATCATTTTTTAAATTTTTATATGAGCCGGGAGAAATAGTTTATGATGTGTAAATCTATTTCGCACATCCTTAATTAATTAAGTATATCTACAATTCACTGTATCGTTGAAGAAAAAGAAGATAGGAAACACCGAAACTTAGATGTGATAAATGACTTATTAAATATTAAATAAAGTACAAAGAAAGAAAATAATAGAAATTATGGCAATTAAACTTGTTCCTTCTCTTATCTGGTAAGATTCGTGAGAAAATCTAGCGATAATTGTTAAGTAGAGAAATAAAGAAGACAAAAATAAAAAGAAACAAGGGACGCTGCCGAAATAAGAAACGAGGGATATATCCACTCTTCGTATAATCGAGGGATATATTTTTCTCTTAACTAATTAACTTCTTCTGCTTAACCAAATACATCAAAACATGCATGGATGATCTTTTATTACTAGAGTTTCGAGGAGATTAAAGGTATTATTTTGACCATGATGTAATAAAAATATTTCCATATCGCATTTAACAATAAATAAATAACTTAATTCTTTCATATCATTATCTTTAAGTACATAAGACAATTTTATCATGATTTAACTCAAACATATATCATTGGGTAATTCTCAAAGATAGACCCCAATTAGGGTAGCTTTCAAATTTTATCCCCAAATAAAAAAAAATTGTTAAAATAGCCTTTACTTGTTAAGTCATATTCTTTTGGACGAAAATACCCTCCTACAAAATATTCTCGTTTAAATCTCTTTCTTCCTCTCTTTCTTCCAAATTCCAGAATCGACCTCCAAAATATTGTTGTTAAATCGCTTTCTTCCAAATTTGAGAATCGACTTTAAAACATTCGCAGAATTGACTTTAGCCATAAGGTTTCTTCAGGTATGAATTTCATCATCAAATTCATTGTGGTAATTTTAGCTTATTGATGCATTGTGGTAATTTTAGCTCGTTATATAATTAGCAAATTGATTTGATTTTTGGGGAGGTGAACGTAAACAAAACTTGGGATATGTTGTTATTGTAGTAACATATTTACCATTGAGGAATTCCATCGACCAGGTTGTGGGTAGTTTGTTATTGCGGTTATAATTGTGTTTGAGTAGGTGTGGGAGGTTGGTCTTGGAGAGAAAGGCCATTAATATGAGAGTTAACGTTAATCCCAACATATTTTGGGAGGCCAAATGTATAAGGTCAAGGCGGTAAAAGAAATTAGTTTCAAGTATTTCAACCTAGTGGTATAATTAGCATTAGAAGATGATGAGGAATTATGTCGAACAGTTTGTGGAGAGTTTGTTATTGCGATTATAATTGTGTTTGAGTAGTTGCGAGGTTTTGGTCTTGGAGGGAAAGGCTTTGTTTTCCATCTCGAATGAATCCAGCCTATGTTTTGGAGATTAAGAAAGCACTAACTTGTTGATTCTAAGAGAGATCACCTTAGCTATTAGCTTGTATAACATAGAGCAACAGGCAATGGGTTTAAACTCTCTAATGGTAGTAGGATTTGGCACTTTAGGTAACAAGGTTACTATTATACAACTTTTCGGTGTTAAAAAATTCATTCATTGTTGAACACGCATCATATTTATATTCATTGACCATTTGTTGTTGAACCATGCTTACCTAGATATGTTGGAATAATCACCAGTGTTTCTGGAAACTTCTTTTATCTCACTATCACGTGTTTCTGTTGGGTGACACAACACAGGAGATCCTCTAAAGATGACACAGTTTCTTAGTTTTCCACACACCTCCCAGAACCCCTTATTAAAAAACTTCTATCTTGGCATATTAGAATATCCATTATGTTTGCTACATTAAGTCCCTTGACTATGGGCGTGAACCTTTGGGTGTTGAGGTGATTTGGACGAATAATAAATGATCCCGTTTGGGGTAGCCATGGTTATCTACAAGATTTTACAAGCCAAAAGAAAATTTTTTGGCTGTATTTGGTGTGGTAAAGACAACAAAGCATTAACCGAAAATCTGAAAGGCAAAGAAAATACTAATATAATAAGATTCTTAGTTTAAAAACTAAATATGATTCTTGTTACTTTTTTTCTTCATAACTTCACTAAAATACATAGGGCTTGAATCACCTAGCTTATACACAAAGACCTGAATTTTTATTGTAACATGCTCTCTTCAATATTGCTCCACTTCTCAATTATACTCATTCCATCATTCTCTTTCAAGGCCATACTATAAGAGTATTCAGTTGATAAACTATGTTGTATCACTTGCAACCTATCTCTGAAGTAAACAACCCTTTCAGAATCACCCCTATAGTATGTGTTATTCTGTAGTTTCAAGTGCGATTTAGCATCTTCAGATTCTGCCATACATTTTAAGTGATTCCCCATGGGCAAGAGTTGACACTTCATTATTCTGTAATGATTTGGCAAATGACCTATAACTCTTTCCCCAGAGGCAAGACTGAGACAGTTATGCCCCATGGGCAAGAGTTGAGACTGTCATAGTCTGTAATGATTTGGCAGATGACCTATAACTCTTTCCTTATAGGCAAGACTTTGACATCTTTCCCAATGGACAATAGTTAACTATGCCTTACTCTTTAATGATTTTACTTGTTGAAGATATATATCCTAAATTAAATTGTTACTAATTTTTTGTTGTTTTATTTTTCACAAGGGTTGTGCTTGGAATGGATGGAAAAGAAATGACTATTGAGAAATACAATATGGAACAATCAATTGAAATTATCGATAGAAATAACGAGTTACAGGTTATCAAACCAATATTGGAGGCTGCAATAGATGAAGAAATGGGGCAGCCATCGAAGATTAAGAGGGTACGACAAAAGAAGAAGAGGATACTTGATGTCGAGACTACACTCTTGAGACACAATGCCTTTTTGAATAAGATAAATGTCAAGTCAATGTTAATTGACAAACAAAATATGATGACGCGCATGTCAAACATTGCAATTACAAACAACATCAAATTTAAGGTTTTCAAATCAAGCACAATAAGATATTCACTGCAATGTTTGAACGACAACTGTGTGTGGCGGTTTCATGCCTCAAAGATTCCCGATTGTTTGCTATTTCATGTTACTACATATGAAAAGGCTCACAATTGCTCGGTTGATTTTATAACGTCCAACCACAGGAATGTAACATCAAAGGTCATATGTGACTACATACTAGAATTTGTGCGTGACTCTAGTAATGTAATCACACCAAACTTCGTGGTAGATGAAATGAGAAGGAAATACGGAATAATCATATCCTACAACAAAGGATGGCAAGTGATACAGCATTCCTATACAATGATAAAAGGAACCATGAAAAAGAACTACAACAGGTTGCCATCGTATCTTCACTTGCTGAAAGAAAACAACCCAGGCACGTACACAAACATAAAGAGGGACGATGAGAATAGGTACAAATGCTATACTGTTGAAATTGAAAACCTTTACCCAAAGGGCAAAAGTTTTATTCTTTAATTTCACTGTTTAAATTATTAACATATATGCAACTCTTGCCTGATGGGCAAGACTTAGTTTAGAAAATTATTGTACAAATGTTATACTGTTGAAATTGAAAACTTTTGAACAAGGGGAAAAAGTTTATTCTTTAATTGCACTAATGCGATTATTAACATATATGGAACTCTTGCCTCATGAGCAAGACTTACTTTAGAAAAATGTTGAAATTGAAAACTTTTGCCCAAGAGGCAAAATTTTATTCTTTAATTGCACTGATTAGATTATTAACATATATGCAACTCTTGCCTCATGGGCAAGACTTATTTTAGAAAATTATTGAAATTGAAAACTTTTGCCTAAGAGGGAAAAGTTTATTCTTTAATTGTACTGATTAGATTATTAACATATATGCAACTCTTGCCTCATGGACAAGACGTAGTAAAGAAAATTATTTTATAAACGCTATACAACTTGAAAACTTTTTCCCCAGAGGCAAAACTATATTCTATAATTGCATTGATTAGATTATTAACATATATTCAACTCTTGCCTCATGGGCAAGACTTAGTTTAGAAAATTATTGAAATTGAAAACTTTTACCCAAGAGGCAAAAGTTTATCCTTTAATTGCACTGATTAGATTATTAACATACATACAACTCTTACCTTATGGGAAAGACTTAGATTATACAAATGCTATACTGTTGAAATTGAAAACTTTTGCCCAAGAGGCAAAAGATTATTCTTTAATTGCACTTCTTAGATTATTAACACATATGCAACTCTTGCCTCATGGGCAAGACTTAGTTTATACAAATGCTATACTGTCGAAATTGAAAACTTTTCCCTAAGAGGCAAAAGTTTATTCTTTAATTTCACTGATTAGATTATTAACATATATGCAACTCTTGACTTATGGGCAAGACATAGTTTATAAAATTATTGAAATTGAAAACTTTTACCCAAGAGGAAAAAGTTTATTCTTTAATTGCACTGATTAAATTATTAACATATATGCAACTCTTGCCTCATGGGAAAGACTTAGTTTAGAAAATTGGTGAAATTGAAACTTTTGCCCAAGAGGCAAAAGTTTATCCTTTATTTGCACTGATTATATTATTAACATAGATGGAACTCTTACCTCATGGGCAAGACTTAGTTTAGAAAATTATTGTACAAATTCTAACTGTTGAAGTTGAAAACATTTGCCCAAGAGGCAAAAGTTTATTCTTTAATTGCACCGATTAGATTATTAACATATATGCAACTCTTGCCTCATGGGCAAGACTTAGTTTAGAAAATTATTGTACTTTGATTATAAACATCAAATGCAAATTGTTACTAATATTCTTTTGCTCAACACAGGTTTCAATATGCATTTTTTGCTTATGGCACTTTAATCATTGGATGGACCAACTGTAGACCAGTAATAATGGTAGATGCAACATTTTTGAAGTCAAAATATCATGGTGTCCTAATGATAGCAATGTCAAAGAACAGAAACAACGACATATTTCCCTTGGCTATTGGAATTGTAGACTCAGAAAATATTGAGTCTTATATCTGGTTCTTCAATCAGTTAAGAAATGCAATTGGGGAATGTAAACAATTGTCTATTCTATCAAATCGTCACCCAGCCATTACAAATGCAATTTCAAATGTCTATCCAGAGTGTCAGCAAGGGATATACATCTACTACATAGAGAAGAATTTAAGAAAAAGATATTTCTCAGATGTGGTTCTATCACTCTTCTACAATGCAACAACAACATACAAACAACCTGAATTTTATACTTTCATGGATGAGATAGAAAAAGTCGACAAAGTTTCTACGGAGTACTTGAAAGAAGAAGAACCAAAAAGATGGGCTCGTTCATTTCATACCAATAGAAGGTACAATTTGCTTACAACTAACAACGTGGAGTACATGAATGTGGTACTGAGAAAAGCAAGGCAACTGCCAATACAGGGACTGATCGATTATTTTCAGAACAAGTTACAAAGTTGGTTTTATGAAAGAAAAATGGAAGAACTAGGCAAATTTCATGACATCACACATTGGGCGGAAGTGGAGGTGACTGACAAGATTCAAGTCGCCTTGAAATTGAAAGTAAGTAATTGAAATTGTATTTTGATGATAGGGAAATATAAGGTTACTATTTTTTTATTGTAGATTATATATTGCTGGTTTACTGTTATTTGTGATTTATTGCTAGTTTTTTTATTTCCTTGAGATTCGCGCGCGAAATATGTATTTTTTTGCTTCTGTTCTATTTTTTCTACTCATAGCTGTGTGATCGTTTGTGATTTGATATTGTATGCCTGATTGTAGCTGTTTTTTGGTTGCCTCAAGATTCGTCCCCTATGTATGTTTGATTGCTATGTATGGCTGATTCTGCTTATGTACTAGATGTTTCACTATTATAGTTGATTCTACTCCCAGGCTAGATACAATATCTGTTTTATCTCAGTTTATTTGTAGATGATTCTCCTGCTCATATGGTGGAATCATCACTATTGAATCAGCTGTTGTTCCTGAGCAAGGTTCTATCTTTTCCATATAATACAGAGAATTTGGCATTGAAATATTATTCCTTGGATGACATATCCTTCTCCTGCACTATCCCTGACCAAGCCAAGCATCAAAACTCTAACTATCCCCTATATTGGCCCTTCTCTTCCATTTTGAAATAGAACCTTAATTGTTACTCCTTATTATTGGTCACTTATTATTAGAGTCTTGATTAGTTCAATATTAGATTGTGATTTGATGTTATATGCTTTATTGTAGCTGTTTTTTTGTTGCCTCAAGATTTGTTCCATATGTATGGTTGATTGCTCTGTATGCCTGATTCTTCTCATATACTAGATGTTTCACTATAAGTTGTCATTTATTTATCATTTTGTTTATAGGTAGAACCCATTGATGCAATAAGATGTGTTGTAAGAGAAGGAGGAGTTGAATATATTGTAGACCTGAAGAGTAGGACTTGTCAAATCTTGGTATTTCAAACAGATGAGATACCATATACCCATGCAATTGCAGCGATAAACAGTAGAAATATGAACAAGTCTAGCTATTGTTCTCATTGGTTCTCAAGACAGTATTGTCTACAAATGTACAAGGGAGAATCCTACCAGTTGAAAACATAACATCATGGATTTTCCCAAATAGCATAAAGGATCTGATCACAAAACCCCAGATAAGGAGGTTCTACTTGGGAGAAGACAAACATCCAGATATCCTTGCAGAACAAATCTTCAAGAAATAATTACAGGTGTTCGAGATACAAAAGAACTGGGAATAACATATCAAATTATCACTACACTCCTATCCTTCATCCATATGCAAGAAGATACAGCAAGAAAAATAAGAAAACATGATTAGTTTTACTTTTTATCCGAGAAGTTGGATCAAAATACCAGTTATAATAGGATTATTTGATCACCTATTTTAGTTAGTAACAAGTACTTTTGACTTTCAATCACGAATTTCTTCTTATTTATTTGAGGTTTAAACTTGTGGTGAAGTATTTAACTCAATACCTTCTTATTGATTTTTTTTACAAAAATTACTTAGCATGTTAAATTTTTTCATATATTGATGTGTAAAAATATATCATATTAAAAGGATTTAGGGAAGGACCACATCCCCAAGAGATGTGCTGTGAATAATTCCACGGGATACACTTTAAAATTTTCCTTGAAGGCAAGATGCAGAACAAGTTGTGCCCCATGGCAAGAGTTGGCACTAGCTTATTCTTCAATAATTCGGCAGATGATCTACAACACTTGACCTAGAGGCAAGACTTAAGAACCAAAGAAACAAGTTATGCCCTATAGGCAAGAGTAGACACTAACTTAGTGTGTAATAAATTGGTAGATGATCAACAGCTCGTGCCCTAGAGGCAAAAATTAATACAACAAATAGACAAGTTATGCCCCATGGCCAAGCGTTACTACTAGATTAGTGTGTAATGATTTGGTAGATAGTTTATAAGTATTTCCTAAGAGGATAGATTTTTAGTCCCCAAAGGAACAAATTATGCCCCATGGACGAGAGTTACACTAGCTTATTCTGCAATGATTCGGCAGATGATCTACAACACTTTCCCTAGAGGCAAGACTTATGCCCTAAAGAAACAAGTTATACCCTATAGGCAAGAGTTGACACTAGTTTGGTGTATAATAACTTGGAAAATGATCTACATCTCGAGCACTAGAGGAATAAATTAATACAACAAACGAACAAGTTATACCCATGTCCAAGCGTTGATACTAGATTAGTGTGTAATGATTTGGTAGATAATTTATAAGTCTTGCCCAAGAGGCAAGATTTTTAGACCCTAAAGGAACAAGTTATGCCCCATGGGCAAGAGTTGACACTAGCATAGTCTATAATGATTTGACAGATGATCTATAACTCTTGCCCTAGAGGCAAGACTTACACATCAAAGGTGGTTCAACTCGCAATTTTTCAAAGAACATTCTTCCTCTACCATACAAAATATGTTTATAGGAATATTACAATCTTACAGCCGTATGAGAATCAATCTTTCAGACCAAAAACTAAAATACTATAAGTCAAGAACAAAAGCAATAAATATTAAAAATTACAAAAAAGAAATGCATGGGGGAGTATTCAATTGCGAGTAGAAAAAAAGATGATATCAATCAACAAAACCAAACATCTAACCAAATAAATAAAAGTGGAGAACCAACTACTAAGGAGGAGTAGATGACCCTTAGATTACAAGGTCTAAATTGTTTCTCATTTTATGCCATTTAATCGAGGACAAATGTGATTGAAAAGTTCACAATGATCAAAATACTCATGTAGCAATCACACATAATTAAGGATAAGACAGCCCCCACAGGAACAAGTTATACCTCATTGGCATGAATTGGCCCTACCACATTATTTACTAATTTAGAAGATACTCAATAACTCTTTCCTCAAGGGAAAGACTTGCCACAAGGAAAGGCAAAAAATATTCTTCAATAATAAAACATAAATATACAAAGACATAAACAAATGAATCAGTAGCGATTCTACATTGTATACTTTACGTTATCACATAAAAAATAGCCGATTCAATTTGAAAAGACTATTTAAAATTTACATAATCTCATAAAAATAGCTAAAACTTCTTCTTGTACAGTGATTTTCAATAACTACAAAACTAAACTACTGCTCCTGGTGCGTCCTCTTCCTTTTTTTTCTTTCCAAATAATCTGCCAACTTTTTCTATAGTGATGTCTTTTATACCAGCTTCTAGTTTTCTCTTTTCACAATCCCACAATAAAGCTCCATACCTCATGCGAACATAACCAATCTCAATCTATTTAGGAATATCTCTACCATGAATGACATATTCAGCAAACGCTCAAATAAATGCTCCATAATCACTATGATACAAAAGAAATATCTTACGTGAATATATGGAAAACAACAAAAAAAGAAGTGAAATGAACATTTAAAAGATAAATGCAATAAGATACCATTGAATTAGTTGTTACAGCTCATTAACCATTTTTATCGGCAAAGTGTCATTTCCAGATTTGTCAATGCCCTTCTCAAGATAGAAATTGACCTTTTTCATAAAATACGGTATCAATGTTTGGTAAGGTAACATCACTTTTTGAACAACTTTATCACTACGCCTGGTACGGTTGAAGTCGTATACATATATGCACCAATCAGTAAAGTCAAAAAATTCCAAAATCCAGTGTCCAAGTTCAGATTTTTCTCGTGGAACATAAACTGCAAATAAAAAGTTTTTGAAAGCCTGAATAAAATTGAACAACAACTTATAAACCCACAAGTTAAGTGTTTCGTCTAGACTACAACGAAAAAGGGGAAAAGTAATATATAGGAGAAAAGTAATAAATAAGCCGACATGGGTAATAAAAGGATAACTATTGCCAAATAAGTATTGGTACACAAACCTCCATTGCTAAGGAGTTGCCGATCAAGAGTGTGCAAAGCAATGGATGTTGGTTTTTTACCACCAAAAGTATTTTAGCTGTAAAATAAAACAGGAATACTTTAAAAGGCCGATCAAAGCAAACAGAGGTACAACTCAAACTGTGCACAACACTTCTTCTCTTCTAACTTATCCCACTATAAGACGTATTCTAATATGGGTGGTTATTGATACAATTGTAGACCAATGATACGTAAAGTGGCTTAACTTTTGTAATTGTGCATTCCAGATATAAGAAGAATCATGTACCTTTTTCTCTTACTCTTTCAACTATTCAAATACCTTTGCTTGGGTACATAATCAATGCATCATTCCTTTATTGTAAGTTTAATTCCACTATTTACTTTGCAATAAACCACATCAAAGCATTTCTAGACAGTTTATTCAGTTTCAAAGGAAAAATTCACTCTCTTTTACTTACTCGTGATTTATAGACACCTTGCCTAAGTCAACATTCAATCTTTTCCAGAATTCCTTTGATATTTTGGGGTAGCCAATTATGTACCTATATTTACCCAGCTGATACAAGTCAAATGACCACCTTAATTTTTGAAGATATGGTTGGAGGTCATCATTTAAAGGCTCAATACTTGGTCACCCCGAGGGCACAAAAATATGCAAGGAAGACTTGTTTTGAGCACAAGCAAGGCCATGTGTGGAAGATTTCTTGAAGCATCGAAAACTTGAGGACTCACGGTTTTGGAAAACTCTTAATGGGCCATGATTTGGCTATCTTAATTAAGGGTATTTTGGTCACTTCATTGGGTCTAAATGCACTCCATGGCCATCCCGCCCTTTAAGGGCATTGTTGTCATTTTGCCTTGTCTTGTAATAGAATATAAATAGAACATTTTAGATCTTTTTCTCTTTAGTTATTCATTGATATAAGACTTGAAACATTAAACATCATTAGTTGTAGGGATTGGAATAGTCACCACACCGAAATGAGGGCAACAAGTGTGGATATCACTTGTGTTGCAATGTTGGCTTGAGACGTTGGTGTTTAGAGGAGGTAAAGTTCCTCTTGTGTTAACATAGGAGTTAGGTTAACCATTGTATGTAGTGTTAAGGGTCCAATAATACCATATTCTTGGATTCGTAAGATTATACCAACCAAGGTCTAACTATCTATCCATTTTGTTTATGTTATAATTGTTTGTTTGCGTTCTTGTAATTCAAATCCGTGACTTGCCGTTCTTGTTTCATTGTTGTTGTTCTTCATTTTGTTGTTGTTAGCTGTTTTTAGGTGATAAACACATCAATACATTGTGTTCTTGTTGTTGTTTGTTGAATCCGAGTGTGGTCTTCAAAAGGATCTTCGGATCTTTGATCTTGTGGACTGATTTTGAAGTGTGTTTCGTGAAGTCCTTATAATTCTTGTATCACCAGCTGAACGATTTAAAAGAAAAAGTCTGACTAGAGCATAGAATAAGAAAGAGGAAATAGAACTCCAAGAATTGAACATATAGAAAAGTTTATAGCTTTACACCAAAGTTACAAAGTAGCAACTATATATTTAGCTAATCAACTACTGAAACAACATCGTTAAAGGGGTGGAGGCCAAATTTTCATCATCATCAGTGTATACATAACAAAGAGAATTTTTAACCTTATATATACATATACAATATGAATTTTTGACAAAGGGGGCCCAACTGACCCCTTCTACCTGCATATGTAGGGGTACATACACTCAATCCTTCCAGACCCCATTTGTGGCTTGTAGAATTACACTTGGTATATTGTTGTTGGTCCGAATGACCCCCTTTCGCCCCTCTAACTATACATCTGGCTCTACTAGTGAATAGAAAAGTTACAACTTTACACAAAAGTTACAAAGGTAGCAGGTAGATATTAGCCAATCCAAACTACTGACCAGTATTAGTGGAAGTTGGATATTCATGAAGGGTATTCATCACCTACAATATACACATAAAAACAGTTTTTGACCTTCTAATGTGACATATGAATTTTCGCCAATGCACAACCTCTATTTAACTCTGCCCCTAGCTCTACTAATGAAGTAAACGGCAAGAATAAAGGATAAGACATCAAACTTCCATGAAAAACAAGCAAACAAACAATAAAAATCCAAACCAACAAACTTTAGCACTTCTTAATAAACCCAAAAAAACTACCGATCAACATTAGCAGAAGCTGAATTTTTACCAAGACGTTCATCGTCTACAAAATACACATAATTTTATTTTTTTAAGCTTGTATCCAAAGAACCAGAATAAATATAACCATTACAAACAACCAAACAAGAAATACTGTCAGCATGTTTGACTTACTAGAAGAAATGGAGGAACAAAACAAAGGACAAGTCAAAAGCACATTACAAATATAGATTTGGATAGGAAGTGATAATACCGTGTCATTCAAAGGTCGACCACAAGTTGCAAGTGAATAAAACCGGTCATTCGAATCCGCAGCACAAGAGCCAAACATTAAACATTCAGGCAACACATCTTTGAGAAATGAGAGATCTGTGGGTCGAAGCTTTCTTTCCTACACGTGCCATTGATGAATCCCAACTTGTTTCTTCCAAGTTTGGCAATTCTCATCGATTCAATCCACACAATAGTTTTTAGATCTCGCTAATTGAATAAAAATCAACATAACTCCAGACAGATCTGATGCATTCAAATACAATTGATGATTATGACTCAATTTCTTTGGCAATTCATTATCTATCACCATCACCACTGCTACTCCTACTAGCTTTCTTAATTTTTCTCCTCAATTATCTTAACTTAGACCATATCAATAGTCAATAGCTCTTATACCATGATGTAAAGGAGGATCAAGAGAAAGAGGAGAAATGAGGATAATCTCCAAGGTGAACCAAGTCGTGATCCAATAGTTGATGATCAATATCGTGAGTCTATTTGATTGAAATTGGATGAAGAGAAAGAGGAAAAAGAGAATGAATATTTGAGAAATGAGGAAAAAATATAAACAACGAAAATGAATATCTGAGAAAAATCTGGGAAAAAAAAAGAGAAATAAAAAAAACTCTAAATAAAGGTTAAAGACAAATAAATTAAAAAAATAAAAAAAATTGAAGAAATAGATAATGGTTGAGAAAAATGAAAAAGAAAAAAAAATAAAGGTTGAGACAAATAAATTAAAACATGAAAATAAAGTTAAATGAAAAAATAAAAACTGAAAATAATAAAAAAGAGAATAATAAATTTAAAGGGAAAAATAAAAAAAGTGAAAAAAAAGTAGAATTATAAAAGAAAAGGAAAAACAAAAAAGTGAAAATAATAAAAAATAAAATTTGAGAGATAAATGAGTATGGAAAGTTTAAAAATATATTTGAGGTGTAGAGGGGCAAAATGATACTTTTAGTATATTAAAAAGTAAGGAAGACTATTTTTCAAAAACATTCTTATTTAGGGTCAAATATCTAAAGCTACCCATATTTGGGTCTATAACATGCAATTTCCTGTGCATCATTAGTTTGGGCCTGCATAATGAGTTGGAGAACATCCACATTACCCAACTATTCCTTGACTCCGACAACTAATTTTTATCCTTTAACCCCAACGACACCAACTCTACCTGGCTGTATCAAGGAAGAAATTTGTCTGAATTCATTTGTTAGCCTACTGTCTAGTCCTCTTAGGCATCATGCGAGGATAATATGGTATTTCATTCTTACTAAAATTTCAATACTATCCTTGCATGATGTCCAGAGTACTAGACTACTAGTGTGCTTGCAAATGAACTCGACCAATAGTATGGTCTTCCTTGATACAACCACATATAGTCAATGGAGTTGGCTTTAGACGAAAGAAGAGAAAAGAGAGCAAGAAGTTGTACTTGAAAAATTCTATCTTTCAAGTTGTGTCACAGAAAGCAACTAAAGGGTGAAAAATTAAAGAAGAAAAGAAGGGTTTTTATAGTTAGTAGGATATGCTTTTACACAGATAATATTTGGAAATTTTATAAATAACATTCTATATACATTCATTTACATTAGATTTTCTCGTATGTCAAAGTTGTACTTATAAATCTTAACAACCTACCAAAAACATAATATTCTTAATAAAAAAATCAACATAAAAAAAAGCAAGTGAATTATTTTTATTATTAATTCATTTTTTCCAGTCAACCCATATTGCATTAAAAATTCCGCAAGATGATATGACTAGTATGTATTAGATTTACAAGATTACCAAGAACAAATTTTTTTAAGGAACAATTATATGAGAGAAAATGATTAGAACAACATAAATAACAATCCATTTTAATCTTGTTTTCTGATGTAACTGAAAATCAAGTCGTTTGGAAGTCAAGTAAAAATTGACATTTATTATGACTTTAAGAAAGATCCACAATTGGCGTCCATTAAATTAATTTAAGTCATTATCTATTAAACTAACATTACGTGACAGAAAAATGAAAAACAATTTATGATTTTTTTTATTTTAAGTATCAAAAACAGTTGTATTTTTTATTTTTTTTAAATATGCGAATTGGGTAGACTTAAAACATATTTTTTTTCGTGTGTATGACACGACCCGAACCGAGGCCCAGATCGACACGGGCATTTCAAACCGTGAAGGCCCGAGAGATAATTGGCAATCATACACACCATTCATATATTTATAAGGAAATGAGGAAAAGATAACAAAACGAAAACATGGTCATCTGATTATATTAAGAAAACAACACGGCATAAGTTCAACAAGACTCAAATCCATCTAACACCTGTCTGCAAAATCTCTACTAACTGAAGGAAAACAATATCTTTTTGAAGATCAGGACAAGGCCCCCGGTCGGACCATAAACCAAAACCAAATAAGATTAACACAAGTGAACAAGACGCCTTCCAAAGTAAGGGAGGCTCACCAACTTTGAATGTCCGACAACAATCTACTATTTAGCAAAACCGCTAGATTGGGCCTCAGAACCTGAAATATAGAGGGTCAATACAGATGTAGTGGTACGTAGAGTAATCCAAAATAACTTACTTTTATATAACATAAGTGAGAGCAATTTATGAAATATTTTACATACAATATATGAAAATGCATAGGCATACTTAAATGAATTTAAAACATTTCTTGAAACCATGACTTACTCTTTATCTTACTTTTGAGCTCGGTGGTACACCCTACAACTCTACAATCCCACGGGCTATAAGGAATCCACCCTTAACTAGGCGGTCAAGCCCCTAGCCCAAGTTTGTCCCAAGGGTTAGAGTCTCTATCTCTAATATACTAAGGGGCACAAAGCCAGCGTATGGTCCCTCTTGGGGACATAATAAACCCGCATCGACAAAACACGATTTCCCACAATGAGCCTTTCCACTCAAATGCCTTCTTCGGATAACCACCTAACTCTCTTTAAATCCATTTTTAACTCTTTAAGACATCCATTCTTTGAAATCAAAATTTGAAAATCTTACTCTCTTATGACATTCATTTGTTTGGTATCGTCATACCAAAACTTGCAAGTCATATCTCTAAGCCATAAAATATCATGTTACAGTACTTTCATTCAAAACAATGTTTAGACAACCAAGTCATTCAAACAGTACAGGAGGATTTGTATATCGAATTTCATGAAACTTATGCAAAGACTCTCTCTTTCAACTCTTAAAACATGTGGTGGTCCATTACTTGTAGCAAAGCATGCAACTCTTTAAATCATCACTTTTCATCTATATTACCAAGAAACACCCTCTCTTAAGTTCATAACCAAATCCAACTCTTAAATGATAGTAAATATATTTGTATTCATGCTTCTCAATATGCAATTGAGATGCAATTGAATAATTCATGGCATATGAAAACGAGAGGCTTTATAACAAGAGAGGTATTATAAATGTTTATGCTCTCAATTCAACATTCAAACTCAAAAAGCATACATACTTATATACGAGTACAAATCAAATTTAGGGGAAGGCCTCAATACCAAAATATTATCTCATTGAAAGAGTTCACAAAGCATACTTTTTAATGTAACTCAAAACCCTTCATAAATACATGATTTCTCAACGTTCAAAATATTATAAAAATGATTTCATCATACCCATGTAGTTTAGAAAAACCCACATACCTTAATGATGAAGAATTTGCGAAAAGATTAAACCTTTAAGCTTGATTGCCCAAACCCTAAGTTGTTTTTCTCCTCATGTGTTTTAGATGATTAACTAATGATTTTCTAGGGTTAAAACGTGTTTTAGGAACTTAAATACGTGTTATGATGTTTAGGGATGGTTATTGGGTGACAAAAGACCATATTGCCCTTGAAATACTCAAAAATAGAGTTTCTGCACCACTTCGCCATAGGGTTTACGGCTCCATATCCATGGCAAACATTGAAGTTTACGGCACCAAGTCCATGGAAAACATTAGGCTTTGCGTCACCAACCTTATTGCCAACCTTTTCCAGTGAGCGTTGGTGATGGTAAGGCGATGTCAAGCCATCGCCTAAGCTATAGTTTGCGGCGCCTACTTAGTTTTGAGGTCCTTAAACACCCCCAACACCCCCCAAAATGTCAATACATGATCTACCATCACTACTGTGGTCCTAGAGATCATTTTAGAAGCATCAAATGAGAGTTATGACTATAGGGTGTCACAATCATACAGCTTGTACGGTGCCTTATTCAAACACTCATAACCTCTTACTCCGGACTCAGATTGATGAACGGTCAGAGGCGTTGGAAAGAAGACTCGAATGTACTTAACTTGATATATAGTAGGCCACATAAATCATTATATACTATGATAAACAGACACTGGAAGTTGACCCATGCAAAATCATCAACTAAAAATCAACCGATAGGAAAAGTTTTCAACTCGACTTTGTGTTAGGGGATTTTTGTGACCTAAATACATATTCAAAGGTATTCAAACACTATAGGATTGATAATCACACATATATTAACAAGGATTCATTGGTTTCTAGTCTATATCTGTAGGAACAATGGTTTAAATTCTAGCCCAAAGGTGCGGGTGTTACATTATCTCCCCCTTGGGATCATTCATCCTCGAATGATGGGTTGTGACTTGTTCAAGCTCTAAAAGTATGAAATAATGAAAGTAACCTCACATTGAACATTTATCCTCAATAATATATGCAACGACATCAAAAGAGCTTCATGATAATCCATATTGAAACGTGTAAGCACGAAGCGTGAGATATAAGAATTGACGTAGGTCTTGATTTACATTGGTACAACTATGAAATGAGATTTTGCAGGAGATAGGAATAGAAACATTCTCTACTTTACAATATACAAAGAATAGATGTCACACCTAGAAACACTACTCATCTATGGCCTAAACAAAAAATAACATACTTCATTATTTCCAACTTACAATTATCCCAAAACACTTCTAACCACAAGAGTTTGAGTCCCGCCACGTAATACTCCTATGTTGAAGCCTAACTCAGAGAAATGAGGAGCTAGCTTAAGCTATGGGACTTCATACCCTACATCTCTTTAAGGATATTACTTCACCTTATCACTAACATCAAACACCCTTGGGTCTTAATTCAGGGAGTACTAACCACATAGCACTTTGGTTTGAGTTTTCATCAATCATAATATACAAGCCTATCATTACTACACCCACTTCATGGATCTCCCCACTAGGATCGGAAAATTCTATCACTATTACCAAGATTTTTTTCCACATATCTCCTTTCTAACTATTTCACTTAACGAAAGTTCATCTGCTTCTTTTCCCCTTCACATATAACCTTAGCTCAAGAAATTACATCAAAATTTTCACATTGAAGAACATCTACTCCCTTACCTAAGACATTACTAAACTTTCACAACCACCATCACACTAATATACGGAGGGTCATTGAGGAACCCGAGCATAAGCATCATGAATGGTAGTAACACTATTAGACTATAACTTATACTTATTACACTACTCAAGGAGGGATATGAGGTAAATATATGATATAATCACGAAGTTCTTTATATATCAAGTGTCTTGATCATTAGTAGAGAGACTACTTTATCAGATCTGAAATAGTCATGAGTTCGCACAACTTTATCATTTTGGGTAATCCCGACATAAAATGAATCAGTAACATTTAGAAAGCATATTTTATTAGAACCAAGCATTTTGTGAGACATGATTTTTTATCGATCATGAGCAACATAACATAGAGCTTGAATATCTGGAATATTAAATTACCGAGGGACATTATTATTTCTAGTTTGGAGGTCAAAACATGACATGAGTTACATAGAGATCTCAAACCATAGATATAGGCAAGACTTGAACACATAAGACTTTGGTAGAATAACCTCTTAAATTGGAGTAGGAGGGGCTTGCTTGCATAGGAATTGATTTTATCATGATTCTTACTTGAAACTTGACACCACAAGAAAATACGGGAACTATTTAATTCATCATCTCCCCCTTTGATCAAAGTCACAATCCTAAACTTAAGGACATATCTTCTCATTAAATCTTACAAGAACAACACTCAGCACAATGGGGTATCACCATACACATAAATGCTAAACTTCCCCTTTTTAACTATACTCTAAAGGCATTACTTTCCAAGAACGCTACTCTTAATTTTCACTATCCTCTATAGCAATCAACCTACAACTCCCAGTCTCATAAGCATACCCATCCTCATGCCTTATCACATAAAAATCCACTCTCCACTACTTAACATTAGACCATTAATCACATAACTTACATCATAATAAAATCTTTAAGACTATACCAAAGGAACATACTGCCTACTTATAGTTCCTCCATTCATCTCTAAAGAACATCACACAGTAACTCCTTAGTCTTCTCCGTACTACGAGATTCGAGAATGAAATATAGGTACACGTGACACTCGTACACATCACACTTTATCTAACAACATACTTCCTCCGGGTTCAACTTATGTTTATATACTCACGCTCTTATACACTTAATGACTCAACCACAATTCATCATTTTAACACTAGTCCTCATGTACATAAATATCATAATTATCCACTCCTTTTTTCACAAGTTGCCAACCTAAGCTATTTCACACCCCATATTAAGCCTACTAATTCATTCCCATAAAACATACATCACTAATCTTAAACTACTATCCTTTTTACCACTACCCACATCTCAAGTTTAAGCCTATAGTCTACAATCAGGGTCGGATCTACATGGAGACCAAAGGGTTCATCCGAACCCCCTTGGCCAAAAAAATACACTGTGCATGTAGGATCAAATTATTGTTTTAGGTATGAATAACTAGCATTGCACCTCCTAAACAAAGTATAGTCTGCAACTCAATGGTAAAAGGGCTCAAAATCTATAACTTTTATTGCTTATTTACTATTTGAGAATATTGTGAGAGTGAATATCACTTACATTTCTTTTAAAATACATACCCGGATTTTACATCTTCACCTGTAATTGTTATTAATGTTTTTTATTTTATTCTTTTTAATTTTTTATTTATAATTTTCAAAATTATCATATTTTATTATTTTATTGTTTAAAAGTATTTTACTTTTATTCATGCAGTGATATTTTAATTGTAATACTAATCGCTTATTGATTATTTTTTTAGAGAGGTAAATTGCATGGTCATATATTTTAAGAAGTTGTGATTCTCTTATTGTTTGAATATTAAGATGCTAGAGTTAATTTGTTTCTCATACTAGCTTTTGTATCCTTGCATTTAGAAGTTTTATTTTCCATGACCTTTTAATCAATTAATGTGTTTTTTTAGTAATATTTTGTTTTATTATATTGTATTACTATATTATTAATTAAAAAATTTAAAATACATGAAGCTTAAGCCCCATGCCTTGAGGCTTTCTTCTCACCCCCTGCTAAGTAAAATGCAATGTCTCCTACACCACCGCCTTTTAAAACACTGATTTAAAGTGTGCAATTATTTAATTTCTATTACAATGATTTGATGTGAATAAATAATGGTGGTATATATATATTATATACCCGTTTTCAGTTTTACCTTTCTATGAAAATGATTGCCAGCTTAGGTACCATATAACCTAGACAAGGCATGTAATATACTTTTCATTTAGTAAGAGTAATTTTTTTTAAACAGAAAAAAATATTTTGTTGTGAATAATATAATATTTCTAGACAGATTAAAGATATAAGTAATTTATTTTTTATTTAACTAAAAGCAATTGATATTACTTGTAATTACATGTACAAAATTTTGTTTTTTTTTCACTTTTTGATAATGTTGCATGAACTAGAAGTTTCATATTTATATCTGATGATTGTACTATTATGAAGGAGTTAAAATTAAATGTTAATCTCCAAATTAGTTACTCTCTTTAACTAATTTTATCCAACAAACTGTTGGGTTCTTAGTAAATGAGAGGTGTGAATGGAAAATGGAGAAAACCATGTGGAAGAGAAAAATTGAGATCACACCAATATGAAAAGTGTACTAAAAAATAGGAAAGCTTACTAAATTCTCCCACATTGGTGGGAGAAAAAAGATTTAAAGTGTTTATATTGTGAAACACACTCCCACATGGATAAGTGAGACAAGGAATAAGATATGCCTCATGCCGTCGTCGTTGTCGCTCGCTCGGCTTCGACTTCAACATTGGAAAATGAGATCTATCTTTTTGGAAAAAAAAATTTTGATGATCCGAATCTACCAAAACGCAACAGTTGTGTTGTTTTAGAAGGATGTAATCCTTCAGCAAAAGGACACACTGATTCATAGAGAGAGATGACTGTTTAGGAAAAGATGCAATCTTTGGATGAACAGACATAAATTTACAGAATATGTGTAACCTTTGACATGAACCATTGCCTCTTTTCAGAAGAGGAGAAGAGGCATGTTAAGGCTATAAAAACCTGCTTTCTTCCACAGGTTTTGATACGAGAAATTTTAGAATAAAAAATACTTTTTATTTTCAAAAATTTTATGTGATCATTCAAACTGTTGAGTGCGTTCAACGAGTCCAAATATTTGAGGTACCGCTATAATTGGATTGAAGGCCATTTTATCCTGGGAGGAAAATTCCGCAACCTCGGGTACAGTGAGGGGAATTATTTCGTTAAGGAAAGTCCGTGAATTCGAACGACTTAGCCTTATTCATTTTTGTTTCATCTATTTTCTTAAAAAATAATATACACCTCTTGGAAAGGTCATTTTGGTCTTGCGTTGAGTGTATTTGATATACTTCATTGTGTTCTTGTTTATACTTGAACTCTAGTTGAAGTTGTTTCTTTGCATATATAGATTCTGTGTACCCGTAGAACAAAACAACAATCTTAAGGAAATAAGTTTCAGAATCAGTATAGCTTGTTTTTGAAGATTAAAGTTTTAACTTTCTACTCCGCCTGAACTTAACTAGTGATTTGAAGTCATAAAAACTTCATTACTTGTTAAAGATCATTCGGTTGACAATTGGAAGTAATAAAAAATTCATTGTCAACTAGAAAGAAGAAGAAAAGTTTAAAGTTGCTTAACTTTATAAGTAGTATTCTGAAAATATTAAGTATTTTTTGTCTTGTGGTGACAGAAAAAATGACAAGCGATAGTCAAATGCAAGATGCGGAAACATCTGTGGGGGCAACTAATATTGCCACATCAAGTCGCACAAATGCTCCGCCTACAATGGCACCGGCGGAGAAGCCTGGAAAATTTGCGGGCATTGACTTTAACGATGGCAGCAAAAGATGTTCTTTTACCTCACCACTTTCTGTCTGCAATGGTTCACTAGTGAAGACGCTCCTGAGGTTCCCAAGGAAACCTCAGAAAAAGAGCGTTTCATAATTGTAGAAGCTTGGAAACATTCAGACTTCCTTTGCAGGAATTATATTCTGAGTGGTCTCCAAGGCGACCTCTACAAGTTTACAGTGGAACTAAGACATTGAAGGAATTATAGGGGGGCACTTGAACAAAAATATAAAACAGAGGATGCGGGAATTAAGAAATTCCTTATTGCACGGTTCCTAGACTTTAAAATAATAGATAGTAAATTGGTTGTTTCTCAAGTGCAGGAGTTACAAGTCTTCATACATGATCTCCTAGAAGAAGGTATATCTTTTAAAAGTACCTTAGTTGAACAAATTAAAAAGGTTCTTAATACTCACATAAACTATTTTATAGGTTTGATTGTGAATGATGCATTTCAAGTAGCAGCGATAGTTGAGAAGCTACCACCTTTGTGGAAAGACTCCAAAAACTACTTGAAGCATAAACACAAAGAGATAATTTTTGAAGATCTTATTGTCTGACTGCATATTGAAGAGGATAATAAGGCTGCCAAGAGAAGGTCAAAAGGGAATTCTACAATTAATGGAGTACATATTGTAGAAGATGATCAAAACAATTCTAAGAAAAGGAAGAAAGTTGAATAAGGAAACAATCAACCCAAGAAGAAATTCAAGGGAAAATGCTTCAATTGTGGCAATATTAGCCAAGAGGTCCACGGATTGTCGTGCCTCAAAGAAAGGCAAGAAAAAGGATCATGCAAATATGATTGAATCCAACAAAGAATGTGATGATTTGTGTGCTATGTTCTTAGAATGCAACTTGGTGGGGAATCCTCGCGAATGGTAGATGGATTCTGGTGCCACCCGCCATGTATGTGCCAACAAAGAGTTGTTTTCATCATTTTCTCCAGCTCAAGTAGAAGAAATGATCTACATGGCTAACTCCGCTGTGGAAGGAACAGGGAAAGTGTGCTTGAAAATGACTTCGGGAAAGGTTTTGACACTTACCAATGTCTTGTATGTTCCAGAATTATGTAGGAACTTAATTTATGTTTCACTTCTAGATAAGAACGGATTCAAATGTGTAACCGTTTCAGGAAAAATTGTAATTTGCAAAGGAGAAATGTATGTAGGAAAAGGCTATCTCACCGAGGGCCTTTATAAGATGAATGTAATGACTGTTGAAATAAATAAAAGTTCAAATTCTTCTTATTTGCTTGAGTCTTATTATTTTTGTCATGAATGTTTAGGCCATGTTAATTATAAAATGTTACAAAAACTGATTAACTTAGAAGTTTTGCCAAAATTTGAGTGCAATAAATCAAAGTGTCAAACATGTGTAGAATCAAAGTATGCAAAGCATCCTTATAAGTTCGGTGAAAGGAATTCTAATCCTTTAGACTTAGTACACAGTGACATTTGTGATATGAAGTCAACAGCATCACGTGGTGGGAAAAAGTATTTCATGACTTTTATTGACGATTACACTAGATATTGTTATGTCTATTTGCTAAATAGTAAGGATGAAGCAATAGATGCATTTAGGCAATATAGAACTGAAGTTGAAAATCAGTTAGATAAAAGATAAAAATAATAGAAGTGATAGGGGCGGAGACTATGAATCTCCCTTCGCCGAAATATGTGTAGAGAATGAAATCGTCCATCAAACTACGGCCCCGTATTCACCTCAATCTAACGGAATTGTGGAAAGGAAAAACCAAACTTTGAAGGAAATGATGAATGCCTTTCTTATAAGTTTCGGTTTACCGCAAAACTCATGGGGGGAGGCTATCCTTACAACCAATCATATACTCAACAGAGTTCCCCAAAGTAAGACACAATCAATTCCTTATGAAAAATGGAAAGGAAGGAAACCTAACTTGAAATATTTCAAAGTGTGGGGGTGTCTAGCAAAAGTCCAAATTCCTTTGCCTAAAAGGGTTAAGATAGGACCTAAAACGGTAGACTGCGTGTTCATGAGATATGCTAAAAGTAGTAAAGCATGTCGATTTTTGGTTCATAAATCCGAACTTCTGGATATTAATGAAAATACGGTAATTGAATTAGACAATGCTGAATTTTTTAAAAACATTTACCCGTATAAAATTAGACATGAACAGTCTAGTGGAGGATCTAAACGACCTTGAGCTGAACCAAGTGATAATGTACATAATAAAGAAAATCCAAGATGTAGTATACATCAAAGAAAGTCTACTTCATTTGGATGGGATTTTGTAACATTTCTCTTAGAAAATGAGCCTCAAACATTTAGAGAAGCGATGACATCTTCGCACTCATCCTTTTGGAAAGAGGCAGTCAATAGTGAGATTGATTCAATCTTAAGCAACCATACAGGGGAATTAGTTGATCTTCCTCCCGGAAATAAACCTTTAGGTTCTAAATGGATTTTCAAAAGAAATATGAAAGCGGATGACACTATTGACAAATACAAGGCAAGACTTGTAGTAAAGGGCTTAAAAAAAAAGAAGGCCTTGATTACTTTGATACATACTCGCCAGTAATAAGGATAACATCAATTCAAATGTTAATTGCATTAGCGGCGGTATATGATCTTCAAATCCATCAAATGGATGTGAAAACCGCTTTCCTAAATGGAGAATTGGAGGAAGAAATATACATGGAACAACCTGAGGGTTTTGTAGTTCCAGTAAAGGAAAACAAGGTGTGTAAACTTATCAAGTCATTATATGGACTAAAGTAAGCACCAAAACAATGGCATGCGAATTTTGACCAAACCATGTTGGCAAACGGATTTAAAATAAATGAATGTGACAAATATGTTTATATTAAAGACACTGCAAATCACCAAGTCATTGTATGTTTATATGTTGATGATATGTTGATCATCAATAGAGACATTTCTGACATAAATGAAACAAAACGAATGCTCGAAAGCAAGTTTGATATGAAAGACCTTGGAGTTGTAGATGTAATCTTAGGTATAAGAATCCATTGAACTCCACAAGGGTTGGAATTGTCACAGTCTCATTATATCGAAAAGGTACTTGACAAGTTCAAGTATATGGAATTCGGTATTGCCAAGACTCCATTGGATGCGAGCTTTGCACTTCTAAAGAATGAAGGTGAAAGTGACTTGCAATTGGAGTACTCAAGATTATTGGGATATTTAATGCATATAATGAACTGTACACGACCATGCATAGCATGTACTATCAGTAAATTGATTCGGTACAAAAGTAATCCCAACAAAACTCACTGGATGGCAATGAAAATAGTTTGAGGTATCTTAAATACACTCAAGATTATGCTTTGCATTATAATAAATATCCTGCGGTACTTGAAGGATATAGTGATGCAGATTGGATCACCGGATCAAATGAAGTAAAATTCACAAGTGGATATGTATTTACTAACGGTGTAGGAGCAGTCTCTTGGAAATCATCCAAAAAGACTTGTATTGCTCGCTCTACAATGGAATCTGAATTTATCGCGTTGTATAAAGTTGGTGAAGAAGCAGAATGGCTACGGAATTGCTTAGAATATATTCCTTATTGGCCCAAGCTAGTGGCACCAGTATATATACACTATGATAGCCAAGCGGCAATAGGTAGGGCAGGGAGCATGATGTACACCTGTATATCTCGTCACATACGAAAGAGACATAATACCATTAGAGAACTTCTCTCTAGTGGAATTATCACTGTTGACTATGTAAATTCAAAGGATAATGTGTCGGATCCACCTACAAAAGGCCTATATATAGAAGTAGTGGAAAGGAATCCAAGGGAATGGATTTAAGGCCTAGAACAAGTCAGCATGGCGGTAACTCTACTAGAAGACTAGAGATCCCAAAAGCTAGGTTCAAGGAGATCAAACAAAGTTGTGTATGACATGTTCAACATTGTCAATTACCCAACCTATTCACATGATGTAGACAATGTATAGTAATCAAGGATAAGACTTAAAGTGAAAAGTCTTTTAATGATTATCTAAATTTGACAGATTTGACTAAATAGTTTAATCTATATGATTGAATGTTTAGAAATCACCTATGTGAGGGCGAAGTGGAAGCCGCTTCAAGGAGAATGTTAGTAAAGGCCTATTCTCTAAGATCTCATGAAACCGAAATGTGTTCATGACTGAAAAGAATAAAACTGTGAGAACCATAAACGATAAAAGACTGGTTGTGTGATATGTATTGTCTAGGTGTACATTAAAGATCGACGGTTCAAAGATATCAAATCTACCGATTGACCGAGTGCATCCGATACATGTTCACTATGGAAAGTTCAAAGGGAAACTCACTTATCCAGATGCAATCAGTCTTTGCTTGATGATCACATACTTGTCCGTAAAACTTTTACGAAAAATAGCCATTCCCTATTTATGTGAGGGATTTTTGGGTTCATAGTAAATGAGAGGTGTGAATGGAAAATGGAGAAAACCAAGTGGAAGAGAAAAATTGAGATCATACCAATATGGAAAGTGTACTAAAAAATAGGAAAACTTACTAAATTCTCCCACATTGGTGGGAGAAAGAAGATTTAAAGTATTTATAATGTGAAACACACTCCCACATGGATAAGTGAGGCAAGGAATAAGAGATGCCTTGCGTCGTCGTCGTCGCTCGCTCAGTTCGACTTCGGATTTGGACTTGGATTTGAATTTGTCAAATGATCGATCAATGAGATCTATCTTTTTGAACAAATTTTATTTGATGATCCGAATCTACAAAAACGAAATAGTATTCTCCATTTATGCATGCAGCAGCAGATGCAATTCTTCATAAATTTTGAACTGATGCTTCTGTAATTCCGAACAAAACTAATGCTTCAAAATAGCTGCACTGTTTTGAACTGATGTATTGTTTCTGAAGGATGCAATACTTCAGCCAAAGGGCATACTGATTCATGGAGAGAGATGACTGTTCAGGAAAAGATGCAATCTTTGGATGAACAGACATGAATTTACAGAACATGTGTAACCTTTGACATGAACCATTGCCTCTTTTCAGAAGAGGCATGTTATGGCTAAAAAACCCTGCTTTCTTCCACAGGTTTTGATACGAGAAATTTCAGAATAAAAAATACTCTTTTTCTCTTCAAAAATTCTATGTGATCATTCAAACTGTTGAGTGTGTTCGAAGAGTCCAAATATTTGAGGTACCGCTATATTTGGATTGAAGGCCATTTTATCCTGGGTGGAAAATTCCTCAACCTCGGGTACAGTGAGGGGAATTATTTCGTTAAGGAAAGTCCGTGAATTCGGATGACTTGGCCTTATACAATTCTGTTTTATCTATTTTCTGAAAAAATAAAATACACCTCTTGGAAAGGTCATTTTGATATTGTGTTGAGGGTATTTGATATACTTCATTGTGTTCTTTTTTATACTTGAACTCTAGTTGAAGTTGTTGTTTTGCATATACAGATTCTGCGTACCCGTAGAAGGAAATAACACAAACAACCATTAGATATTTATTTATCTTACTATGTAATCTTTAAGATAAACAAATTTTCATATGCATTATGCTAGTACATCAGTTACCTATAATTTATTGAGATAACATGGAACCTCATTCCTAAGCAAGAATCTTGTACTCCATAATCGTGTGAAGCATAAAGCAATAGACTTTCACTTTTCCGGCCACCATATGTTGAAAAAAAAGGTTCGTGTTATACATATTCAAGGTAATGACCAAATAGTTGATACTTTCAACAAAGAACTAGACAGGCCTGCATATGCGAGCAATCTATTCAAGTTAGGGTTAGTGACCCATCACTTAACTTGAAGGGGGCCTATTCTTCCACGGGTAATAACAAAGACGTGATGAAAGGGGAGATGAGTGTTCCTAGATGGGCTGATTTAGCTGATGGAGAGGAGTATGTTTCACCTCTTCCTTTGAATAGCAAATTCATTTCAGAAGATTCCATATTTCTGTCTAAATTAACACTTATTTTAGTGATTTGAGCGAGGAAGAGGAAGAGGAAGAAAATATGTTGGATATGTGCTTTGATAAAGTGGCTAGAGATGGAATCTCACCTCAACAACAAAAAAGTGGAAGCAATAAAAAGACACATGAGAGGTAACATAGCTGGGATGGTAAAGTGCGGGGAGTATGTTCCAAGACACCTACCAATGCGACTGACAAAGAAAAATCATACAACAGTGTCAATAGCTTCTACAAAATTCAATAAATCCAAGAATAACTGATGAACTATCAAATGTTGTTGGACAGATTGGAAGATGAAGACACTTCAGGTTACTTTAGACGGGCAATCTTTCTTTTTTAAATTTATGCATTTGTAGAAGGAAGTTTGAGTTTGATAACTCAAATTTTATCCTGGATTTTATATTTTTGTACTGTTTAAGCATCATCATTTGTAATATCATCATAGGGTATGTTACATACTCTATGATGATCATAAGATACCTAGCTCTCTCTAGTTTTTATTTTCTTCATGATTGTTGACTAATAGAGGTTCATTACCTCATTAGGATTGGTAAAGGAAGGCCTAATTCCCCTTACTTATCCATGTTGAAGATTTTTATTATTAATAAAAGGCTTCTAGAAACACTGTGGTATAAATTAGCCCAAAAAAAGGAAAAAAAGACTACACAGAGTAGTTCGTGACATTCATTTTGGTTAGGAGATCGATAGATTTGGTCTAATCAAATCTAGTGTAAATCAATGGATACACAATATTACTTATATGATTTTCAAATATTATCTTATCAAAACACGACAGACCAACGTACAGAAGCCTTTTTATGTTTAGGTAGGTTTTAAAGTTAGATCAGGTCTTAATTTTAAAAATTACCTTACACACTTTTAACCCTTTTAGACTCGATCTAACTGAAAAAACACAATCATTTACTCAATTCTGACCCAAGCTTGTTTTATGATTAAGTAGAAGAGAGATTTTTTTTCCCATTTGGATCGGATTTGGAGGGCTAAAAAAATGGGTGACTTAATTTTCTAAATCTAATAATAAAAAAAGACAGTAAAGTTTAGCTTGAATGGATGACCTTTTGAAATTAGAAGATCACTTTCAGGATTTTTCTTTAAGTTAGTGAATATAGGCCAGTTATGAAAAAGGGTAAATATACACTATTTTTTAAATGAGGGATATATCCCCTCGAAATTATTTTTTCCTTTACTAATTAACTCCTTGTACGAAATCAAATACTTCAAAACTTGCATCACCGATTATTACTATCATTTAGATCAAGAAATTAAAGCTACTATTTCGACCATGACAACATAATAAAAATATTTCCTTAGTCCAATTAACTGAACAAAAATAACTTAAGTCTTTCATATCATTATTTTTACGAATATATGGAAAATATGATCAGAATTTTACTCCAACATCATTTAGGCTACCTAATGAGTTGGTATACGTCCACACTATCCAACTCTTTGTTGGCTCTCGGAGAACAAACTTCTACCCACTATCTAGTCCAATTGGACAACCTACAAGGGTAATACTTCAACGTACAATTATAAAAACAACGGTAATGTTTTTACGTTTGTAGGTTGATGTTTAACCTGGTAGGTTGTAAAGTAGAACTAGAAAGTGGGCTTGCAATCGAACTCCACCAAGGTCTTACTTTATAAGACCAGATAGAGCAGATAAAGTTGGATTTAAAGGAAATAAGTTTGTTGTTGGAGTCAATGAAGAGTTGGGTGGTGTGGACTCCAACAAAAAGAGAAAAGAGGAGCAAGAAGTTGTGCTTGAAAATTCTTAACTCTCAAGGTGTTAGAAAAAGCAACTGAAGGGTGAAAAATTAAAGAACAAAAGAAGAATTATTATAATTGATATGAGATGATTTTACAAGATAATATGTAAGAATCTTATAAATAACTTTATATATACAATGGTTTACATTAGATTTTGTCAAAAGTCACAATTTGATCAAACTTATCAATCTTAACAACTTACCAAAAGCATAGTATTCTTAGTAAGAAATCAACATCACAAAAGGTAAAAGAATTATTGTTATTAATTAATTTTTTGACCAGTGAATGGCAATTCAATATAAAATCATGCAAGATGATATGAATGATAACAAAATCCTCAACACCCTCGCGAGGAGGGATCCAAACCCAGTGGAAACATCATTGTTTTAGCCTTTTTTCGATTACCTTTTTACCTTATATTTCCCAGTAAACTCATTTTTTTTCTTTCAAAAAATGAATAATTTATATTTTTTTTTCATCTTTGTTGCCTCACGACTAATTCCACTTCTACCACCCCCTCCCCCGCCCCTCCCTTTTTATTGTCCAAATATTACTTTATTTTATTAGAAACTTACAAATTTAAAATTTTGAATTCGCCTCTGCTAATGAGTAGATACCAAGCTTTTCACAAGATAAAACTGTGCAGCTCGGAAAATAATTTTTTTTTTTTGGAATTTCTATTCTATGCTTAGTGGGAATATTTTATTAATATTAAAAAATCACATACAAACGACACAGAAAAATAGCTAAAGAAAAATCCAAAGAAAAATCAAGCAACTCTCCTCAGCATTCATGGCAATAGATTCATCCTTTAGGGCAGCAATTTTGGTGATCTCAGATAAGTGTTAATGGAGTTGTAACTGGTCCAAATAGTGAGGAACATTTCTCACGTTCAAAAATGGGAGTGAACTTATAATATATACATCATTTGTTAGACAATGAAGTATATGTACACTACCATTTTAACGAGGAATATTTTCACTCTTCGTATAGTTGAGGGATATATTTTCCTCTTAACTAATTAACTTCTTGTGCTTAACCAAATACATCAAAACCTGCATCAATGATCTTTTATTTCTATCGTTTCGAGGAAATTATAGGTATTATTTTGACGACGATGTAATAAAAATATTTTCATATCGTATTTAACAATAAATAGATAACTTAACTCTTTCATATCATTATCTTTAATTACATAAGATAATCTTATCATAATTTAACGCAAACATCATTAGTTTGGGCCTGCATAATGAGTTGGAGAACATCCACATTACCAAACTATTCATTCACTTCGACGACACACTTTTACCCTTTAACGCAAACGACACCAACTCTACCTGGTAGTATCAAGGAAGAAATTTGTTCGAATTCATTTGTTAGCCTACTGTCTAGACTTCCTGGACATCACGCGAGGATAATATGACATTTCATTCTTGCTAAAATTTCAATACTATCCTCGCATGTTGTCCAGAGGACTAGTGGGTTTGCAAATGAGCTCGAGCAATGTTATTGTCTTCCTTGATACAACTAGATAGAGAAGATGAGGTTGGATTTAAAGGAAAGAAGAGAAAAGAGAGCAAGAAGTTGTACTTGAAAATTTCTAGCTTTCAAGTTGTGTCACAGAAAGCAACTGAAGGGTGAAAAATTAAAGAACAAAAGAAAGTTTTTATAGTTGGTGTGAGATGCTTTTACAAGATAATATTTGGAAATCTTATAAATAACATTCTATATACATTGATTTACATTAGATTTTCTCAAAAATCAAAATTAGACCAAATTTATCAATCTTAGCAACCTACCAAAAATATAATATTCTTAATAAAAAAATCAATATAAAAAAGGTAAATGAATTATTATTATTAATTCATTATTTGTCCAGTCAACCCAAATTTCCTAAAAACTCCTGCAAGATGATTTGATTAATAAGTATTGAATTTAAAAGATTATCAAAAAAAATATTTTTTTAAGGAACAAATTATAAGAGAGAAAATGGTCAGAACCACATAAATGACAATCTATTTTAATCTTGTCTGTTTTTGTAACTGAAAGTCAAGTCATTTGAAATTAAAGTAAAAATTGACATTTATTTTGACTTTACGAAAGATCCTGTCACGACCCGAACAGACGCCCAGGAACAGATGAGCATCCCAAACCATAAAGGCTTGGGAGACCTTCTCTAACTGTCAATCATATACACAATTCATTTATTGTAAGGAAATGTGGAAAATAAAAGGAAACATGGTCACTTTAATATCTCAACTGAGTAATGCGGACATAAGTTCAATAAAACTCAAACCATCTAATACACGTCTATGAAATCTCTACTACGAAAACAACAATCTATTTGAAACTGGGACAAGGCCCCCGGTCGGATCATGAACTAAAAACAATGAGAGAAACATAGGTAAAAAAAATGCCTTCTGAAGTAAGGGAGGCTCACCAACTATGAATGTCTGGCTACAATCTACTGTTTAGCGGGACCGCTAGACTAGGCCTCAGAACCTGAAATATAGGGGGTCAATACAAAATGTACTGGTATGTGAAACAACCCAAAATAACATGTTTTTATATATCATAATAAGAGCATTTTATAAAACAATAAACATAATGCATAAGTGAAAACACATGGGCATACTGAAATGAATTTCAACAACTCTTGGAAATCATGACTCACTTTCTATTTTCTCTAAGCTAGATGGTACACCCTACAATTCTGATTATCCCATGAGTTATATGGGATTCGTCCTTGAGTCGGCGGCCAAGACCCCTACCCAAATTTTCCTCAACGGTTGGAGTATCGGTATGGGAGACACGCCAGTCCACAAAGCAGAGTGCACACAAGACCACACAACATGGATCCTAGCCATAGTCCCAAGTTGGGATGACATAAATCAAGGAACACAAGACCACACAGCATGGTGCCAAAATCCCGAGTCAACAAATCATGATTTCCAACATTGAGTCTTCCAACTCGTGCTTTCTTCGGGTCACTATCGAACTCTCTTAAGACCAACTTGTAGCTGCTTAAAACTATTTTTCATACATGAAAAATATTCAACACTTGTTCTGTTAAGGGCATACTATCACCGGGTATCCTCATACCCCGACTTGCAAGTCATTCATGTCATACACCGACTTGTAAGTCAAAACTCTTCTTCATAAACATGATTGGGGATGATTAAATATGATAAAATAGTAAATATTATACCCATGGTGTTTAGAGTAGTCCCACATACGTTAGACTACTTAGTTCAAAGAATAGGATCCAAATCTTGATTTTGTTTCTTGGAAATCTTGAACTTAAACTATGGATTCTTGATCTTTGGGTGGGAGGTTAGGGTTTATTCTTGATAAATTTGAGTGAATTTGGGAATATTATGCACAAAAGACGTTTTAATTCACTGTTTACATGACTTGGGTTTGTAGGGAAAAGATAAGACTGCCCCTCAGAATTAAAAATTTCAGCAGAAATACAAATTTTGAGGCTCACCGCTGAGCCCTATTGGTGACACCGCTGAGCGGTATAATCGTGGTGACCTACTGTTTTAGAAAATCCTGACTTTGAGGCATACCACTGAGCTCTATTGGTTCCACTGCTATAGGCACCTCCGAGCGGTGTAATTGTGGCAACTTACTGCCTCACACGAAAAATGCTATAACTTTTCACTCGGATATCGGATTAATGCGAAATTAAAATCGTTGAAAAGCTGACTCAATTATCTACAATTTGGTGGGGTCTTGATCTAAAAAATTTCATGTATATCAAAAGTTATACACGTTCAAAGTAGACCCTTGCTGAATCGAATACCAAACTCTGGACGAATCAAAGATTCTTAGCTCAACTTTGCTCTCAGTAAATTCTATGAACATCTTTCACTTCGAGAGAACTTCATAAACTAGGATAAAAATCACGACACATGAATTAAAATATAAATTTTGGGATTAGAGTTTGGACACATAGGAATGACGGTTCAAATTCTTGCTAAAAAATGTGGGTTGTTACATTATCTCCCCATTGGGATCATTCATCCCCGAATGATTGGTAGGATCTTGTTGAAGCTCGAAAAGTATGAAGTAAGGAATGTAACCTCGGATTGAAAATTTTCTTTTCCTTAAGAGAATATGCAACAGCATCAAAAGAGTTTCATGATAATCCCCTAGTGAATCGTATACGCACGAAGCGTGAGTTGATAAGGATTGACATAGAGATGACCTTGCACATGATTCATGATCATCACAACATGAGACATGAGTTTATTTGGTGATAATAGGCCTGATTATATCATTACAATCATGAAATGAGATTTCGCGGAAGATAGGAATTAGAAGCATTCTCTACCTTACAAGATACAATGAATAGACCTAAAACTTAGAGACACTACTCAAATATGCCGCTAACAATAAATAACATACTTCATCATTTCTGACTTAAAATTCTCCCATAACACATCTAACCACAAGAGTTTCAGTCCCACTGTATATTACTTCCATGTTGAAGCCTAACCTGAAGTTAAAAGGATGCTAACTCAAACTACGGGATTCTGTACTCTACATCACATTAAGAAATTACCTCACCTCATCACTATAACCCAACAATCTCAAGTCTTAATTCAAGGAGTAATAACCACATGGCTCATTGGTTTATATTTTCATCAATCACAACATTCAAGCCTATCATTACTACACCCACTTAATGGATCTCTCCACTTAGACCATCAAATTCAATCATTCTCACAAAGATTTTCTCCATATATCTCCTTTCTAACTATTTCACGTAACGAAAGTTCATCTCTTTCTTTCCCCTACCTAAAACATTACTATGCTTCCACAACCACCATCCTACTAACATACGGAGGGTCATTGAGGGACCCGAGCATAAGCATCATGAATGGGAGAAAATTCAGGAACTACCTTAATTCATAATCTCCCCATTAGGTCAAAGTCACGATCCTAGACTTGCGAACATATTCCCTCATCAAATAAATAACCATAACTCTCAACAAAATAAGGTATCACCATACACATAAATGCTAAACTCCTTTTTTTTAATTATACTCTACAAGCATTGCTTTCCAAGAACGTTACTCTTAATTTTTATCCTCTATAGCCATCAAGTTACAACTCATAGTCTTATGAGAATACCTATCCTCACTCCTTATTACATCAAAATCCAATCCATTCTACTTAATATTCTAACATTAGAACGCTAATCACATAAGCTACAATATAATAAAATTTTGTAAAACTATCCCAAAGGCACATACCGTCTACCTATATTCCCTCAATTCAGTTGTAAAGAACATCACACAACAACTCTTTAGTCTTTCCCATACTACCAAAATTCAAGAACAGGAACTAGGTGCACAAAACACTTACACACATAAAACTTTATCTAACAACATGCTACTTGGGGATTCAACTTATTCTCCTTTACCCACGCTCTTATCTGCTTAATGACTCAACCGCAATTCATTGTTATAACACTAGTCTCATGGATATACGTATATATAAATTATCAATATCCACTCCTTATTTCAGAAGTTGCCAACCTAGGTTATTCAAAATATTGCATCAAGCCCACTAATTCCTTTTCACAAGACACGCATTAACAATCTTAAGCTACTGTTTCCACCACTACACTCCACATGTTATTGTCTAACGACACCAATAATGTGAAGCATGCCAAATACATACCCATCACGGGAGAAAATCTATAACATACCCGTAACAACATATGGTGAGGTCTCTGCATCCTGGAGGTTAGATAAGGTATATAATCGATTGTGACCACTACTGGCTGCTGAAGTAGTACCCTTAGGAGGAGAAGATGAGGATGCGGCTTGGGTGTTAGCTCCCTTGCATTCCAACACCAAGTCATCTAAGAGACCGGATACAAACTTTTTCATGTGAGCTCTCATGTTACCCCCTAATTCTGGAGCATAATGGGATAGCTAGGTTAAATTCAATGTATAATCTTTTACCCTCATCTTCCCTTGCTTCAGATTCATAAATTCTTTAGCCTTTTCTTCCCTCAATTCATGGGGAAAGAAGCAATGTAGGAAGGCCTCTACAAATTCACCCCACATAGAAGGCTCAACATCACTACCCTTTGAATCCTCCCATTCATTATACCATTGATAGGCCAAATCCTTTAACTGATAGGCTGCCAACTCAACCCCCTCAACCTTATTTGCATGCATAACTTTAAATTTTTTCTCCAGTTTATCAATGAACCCTTAGGGGTCCTTCTCAACCTTTATGCCAGTAAAGGTGGGTGGGATTAGCCTCATGAATTGACCACCCATGTAACCTCAGATGAACCAGACACAGAATCCACATCTTCAGACTGACGGGTCTGAGAGTCCACTAGCTGAGCAATCATATGGATGGACTGTCGGAACTCAACATTCGAAACTTCCCTTTGAGGAGGCTTGGGATGGTTAACAACGGTCCATGGGGACCGAGGTGGACTATTCAGAACTGGAAAAACTCCCAGAGTAGTAATAAACTCTGGGGTACGAGCTCTATTATGGGTCCGCATTCCATGAGTAGGACAGACATCCTTAGCTTGGGCATTTTGTTCGTTGGATCTATAGTGAGGCATGATAATTTTTCTGAAATATAGGAAATCATTCATTAGAGGACATTCATACTATATGGCATGAACCAAATCATGAAAAAAAAGACATTTCTAAACGTCTTATAGCCTCCTACTTATAAGTATGGCGCGCTACACACACATAAATAGGACTCTACCCGACATGATTTCATAGACACCCTGGTACCATGAACCTCGGTATGATACCAACTTTGTCACGAACTAAACCGAGGCCAAGGATGGGATGAGCATCCCGAACCATTAAGGCTCAAGAGCCCTTCTCTAAATGGCAATTAGATACACAATTCATATACTTTAAGGAAATGCGGAAAATAAATGGAAACATGGTCACTTGAATATATCAACTGAGTAATGCATACATAAGTTCAATAAAACTCAAACCATCTAATACTTATTTGCGAAATCTTTACTACAACTGAAAACAACAATCTGTTTGAAACCGGGACAAGGCCCCCGTTCGGACCATGAGCTAAAAATAATGAGATCGATATATGTAAAAAAGATTCCTTCTGAAGTAAGGGAGGCTCACCAACTCTGAATGTCTGACAACAATCTACTGTTTAACAGGCCCACTAGGTTGGGCCTCAAAACCTAAAATATAGGGGGTCAATGCAAAATGTACTGGTATGTGAAACAACCCAAAATAACATGTTTTTATATATCATAATGAGGGCATTTTATAAAACAATAAACATAATGCATAAGTGAAAAAATACGGGCATACTGAAATGAATTTCAACAAATCTTGGAAATCATGGCTCACTTTCTATTTTCTACTGATCTAGATAGTACACCCTACAATTCTATCATACCACGGGCTATATGGGATCCTCTTTTGACTCGGTGGCCAAGCTCCCAATCCAAGTTTGTCGTAAGGGTTGGATTATTGGTATGGGAGACACACCAGTCCACAAAGCAGGGTGCCATAATTCCCAATCATAATAATATATCATGGTAGGGCACAAGACCACAAATAATAGCTCCTAACCATAGTCCCAAGTTGAAACGATATGAATTAAGGAATACAAGACCATACAACATGGTGCCAAAATTTTGAGTCGGCAAACCACAATTTCCATCATTGAGTCACTCGACTCGTGCTTTCTTTGGGTAACCATCTAACTCTCTTAAGACCAACTTTTAGTTCTTTAAAACCATTCTTCGTACATTCAAAACATTTAACACTTGTTCTGTTAAGGGCATACTATCACCGGGTATCATCATAACCCGACTTGCAAGTGATTCATGTCACACCATAACATATATATAGCCCTTTTTCACTTATCCTCATGTTAATGACCATCTATAGTTTTTAAACATCAAGTGAGAGGGATTAATGCAATAGATTTTTATTTGAGTTTACATCAAAGACACTCTTCTCTCTATAGTACGATCATAAGGTGGCAATATCATTTTTGCATTACTCAAAACCCATGGAAATTATTAATTTGACAAAATGAACGTTTATCATGCGAAAGACACCCTCTCAACATATAATAAGTATTATCAATCCATGATCATTAAACATACATTCACCCTTTTTGTTTTCTTTAAGAAAGTTCATGCAATTCAAACAATCCACAACACTTGAAACCAAAGACATCATAAAAGTAGAGGGAGTTTTTATCAATCATACTCCCAATCAAAATCTTCATTACAAACAAAAATATACATATATATTTATAATTTAAATTTTGTGAAAAAGGTTCAAGACAACATATAATTTCACCAAAACAATTCCATGATACATACTTTTCGAAACAATATCAAAACTCTTCTTTATAAACATGATTGGGGATGTTTAAACATGATAAAATAGTAAATATTATGCCCATGGTGTTTAGAGTAGTCCCATATACCTTAGACTACTTAGTTTGAAGAATAGGATCCGAATCTTGATTTTGTTTCTTGGAAATCTTGAACATAAAGTATAGATTTTTGATCTTTGGGAGAGAGGTTAGGGTTTTGTTCTTGATAGATTTGAGTGAATTTGGGCATATTATGTCCAAAATATATTTTAATTTACTATTTACATGACTAGGGTTTATAGGGAAAAGAAAAAACTGCCCCTTGGAATTAAAAGTTTCAGTAGAAATCTCGATTTTGAGGCTCACCACTGAGCGCTATTGGTGCCACCGCTATGGGCACCGCCGAGCGGTGTAATCGCAGTCACCTACTATTTTTAAAAATCCCAACTTTGAGGTTTACTGATGAGCGGCATTTGTTCCACCGCTATAGGCACCGCCGAGCGGTGTAATCACGACAGCTTACCGCGTCACACGAAAAATGCTATAACTTTTCACTCGGATATCGGATTAAGGCGAAATTGGTATCTTTGGAAAGTTGACTCAATTATCTACAATTTGGTGGGTCTTGATATGAAAAATTCCCAGTATATCAAAAGTTATACACATTCAAAGTATACCTTTGTATAATCGAATACCAAACTTTTGATGAATCAAAGATTCTTAGCTCAACTTTGCCCTCAATAAATTCTATGAACATCTTTCACTTTGAGAGAACTTCATAAACTAGGATAAAGATCATGACAAATGAATTAAATTATGAATCATGGGATTAAGTTTTGCACATATAGGAACGATGGTTCACTTTCTAGATCGAAAATGCGGGTTGTTATAGATCCATAATTGATGTCAAGAAATTATTGTTAGTCATTATCTATTAAATTAATATTACTTGATAGAAAAATGAAAAAAAGATTTTTTGATTTTTCTTATTTTAGTATGAAACACATGTGTTTTTTAATAAATATGCGGGTCGGGTGGATTGAAAATATGTGTGAGGTGGGACAGGTTGAAATCTTTGCGGGATTGAACCACAACCGCAGCGTTTGCCATGTCTAGGTACATAACATCAACCTCTAAATGAAAATGGTGCTAGTAGCTAAGGAAAGGATTTTTCCAACACGTGAAGAGGCTTATAACTATCAAGGTATAAAAGAAGTCTAATTAATATCCTTTTTAAATTATCTAAGTGAGTTGGCATGATAGTATTACTCTATTATATAAGAGAATAGTCATAGGACTATCACAACATCCAATTATTGTACCAAAGGCAGCCAAATATGTACAACACTGCTAGTGAACCAACAGTGTAGTTAATTATTTTACCAAATGTTACTTAAATTGTACTTCAAACACAAACTTTTAATTTATGGAGAACTATCTATCTACCTATTCACTTTGATGATTCACTAATTCTTGTCTTTACTTTAAAAGAAAAGGGCTTCCACTACACCATTTTGTTTTTCCCTTTCCTTCTCTTTTCTGTTCTTTATTAGTTTTCTTTCTTCTTCTTTTCTACGTCTCTTCTCTTATTTTCTCCTTTTATTACTTTGTTTATTTTCTTTCTTGCTATTCCCTATTTTTTGTTTTTCTCCTTTTGTTGTTTTGTTTGTTTTCCTTCTTTCAATTTCTAAATTATTGTCTCTTTGTATGTATAATTTGGTACTTTATTTTTTTATTTAGGGATTTCAGAAATTGAGGTTTCAAGAACGAGTGGTGGACTACGCGTTAAAGTCTCCAAGGGAAGTTGATTGGAAGGATGGAGCTTTAGAAATTTTCTATTAAGAGGTAAGAATGAACTTTCATATTCTTAAAAGAATTATAGATTTTTTTACTGCTTACTTCAAATTTTCTATGCACGCAACATACAACAACAATAACAACAACAAACCCAGTTTATTTCATGGTTGTTTTTTTTTACTTTTCTTAGATTGATTTTTGTATAAATTGCATGTCGAAGCCCAAGTGTAACACCCCAAATCTGGTACTCGGAATGCTACACGGTGCTTATGACCCTAAGGGACCACAAACAAGCCCATGACTGATATTTGTACCTGTACACAACATAATATACTTGTAGAATGCGTAAAACATGAATAATAGGCCATAAGGTTCAACTAAATAAAATATCAGATAAATACTAACGTCCATATAGGGTAACAAATACCCAAAACAACTGAAAGTTGAATCTAAAATTTGAACTAAATCTGAAAGCCTCTAAATACTGTTTGAAATAAGGAGTTGAAGGAACATGTCTCCAACTAACTACATCTAGAAAAACTGAACTGAAATAAATAATGAAATAAAATAATATCATCCTCGAATGGATGAGGACTCACTGCAAAATTGCGACTAGAATGCTACTGCTGATCTGGAACTCGTGTCTCTAAACCCATGGTGTAATATGAAAGAAATCACCATAGCACAAATGCGTCAGTACGACTGGGAGTACTGAGTATACGAGTGATGTAGGCTAAATGCAAAAGGGTTTACATGCATGAACAATGCTAACTGACTGACTGATATAAACATAAGAGTACAAATATGCATACATAGTAACTAAAATCATGAATACATGAGATCTGGATCTGTACGCTAATACATGGTTTACTGTTATCTAACATGACTGATACTGGAATTTTGATCACATGGATGACTGTGTCTGATAGTCCTGAATCTGATGGAACTACCTGAGTTCTGTACTGTAACTGAATTGACTGTAACTAACAGTCCTGGTATACTAAAATCTGAACAACTATTTGAGTTCTTTTACTGAGACTGGGACTGAAACTGTGGGAGGTAGTTGCTTAACCGACATGCCCAAATAATGCATATAGCTAGGTTGGGGTCCAATCTCTGCCCCGACTGGAAGAGTGTTAATACTGCACCACTGGTAAGGACAACTGTGAGTGACCCTTAGCTGGCAGGTACTTGAATGAGAACGGTGGGAATGCTAAACTGACAGGTTAATCCACCTCATCAACCATAATCTGGCAGGTTAAGATGTCTCAACCTACGCTGGCTACGTAGTTCTGGAACACAAGGATGACTACTAAGAATCACACCCTAAACTGGCAGGTGAGTTTCCATCCTTGGGTTCACTTGGTGCAAACTTCTACTCCCATCTGAAGAGGCTGAATATGATTTAACTAGCTATACATGGACTGAGTAACTAACTTCTGTTGACTGATGGAATAGTACTACTATTTGAGATTACGAGATTTCTGAGATTTCCTGAGTCATATGACTGATTGAGTTCTATAGATCATGTCTTGACTGAGATTATCATGAAAACATGACATGGCTCTTGGCATACAACTATATTTTTTGGGTACTAGTACCCCCAGGACTCGATGGAAGGAAACTGGCACACATAACTGACTTGATCATAAAATGGAGTACACAATTCACCATATCATAAGTAGGGGATTTCACACTAAGCATAGTTCTCAACATCTTACGTATGGAAGGGAAATTCATACAACTTGTGTATACTTTCATAGCTTCAATATCATTCTCAATCCACATCACAACAACGACGCATATCAATCACGTGGAATTCATGTGAAATCATAAAGCATAGAGCATGGACTTGTCATTTAAGAACTATTAAATCATGGGAAACGAATCTTATCACCTTAAGCATTTTATCAAACACTTTGCATGTATTCTTTTATATTAGGTGTGTTTTCACGAATTTCCCCATTTTAAACCGCATAAAGTTCATGGATTTCAACTAACAAACACATATACTTCATGAAAACACCTTTAGATATCATCTTGAAACTTAAACAATAATCATCAACATGTACATGGTTATATCACAACAAGTCAATCACAATATAATATTTAAAACATGGTTCTTGAGCTCTATGAATGAAATAGATCCATAGACAAACACTACACATACCTTAGATCGAAGATCTTGATGACTGATGGAGAAATTTTCTTGAACTTGAATCCCCAATTGAAAATCCTAATGTGTTCTTGAGAGGATTTTGAGAGAAAGAGTATGTTTTGGTGAAATAAGGGCTTAATTCTGTATTTATGGAATATATATAGGGTTGGAAAGATGACCCAAATACCCCTCTAGATGCGTCATTTAATTTCTGTGAAAATTTCCCAATTTGGGCCCCCGACGCGATGCGGAGAGATCACGTTGTGCCCCGTTTGTGACCTGGAAACTCACCTCGATGTGGTGGAATCGTGGAGAGACACTGGAAATTGACAAACGTCATTTTTTGCTTACGGCGCGATGCACCACTATGTGAAATGACGTTGCTTTAACTTTAAATCACCATAACTTCTTCACCGGGTGTCCGTTTTAGGAGAATTTGGTATCGATGGAATGTTTATTCAATTCTATACAATTTGGAGGGTTTAAATCTGCCAAAATTTCACCTATATACCGGGTTATTCTCGTTCAAAGATGACCTATGTGAAATTATACATGAAAACTTGGTGGATTCAAAAGTTCTTAGCTTGGCTTACTCTAAGTGACTCTTATGAACATTATTATCACATCATAAGCTCTATTATCACTAGGATACTCATCCTAATTCATGTAATCCAATATGAATCACATGATAGGAGGTTTCATGTGTAGGAACAACGGTTTATTTTCTAGCTTAGAAATATACGGGGTATTACAATATCTCCCCTTTGGAAACATTTTTCTTTGAATGAGACTGACTGAAATGGGGATAGATGATAAACTGGTGTACGTGCAACACATACACTACTGGAACATGATCTCATGATGGATATGGCTGATGAGCTAAACATATCATGCTGGACATGCATATCTGATGTATGAGTAGATGATTCATGAATGCATAAATGAGATTTCTGATAACTGAGTTCTCCCAATGAGAATGCATATTTGATGCATGATTATACACTAAAATGATACATGAATGCATGAATGAATATGCAATGGTACTTGATACCAGATTTGTGATGAAACGTGAGCATGAACTGAATACCAAGTTGTATAGAATGTTGAACCGGAAATTGAATAAGCTTAAGGAGAACTGTTACCTTGAGCTATATCTAGATTGGAGGATAAGAGGTGAGGATACTTGGTATGCATGTCTTCTTCTGCTTCCCAAGTAGCTCCCTCAACGGACTGATTTCGCTAAAGAACTTTGACTAGAGGGACTTCTTTGTTCCTCAGTCTACGAGTTTGATAGTCTAGAATTTCGACCAGAATTTCCTCATAGAAGAGACTGTTCTGACTGTCAATGCTCTGAATAGGGACTACGACTGATGGATAACCTATACACTTCTTGAGCAAAGAGACATGAAAGACTAGATGAACTGAGGCTAGATCTGAAGGTAATTCGAGCTCATAAGCTACCTTCCCTAAACGACTAAGAATCTTGAAGGGATCAACATATTGAGGACTGAGCTTTCTCTTCTTCACGAACCGCTTTACTATATTCATGGGAGAGATCTTTAGATAGACATAGTCATCAACCTCAAACTCAAGATCTTTTCTACGAACGTCAACATACGACTTCTGTCAGCTCTGAGCAACCCGAAGTCTTTCTCTAATTAACTGGACTTTCTCTAAGGCGTTGAATACTAAGTCAGGCCCTATGACTGAGGCCTTTTTAACTTCGAACCACCCGATTGGAGATCTGCACCTGCTACCATAGAGAGCTTTGAATGGAGCCATTTTAATACTGGAATGATAGTTATTATTGCATGCAAACTCAATCAAAGGCAAGTGGTCATCCCAAATTCCCTTGACATTAATTGCACACACCCTTAGCATATCTTCAAGAGTCTGAATGGTCTTTTCTTCTTGACCATGTGTCTGAGGATGAAAAGTTGTACTGAGATCAACATGGGTACCAAGATCCTTTTGGAATTCTTTCCAGAAGTGAGAGATGAACTTGGTACCCCTCTGAGATGATAGATAATAGAACACCGTGTAATCTGACCAACTCCCTGATATAGAGTTTGTCGTAATCCTCGGCTGAATAAGAGGCATGGACTGGAAACAAATGGGCTAACTTGGTCATTCTATCTACAATGACCCAAACTTAATTATGCTGATGATGAGTTCGAGAAAAACCCATCACGAAGTCCATGTTCACTTCTTTCCACTTCTAAGTAGGAATGGTGAACTCCTACATGGAACCACTAGGTTTATGATGCTCTATATTAACCTGCTAATATGTAGGGAACTTATCCATAAATTCTGAAATATCTTTCTTCATCCCACTCCACCAATAGATCTCCTGTAGGTCACGGTACATCTTAGTGTCCCCTGGATGAATAGAGTATCGCACTCCATGCACTTCTGCAAGAATTCACTGCTTTAAATCATCTACACCTGGAATACAGAGATGACCCTAACAACGAATGACACCATCTCCCCCTTGGGAGAAAACCTCTACTTTCTGATTCTAAAATGACTCTTTTAGCTTGACAAGGCTAGGATCCTTATCTTGATTTTATTTCACCTCAAAAAATAGAAGTGATTCTGAACTACTCTGAACACATACACCGCCCTCTGAAGAGTCGACTAAGAGAATACCTAGTCTGGCAAACTGGTGGAATTCCTAGATTAACTTCTTCTTACTATCATCAACATGAGAAATACTACCCATGGACAGTCTACTGAGAGTGTCGGCCACTATGTTGGCCTAGCCCAGATGATAGAGGACACTCATGTCATAATATTTTAAGAGCTCTAACCACCTTCTCTGATAAAGATTGAGATCCTTTTGGGAAAAGACATACCGAAGTCTCTTATGATCTGTGAAGACGTTTACATGAACACCGTATAAATAATGCCTCAAAATCTTCAAGGCAAATACTACGGCTGCTAATTCAAGATCATGAGTAGGATAATTCCTCTCATGGGGTTTAAGTTGTCTGGAGGCGTAGGCTATGACCTTACCATGCTGCATGAGGACATAACCTAAACCCACTCTAGATGTATCACAATACACTACGAACCCATTTGAACTATCTGGAAGAGATAAGACTGGAGCTGAGGTGAGTCGAGTCTTCAATTCCGGAAAACTCTTCTCACAAGGATCTGACCAATGGAACTTGACTTTCTTCTGAGTCAATCTAGACATACGGGATGCAATGGATGAAAATCCTTCAATAAACCGTCTGTAATAGGCAGCCAAACCCAAGAAACTCCTGATATCTGATGGAGAAATAGGGCGAGACCAGTTTCTTACTACTTTGGTCTTTTGAGGATCTAATCTAATGCCATCACCGGAAATAATATGGCCAAGGAATGCTACTGACCTTAGCCAAAACTCAGACTTACTAAATTTGGCGAATAGCTGGTGATCTCTGAAAGTCTGAAGAATAATTCTGAGATGGTCTGAATGATAACGCTCTGTATGGGAATAGACCAGGATATCATCTATGAAGACTATGACGAATATGTCCAAGTACTCCTTGAACACGCGGTTCATCAAGTCCATGAAAGCGGCTAGGGCATTGGTAAGACCAAAGGACATAACTAAAAATTCAAAGTGACCATACCGCGTACGGAAAGCTGTCTTCGGGATGTCAGATTATCTAACTCTGAGCTGATAATAGCCGGATCTGAGGTATATCTTAGAGAAATAATTGGCACCCTGAAGTTGGTCAAACAAGTCATCGATTCTGGGAAGAGGATACTTGTTCTTGACCATAACCTTATTGAGTTGATGGTAATCAATGCACATTCTGAGTGAACCATCTTTCTAGCGCATGAATAAGACTGGTCCGCCCCACGAGGAAATATTGGGTTTGATGAATCCCTTATCTAAGAGATCCTTCAAATGTTCTTTCAGTTCCTTGAGTTCTGCTGGTGCCATTCTATATGGCGGAATAAAGATAGGCTGAGTATCTTAAAGAAGATCAATACCGAAGTTGACCCCTGCTAGAGGATACACTACCCTTCCACTCTAGGATGGGTTCATTCGGGAATTGAAACTAAACTATTCTATTTCTACAGTCGACTCTGGCATAGATGGAATGAATCCAATCCATGACATGAATGACATCAAAATCAGTCATCTCTAATTCGACTAAGTCTGCTGAAGTGACTTTCTGAAATATCATAACCGGGAAGTTCTTGTATACCTTCCGGGAAATGATAGTTTTACCCACTTGGGTAGAGACTGAGAAAGGCTCGGCGAGAATTTCGGTACTGATTCCAAAATCAACTGCTATATAAGGAGTAACAAAAGACAAGGAAGATCCTCGATCTGGCAAAGCGTAAACATGCACATGAAAGATCTATAACATACCAGTAACTATATCAGGAGAAATTTCCTGATCTTATCGAGTCTGAAGAGCATAGAGATGATTTGGGCATTGCCCGCTAGTAGCACTGGAAGTGGCACCCTGCTAATTTAGGTGATCGACCTGAGCTGTAGAGCGATTCTGTTGACCCTGAGGACCTAGTTGCGGACAGTCTCTAACTCTATGGACTGGCTTGCCACAACAAAAACAAATGCCACTATCTACTCTACACATACCCTGATGGTGCTTACCGCAAGTCTAGTAAAGAGGATAGGTGCGGGCACTGCTAATACTGCCCTGGGTCTTAGAGTATGGTGCTCTATATTTGTTACCCTCTCTGAACATAGGAACTGGAGCACTGGCTAGAGAGGGAGCTGGAACTGATGACTTAGGATGAAACTAAGAACGGCTTCCTCCTTCTGATTTAGGCTGATCAAAGTTGAAACTACCTGTCTTCGCTCTTTTATTCTTCTTTTCCCTCTGCTTAATTTTTTGTTCCTCTATCTGCTGAGCATGGGTCATAAGTCTAGCTAAGGTTATGTCACTGTTCAGCATGGCGGATCTGCACTCATTAACCACGCTGTCATTCACCCCTGAAGCGAACTTACTCATCTTAGATCTACTGTATGCAACCACATGAGGGGCATACCTGGCTAATTGAGTAAACTTAAAAGAATACTCTTTCACTGTCATATTGCCCTGCCTGAGGTTGATGAACTCTAGCACCTTGTCTTCTCTAAGATCTTAGGGAAAGAATCTATCTAAGAATGCAGTGACAAACTCCTCCCACTCTATAGGACCTGCATCATCTGATCTTTTGAACTTCCGCTGTTTGAACCAAGCATGAGCCACATCCTGCAACTGGTATGTAACTAGCTCAGCACTCTCAACATTAGTCACCCCTATGGCGTCTGTCACTTTTTGAACTTGATCTAAGAATTCCTGAGGGTCTTCATCTACCTTAGACCCGAGAAAGGTTGGAGGATTCATTCGGGTGAAGTCCTGAATCCTCGTTGCAGCTGAGTTGGCCACTGGGTTGGCTGGAATAACTGTTGGCCGTTCATTATGAGTAGCGACTGATTGGGCAAGAGTGGTAAATGTAGTCCTGAACTCCGCATTAGAAATATGATCTCCCAAAGGTTCTTTGGGCTGAGGGGCTGACTAATTTCTTCTCTTAGGAGGCATATTCTGAAATAAAGAGAAGAAGCGAATTAGACTGAGAGAATGACTTGTGATTATGCTCACAGGCACGACATGAATACTGAAAGAAGGAAAATTGTTCTTAAACATCTCATAGCCTCTTGCACATAAATGTGGCGCGCAACACCCAAGCACAAGACTCTACTAGATACGGCTTTCAGAATTCCAAGGACTCTATTGAACGTTAGGCTCTGATACCAAATTTTTAACACCCCAAATAGGGTACCTAAAATGCTACACGGTGCTTATGACCCCAAGGGACCACAAGCTAACCCATGACTGATATTTGTACCTATACACTGCATAATATACTTGTAGAATGCAGAAAACATGAACAATTAGCCATAATGTTCAACTGAATAGAATATCTGATAAATACTAACGTCCATATAGGCTAATAAATACCTAAAACAACTGAAAGCTGAATCAAAAATCTGAACTAAATCTGAAAGCCTCTAAATACTGTCTGAAATAAGGAGTGTAAGGAACATGTCTCCAACTAACTCCGTCTAGCAAAACTAAACTGAAATAATGAATGAAATAAAATAATATTATCCTCGAATGGATGAGGACTCACTGGAACACTGAAACTGGAATGCTATTGCTGATCTGGAACCCATGTCTCTGAACCTATAGTGTAACATAAAAGAAAGCACCATAGCAAAAATGTGTCAGTACGACTAGGAGTACTGAGTATAGAGTGAGGTAGGCTAAATGCAAAAGGGTTTACATGCATGAACAATGATAACTGACTGACTGATATTCACGTAGGAGTACAAACATACATACATAGTAACTAAAATCGAGAATACATGATATCTGGATTTGTACGCTAATACATGATTTACTGTTATCTTACATGACTGATACTAAAATTTTGATAACATGGATGACTGTGCCTGACAGACCTGAATCTGATGGAACTACCTGAGTTTTGTACTGTAACTGAATTGACTGTAACTGATAGTCCTAGTATACTAAAATCTGAAGAACTATCTGAGTTCTTTTACTGAGACTGGGACTAAAACTGTGGGAGGTAGTTGCTTAACCGACATGCCCAAATAATGCATATAGCTAGGTTGGGGACCAATCTCTACCCCGACTGGAAGGGTGTCAATACCGTGCCACTGGTAAGGACAGCTGTGAGTGACCCTTAGCTAGCAGGTACTCGAATGTGAATAGTGGGCACCCTAAACTGACAAGTTAAGCCACCTCATAAATCCTAATCTGGAAGGTTAAGATGTCTCAACCTATGTTGGCTACGTAGTTCGAGAACACAAGGATGACTACTAAGAATCACACCCTAAACTGGCAGGTGAGTTCTAATCCTTGGGTTCACTCGGTGCTAACTTCTACTCCCTTCTGAAGAGACTGAACATGATTTAACTGGATGTACATGGATTGACTAACTAACTTCCGTTGACCGATGGAATAGTACTACTATCTGAGAATTTATTAAGATCATGAGATTTCAGATATTTCCTGAGTCACATGACTGACTGAGTTCTATAGATCATGGCTTGACTGAGATTATTATAATAACGTGACATGGCTCTAGGCACACAACTATATTTTTCAGGTACTAGTACCCCCAGGACTCGATGGAAGGAAACTGACACACATAACTGACTTGATCATAAAATAGAGTCCACAATTCACCTTATCATAAGTAGGGGATTTCACACTAAGCATAGTTCTCAACATCTTGCGTATGGAAGGGAAATTCATACAACATGTGTATACTTTCATAGCTTCAAAATCATGCTCAATACACATCACAACAACAACACATATCAATCACGTGGAATTCATGTGAAATCATAAAGCATAGAGCATGGACTTGTCATTTAAGCACTATTAAATCATGGGACACAAATCTTATCACCTTAAGCATTTGATCAAACACTTTGCATGCATTATTTTAGCTTAGGTGTGTTTTCATGAATTTCTCCATTTTAAAGCACATAAAGTTCATGGATTTCAACTAACGAACACATATACTTCATGAAAACACCATTAGATATCATCTTGAAACTTAAACAACAATCATCAATATGTACATGGTTATATCACAACAAGAATATCATAATATAATATTTAAAACATGGTTCTTGAGCTCTATGAACGAAATAGATCCATAGATGAACACTACACATACCTTAGATGGAAGATCTTGATGATTGATGGAGAAATTTGCTTGAACTTGAATCCCCAATTGAAAATCCTAATGTGTTCTTGAGAGGATTTTAAGAGAAAGAGTATGTTTTGGTGAAATAAGGTCTTAATTCTGTATTTATGGAATATATATAAGGGTGGAATGATGACCCAAATACCCTTCTAGCTGCGTCATTTAATTTCTGTGAAAATTTCCCGATTTGGGCCCCCGATGTGACATGGAGAGATCACGTTGCTCCCCGTTTGTGACCTGGAAACTCACCGTGATGCATTAGAATCACGGAGAGACACTATAAATTGACAAACATCATTTTGGCTTACGGCGTGACGCACCACTGTCTGAAATGACGTTGTTGAAACTTTAAATTGCAATAACTTCTTTACCGGGTGCCCGTTTTAGGAGAATTTGGTATCGATGGAAATCTTATTCAATTCAATACAATTTGGAGGGTATTAATCTGCAAAAATGATACCTATAAACCAATTTATGCTAATTCAAAGATGACCCATGTGAAATCACACACGAAAACTTGGTGGATTCAAAAGTTCTTAGCTTGGCTTACTCTAAGTTACTCTTATGAACATGCTTAACACATCATAAGCTCTATGATAACTAGGATACTCATCCTAATTCATGTACTCCAACATTAATCACAGGATAGGAGGTTTTATGTGTAGGAACAACGGTTCATTTTCTAAATTAGAAATATATGGGGTATTACACAAAGAAATTCATATTACACTTATTTAGAAATCTAAAGGAAAAATTGATGAGAAAGAAAAGAGCATCAGAAGAGGAAAAAAATCCTATAGAACAAAGATACACCACAAGATGCCATCATTAAAAAAAGTTAACTTCAATTGAGTGAAGAACAAAGAACAACCATATAACAAAACATATCGATCTGCTACTAAAATAGTGAAGAAAAAGGTTTAAAAATTTATTCAAAAATAGATGAAATTTACAAGCAGAGGAGGAGAGTGTGAAGAACATAGATAATCCACTCCATATCTTGGAAGAAAAAGTTAGAGAAAATAAAGGAAATGGAGCCTACAACAAAAGAAAATTTGTAGAAAATGTGAAGGAGATGATAATGGTGCGTAATAGTTCAAAAGTAGTACACAAACTGGAGTATTAGTCGGTACACATGTTGGTTCATTGATGAAAGAATCCTATGTATATTGTAAAATTTCTATGACCTTTAGTACGATTAACCAATGATGTGTTTTCACTCGCTGCTCTATGTTGATTAAGAGAACGTTCTGATTGACATAATTGAGGTATAATGTAATTTATATTTAGTTTTTTTGTTGTCTTTATGTTGTCTAATTGCAGGAAGTATCTTTCTTATTTTTGTGAATTTTTTTTGACGGAAAAGATAACCTTTTTAGATTCTTATTCCATACATTATTGTCCAATAGGTGGAACCAACCATCGAAAACTTAGGAAGATGAAGTACCAAAGAAAATGACTAACTGGTTATTCTAATTTTTTGGTCACCTCAGTATTTCAGCTTTCCAGGTAGCATCACATACCATTTTCTTGTAGGTTTCCTTTAATCTTGTCCTATTCAATGTTTACTTGTGATATTTTCTTCGCATATATAACCATGTAAGCATCAAATCTGCTACCTATCTAATTTTATTACAAAAAAGTTTATGTGGTAATATAAATTAGAAGCAAAAGACCTTATTATATTGCTGACTAGGTAGTACCTTCTTAGTACTAGCATAAATAAAATTGTTCACATCCTTAAAAATCCGAGACACAATGCCTTACAGTTATGAATGAGATGTAATGCCTCAAAATCTGATCTCGAGATGTCACACGGTGGTCAAGACTATGAGTAGCCTTAACCTAACCTTGTCTACATACTACTGAGCCTAAATCTCATAATGATGGAAATATAGGTATAAAAGTCATGCTAGAATGCAGAAATTGTCTATAATATCTGAGAATAATATTTGAAACATCAATACTGAATAATTTGAATCAAAACTGGCAGTCTAACAAGCCTCAATTACTAACACTAGAGAGTCACATGGATAAATCCCCAGCTGACTCAAACTGTCTGAAAGAAATGCTAAAATCTCATAAACTGATAAACTGCAAAATCTGAGTAATAAGTCCCCGAACTATGAGGACTCACCAACTGTCGTATGTAAACGGAGATGCTCGAACTACTCACGTGGCTGATACTGAGCACCTGAACCTACATTATGAGACAACATAGCCCATAGACATATATGTGGATCAGTACTTTGAGGATATACTGAGTATATCGGGTGAAATGCATAAGTAAAACATCATCTCATCATCATAATTTATAAAACAATGCATGCTAAATGTAAATGACACACATAAGCTGGAATATCTAAAATACTGAAACCATGAATAATAAATCAATCACACTTTATAAATCTAGTGAGTCATAACATTTAGTTCTAAAAGTTGTACTTGTGTTCTCTCTTTAAATCATACAGTCTAAGTGTTGAAAGGACTCACTCTAAATTTTGAAATTTGAAAGTTGAAGTCTGTAGATAATATCATTCTATAAAGCATAATTTGAGTAAACTTTGTGAGCCTTTACACTTAGTTTTCTAAAATCTTTTCTAAAATATTTAATCTGTAGGGAAAACACTTTATCTTAAGCTTACCTGTAAGGGAATTCTTTCAAAGCTATTCTTTACTAGTAGGGAAAAATTATTTATTTACTTTTACTAGCATGGAGGTTCTCTTAAGCGACATAAACCATGCGAGCTACATGGAGTCTAATGTCTCGTCCTCCTAAGGAAGAAATCTCACGTTGGGGAAAGCTGTCATACTCTTTCCAGGGAGTATAACCTGAGCTATGTGATCAAATCTGAAACTGTCATCCACATATAAGTGGAAATAAGATGATAATCTGTACCTACGTTGGCTACAAAGTTCTGTGGAAGTAGGATGCGCTAAACCCACACTTCTCGTTCGGTGCTAAATACTACTCCCTTTTTATTTGCTACACTCATTCTGTTGGAAATCCACTTTAAAACTAGCATAAGGGTTTATCTAAAACCACTAATGCATTTATCTAATAAAATATATAAATAAAGATGATCTGAATTCTGTAATCTGTAATAATATGAAAAATGGATTCAAAAACTTATCTGATGATCGAAAGATCAAAGCTTTACTGAAAATCTATAAATAATCTGATAATAGGATGCTTAAAGCATCATCTTTCTCAAAATAATAATCAATCTTGGGGTAATAACCCATGCTTCAATCTCATGTCAAAACTTCAAAATAGTCATGCTTGATATTGAAAACAATGATATTTCATCTCAAAATCTATAAATTACTGCAATAGGCATGAATAATGAAAATAGACATGCAATTCAACTTCTAAAACATTGGAAATCTCAAAATCTTGCAAAGAGCAATAATGGGTATGAACCCTAATTCAAAACTCATGGAATATCATTCAAAATCATATGAATTTAATGTAAAAGCTTGGTTTTGGGCACAAGGACGAAATGAGATCCTTGTTCATAAACCCCACATACCCTTATTAATGGATTCCTATTTGAGTATTTGAGTTCTTGATGATGGATTCTTGATTATCTTTCCTTGGGAATCCTCAATTTAGAGCTTTCTTGGAGAATCTATAGAGGATTTTGATTTCTTAGAGAAGAGGTTTTAGAGCTCTAGGGTTTTAGTTTTGAAAAGAATGATGAATAATAAGCACAAAGTGCTATGAATGTGATTAATCTTTTGTTTTTGACGGATTGGGGGCTTGGAAATTGTCCAAAATACCCTTTTTAAACTCCTAAACAGGACTGGTATTGAGAACTGAAAATCCCGATTTAATGAGCCACCGTGACGTGCCACTATCACGGTGGTTCACTAGAAATTGACGACTGGGAAATTGGTGGTCTGCACAATGCGGAGCTATCGCATTGTCCAACTAGATTTTGATAATTTGGACCTGAAACTTCAATGCGACGCATCACCATCGCGGTGTCCTCTTGAAATGCCATTTTGGCCACTGGCACGACGTGCCAATATCACGTTGGGCTACTGGAAATCGACAATTGGGAAATTGTCCCTCTTCACGATGTGGGGATATCACAGAGGGCCATTGTAATTTGACAATTATCATTTTACTGACATCCACGATGCGCCAAGTGTCCAGGTGGCACACTGTGAACTTAAAAATGCTCTAACTCCTCAACCGAGTATCGAAATTAGGCGAATTTGGTATCGATGGAAAGCTTATTCAATTTCTCACACAATGGGAGATCTAAATCTGGAAAATTCCACACAAAATAAATATTCTTCATTTTGAAAAATATTTCTTAACATTCTAGGAATGAATTTAAGCTAGGAAAAGTACGGGGTATTACATGAGCCTCTTATTCCAAGTAATCATTTCTGTATTTATTGATGTGCCTGATTCACTCAACTTGTTGACTGATGTAGAGCTTAATGCACTGGATAAATTAAAACCTAAGATTGAAAATGTAAGAACTATGGTGACTCCACATTCTCCACTTCGTTTTCATTTCTACTCCATTTTGTTCACACACCATATTTTTTTACATTTTTTTCATTGTTTTTCACATGTAAGTCAGTGATTGAATTGAATATCTTTGATGTAAGACAAGTGTGTTAATCCATTTAGTGAATAGACAAAATCAGAGAGAAGAAATTCTCGCGAATAAGATAGTTGACTCAGAAAATTGGCACTAGCTGTCGAGCAACAACCCCTATTGAAATTAGAGGTGATTAGAACTTCCAGAATATGAGAAAAAGTATTTTCTGTGCTTAAATATGAAAATTGCAGTTAAAAAAACTGGCTCGACTGTTGTTATAAATCAATGAGGCTAAGGTGCTTGGTGAAACGAAAACCTTTTGTGATGCACTATTTGATTCTCTAACTCTCATTATTTCAATGTCTGATTAATGTTTTTTTATTTTTAGTCTAAAAATCATATTATTAATCTTCATATTATGTGAGGTAAGAACTTATGCGCATTGTGTATTACCATGTCAGTTGCTTCTCCTATTTATTTCTTATTCAAGGGTAATATCAAAATTTTAGGAGCTAAATGTGTGCCTCATTTTAGTTGGCAAGATATTAAACACAAAATTGCTTCATCCGACTCTCTAACTCTTACTATCCGTATAATTGTACAGCTACAACTCCGAAAAGTTATGATTTTCATTGCCAAACTGTAATATCCCAAAAATCCAAACCAATATTAGAGACATGTTTCAAGCTCATGCATAGTACATTATAGTTCTTTCGCAGTTATATGCATGAGTTTGATATATATTAAGGCCTCAAATAACTCCCAATTATTAGACGAATTAAAATAATCCTTACCGATTGAATTTTTTATAAGAATGTTACTTTAGTCAACTTTAAAAGAGCATATCTTTAGCTATATTGAGAATTTTCTAGATCAAAATCCACCAAATAATAAAAGATTGAATTATCTTTCCAACGATACCAATTGCGCCCGAATTCGATACTCGGGTGAGAAGTTACGACACTTTTAGTGCAAAATAATAGCCCAACGCGATAAGGCCGCGTTGCGGTGATGGCCGAAATGACATTTGTCTTTTTCTAGTGTGAGACCGCAATTACCATCGCTTCGCACCAAGGGGACATTTCACAATAGTTCTTTTCCAGTGGGGCATCGCGATTGGCACCGCGTCCGTTTTCAGAGGCACAACGCAATAGCACCGCATCGTGCCGTAGGGTAAAATGGGGATTGTCAATTTTCAAGTGGCTCGATTCTATTGCACCGCGTCGCGCTGGAGCCAAAAATTGAGACTTTCGTGATTTAAATTCCAGGGACCGTTTGGTCTTTTTTCATAACCCCAAATCAGTCCAAACACGGGATTTAAGTCCAAATAGAGCATTGTTTGCTCATTATTTCATAATTCTCTCGAAAAAATTAAAGTATCCCTCTTTCAATAACAAAAAGCCTAGCTTTCTAAGTTCAAAATCAAAACTCAAGAATTCACCATCAATTCTCATGAATTCATCAACCCAGGTATGTTAAGTGTTCATCTATGGGTTTATTTCACCCATGGAGTCCAAATATCCAATTCTAAATTCAAGTTGGGATCTTTATAAGTTTTTCATGATTTTTAATTATGATTTTAACCATGAATTCCTATGAATTATAATTCTACACCGTATTTACATGAAATTGTCGTTGTTATTCAACCCCATATGTTTTAATGATATTATTCGTTGATTTAATTCATAATTCGTGATGTTGATGTCGAAATCATGTTATTACTACAAGATTTTAATTATTCCCATGCTTAGCTTACACTATGAATATCAAGTGTTTGATGAAATTCCTACAAGATTGAATTTTGAATAAATGCTTTCATATTATGTCCTCAAAGTTTTAGTACTATTTTGATATTATTGCTATTGAGTCCTGGGGGTTGTGAATACCTAAAAACTTAGTTGTTTACTTAGTCTCAATATCTTCGGAATAGCTTCAGAATATGTTATGAGCATTATCAGTTCAATTAGTCATCATAATAGGTTAAGCTTAGAACAGTTCAATATCTCGAGTCAGTTCAGTTGGGAGTAGGACTTAGCACCGAGCGAGTGTAGGGATGGAGACTTCCTTGTTAGATAGGCAGAGTCATTAGCAGCATTCCCTGTACTCTAGAACTACGTAGCCAGCGTAGGATATGAGGAGTCACCCGTCAGTTTAGGCTTGACACCCTTAGTACTTCGGGATAGTACATTCAAAGTACTGATCACATTCTTTTTTCTTGTGCTATGATGTATCATATCATAGGTTCGGACGCTCAGTTCCTGGACCACGTATAGACCTTTCAGATTATCAGCCGTAGTTGTGGTGAGACCTTTTATTTCGAGGATAGACTAAATTTATTTTCATACTTTTAGATCAGTAGTTAAATAGAGTTAGCCATCAACTCTTATTCAGTCAGCAAAGGCTTTTCAGACTAGTATAGACTGTCAGACATTTTTCTTATTATTTTATTAGTTCTAGACAGTTGTTTCCAGTTTCATGATCCAATATTGTTTTCAGTTATTTAAAACCTTATGGCTTATCTTTTGTACTTTCGCATATGTTATTATATTATTTTGTGCTCACAGCAGGTACCAACTCATGGGTTAGCTTGTGGTCTCTCGAAACCATAAGCACCATGTGGCTCCCAGGGTGTACTATTGGGTCGTTACAAACTTGGTATCAGAGCCTAAGTTTTTAATGTGTCCCAAAACGTCTAAAAGCCGCCTCGAGTAGAGTCTTGTGTATGGGTGTAAAATGCGCCACTCTTATGGACAAGAGACTACGAGGTATTTTAAGAAAAGTTTCCCTTCTTTCACTGTTCATGTCATGCAACCGAGCATGAACTCATGTTAAACTCTCTTACTAATCTGTTCTTCCTTGTATTTACAGATTATGCCTCCCAAAAAGACAAACAAAAGAAGAAATGTGAACCAGCCAACATTTCTGCCTGTTCAGGAAGATCCCCTGAACGAGCATGTTTTCCATGTAGAGTTCAGAGCTTCATTCACTACTCTAGCTTACTCTGTAGAAGCACAAAATGCTCATCTAGCTTCTTTCCCGGCCAACCCAGTGTCCAATACTGCCGCAGCTAGGATTTAGGACTTTACCCGAATGAATCCTCCTCTGTTTTTGAGATCCAAATATGAAGAGGATCCACAGGAATTCTTAGACATGGTCCAGAAGGTAATAGATATTATGGGGGTAACTTCTAGTAAGAGTGTTTAATTGGTTGCTTACCAATTACAGGATGTGGCTCATACATGGTTTAAGTAGTGAAAGGTAGATAGAGGCATAGATGTAGGGACTATATAGTGGGAAGAGTTTGCTACTACCTTCTTAGATAGATTCTTTCTACTAGAACAGATAGAAGCCAAAGTGTTAGAGTTTATCAACTTGAGGCAAGGAAACATGAGTGTGAATGAGCATTCCCTTAAGTTTACTCAGTTAGCTAGGTATGCTCCTCATGTGGTAGCTGATACCAGATCTAGGATAAGCAAGTTTGTGTCTAGGGTATCTGATAGTATGGTCTATAAGTGTAGGACTACGATATTAATTAAGGAGATGGACATATCTAGGCTTATGGTCCATGCTTAACAGATTGAGGAGTCAAAGGGTAATGAGAAGGAGAGAGATAACAAGAGGGCTAGAACAGGTAACTTTAATTTCACTCAGCCAAAGTCAAAAAGTGGTAACCGTCCTCAGTTCCGTCAGAAATCTTTAGTTCCAGCTCCATCTTTAGATAATGACCTAGTACCCAAATTCAAAAATGATAATATGGATAGAGCTCCAGGATCTAAGTCCCAAGGTAGTGTAAGAAGTAGTCATATAAATCCTCTTTGCCAAAAATATAGTCGAAACCATCAGGGTGAGCGTAGAGCAGGCAGTGATGTATGCTTTGGGTGTGGTAAGCTAGGCCATCATATTTGAGAGCGTCGGGCAGTTGCTAAAAAAGGTAGGGATTTGTGCCAACAGGGCTAGTCCCCTCAGTCATCAATTCTAGCCGGCCACTCGACTCAATAGGGTGGCGCTTCCAGCACTACTAGCGGTCAGCGTCTGAACAAGCTCTATACACTTTAGTCTCGATAAGATTACAAAAGTTCTCCTGACGTAGTTACTGGTACATTGCAAGTCTTTCATTTACATATTTATGATTTACTAGACCCTGGAGCTTCTTCTTTTTTTGTAACCTCTTATATAGCCATCAACTTCAGAGTCAATCCCGAAATCATAGCAGAACTTTTTTCAGTGTCTACCCCAGTAGGTGTCTCTATTGTAGCCCAGTGGGTATACAGGAACTTCCTGATTAAAGTGTCTCAGAAAGTTACTTCAATTGACCTCGTGGAGTTAGAGATGACAAATTTTTACGTCATTCTTGGCATGGATTGGATCCACTCATGCTATGCTTCACTGGATTGCAAAAACAGAGTAGTTCATTTTCAGTTTCCAAATGAATCGGTTCTGGAATAGAGGTGTAGTACTACAACACTTAGGGATCCACTTGTTTCATACCTTAGAGCGAGGAAAATGATATCTAGAGGGTGTATTTATTATCTTGTCTGAGTCAAAGACTCAAATTTTGAGACTTCTAATCTTGATTCAGTTTCAGCAGTGAGGAAATTTCCACATATGTTTTCTGAAGATCTTTCCAGAGTTCCTCCCTAAAAGGAAATTAACTTCGAAATAGACCTTCTTCCAGATACCCACCCTATCTCTATTGCTCCATACAGAATGGCTCCAATCGAACTCAAAAAGTTAAAAGAATAGTTGAAAGATCTCCTAGATAAGGGATTTATCAGGCCCAACATTTCCCTGTGGGGCACACTAGTTCTGTTTGTGCGTAAGAAAGATATTTTTCAGGGTAGACTGTGTATGTCATGTGTTGATGAGTTGAGACAGTGAATTCTTACAAAAGCGCATGGTGCGCGTTACTCAATTCATCCAGGGGCCACGAAGATGTACTGCGATATGCGGGAAATCTATTAGTGGAGTGGGATAAGGAGAGATATTTCAGAGTTATTGGCTAAGTGCTCCATTTGTCAATAGGTTAATATTAAACATTAGAAGCCCAGTAGGTCTAGAAAGGAGTTCAATATTCCCACTTGGAAGTGGGAGGAAGTGAACATGGATTTTGTGATAGGTTTGCCTCGTACTTGCCATCAACATAATTAGATTTGGGTTATTATAGACAAGATAACTAAATAAACCTATTTTTTGCCTGTCTATACTTCTTGTTTAGCCAAGGACTATGCTAAACTCTATCTCAGAGAGTTGGTTAGGTTGAACGGTGTTTCATTGTCCATCATTTCAGATAGAGGTACTCAATTTACCTCGCACTTTTGGAAGGCTTTGCAGAAGGGTTTTGGTACCCAAGTTTACCTTAGTACAACCTTTCACCCTTAGACAGATGGTCAGGCAGAAAGGATAATTCATACCCATGAGGATATGTTGAGAGTGTGTGTCATTGACTAAGGGCAGTTGGGATGACCACTTGCCTTTGATTGAATTCGCGTATAATAATAGCTTTCATTGCAGTATTCAGATGGTTCAGTTTGAGGCTCTATATGGAAGGAGATGTAGATCTCTGATTGATTGGCTTGAAGTAGGTGCGGCTATGGTAGTGGGGCATGACTTGGTGTTTGATGCCTTAGATAAAGTACAGTTGATCAGGAAGAGGCTTAAGGCAGCACAGAGCCGATAGAAATCTTATCCAGATGTGAGGAGAAAAGACCTTGAATTTGAGGTTTCCAATTTGTATATCTAAAGATCTCTCCCATGAAGGGAGTAAAAAGTTTTGGTAAGAAGGGGAAGCTTAGTATCCGATATGTTGTCCCTTATAGAATTACTGCATACTTAACATTAGTGCACCCAGTATTCTATATCTCCTTGTTGAAGAAGTGTACTGGATACCCAGCAGTTTTCGCTCCCTTAGAAAGCATATATGTTTAGAACATCCTCTCTTACGAAGAAATTCCAGTCGAGATCCTTGATCGACAAATTTGTAGACTAAGGAACAAAGAAGTTCCCCTAGTCAAAGTTCTTTGGACGAATTAGTCCATTGAGGGAGCCACTTGGGAAGCAAAAGCAAATATACTAACCAAGTACCCTCATATTTTCTCTGCAAACTCAGGTTCAGCTAAGGTAACAACCTTCTTAGAATTTCTCTTTTCCATGCTTAGTTCCAGCTGCATATCATTCTCATGTTAGTCGTGCATTCATAGAACCAGTTTAGTCATGTGTTACACTTTAGACTCAATCATGTAATCAAGTATATCCAACATGTAACCTAAATTCCTCAGTGTTTTTAGCTTAACCAGTCTCATTCGAGGACGAATGTTCCCAAGGGAGAGATATTGTAATACCTCAAAAATTCAAAACAATGTTAGAGCCATGTTTCAAGATCATGCATAGTACATTATAGTTATTTGGTAGTGATATACATTAGTTTGATTTATATTAAGGCCTCAAATAACTCCCAGCTATTAGACGAATTAAAATAATCCTTATCGATTGAATTTTTTAAAAGAATGTCTCTTTAGTAAACTTCAAACGAGCATACCTTTTTCTATATTGAGAATTTTCCATCTCTAGACCCACCAAATGATAGGAAATTGAATTAGCTTTCCAATGATACCAATTTCACCCGAATTTGATACTCGGGTGAAAAGTTATGGCACTTTTAGTGCAAAATAGTAGCCCAACGTGATAAGGCCGCCCCGTGGTGATGGCAAAAATCACGTTCGTCCTTTTCCAGTGTGTCACTGCAATTGACACCGCGTCGCACCAGGGGGCCATTTCGTAATTGTCCTTTTCCAGTGAGGCACCGCGAGCCAAGCTTCCAGTTTGGGATCGTCCATTTCCAGAGGTGCAATGCGATAGCACTGCATTGCACAGTAGGGTAAAATAGGGATTGTCAGTTTTCCAGTGGCCTGACGTGATTGCACCGCATCGCGCTAGAGCCAAAAATTAGGATTTTCAGCTTTTGTGATTTAAATTCCAGGGACCGTTTGGTCTTTTCCCATAGCCCCAAATCCCTCCAAACATGGGATTTAAGTCTTTATAGAGCATTATTTTCTCATTATTTCACAATTCTCTCAAAAAATTAAAGTATCCCTCTTTCAAGAACAAAAACCCTAGCCTTCCAAATTCAAGATCAAAACTCAAGAATTCACCATCAATTCTCATGAATTCATCAACCCAGGTATGTTAAGTGATCATCTATGGGTTCCTTTTAACCATGGAGTCCAAATATCCAATTCTAAATTCAAGTTGGGATCTTTACAATTTTTTCATGATTTTTAATTGTGATTTTAACCATGAATTCCCATGAATTGTAATTCTACACCATGTTTACATAAATTGTCGTTGTTATTCAACCCCACATGTTTTAATGATGTTATTCGCTGATTTAATTCATAGATTTTGAAATCATGTTATTACTACAAGCTTTAAATTAATCTCATGCTTAGCTTACACTACGAATATCAAGTGTTTGATGAAATGCCTACAAGAATGAATTTTGAATAAATGCTTTCACATTATGTGCTCAAAGCTTTAGTACTATTTTTCTATTATTGCTATTGAGTCCTGGGGGTTGTGAATACCCGAAAACTTAGCTGTTTACTTAGTCTCAATATCTTTAGAATAGCTTCAGAATATGTTATGAGCATTATCAGTTCAGCCAGTCACCATAATCAGTTAAACTTAGAACAGTTTAGTATCTCGAGTTAATTCAGTTTGGAGTAGGATTTAGCACCAAGTGAGTTCAGGGATGGCGGATTTCCCAAAAGATACGTAGAGCCGTTAGCAGCAGTCCTTGTACTCCAGAACTACGTAGCCAGCATCGTATATGAGGAGTCACCCATCAGTTTAGGCTTGACTACCTTACAGAGGTCACCCGTCAATTTAAGTTTTACATCCTTAGTCTTTCGGGATAGTACATCAGTGGATCCATAAAACCAGTGTTAGTACCCATGGCACGGTACTGACACCCTTCCAACTGGGGTCACAGGTTGGACCTAATTTTCTCATTGGGGCATGTCGGTTAAGTTATAGCTCCCACAGTCTCAGTTCAGTATTCAGTATACTTCAGTTCAAACTTGTATTGACCATAACATACAGATATCGGTTATTCAGTTATTAGATTTTAGTATTTCAGTTTACAAATTATATTTAGAACATGTTTTATGCTTGGTTATGCATTCTTAGTATTTATAGATTTCATACATTCTATTTAGTACTTCATGATATTCATTCAGTCAGTTATTACTCTTGTACATGAAACCATGCATATCCGCCAACCTCATTTAGTATACCAGTACATTCAAAGTACTGATCACATACTTTTTTCTTGCTCTATAATGTATCATATCATAGGTTCGGATGCTAGGTTCTCGAATCACACATAGACCTTCCAGATTATCAACCGTAGCAGTGGCGAATCCTCATATTTCGAGGACAGACTATCTTTATTTTCATGCTTTCAATTCAGTAGTTAGATGGAGTTAGTTGGGGCCTGTCCCATCAACTTTTATTCAGTTTGTAGAGGCTTTTCAGACTAGTACAGACGATCGGTCAGTTTTGTTATTATTTTATTAGTTTCAGACAGTTGTTTCTAGCAGTTGTTTCCATATTCATGATCCAATATTGTTTTTAGTTATTTAAAACCTCATGACTTATCATTTGTTTTTAGACATATGTTATTCTATTATTCAATGATCAAAGCAGGTACCAGCTTATGGGTTAGCTTGTGGTCTCTCAGAACCGTAACCACCGTGTGGCACCCATGGTGTACTCTCGAGGCGTTACCAAAACTTGCACATATATGTTTCAAAATAAATAACTACGTGAATGCTTTGGATGCACAGTCATGGATTGGTATAAGTGATGTATTGAGAAGCTCCTGCCACCGCCGACCAAACTGAATCTCATGGTTTTAGGCAATGTTTCTCAGATGACTCCCCCTTCCCTCTATAAAAATTGGTATATTACTCTGCTCAGATCTTTTATGGGTGAAATTTATATGCATGTATACATAGATGCTAAATATTCTCGTATTTCTTACTATCCTATAAGAGAAAAATATAGGTCACATTTAAAATAGGCGTCGAGAGATTACCGAGGCTGATGATCGGTAACTATAACCTTTTACATAAGATAATGGAGTTTCTACTTTGAAAATACTTGCATTTTTGTAACAGATTCCAGAACAAATGGTAGTTACTTCTTGTTGCTTTCAGGAACCCTCAGTTTCTCCTCACTTTATGGGATGACTTCGAAGGAAGAGTACCCAATCATCCTTGGAAGGAACATATAGTGTGTTAGGGTTTTTTCGGTGATTTTCTTACCAAAATTAAGTTTTACTTTTTCTTAGAAGGAAAATAAAAGTAACCATAAATACTTTTACTTTTCCTGAAAGGAAAATATAAAACTTTTTCATATTTGGCAAACCTCTTTCTTAGAGGAAAGGTTTTGGTACTCTATAAATAGATGACCCCCTTCTCATACCATAACACAATAGCTTCCACAATGTAGTCGTTATAAGAGTCTGGTTTAGGGGGAGATTTATCCCATAGGTTTATGTTTTTTCATAGATTTTATTTTTTCAATATTGTTTTTAATATGTAGGTCGTTTGATCGAATCATATTAATAATATGTCTTTTTAATATATGTTTTATTTGTCATCTGAATTATCACTACAACAAATTTGATTATTTGGAATGAATTATTTTGGCACTTATAAGTCATATTTTGGCGCAAAAGATTTAGTGTGACGAAAAAGATTTCGTCAATCAATTGTCTCTAATAGTGGGTCGCCAAAAGTAGACAAAGATGATTTAGTGCTTCGTTGCTAAAAAAATTAAATTAGCTACAAAACAAAAAAATCGTCCCCAAATGTGTAACATTTATGACGAATCTGTTGTCATAAAAATGTATTTTTTTTGTAGTTGATGGAAAGATTTTTTCACTAAAAAGTTATCAATACCGACAATTTCATCGTCGCTAATTATTTAGTTCAATCAGCGACGGCACCAATTGTCGCTAGAGTTATATATATTTCGTTGCTGAACAAATGTATTTTCGTAGCTATTGACAACTTTTTGTATACAATGAAAATTTTCATCCTTAAATGTATGAATTAGTGACAAATTTATTATTATAATAAAGATTAATAATTTGCAGTTAAATCTACCATTTGTCACTAAAAATAGTATTTTTTTTTACCGACAATGTAGAATCGTAACTAAATTATTATGATTACTGACAATTATGATTGTCATAAAATACAAAATTAATTTGTACCAAATAAAAAGGAAGATATTGAGACAAATACATATGTCACTAAATATAGTCAAACTTATGACGAACTAGTTTATTTCGTGACGAAAATATTTGTCCTGAAAAGTCTAATTTAATCGTTGCTAAAAGTTATCTTTGATAATAAAATCTTTTGTCACAAATTACAAGAAATCGCTTAATTATTTCATATTGATATTATTTCTTAAATTAGAATTGAATAAATCAAAAATAAAATTATAAAACATGTCAGATTGATAAAATTCACCCACAATCATACAATTAAAAAAACTAAAATTGTACTAAGGCAATATCTCCTCAAAGTTCAAAGAAAGGTAAAACTAGTCCAACACAAAGGAAACTAACTGAAATCTAGTACTAAATATTACTCCTATCCTAAACTAAGGCAGATATGTAGAGGCTTCTTCGAAAGTACCAATAACGTGTTGAGCTTGCAATTAGTCTTCATTCAACTCACTTTTACACCGGCGGAAAAGGGAAGAAAATTAAGATTGATGATGATTCTTTCAGGTTTGATAGTTAAAATGACTCTACACGCTACTTCTTCTCCAAGCCACAACTAGAATCCATTAAACATGTAATTATGAAAAGCGAGGCTACCCAGAAACTAGATAAATACTATCCAGTAAACACATCAAACTTCTATAACAACAACAATAACATACTCGGTGCATTCCCACAAAGTGAGGTTTGGATAGGGTAACTGTACGTAGTCCATACCACTACCTTAAACGAATTATACAACAACATAGCCAGTGTATCCCCACATAGTGGGGTATGAGGAGGATAATGTGTACGCAGTGCACACCACTACCTCAAATGAAGTGGAGAGATTATTTTCGATAAACCCTGACTCGGGATAGATAAAAGTATAACAAAAAAAACATAAAAGCACACAACAACGGTACAACACACTTCTAGCTAATACATGTCAGAGAAGTTTCAGTTATTCAGTAGTACTTTAATAAGAAAATAAAACTATGTAGAACTAATACAATCTATTATAAATATCCTGGTAACTTATCAGAGTCCCGTAATTGTCTATTTAAACCCGCGAGACAAGATATAATGGCAAGCAAATAGGAACATATAATAACAAACATCGAAATATTCCTATAGACATGTTTTCTAAAGGCTTTCACAAAGTGATGTAGACAACACACACAGAGAATGAAAATTACATCATTTCGAGAACTTACCAGTGAACAACAGTAAAAGTGATAATAAGAATAATAAAGGCCAAGCACTTGTAACAGTGAAATATGGAAGATGTTTTCAGTAAGCCTTGAAGGAAAATTGAAGAACCATCAAAATATATAATTGCCTTGTATTAAAATAGCCAATAATTTTTTTTGCTTTTATTTATTTTAGAGAGTAGTAATTGTCATTCAAGAACTATCCCTCCAATGAAAAGAAGGGCGGTTTATACAGTAGTAGGAATATAGTAGCAAAAAAGGAAAAAGTATATTATAAAAACAATCACTTTCAAAAATTAAAGGAAAAATATATCAAGAATCAATTAGGAGAAAGCTCAATCCCTTTAATGTCGTATTTACCATAAAAAAATCACATTATCAAGGCAAGCAACAGTTAATATACATTTAATTTGCAGAAAGAAAACTAAAAATGGACTCAATCAATTATTTAATGTTTTACTATAAATAGATGAGGAAAATAAGGTGTGAATTTAAAAGAGAAGAGATAATAATAATAGCAACATGTATCAACACTAGTATTTAGCATATATATTAAAAATTGATTTACAAATCATAAGGCAACTAATCACAAAAATCAAACAAAATTCATTCCACCAATCTACTAAATCAATTTAGTACTTCCATTTAGGAATAAGCATAATCAATATTTTACCATAAAAGCAGATTCAAATTTCAGTCAATATCAATTAAATCAAACGTAATACAAGTATAAGATCTTTTGTGAACAAACAAAGATAAACACGTAATTAAACGGATTGAATCAACATTCAAAGTCAGATATCACAAACTTTAGATCTAACAGATTAATTTAAGAAATTTGCACCCAAAGAAGAAAAAGAACATGCAAATTAAACCAAAGAAAACAATCATGCAATTAAAGGATTGAGGAGTCAAATCGTATAATAGTCGGGTCCACCAAAAGGGACCTCACCGGTCCTCAATTTTGAGGAGAACGTGACCGGTGAGAAGAGGGGGAGGCTGAATCACGACTGGGGATGCGTTGCTGGTTCACGATTGCTGGAGGCGGCCACGACGATGATGGAGCGGCAGAGGAAAGGCGGCGGGATACCAGTGCTGTTGTTGGCAGCGTCGATTGGGTCTACTTCTGTCGTCTGGAGTGGCAGTGGGCTGATATTGATGTTCGTTCTAGGGGATCTTAGCCGGTTTGCTTGCCAACAGATGCGGCTCGTGGCGCCGACTAGGAGGCGCTGATTTTGGTTGTCTGGTGGCGGGATTGGTGGTTAGAACGGTTTTCCCTTGGTTTTCTCGGTGGCTGATAATGGAAAGGGGAGGGCGACGCGGTGGCTGGTTTGTTCGCCAGCCACTAGTGGCGGTTGACGCTATTAATACTGCCTCGGACTCATTGGTCATTAATTTTGGTGAGTCATCGATGAGAGTGAGAGACGAAAGAGAGTGGGAGGGAGGAGGCCGAATTTTTCTCCAACCTATGGTGGTTGGCTGGCGGCAGCAGCCATGGTTATGGTTTAGAGATAAGTGAGGCTAGAGAGAAGGTAGAGAGAGAGAGCACCAAGAGAGGCGGATGTTTTTGTGTAATGAGGAATTAGGGTAGAGTGTTTTTTAAGATGGAAAGGGTGAGTGATATGATCTCAGTCGTTGGATCAAAATTGATCCACGACTGAGATTAAAGGGATTATAAAAATAGAAAATGAATTGAAATGGAGTTAAATGTAACTAAAATTGTAATAAATTGGGTAAAATTAGGCTACAATTGTCATAAATCGAATAGAAAAAGGCTCGCATTTAAATGAACTAGGAAATTGAATTGAATTAGGCTACAATTTAATAGATGTAATAATAACGAAAAAGATAATAGGGTGTCGAGGTTAAAATAAATTACGCATTTAAAATTAATGTTACGTAAAAATTGTCATATAAGATTATCGTTAATAATAATAATAATAATAATAAGCAATGTATTTATAAATTGTAAGTGCGCATAGTTTGTGAAAAAATAATTTAATAAATATTAATAAAATTATGTAAAATGTTTTATCTGAATTAATAAATTGTAAGAAATGACATCAAAAATTAATAAAATAATTTGTACATTTTAAAACATGAATGTGATACGTCAAAAATCTGTTTGATGTAAGAAAAATGTGTAAAAAATACTAACATTTAAAAATTAATAATTTTGCTAAAATAGTAGCCTAAATGTAGTATCTGGAGGTCAAAATTGGGTGTCATCAATAATTGGGCCTAAAGGCTCCTTTTCCTGTTTTAAAATAGGGTTTCCACAAGGGTAGACCGGTAGAGAACAAAGTGAGTGAATATAAATCTTTAGTTGGTTCTTAAAAGTCGAGAGTGGAGTCATATAAGCAAACTGATAAGCAAATATGAAGGCGTCTAATTGTGCCCAACACATTTATCCATACCCAGATGGGAGGTGAAAGTACATGAGTCGGACAATTTCTTTTCAATTAAACAAGTTTGAATGCACAATATTCATACTCGCTAAGACCATCTTGAAAATTCCTTTGATAACTTAAAATCATTCAAGCTAGAAACCTAAGAGCTATATCAATCGATTGATATAATCCATGTGTATGTGATGGAACTGGATACTAGTTACCATCCACGAAACCCCAACCCAGGGACTAGTGCACCACAAAGGAAAAAAAAGGAAAATGGAAAATAAAATAGGAAGTGTTTTAGGATATAACTAAACTATAGCATGTCTCAGCTGTAATTTTCCCACGTAAATAGAAATCTATGATCATGTAATTAAAAATTTTAAAAAGAGAAATCAGAAGTTCTTTGACTCAACACTTCAGTGGCAACAGGGGAACGTGAATGGAAATGACCAGTTCAAAGAGCCATTTCTTCTATCTTCTACACAGCAGGACACACTTGTTGCCTGCCAGTAGGTAGATTAATTGTCGCAATAGGAGAAGTTGTAGTAGGCTGAAGGAGTTGTTCCTCCCATTCAGCCCCCTAGCCTATAGATCAGCAGCTAGCAAGAAGGACTCTCAGTGTAGGGGAGAGTTTATACAAGATTTGCGAATGATACACCTGAGGATGAAAAGACATTGCAACTATTTTTGGGTTCGAGCATCTTGGTATCTCCATCGCAGCCATAGCTACACCAAGGAGAATTTGTTAACTCAAGCAAGTGTGGATAGATCTAGAATTAGCAGAAGGAGCTTACTTGGTCATGTATTTACATCCAAGGGGCTCAAACCCTCATTCAACACCAAAAATCATCTCCAAATTCCAATACCGGAGATCACAGTTAGGAAGAATAACAAAAAAAAATGAGATGCAGATAAAGACGAAGAAGACAAAGGTGAAAAGGATACTTACTCTGACAACTGATTTATCAGAAGCATATACGAAACTCAGATTGAACTCAAACAAGAACAATATTTCTCAAGTTTTTGAAGAAGTGATGGATAATTTTGGAATTGGATTAGGTAATCCTATCTTCATGGGTTTTGTACTAAGCAGAATAGGGCAGGTTCAGATGTTTTATTTTGGGCCTTCTGATTTGAAATGTTTAGATGATGTCATTTTAAATGGGTTGGTCCATTTATGTAAAGACAATGTGGTTTAGTCTTTAAATTAATAAATGAGGAAAGGACAAAAATAACACCTAAAATTAAAATAATTTCACAAAACTAGCACCTAAATTTAAAAACCCGAGAAATAGCCACTGAGGGATGGGCGCACGCGAGAAGCTGGGATATATTTGTCACTGTTCCACGTATTTTCCTCAATTCTACAACATAATTTGGCCCTTTCCATTTTGGGTACTGGACCCACTTTTCATCTTTAATGGTTCATGCTTTTTTTTGGCTTTTTTTTCCCTTTCTTTTTTAAAGATTCTACTCTTTTTTATGTCTCACTGATACTTTTAATTTAGAATTGTCTTTTAGCTGATCTTTAAAAAGCAGTTACAATTATAAATGTCTTTTAATTATATTAATCTAAATATATTAATTACAAATATGAAAAACTATATTAATCTAATTATTTTAATTACAAATGTGACAAATTAATATTAGATTGAACAAAGCGATGTAATATAGGCCAAGGGTACTGGAACAAATCTTTGCCCAACTTAAACTACACACATGTTTTAGACAATAGACGATGTGTTTCACCTCCATAGTTTGATACAATAAACCAAAAGAGTAACTATATAATACAATTGTTAAAAATATATATTTATATATAATAATGATACAGTTTCTATATAAATACATATTCTATATATTAATTATAGCATTTTTATACACATTTTATATAATTTTTAACTACCATTATTATTTAGATACATAATTTATACGACTCTATATAGTTTCTACATGCATTCTAAAAATGTATCAATCTAGTATAAGAGAGTATCAATTAAGTATATGGACACTGCAAGTGTATCAATGTAGTATAAAAGTGTATTAATGTGGTATAAAAGAGTATCAATTGGGTATAGGAAATGCATGTGCTTGCATAGAATTTCCTTTCTCTTTTTTAAAAAGTGTATCACTATAGTATAAAAGTGTATCAATGTGGCATAAAAGTGTATCAATTGAGTATAGAGACTGCATGTGCCCAATTGGGCCAAATGGCTAAAAACGGGAATTAAATTGGGCCGACTGGCTAAGGTTGTCCACCTTTTCAATTATGGGTCATTCTTTTTTTTAAAATGGACAGCCCATGTCCTTTTCCCTTAATAAAATCCCTATTAAATTGAAAAAAAAAACTTAAGAAGGTATACCTGGTAAACAAAGGAGAGCATTTTGACAATTTGGATAATTAATTTAAGAGTCTTGGTTGTGCATCAGGGATGAAGAATTCAATTGCAGTCCTACTAAGAATTTCAATTTTCGCACAATATTGGGTAATTTCTTGGAGTATCGTATACAAGAGTTTCAATCTTTTTGGTTGATCCTCCTTAGATATGCAGAAAAAACATAAATGATTATGTGAAATTTCACCAAAAATTCAATAGGTACTGAAATTTGAGGAGGATAGATTTGAGAAACAGTAAAGTAGACTGCAAATCATGGTTGGAAAGTGCTTACACGTATCTAAATTGAGTTTCAACACCAATTTGGTAGATAAAGAAGATTGAATTAACATGAAGAAGATGAAATGCGTGCTTCTAGATTTATCTTCAACAGTTACTATCCTTTTTCTGATTTTTTTTTCTTTTAGTCTTTATGTTGGCATTTTTTGTTTTGTTGTTTTTTATTGCTTAGTATTTTCATTTTTTTAAATGTATTTTGTGGTTCACATCTAAAGAAAATATATATATGTATTTATATATATATTATATATATATATATTTAGATGTAAATCAAAAAGTATATACAAGAAAAAAGTGAATATTTATTTTTGCAGCAAATAGTTACACCGATTTAATAAACATGTTACAGTGCATTCACAAAAATATTATCACAAAATTATAATTAATTAAGATACACAAATTTCTATTTAATTATAATTAAATGTGATTAGCTATAAATAAATATTTTTAAAAAAGAAACTATGGGTAAATTAGAGGGTCCTTTGGTACGGTGTATATGAATTATATAAAATATGGTGTATTACTAATGCTTGAATAGTTATGTTTGCATATTATTTAGGTAGTTTTTTGTTTGGTGTAAAATATAATTGCATAATTTCTAAAAAATATATTTTTACTATTTTGACATTGCCACTCATAATCTTTTTTAAAAAAATAATAAATTAAAAAAATCTTAATTTGATAATATTATTTGGGAGATTTTATTTAATGTTGGATATTCTCGACATTAAATATGATAAATTTTGATATGTGTAAAAAAGTAAGGATAGAGAAAGTAACGTATATAATACAGAAGCTATTTTAAAAGTACTATAAATTATAATAATTAATAATTAAATTTTTTAAAAAATATATAATAATTTTGATTAACGCCAAATTGCATTTGTGTCACATAATTGAGACTAAATATTACTCCCTCCGTTCATATTTATTTGTCCATTTTATCAAAATAGATGTTCAATTATACTGTTCAATTTGAAAAATCAATGGATAATTTTTCATTTCTGTCGATTTTACCATTGATATTAAATACGATTCATTATCCAATAAATTTTTTAAAATATTAAATTTATTATATTCAAAAGATAACATAGTAGCATTATCCCTATCATTTACTAGTTTTAAACATATGTGTCAAAGTTAATAGTGAACAACTATTGATGGGCCGAGGGATAAACATATATTGAGTCCATACTAGCGCAGGTGCTCCGATATGTAGTCTTATAAATATAAATAAAAATGAGCACACATTTAATATATATTTTTTCTACTATCTTCGACATGTGGGGCATTTCAAATAAAATGAAGCATATATGATTGGTCTTGAGGGAATATTACTCTAGCATCTGTATGTTTTCAAGACAAAATATAAACATCATTGAATAGGAATACTATAGTGAAATAATTATGTTATTAATTCTTTTTCTCAATAGATCGTGTCAAGTAAAAATGTGACAAGTAAAAGCGAACGAGTACTTACTACATTTTAAATTACAGTATTAGTAAGGGATAGAAGAAGGCATCTCTTATTGTAAATAGAATCCAAATAGACCTCGACTTTTATCTAGTGTCGAAAATATACCTTTAAAATGAATAAAATTCTTATAAGCACTTTTGTTTAAAACAAGTCGCCTAAGAAAGTTTGTAATACAACAAACAAGACACATAAAATATCTTTAAAAAATAAAATAAAAAATAAACATGGCAACATATCATGACCACATAACCAAATGATGATGATCTTATAGTTATACCTATGAATTACTTCGTATCCAATAATTACACTATTCAACTACCAAATAAAAGTCGTAATTATTTTTTGTAAATTTTTTTTATTCTGATTAATTGCAGGTTAAACAGTTACGATAATATCATCGTTGCTAATTGTTTGAATAATTAGTTACAAAAACTATTGTCACAATTAAATATAAAGTTTTGTGGCTAAAACTTACAATATGATAGCTTCAAACTTTAATTAATTAGTTGATCATATTCAACGTCGGTCTACTTAAAATGTTTCTCACATGTTTAACATTAACACACTGACTTTATACCTTCCGAAAAATTCATTCAATAAGTTCACTTCAACCTTCACACAATTAGATTGAGTCTTGTTTTTTATAGCTATATCAATATACAATTAATTTTCTATAATCATAAACAAAAAATAGCCAAAGATCAATTTATATTTAGCTATGAAATTTTTTCGTAGAAAAAAATAACTAAATTATTCAGCTACAAATTCCAAATCATCACTACTTAACGATGACATATTTTGTGACAAAATTATGTTGTCACTGAATCATAGATTAATTAGAGACAATAAAATAAGTGTCAATAATTGTTTATAGTATTAGTGACAAAAATTGGGGTCACGATTAAGTATCAACTTTTGTAGCTAAAACTTACAATATTTAACTACGAACTCTAATTTGTCGCTATTGCGATAACTTATTTTTTATGATAAATTTTTTTTGTGTCTAAAATTATAACTAATTCAAGACAAAAAATAGTTTGTCACGAATTGAATCCATTATTAGAGACAATAAAATGAGTGTCACTAATTGTTTATAGTATTAGTGACAAAAATTGAGGTCACAATTAAATATCAAATTTTGTAGCTAAAACTTACAATATTTAACTACGAACTCTAATTTGTCGCTGTTGCGATAACTTATTTTTTATGTTGATTTTTTTTTTGTGTCTAAAATTATAACTAATTAAAGATAAAAAATAGTTTGTCACAAATTGGATCCATTATTGGTGATAAAAAAGGGTGTCACTGAAAACTTAAAATTCGTCACTAAGGTACTCAATAAAATGGCACCAACATATTTTTTGGTGGGAAAATTTAGAGGACAAAACTTTTCTACGAAATTTTACGTTTGGTCACTAAAAGTATGTTCTTCATATATTTAGATATGAAATGTAATTTTCGTCATAAAAGGTGAACAATTAGTGACGAATTTCATCTCGTAGCTAATAATTTTGTAGCTATATATCAATTTTATTGTAGTGATATATGTTATCACCGTTGGTTTGCAAACTTTAAGCTTCCGCATGACGCTCTCTCAATTTTGCACCCAATAAGTGGTATCAAAGCCTATGGTTCAAAGATCTGATGGTTCAATTGAGGATACTTTAAGGTCAAAGTTGCAACCAATTTATGATAATAATGATATATGTCCAAAAACTAAATGTGGAGATGATTTTCAATTATATTTTCAACAATCCTGCTGTCACATATTTGAAAATAAAGTTCACTTTTAACCCAGCAAAAGGACTCAAATATTTTTTAACCCGAAAATTGCTCATATACTTTTAACCCAAGCTCCATTTTTAAACATGTCAAACAACAGTGGTGAAGACTATGTGAAACACAAGGACCAAAGATCTGAAGAAGGTGGATATTAGGAAGAAAATCAAGCCAAAAAAGGGAGATTTGTTAGAGTTTTTGCCCTGATTTTCTTATCAAAATTAAGTTTTACTTTTTCTTAGAAGGAAAATAAAAGTAACCATAAATACTTTTACTTTTCCTGAAAGGGAAAAGTTTTTCATATTTGGGAAACCTCTTTCTTAGAGTAAAGGTTTTCGAACTCGATAAATAGATGTCCTCTTCTCATACCATAACACAATAGCATCCACAAAGTAGTCGTTAAAAGAGTCTGGTTTAGGGGGAGATTTCTTGCATAGGTTTATGTTTTTCCATATGTTTTATTTTTTCAATATTGTTTTAATATGTAGGTCGTTTGACCAAATCATATTAATAATATATCTTTTTAATTTATGTTTTATTTGTCATCTGAATTATCACCATTGATTTGCAAACTTTAAGCTTCCTCATGACGCCCTCTCGATTTCGAACCCAACATGGTGTAATGTATAAGGCTCATGATCGTGTAACTAATGAAATTATTGCACTAAAAGAAAGAAGGATGGAGCAGGAAGTTATTTTAATTTTCATTTTGTTTTCTAGTCTTGGTACTGTTTTTTTTTACCAATTTGTAAAAATTTCTCTTAAATACCAATCTTCTGTGAATGTAGGAATCCCTAATGAAGAGAATCTTTCCCATGCATCTTAATTTGTGTGGCCAAGACTGGATCTTGCAGTTGAAGTTTGTTACCAATGTGTTGAAATTTCCCGTGCATCGTTTTCAACGTTACACAAAAATTATTATCTTGTTGAACATAACTGCCTTTCCATTTCCATTGGTTTGTAAATTAATATGTTGAGTCTGTGCTTAGCACGGGCCTTACCCATCTAATATATGAATAAAAGGACACTCCTAATTCCCCCAACACTAACAAATTAAGCTTCTGGTTTGGAATTGAACCACCAGATAGAAAAGCTACTTTCAAGAGGCCAATCAACTACTACTGGGGTTTTTAGCGCTTCTCCTCACTCCCTTTTCAAATGGGAGTCAATGGATACCCTTTCGCTAAAATATTATATTATATATATATATTCCATATATTGTCACCTTAATTTCTCAGTGTTTTTTTACTTCTTTATATTTAATTTCCTTAATTAAGATCTTGGGTTCGTCTTTGAATCTCGGGATGTTTCAGCTTCGAGATGGAGATACCTAACACTAACACTGTTAATTAAGAATTGTGAAGATATACATGTAGTGCGGCACAAATTTCATGAATAGTTTCATTCAAGATCATGACAAAGGACATTAACTTACAATCATTTGTCTTTGATCATGCCACTAACACAATGTTTTTGAACCCTTTTTTCATATATTGCTTTATAACAGAGATAAATGTGTGCAACCTCTTACCATGTATGGGCTTGAAATTTTTTTCTTCTGCACCATTGATCATAGGAAAGGTGTAATAGTTGTTGCAAAAGTAGAGATGCTGCACCTAATCTTAAGAATGTAGATAAACCTACAAGTTACAGTTCTGCCAATTGACTAGTCTAGGGAAGACATGGCCATTGATTCCACTCAAAACAAAAGAATATGTAGTATTCTGCCATCAAACTAGGCACTCTCATTTAATAAAAAAGTTTTATATTATCGTTTTCTGAGTCATATGAAATAACCTTATCACCTACAAGTAAGCAAAAGATGTGAAGGTTAACAAATTGAATATTTGTTGAGAAACTACAAAGGAGAAGACCGGTGGTAGTCCACACATTAGTCTTAGAAGAGAAGCTTTCAATTGTTACACTTGAATGAAGATCAAATGATATTTCATAATGAACTATTGTAAAGGAGATCACATCACGTTTGCTACCAACAAAAGTTCGTGGTTTAGATGGATCAACAATACACCAGGGGCGGCTCAAGCGAATCGTGGCCCAAAGACAAAATAAAACGGAAGTTTTATGTTTTTAAGAAAAAATAATTATTTTTATAAAGTCTATTTTTAAAATTATATAATCGATTTCTTCTAATAATTTTTTTTAATTAATAATAGAGCCAATGCATTAATTTCTTGACACATAGTATTCTGGACTAGATATATCAAACTCCATCTAAATTCTTTCTTTTATAAAAAAAATAATTTTTCTATAAATAGTATTTAATATATTTTTTAAAATTTAAAATTTATTATTACTAAAAAAAATGAGGCCCTCAAATTTTGGGGGCCTTAGCTGCTGCCTTATTTCCCAAAGGGTTGAGACTCCCCTGCAATACACTTTCTCCAATTCTAACACACACATACAAACCTTGCAAGAGATGATTGGAAACTATGTGATTAATTTATCGCTTTATTTTTTAAACTTGACAAATAAAGTGGACGGAGACTGTGGATACATTTAATTTGGTACAATGATTTTTTAAATTTTTATATGAGCCGAGAGAAATAGTTTATGATGTATAAATCTATTCCGCACATCCTTAATTAATTAAGTATATCTACAATTCACTGTATCGTTGAAGAAGAAGAAGATAGAAAACACCGGAACTTAGATGTGATAAAAGACTTATTAAATAGTAAATAAAGTACAAAGAAAGAAAATAATACAAATTATGGTAATTACACTTGTAAACTTGTTCCTTCTCTTATCTGGTCAGATTCGTGAGAAAATCTAGCGATAATTTTTAAGTAGAGAAATAAAGAAGACAAAAATAAAAAGAAACAAGGGACGCTGCCGAAATAAGAAACGAGGGATATATCCACTCTTCGTATAATCGAGGGATATATTTCCCTCTTAACTAATTAACTTCTTATGCTTAACCAAATACATCAAAACATGCATCGATGATCTTTTATTACTATTATTTCGAGGTGATTAAAGGTATTATTTTGACCATGATGTAATAAAAATATTTCCATATCGCATTTAACAATAAATAAATAACTTAATTCTTTCATATCATTATCTTTAAGTACATAAGACAATTTTATCATGATTTAACTCAAACATGCATCATTGGGTAATTCTCAAAGATAGACCCCAATTAGGGCAGCTTTCAAATTTTAGTCCCAAATAAAAAAACTTCGTTAAAATAGCCTTTACTTGTTAAGTCATATTCTTTTGGACGAAAATACCCTCCTGCAAAATATTCTCATTTAAATCTCTTTCTTCCTCTTTTTTTCCAAATTCTAGAATCGACTTCCAAAATATTGCTGTTAAATCGCTTTCTTCCAAATTTGAGAATCGACTTTCAAACATTCACAAAATTGACTTTAGCCGTAAGGTTTCTTAGGTATGAATTTCATCATCAAATTCATTGTGGTAATTTTAGCTTATTGATGCATTGTGGTAATTTTAGCTCGTTATATAATTAGCATATTGATTTGATTTTTGGGGAGGTGAACGTAAACAGAACTTGGGATATGTTGTTGTTGTAGTAACATATTTACCATTGAGGAATTCCATTGAACAGGTTGTGGGAAATTTGTTATTGCAGTTATAATTGTGTTTGAGTAGGTGTGGGAGGTTGGTCTTGGAGAGAAAGGCCATTAATATGAGAGTTAACGTTAATCCCAACAGATTTTGGGAGGCCAAATGTATAAGGTCAAGGCGGTACAAGAAATTAGTTCCAAGTATTTCAACCTAGTGGTATAATTAGCATTAGAAGATGATGAGGAATTGTGTCGGACAGTTTGTGGAGAGTTTGTTATTGCGATTATAATTGTGTTTGAGTAGTTGTAAGGGTTTGGTCTTGGAGGGAAAGGCTGTGATTTCCATCTCGAATGAATCCAGCCTATGTTTTGGAGATAAAAGAAGCACTAACTTGTTGATTCTAAGAGAGATCACCTTAGCTATTAGCTTGTATAACATAGAGCAACATGAAATGGGTTTAAACTCTCTAATGGTAGTAGGATTTGGCACTTTAGGTAACAAGGTTACTATTATACAACTTTTTAGTGTTAAAAAAATCCTTCATTGTTGAACACGCATCATATTTATATTCATTTACCATTTTTTGTTGAACCATGCTTACCTAGATATGTTGGAATAATCACCAGTGTTTCTGGCAACTTCTTTTGTCTCACTATCATGTGTTTTTGTTGGGTGACACAACACAGGAGATCCCCTAAAGATTACAAAGTTTCTTAGTTTTCCACACACCTCCCAGAACCCCTTATTAGAAAACTTCTATATTGGCATATTGGAATATCCATTATGTTTGCTACATTCAGTCCCTTGACTATGGGCATGAACCTTTGGGTGTTGAGGTGATTTTGAAGAATTATAAATGATCCCATTTGGGGTATCCATGGTTATCTACAAGATTTTACAAGCCAAAAGAAAACTTTCTGGCTGTATTCGGTGAGGTAAAAAATATATTCAACAAAGCATTAATCAAAAATCTGAAAGGCAAAGCAAATACTAATATAATAAGATTCATAGTTTAAAAACTAAATAAGATTCTTATTAATTTTTTTTCTTCATAACTGCACTGAAATACATAGGGTTTGAATCACCTAGCTTATACACAAAGACATGAATTTTTATTGTAACATGCTCTCTTCAATATTGCTCCACTTCTCAATTATAGTCATTCCATCATTCTCTTTCAAGGCATACTATAAAAGTATCCAGTTGATAAACTATGTTGTATCACTTGCAACCTATCTCTGAAGTAAACAACCCTTTCAGAATCACCCCTATAGTGTGTGCTATTCCGTCGTTTCAAGTGCGATTTAGCATCTTCAGATTCTGCCATACATTTTAAGTTATTCCCCATGGGCAAGAGTTGACACTTCATTATTCTGTAATGTTTTGGCAAATGACCTATAACTCTTTCCCCAGAGGCAAGACTGAGACGGTTATGCCCCATGGGCAAGAGTTGAGACTGTCATAGTCTGTAATGATTTGGCAGATGACCTAGAACTCTTTTCCTAGAGGAAAGACTTTAATAGTTTGCCCAATGGACAATAGTTGACTATGCCTTACTCTTTAATGATTTTACTTGTTGAAGATATATATCCTAAATTAAATTGTTACTAATCTTTTTTTGTTTTATTTTTCACAAGGGTTGTGCTTGGAATAGATGGAAAAGAAATGAGTTTGAGCAATACAATATGGAACAATCAATTGAAATTATTGATAGAAATAGCGAGTTACAGGTTATTAAACCAATATTGTAGGCTGCAATAGATGAAGAAATGGGGAAGCCATCGAAGATTAAGAGGGTACGATAAAAGAAGAAGAGGATACTTGATGTCGACACTACTCTCTTGAGACACAATGCCTTTTTGAATGAGGTAAACATCAAGTCGATGTTAATTGACAAACAAAATATGATGACGTGCATGTCAAACATTGCAATTACAAACAACATCCAATTTAACGTTTTCAAAGCAAGCACAACAAGATATTCACTGCGATGTTTGAACGACAACTGTGTGTGGTGATTTCATTCCTCGAAGATTCCCGATTCTTTGCTCTTTCAGGTTACTACATATGAAAAGGCTCACTATTGCTCGGTTGATTTTATAACGTCCAACCACAGGAATGCAACATCAAAGGTCACATCTGACTACATACTAGAACTTGTGCGTGACTCTAGTAATGTAATCACACCAAACTTCATGGTATATGAAATGAGAAGGAAATACGGAATAATCATATACTACAACAAAGGATGGCGAGCGATACAGCATACCTATACGATGATAAGAGGAATCACGGAAAAGAACTACAACAGGTTGCCATCGTATCTTCACATGATGAAAGAAAACAACCCAAGCACGTACACAAACATAAAGAGGGACGATGAGAATAGGTACAAATGCTATACTGTTGAAATTGAAAACTTTTACCCAAGAGGCAAAAGTTTTATTCTTTAATTGCACTGGTTAAATTATTAATATATATGCAACTCTTGCCTCATGGGCAAGACTTAGTTTAGAAAATTATTGTTCAAATGCTATACTGTTGAAATTGAAAACTTTTGCACAAGGGGCAAAAGTTTATTCTTTAATTGCAATGATGCGATTATTAACATATATGCAACTCTTGCCTTATGAGCAAGACTTACTTTAGAAAATTGTTGAAATTGAAAACTTTTGCCCAAGAGGCAAAACTTTATTCTTTAATTGCACTGATTAGATTATTAACATATATGCAACTCTTGCCTCATGGGCAAGACTTAGTTTAGAAAATTATTGAAATTTAAAACTTTTGCCCAAGAGGCAAAAGTTTATTCTTTAATTGTACTGATTAGATTATTAACATATATGGAACTCTTGCCTCATGGACAAGACTTAGTTTAGAAAATTGTTGTACAAATGCTATCATACTTGAAAACTTTTTCCCCAGAGGCAAAACTTTAATCTATAATTGCACTGATTAGATTATTAACATATATTCAACTCTTGCCTCATGGGTAAGACTTAGTTTAGAAAATTATTGAAATTGAAAACTTTTACCCAAGAGGCAAAAGTTTATCCTTTAATTGCACTGATTAGATTATTAACATACATACAACTCTTACCTCATGGGAAAGACTTAGTTTATACAAATGCTATACTGTTGAATTGAAAACGTTTGCCCAAGAGGCAAAATATTATTCTTTAATTGCACTACTTAGATTATTAACATATATGCAACTCTTGCCTTATGGGCAAGACTTAGTTTCTACAAATGCTATACTATTGAAATTGAAAAATTTTGCCCAAAAGGCAAAAGTTTATTCTTTAATTTCACTGATTAGATTATTAACATATATGCAACTCTTGACTCATGGGCAAGACTTAGTTTATAAAATTATTGAAATTGAAAACTTTTACCCAAGAGGAAAAAGTTTATTCTCTAATTGCACTGATTAGATTATTAACATATATGCAACTCTTGACTCATGGGCAAGACTTAGTTTAGAAAATTATTGAAATTGAAACTTTTACCCAAGAGGCAAAAGTTTATCCTTTTTTTGCACTGATTATATTATTAACATAGATGGAACTCTTACCTCATGGGAAAGACTTCGTTTAGAAAATTGTTGTACAAATGCTAACTGTTGAAGTTGAAAACTTTTGCCCAAGAAGCAAAAGTTTATTCTTTAATTGCACCGATTATATTATTTACATATATGCAACTCTTGCCTCAAGGGAAAGACTTAGTTTAGAAAATTATTGTACTTTGATTATAAACATCAAATGCAAATTGTTACTAATATTCTTTTTCTCAACACAGGTTTCAATATGCATTTTTTGCTTATGGCATTTTAATCATTGGATGGACCAACTATAGGCCAGTAATAATGGAAGATGCAATATTTTTTAAGTCAAAATATCATGGTGTCCTCATGATTGCAATGTCAAAGAACAGAAACAACAACATATTTCCCTTGGATTTTGGAATTGTATACTCAGAAAATAATTAGTCTTATAACTGGTTCTTCAATCAGTTAAGAAATGCAATTGGTTTACGTAAACAATTGTCTATTCTATCAGATCGTCACCCATCCATTACAAATGCAATTTCAAATGTCTATCCAGAGTGTCAACAAGGGATATACATCTATTACATGGAGAAGAATTTAAGAAAAAGATACTTCTCAGATGTGGTTCTATCACTCTTCTACAATGCAACAACAACATACAAACAAACTAAATTTTATACTTTCATGGATGAGATAGAAAAAGTTGACAAAGTTCCTACAGAGTACTTGAAAGAAGAAGAACCAAATAGATGGGCTCGTTCATTTCATACCAACAGAAGGTACAATTTGCTTATAACTAACAACGTGGAGTCCATGAATGCGGTACTGAGAAAAGCAAGGCAACTGCCAATACTGGGACTGATCGATTATATTCAGAACAAGTTAAAAAGTTGGTTACATGAAAGAAAAGTGGAAGCACAAGGCAAATTTAATGACATCACATGTTGGGAGAAAGTGGAGGTGACTAACAAGATTCAAGTCGCCTTGAAATTGAAAGTAAGTATTTGAAATTGTATTTTGATGATAGGGAAATATAAGGTTATTATTTTTTGATTGCAAATTATATATAGATGGTTTATAGTTATTTGTGATGTATTGCTAGTTTTTTTTTCTTGAGATTCGCGCGCGAAATATGTATTTTGTTGCTTCTGTTCCGTTTTTCCTACTCATAGTTATGTGATTGTTTGTGATTTGATGTTGTATGCTTGATTGTAGCTGTTTTTTGGTTGCCTCAAGATTCGTCCCCTATGTATGTTTGATTTCTATGTATGGCCAATTCTGCTTATATACTAGATGTTTCACTATCATAGTTGATTCTACTCCCAGGTTAGATACAATATCTATTTTATCTCAGTTTATTTGTAGCTGATTCTCCTGCTCATATGTTGGAAGCATCACTATTGAATCAGCTGCTGTTCCTGAGCAAGAATCTGTCTTTTCCATATAATACCGGGAATTTGACTTTGAAATATCATTCCTTGGATGACATATCCTTCTCCTACGCTATCCCTGACCAAGCCAAGCATCAAAACTCTAACTTTCCCCTATATTGGCCCTTCTCTTCCATTTTGAAATAGAACCTTAATTGTGACTCCTTATTATTGGTCACTTATTATTAGATTTTTGATTAGTTCAATATTAGATTGTGATTTGATGTTATATGCTTGATTGTAGTGGTTTTTTGGTTGCCATAAGATTCGTTCCATATGTATGGTTGATTGCTCTGTATGCTTGATTCTGTTCATATACTAGATGTTTCACTATAAGTTGTCATTTATTTATCATTTTGTTTACAGGTAGACCCCATTGATGAAATAATATTTGTTGTAAGAGAAGGAGGAGTTGAATATATTGTATAACTAAAGAGTAGGACTTGTCAATGCTTGGTATTTCAAACAGATGAGATACCATACACCCATGCAATTGCAGCGATAAACAGCAGAAATATGAACAAGTCTAGCTATTATTCTCATTGGTTCTCAAGACAGCCTTGGCTACAAATGTACCAGGGAGAATCCTACCAGTTGAAAACACAACATCATGGATTGTCCCAAATAGCATAAAGGATCTGATCTCAATACCCCCAGATAAGGAGGTTCTACTTTGGAGAAGACAAACATCCAGATATCCTTGCAGAACAGAATCTTCAAGAAACAATTACAGATGTTCGAGATGCAAAAGAACTGGGAATAACATATCAAATTATCACTACACTCCTATCCTTCATCCATATGCAAGAAGATACAGAAAGAAAAATAAGAAAACATGATTAGTTTTACTTTTTATATGAGAAGTTGGATCAAAATAATAGTTATAATAGGATTATTTGATCCCCTATTTTAGTTAGTAGCAAGTACTTTTGACTTTCAATCACGAATTTCTTCTTATTTATTTGAAGTTTAAACTTGTGGTGAAGTATTTAACTCAATACCTTCTTATTGATTTCATATAAAAATTACTTAGCATGTTAAATTGTTTTACATATTCATGTGTAAAAATATATCATATTAAAAGGATTCAGGGAAGGACCACATCCCCAAGAGATGTGCTATGAATAATTCCACGGGATACACTTTAAAATTTGCCTTGAAGGCAAGATGCAGAACAAGTTGTGCCCCATGGGAAAGAGTTGACACTAGCTTATTCTGCAATAATTCGGCAGATGATCTACAACACTTGCCCTAGAGGCAAGACTTAAGACCCAAAGAAAAAAGTTATGCCCTATCGGCAAGAGTAAACACTAACTTAGTGTGTAATAACTTGGTAGATGATCAACAGCTCGTGCCCTAGAGGCAAAATTTAATACAACAAACGGACAAGTTATTCCCTATGGCCAAGCGTTGATACTAGATTAGTGTGTAATGATTTGGTAGATAGTTTATAAGTCTTTCCTAAGAGGAAAAAGTTTTAGACCCCAAAGGAACAAGTTATGCCCCATGGACGAGAGTTGACACTAGCTTATTCTGTAATGATTCGGCAGATGATCTACAACACTTTCCCTAGAAGCCAGACTAAAGCCCCAAAGAAACAAGTTATGCCCTATGGGCAAGAGTTGACACTAGTTTGGTGTGTAATAACTTGGAAGATGATCGACAGCTCGTGCCCTAGAGGCAAAAATTAATACAACAAACGAACAAGTTATTCCCATGTCCAAGCGTTGATACTAGATTAGTGTGTAATGATTTGGTAGATAATTTATAAGTCTTTCCCAAGAGGCAAGATTTTTAGACCCCAAAGGAACAAGTTATGCCCCATGGGCAAGAGTTGACACTAGCATAGTCTATAATGATTTGACAGGTGATCTATAACTCTTGCCCTAGAGGCAAGACTTACACATCAAAGGTGGTTCAACTCGCAATTTTTCAAAGAACATTCTTCCTCTACCATACAAAATATGTTTATAGGAATATTACAATCTTACAACCATATGAGAATCAATCTTTTAGACCAAAAACTAAAATACTATAAGCCAAGAACAAAATCAATAAATATTAAAAATTACAAAAAGAAAAACATGGGGGGTATTCAATTGCGAGTAGAAAAAAAGATGATATCAATCAACAAAACCAAACATCTAACCAAATAAATAAAAGTGGAGAACCAACTACTAAGGAGGAGTAGATGACCCTTAGATTACAAGGTCTAAATTGTTTCTTATTATATGCCATTTAATCGAGGACAAATGTGATTGAAAAGTTCACAATGATCAAAATTCTCATGTAGCAGTCGCACATAATTAATGATAAGACAGCCCCCATAGGAACAAGTTATACCTCATGGACATGAATTGGCCCTGCCACATTGTTTACTAATTTAGAAGATACTCAATAACTCTTGCCTCAAGGGAAAGACTTGCCACAAGAAAAGGCAAAAAATATTCTTCGATAATAAAACATAAATATACAAAGATATAAAAAAATGAATCAGTAGCGATTCTACATTGTATACTTTACGTTATCACATAAAAAATAGCCGATTCAATTTGAAAAGACTGTTTAAAATTTACATAATCTCATAAAAATAGCTAAAACTCCTTCTTGTATAGTGATTTTCAATAACTACAAAACTAAACTACTGCTCCTGGTGCATCCTCTTCCTTTTTTTCTTTCCAAATAATCTGCCAACTTTTTCTATAGTGTTGTCTTTTTTATACCAGCTTCTAGTTTTCACTTTTCATAATCCCACAATAAAGCTCCATACCTCATGCGAACATAACCAATGTCAATCTATTTAGGGATATCTCTACCATGAATGACATATTCAGCAAATGCACAAATCAATGCTCCACAATCACTATGATACAAAAGAAATATATTACGTGAATATATGGAAAACAACAAAAAAAGAAGTGAAATGAACATTTAAAAACTAAATGCAATAAGATACCATTGAATTTTTTGTGGCAGCTGATCAACCATTTTTATCGGCAAAGTGTTATTTTTAAATTTGTCAATGCCTTTCTCAAGATAGAAATTGACCTTTTTTAGAAAATACGGTATCAATGTTTGGCAAGGTAACATCACTTTTTGAACAAATTTATCACTGCGCCTGGTACGGTTGAAGTCATATATATATATGCACCAATTAGTAAAGTCAAAAACTCCCAAAATCCAGTGTCCAAGTTCAGATTTTTCTCGTGGAACATAAACTACAAATAAAAAGTTTGTGAAATCTTGAATAAAATTAAACAAAAACTTATAAACCCACAAGTTAAGTGTTCCATCCAGATCAAGAGAAAAAGCCTTTGATATTGGTGTCATTGCATCTTTTGCAGTTTTTTCCATCAACTCAAGTGCTCCAACAATTATTGTCGTTTCATCAGGTGTCAAATCCCCTCCTTTTCTAGCCTGTCATAGCAATAAGAAGAAAACAAGTTGAGGCATACATTTAAAGGAACATAATGATTTGAAAACGAGGTTCAACTAGCTATAACACCTAATCTTTGTGAGATGAACTTGGTCGTGTAACCAGATTGTGTTCATGCATACATACAAAATATTGCATGTCCAGAGATATATTTACACTTTCTTAGATTAGCATTAAAATTTGGGAAATACTGAATAGATTACCTCATTTCCATGGAAATCCACAAACGTTTTTAGTTCAGCTCTCTGTAGAAGGGCAGCGTTCCCCTTACCTAACATCCAATCCAAGACCTAAAAAAAAACCAAGGATGAAGTTAATATCCCTTTTCTTTATCAAGCCAACTATAAGATCCTTAACAACAGAAAGTAGCACTGAGAAATTCTCTCAAATTACTGCATGAGGTTTTGGCTTTTTTTCCCAATTATAAAGATGAATATCCGTGTATCTTAATAAAGAAACCGATGGATATTTTACATATCAAGTTATTAGCATGAGAAGTTTCTCATTTATAGTAATAGTAAAAAATAAATAGAGATAGAAAAATGGAGTAACTATGATATTATTACTATTTTTTCCTTCCGTTCGGATTTACTTGTCACTATTTTCCTAATTTGATTTTCATTTTTACTCATCATTTTTGACAAATCAAGAAAAAACAAAATAAAAAATTTCATGTTTTACCCTTAGCATTAATTACTTATTCTCGAAATCATTTCCAATACGTATTACTAAACATCAATTGATAGTGGTAATATTGTAAAGTCACTATACCAATCATTGTTTACTTAATAGTTGTGCCACATCAAAATGTGACAAGTAAATCAAAACGGAGGGAGAACATAACCAAGGAAATCCTCCATTCAACTTTTTGTTGCATTCTTTCCATTTCTTTCCAAGCTACAAAAAGGGAACAAAGCATACAAATTAACCACCATAGCGTTTATGAGTACAGATCATGGGTTCATGTAGTTTTATTTCTTAAACCCTGTCATCTAACTCGGATTGAAAGTACAAGGTGGCAACCGAACACACAGCTGGTGAAATATCTCTCTCTCTCTCTGGTAGCAAAACATGAAAACTTAACAACTCTACATGAGTAAATTATAGAATGTGATTGTTATCCTTTATACCTTACTAATATGATAAGAAATGGGGAAGAATAACCAGAGAAGAAGCTGAACAAGGGGTGCTACAGTGGATCTAACTGTGAATCCATAGCGAGTACAGATTGATCGAGGAATTATCTACAAATGTAAAACCGACGAACCTAGTTAGAGGACAAGAGCCGAGCAAATTCCATAGCTAACAAGATGAAAGGTTAAGTTGATGAATATAATAGACCACCTCTCTGAACATGAGAATCAGTTTAATAGATACCAGTATTACTGCCCATAACAGTACAAGCTTGTCCAAGAATATAGGAAGAGACTACAACGAAAAAGGAGAAAAGTAGTAAATAAGCCGACAGGGGTAATAAAAGGATAACTATTTCCAAATAAGTATTGGTACACAAACCTTCATGGCTAAGGAGTTGCCGATCAAGAGTGTGCAAAGAAATAGATGTTGGTTTTTTACCACCGAAAGTATTTTAGCTGTAAAAGAAAGGAAGAATACTTTAAAAGGACGATCAAAGCATACATAGGTACAACTCAAACTTTGCACAACACTGCTTCTCTTCTAACTTATCCCACTATAAGCCCTAATCTAATATGGGTGGTTATTGATACAATTGTAGACCCATGATACGTAAAGTGGCTTAACTTTTGTAATTGTGCATTCTAGGTATAAGAAGAATCATGTACCTTTTCCTCTTACTCTTTCAACTATTCAAATACCTTTGCTTGGGTACATAATCAATGCATCATTCCTTTACTGTAAGTTTAATTCCACTATTTACTTTGCAATAAACCACATCAAAGCATTTCTAGACAGTTTATTGAGTTTCAAAGGAAAAATTCACTCTTTTTTACTTACTCGTGATTTATAGACACCTTGCCAAAGTCAACATTCAACCTTTTCCAGAATTCCTTTGATATTTTGGGGTAGGCAATTCTATACATATATTTACCCAGCTGATACAAGTCAAATGACCACCTTAATTTTTGAAGATATGATTAGAGGTAATAATTTAAAGGCTCAATACTTGGTTACCCCGAGGGACAAGAATATGCAAGGAAGACTCGTTTTGAGCACAAGCAAGACCGTGTGTGGAAGATTTCTTGGAGCATCGAAGACATGAGGACTCACGGTTTTGGACAACTCTTACTGGGTCATGATTTGGTTATCTTCATTAAGGGTATAGTGGTCACTTCATTGGGTCTAAATGCACTCCATGGCCACCCCGCTCTTTAAGGGCATTGTTGTCATTTTGCCTTGTCTTGTAATAGAATATAAATAGAACATTTTAGGTCTTTTTCTCTTTAGTTGTTCATTGATGTAAGACTTGAAACATGAAACACCTTTAGTTGTAGGGCTTGGAATAGCCACCACACCAAAATGTGGGCAACAAGTGTGGATATCACTTGTGTTGTAATGTTGGCTTGAGACGTTGGTGTTTATAGGAGGTAAAGTTCCTCTTGTGTCAACGTAGGAGTTAAGTTAACCATTGTGTGTAGTGTTAAGGGTCCAAGATTACCATATTCTTGGATTCTTAAGATTATACCAACCAAGGTCTAACTATCTATCCATTTTGTTTATGTTGTAATTGTTTGTTTGTGTTCTTGTAATTCAAATCCGTGACTTGTTGTTCTTGTTTCATTGTTGTTGTTCTTCATTTTGTTGTTGTTAGCTGTTTTTAGGTGATAAACACATCAATACATTGTGTTCTTGTTGTTGTTTGTTGAATCCGAATGTGGTCTTCAAAAGGATCCTCGGATCATTGATCTTGTGGACTGATTTTGAAGTGTGTTTCGTGTTGTCCTTATAATTCTCGTACCAGCAGCTGAACGATTTAAAAGAAAAAGTATGACTAGAGCATAGAATAAGCAAGAGAAAATATAACTCCAAGAATTGAACATATAGAAAAGTTTATAGCTTTACACCAAAGTTACAAAGTAGTAGCTAGATATTTAGCTAATCAACTACTGAAACAACATCGTTAAAGGGTTGGAGGCCAAATTTTCATCATCTTCAGTGTATACATAACAAAGAGAATTTTTAACCTTGTATATACATATACAATATGAATTTTTGACAAAGGGGGCTCAACTGACCCCTTCTACCTGCACAATGTAGGGGTACATACACTCAATCCTCCCAGACCCCACTTATGGCTTGTAGAATTACACTTGGTATGTTGTTGTTGGTCCGAATGACCCCCTTTCGCCCCTCTAACTATACATCTAGCTCTACTAGTGAATAGAAAAGTTACAAAGGTAGCAGGTAGATATTAGCCAATCCAAACTATTGACCAGTATTAGTGGAAGTTGGATATTCATGAAGGGTATTCATTATCTACAATATACACATAAAAATAGTTTTTGACCTTATAATATGACATATGAAGTTTCGCCAATGCACAACCTCTACTTAACTCTGCCCCTAGCTCTACTAATGAAGTAAACGGCAAGAATAAAGGATAAGACATCAAACTTCCATGAAAAAAAAGCAAACAAACAATAAAAATCCAAACCAACAAACTTTAGCACTTCTTAATAAACCCAAAAAAAATTACTTATCAACATTAGCAGAAGCTGAATTTTTACCAAGGCGTTCATCGTCTACAAAATACACATAATTTTTTTTTTTAATCTTGTATCCAAAGAACCAGAATAAATATAACCATTGCAAACAACCAAACAAGAAATACTGTCAGCATGTTTGACCTACTAGAAGAAATGGAGGAACAAAACAAAGGACAAGTCAAAAGCACATTACAAATATAGATTAGGATAACAAGTGATAATACCGTGTCATTCAAAGGTCGAACACAAGTTGCAAGTGAATAAAATCATTCATTCGAATCCACAACACAAGAGAAAAACATTAAACATTCAGGCAGCATATCTTTGAGAAATGAGAGATCTGTGGGTCGAAGCTTTCTTTCCTACACGTGCCATTAATGAATCCCAACTTGTTTCTTCCAAGTATAGAAATTCTCATCGATTCAATCCACACAATAGTGTTTAGATCTCGCTAATTGAATAAAAATCAACATAACTCCAGACAGATCTGATGCATTCAGATACATATCAAGCTTTCTTAATTTTTCTCCTCAATTATCTTAACTTAGACCATATCAAGAGTCAATAGCTCTTATACCATGATATAAATGAGGATCAAGAGAAAGAGGAGAAATGAGGATAATCTCCAAGGTGAACCAAGTCGTGATCCAATGGTTGATGATCAATATAATGAGTCTATTTGATTGAAATCGGATGAAGAGAAAGAGGAAAAAGAGAATGAATATTTGAGAAATTAGGAAAAAAGATAAACAACGAGAATGAATATCTGAGAAAAATCTGGGAAAAAAAAGAGAAATAAAAAAACTCTAAATAAAGGTTAAAGACAAATAAATTAAAAATAAATATGAAGAAATAGATAATGGTTGAGAAAAATGAAAAAGAAAAAAAAAGGACGAGACAAATAAATTAAAACATGAAAATAAAGTTAAAGGAAAAAAAAAACTAAAAATAATAAAAAATAGAATAATAAATTTAAAGGAAAAAATAAAAAAATGAAAAAAAAGTAGAATTATAAAAGTAAAGGAAAAACAAAAAGTGAAAATAATAAAAAATAAAATTTGAGAGATAAATGAGTATGGAAAGTTTAAAAATATATTTGAGGTGTAGAGTGGCAAAATGATACTTTTAGTATATTAAAAAGTAAGGAAGACTATTCTTTTTTAGGGTCAAATATCTAAAGCTACCCATATTTGGGTCTATAGCATGCAATTTCCTGTGCATCATTAGTTTGGGCCTGCATAATGAGTTGGAGAACATCCACATTACCCAACTATTCGTTGACTCCGACAACTAACTTTTATCCTTTAACCCCAACGGCACCAACTCTACCTGGTTGTATCAAGGAAGAAATTTGTCCAAATTCATTTGATAGCCTACTGTCTAGTCCTCTTGGGCATCATGCGAGGATAATATGGAATTTCATTCTTACTAAAATTTCAATACTATCCTTGCATGATGTCCAGAGGACTAGACTACTAGTGTGTTTGCAAATGAACTCGACCAATAGTATGGTCTTCCTTGATACAACCAGATATAGTCAATGGAGTTGGCTTTAGACGAAAGAAGAGAAAAGAGAGCAAGAAGTTGTACATGAAAATTTCTAGCTTTCAAGTTGTGTCACAAAAAGCAACTAAAGGGTGAAAAATTAAAGAGGAAAAGAAGGGTTTTTATAGTTAGTATGATATGCTTTTACAAAGATAATATTTGGAAATTTTATAAATAACATTCTATATACATTGATTTACATTATATTTTCTAGTAAGTCAAAGTTGTATTTATCAATCTTAACAACCTACCAAAAACATAATATTCTTAATAAAAAAATCAACATAAAAAAAAGACAAGTGAATTATTGTTATTATTAATTCATTTTTTCCAGTCAACCCATATTGCATAAAAAATTCCGCAAGATGATATGACTAGTAAGTATTAGATTTACAAGATTACCAAGAAAGAATTTTTTTTAAGGAACAAATTATAAGAGAGAAAATGATTAGAAGAACATAAATAACAATCCATTTTAATCTTGTTTTTTGATGTAACTGAAAATCAAGTCGTTTGGAAGTCAAGTAAAAATTGACATTTATTATGACATTAAGAAAGATCCACAATTGGCGTCCATTAAATTAATTTAAGTCATTATCTATTAAACTAACATTACGTGACAAAAAAATGAAAAATAATTTATGATTTTTTTTATTTTAAGTATCAAAAACAGTTGTATTTTTTATTTTTTTTCAAATATGCGAATTGGGTAGACTGAAAACATATTTTTTTTGTGTGTATGACACGACCCGAACTGAGGCCCAGATCGACACGGGCATTTCAAACCGTGAAGGACCGAGAGCTAAATGGAAATCATACACACCATTCATATATTTATAAGGAAATGCGGAAAAGATAACAAAATGGAAACGTGGTAATCTGATTATATTAAGAAAACAACACGGCATAAGTTCAACAAGACTCAAATCCATCTAACACCTGTCTGTGAAATCTCTACTAACTGAAGGAAAACAGTATTTGTTAGAAGATCGGAACAAGGCCCCTGATAACGCTCAATCTACAGCTCTCGTTTGAGTGTAAAACGGTCGTTAGCAAATATAGAACCCAACCTGGGTTGGGTGTCGATCCCACAGGGAATAGCTTGGCCAACAAGTAAGTAAAATTACTAAACTTTTGATGCAAGTCTCGTAAGAAGGGGGGATTCTTGTCTTGCAAGTAATGTAAACAAAAGCTGAAAATAATAAAGTAAAAAGAGAGAGATTGTTACGTTGGTTGTAAACAATGAGAATTGAAGCATTGGGGTTATGTCCACCTTCTGAGGTATACGTCTCTATTGGCTATGAGTGTGTAGAATTTTGACATGCAATTGCTTATAGAGGATTGTAGTCGATGGTAAATCCAAGCGTCTCTCGACCTAAACAAGGACTATTTCACTTTAACTCTCTCGAGCTTAAAACGTGTCTAACGGTACGAATTCTCCAAGAGGTTAGTCCAGTTACGGCACTAGCTTTTTAATAGGAAAGGGTGTCCTACTACCTTGACATTATCTTTTTTCCAGACAAATAACTTTTCTCTCGAACAAGTTAAATGTTAGACTAGCGTATTCTTGCGTTTGCAACCGCAAAGAATGTAGATTAAGATGAAGAGAATAATGATATAAGCAATATACGTGCCTCGAACTCACAAACTCACAGCAATAGATAGTAACTCATTCGGCTTCCATAACCCCAACAGAGAAGTTTAGATACCCATGAATGCGAAGGAGATCACGATTGACATTGTTGTTATACCACAAGATTGAGTAATTTCGTGTAGCTTAGGTGGTAGGCGTGAGGCGTGAATTCCTAGGCAAAGTAACGATTCTCTTGTTGTGGAATTTAAGAATGGAGGAGTAGAAGAAGAAAAATAGAATTGAATTGTAAGATGAGAAGTTAAGAAGATTAGAAGTTATAAGAAGATGATAGAAGATGAGAGGGATGGAAGGAAGTATTGTGTTCTCCCTCCTTCCTCCCTCCTTATTCTCTAAAATCTCTAGTATGATAGGGTATTTATAATACCCATATCCTACTCCTACTAAGCTAATGAAATAAATAACCAAATCCTACTAGACTAATGAAATCCTTAACCCAAATGTACTAGGTTAAGGTAACATTATCATAATCCACATAAAATAATGAAATACATAACCTAATTGTACTAGGTTAATGTATCATTGTCAAAATCCAGCTTTGTGTCTGTAAGTCCCCAAAGTCTTCAGAAATGCTGTTTTAGCCCGGAACAGATTTTCCATGCAGCAGTTTTGGTCCTTAGGCGTGTAAACTTTCTTCCCTTCCTTTGTGAGCTTTCTTTTGCGTCAAGTAAGCCATAAAATGCTGATTTTTGCATCATTTATACCTGAAACTTTACTAATCATGTTCGTTAGCTCTCTTACAGGAAAAAGGACTAAAAGTGCATGAAATATATAATTTGTTCTCAAAACTAGGCTAAAATATGGGCAAAATATATTGATATAGGCGTGTAAATCCGCCTATCATCAACACCCCACACTTAGAGCTTTGTTCGTCCTCGAACAACATATCATGTCCTTCTAAACATCAACTTAGGGTTTTTACAGCAACAACACAAAACATTCTTCAAGACAAGCACAACAATTATCAACAAAGAGTAGCTTTCCGATTATAAGTAGAAACAGTTTAACCTCTAGCATAGACTCGTGATGGTGATCGACTTGCATGCAAACGTTAAGGTGCATGGAATCATATACAACGATCCAAAACTCATCAACCATGTGTGTCTCACAATATAGTACCCATAATCACTCACAAATATAGCATATTTTTCAAACATGGGTATCAAAATGTCCTTGCTCTCACTCTCACAAAGAGTTCATATGTAGCGACTGATGACCATAGGCTTGCCCTTAATGTAATACTCTACTAAATGTTGGAATGTTAAGATTAGGATCAAGTAGGTCTTTTGATGGTTGTAATGTAGGCTAAGGGACGGGTAGGACTATTTTGGCCAAGAATAGTGACTAGGTTCCTAAGCGCTTTAATACATCACTTTGTATCATTGACACTTTTTTCTTTCAACCTTTCTTCTTTCTTTTTTCTACCACCCTTGTTCTCCTCTTTTTTCAATTTTAAGCGTAACTCACTTTTCAGCTTTCTTTTCTTTTTTCTTTTCACAACATACCTCTTATGATAGCCTTTTTTTTTCTTTTTCATAACACATTCAAGAACCATTCCAATTTATAGCATTATACTCACCCAATTTCCTTTTATGTTGTCACATGACATTTTCACTTTAAAGCACTTAGGGATTTTGGGATCAAATTACGGTCTTGAAAGAAATGGATTAGGCTTACATACAAGGTCGTCAAAGAAATAGGCTAAAGGCTCAAAAGGGTTAACTAGGATGATGTCCATGGGTAGGTAAAACTGAAGGTAAACATGTATAGGTTGCCAAAGAAATGCCTAAATCATATCCTAAACTTACACTCCTTATTTTAGCTTTGCATACATACCAGGCAAGTTCTAGCATCAGCCACATACATAGAATATACTATTATCTCACACACACAAGGCACATGGTCGACTTGATTGGGAGTAGTATAGACTCTCGACCCAACAAGTGAAGGAATTGAATCACAATATCACATAATGAGTCACAACTAGAGCCTAAACGTCTCAATAGTCACAATTGTAGCACATACTCTTGTTATAATCTCATGCTGCCTATCAAAATAATTTCATGCGAAGCTAGAAAAAATTTACTACTAAAAAAATGAAACAACAACAAAGCAAACAAACATAGATGCGAGTAGAGAAGTATAGCATGCAATACCACCATACACCCCACACTTAGAGCTTTGTTCTTCCTGGAACAACATATCATGTCCTTCTAAACATCAACTTAGGGTTTTTACAGCAACAACACAAAACATTCTTCAAGACAAGCACAACAATTATCAACAAAGAGTAGCTTTCCGATTATAAGTAGAAACAGTTTAACCTCTAGCATAGACTCGTGATGGTGATCGACTCGCATGCAAACGTTAAGGTGCAGGGAATCATATACAACTATCAAAAACTCATCAACCATGTGTGTCTCACAATATAGTACCCATAATCACTCACAAATATAGCATATTTTTCAAACATGGGTATCAAAATGTCCTTGCTCTCACTCTCACAAAGAGTTCATATGTAGTGACTGATGACCATAGGCTTGCCCTTAATGTAATACTCTACTAAATGTTGGAATGTTAAGATTAGGATCAAGTAGGTCTTTTGATGGTTGTAATGTAGGCTAAGGAACGGGTAGGACTATTTTGGCCAAGAATAGTGACTAGGTTCCTAAGCGCTTTAATACATCACTTTGTATCATTGACACTTTTTTCTTTCAACCTTTCTTCTTTCTTTTTTCTACCACCCTTGTTCTCCTCTTTTTTCAATTTTAAGCGCAACTCACTTTTCAGCTTTCTTTTCCTTTTTCTTTTCACAACATACCTCTTATGATAGCATTTTTTTTTCTTTTTCATAACACATTCAAGAACCATTCCAATTTATAGCATTATACTCACCCAATTTCCTTTTATGTTGTCACATGACTTTTTCACTTTAAAGCACTTAGGGATTTTGGGATCAAATTACGGTCTTGAAAGAAATGGATTAGGCTTACATACAAGGTCGTCTAAGAAATAGGCTAAAGGCTCAAAAGGGTTAACTAGGATGATGTCCATGGGTAGGTAAAACTGAAGGTAAACATGTATAGGTTGCCAAAGAAATGCCTAAATCATATCCTAAACTTACGCTCCTTATTTTCGCTTTGCATACATACCAGGCAAGTTCTAGCATCAGCCACATACATAGAATATACTATTATCTCACACACACAAGGCACATGGTCGACTTGATTGGGAGTAGTATAGACTCTCGACCCAACAAGTGAAGGAATTGAATCACAATATCACATAATGAGTCACAACTAGAGCCTAAACGTCTCAATAGTCACAATTGTAGCACATACTCTTGTTATAATCTCATGCTGCCTATCAAAATAATTTCATGCGAAGCTAGAAAAAATTTACTACTAAAAAAATGAAACAACAACAAAGCAAACAAACATAGATGCGAGTAGAGAAGTATAGCATGCAATACCACCATACACCCGACACTTAGAGCTTTGTTCGTCCTCGAACAACATATCATGTCCTTCTAAACATCAACTTAGGGTTTTTACAGCAACAACACAAAACATTCTTCAAGACAAGCACAACAATTATCAACAAAGAGTAGCTTTCCGATTATAAGTAGAAACAGTTTAACCTCTAGCATAGACTCGTGATGGTGATCGACTCGCATGCAAACGTTAAGGTGCATGGAATCATATACAACTATCCAAAACTCATCAACCATGTGTGTCTCACAATATAGTACCCATAATCACTCACAAATATAGCATATTTTTCAAACATGGGTATCAAAATATCCTTGCTCTCACTCTCACAAATAGTTCATATATAGCGACTGATGACCATAGGCTTGCCCTTAATGTAATACTCTACTAAATGTTGGAATGTTAAGATTAGGATCAAGTAGGTCTTTTGATGGTTGTAATGTAGGCTAAGGGACGGGTAGGACTATTTTGGCCAAGAATAGTGACTAGGTTCCTAAGCGCTTTAATACATCACTTTGTATCATTGACACTTTTTTCTTTCAACCTTTTCTTCTTTCTTTTTTCTACCACCCTTGTTCTCCTCTTTTTTCAATTTTAAGCGCAACTCACTTTTCAGCTTTCTTTTCCTTTTTCTTTTCACAACATACCTCTTATGATAGCATTTTTTTTTTTCATAACACATTCAAGAACCATTCCAATTTATAGCATTATACTCACCCAATTTCCTTTTATGTTGTCACATGACTTTTTCACTTTAAAGCACTTAGGGATTTTGGGATCAAATTACGGTCTTGAAAGAAATGGATTAGGCTTACATACAAGGTCGTCTAAGAAATAGGCTAAAGGCTCAAAAGGGTTAACTAGGATGATGTCCATGGGTAGGTAAAACTGAAGGTAAACATGTATAGGTTGCCAAAGAAATGCCTAAATCATATCCTAAACTTACGCTCCTTATTTTCGCTTTACATACATACCAGGCAAGTTCTAGCATCAGCCACATACATAGAATATACTATTATCTCACACACACAAGGCAAATGGTCGACTTGATTGGGAGTAGTATAGACTCTCGACCCAACAAGTGAAGGAATTGAATCACAATATCAAGTAATGAGTCACAACTAGAGCCTAAACGTCTCAATAGTCACAATTGTAGCACATACTCTTGTTATAATCTCATGCTGCCTATCAAAATAATTTCATGCGAAGCTAGAAAAAATTTACTACTAAAAAAATGAAACAACAACAAAGCAAACAAACATAGATGCGAGTAGAGAAGTATAGCATGCAATACCACCACCCCACACTTAGTCGGGACACTGTCCTCAGTGGAGAATAAATACGAAGAACCTGGTCAGTCGGACTCGTCCTCAATGTCGGGGGTCATACCCTTTGCATCGGAATCATCATCAGAGTCGTCATTCTCAGAAGTTCCTCATAAGTATCCCACTTAATTCCAAGAGTGAGTCGAGGTATTTGCAGCGAGGAGGGTTCTCCTTGCTCTTTTCGGCCTCTTTTCTTGCCTTTTTGTGAAGTGGTCTTGCTTTGGGTGCCATTGTACCTGAGACTTAAAAAAAATATTCATGTTAGCATCATCTCGATGGATACAATCTATAAACAAGCAGTAGTGGCACCACCCCACACTTAGTTTGTTGGTACAGACTAGTGAAGTGAAAGTGGTCGATTACTCAGACTTCATCGACATACGTTTTAGGGGCTATATTCCAACAAGAAATTTAGATATGTAACACTTCTTGCAATCTTTGCAATACTTTCATGTTAGGTATATCAAGACTTCTTCATAGGGATTACATCATGGTATAGTTTCTATCAATAATCACAATCTCTTATGTCGGTAGGCAACTATAAGTCTTATTCCGATGAGCGAGACATCCCAACATGTAAGTATTCAAGTGACAAGAGCATGCAATGTTCATGACTATAGCAATTCCGCAAGTAGTATAACAATGCATCAAAATCAATTTCTAGTTGGAAACAAGTTAAGAGTATCCTAACGTTCATGTTCACTCACTTGGTTTTGTATCAACAATTCAAACACATTAACATCACCAATATTTCTTCAAGATGTAGCAATTCATAATAGACATAGCAACGTAGCACTTACGAAAAATAGATGAAGAACAAGAGAGTACTTACGTGATTGAAGCCTTTGGAGATGTTCTTGTGAAGTGGGAGAGCAAAAAGAAAAGTTTTGAGATGATTTGGAGAGTATATGCGGCGCCTAGGTCAAGTTTTCAATGTGTTTGTGTTTCAAGACTAAGTCTCCTTTATATAGGAAGAGAATGGGTCGGGTTTTGACCCATTTACAATCGGTTTTGGAGACAAAAATGCTACATATGCGGCGCATTGTCTATGGCATAATGAGACATATACGCCACATAGTCTATGGCATATGAGATACTGAGACCAAATGCCATAGCATAGGCGGCGCATAGTCAAAAGCATACCTAGGAATAGGCGGTGCATAGTGTATAACACACTAGATTACGAGACCTTAGGCTATAGGATAGGTTGTGCATCATTCGTGGCCTAGTTTTACCAAGGCCTAGCCTTCCTCGAAGCCTATTTTGGCGTGAGAAAGGCTCAATCCATAGCCTTATACATCACCCTTCCTAACATACCAACTTTACCATACAATGCGTCCAAATCGTCAATTGAAATCAATCTCCTCGTTGACTACTTCTTGCACCTATATTCGCTCAAACAAATGAAAACGATTAGTACGATGGGTTGCCTCCCACCAAGCGCCTTAGTTTTGGTCGTGGCACGACTCTTATTTTTGGATTTTTCATTTATCAAAATCAAAACAAGTACTAGAGCGAAATGAAAAATGAAAAACGATAAACGATAAACGATGGGTTGCCTCCCATCTAGCGCTTGATTTATTGTCGCGGCACGACATAGTTACCTCGAGTACTCAGACTTCGTCGAGGTAAATGGTGGATCGTTTTCTGAAAGGATTTAGACGACAATGAGGCTTACCTGTGGGAGGGGTACCAATTATATCATCAATAGTCCAACCCATAACTCTCATGTATCTCTTCAGAGTAGAGATGAAAGCCTCTACGTGCTATTTACTTAAATCATCCGCACTCACCGGAAGTATCTTTATACTTTCCAAGAACACATACCTTAGATAATCGGGGAGCTCTTTCAATTCTAGCATTGGTGGCTCTTCAAGGGAAGTCTTCGCTGTAGGTGAAGGTTGATTCTTAAGATCACGGTCCGGTTGCTTAGGAGTATGGGAATAGGACTCTATTTCTGTTAGAGAACCCATAAGTTCTTCATAATCTTCATCGTCCTCATGCTCAACCTTCAGCAGCGCAGCAGACAATGGCTCAACAGTAAGTTGTTTCTCTACAGATAATGCTTTCTTATCTTCATAATAAACATCATCTATAGAGAACACATCCATATCTTTTGGCTGCTTCATCGCTTTGCACAAATCAAAACGAATCACTTCGTCATTCATTCGAAATAAAAGCTTATTATCTCTCATGTCAATAAGCACACTTCCTGTTGCAAGGAAAGGACGTCCCAAGATTATGGGAACTTCAGAATCCACCTCGCAATCCAAAATCACAAAGTCTGCAGGAAAAATGAAGGTAGACACCTTCACCAACACATCATTCAAGATACCCACAGGTCATTTTACCGACCTATCAGCCATCACGAGCCTCATATTGGTTGGTGTCAGATCGCCTAACCCCAACTTCTTGTAGACGGATAGTGGCATCAAATTGATGCTAGCACCCAAATCGCACAATGCCTTAGCAAAATTCATAGATCCAACCGTGTAAGGAATAGTGAAAGCACCAGGGTCTGCCTTCTTCTGTACTAAGGACCTTGTGGCAATTGCACTGCAATGATGAATATTATCTGCCGGCTCATAGCTTACTGCCCGTTTTTTTGTCAACAGGTCCTTCATGAATTTAGCGTACCCAGGCATCTTTTCTAGCGCCTCTACCAACGGAACAATAATGGTCAGCTGCTTCAACATGGTCATGAATTTGCTGAACTTTGTATCATCCGCCACCTTCTTCAATCTTTGAGGAAAAGGTGGTGGTGGGTATGGAATTGTTCTCTCCACGGCTTTCTTCTCCTCTTGCTTCCGTTTTTCAGCTTTTTCAGGTTGCACGTCGTGAGGAGTGACGTTAAGGACGTTAGGATCGGCTGCTGCGGCATCTTCCCCTTTCGCCTTATCATCAATTTCCGCTTCTTCGTCCACCACTTGCTTGCCTTTTTCTGAAGTTTCTAGCACCTTACCGCTTCTGGTAGTGATGGCCATGCATGACCCATCATTCCTTGGGTTTTGCACAGTATCGCTAGGTAAAGTGCCAGCCTTTCTTTGATTGAGTGCTGCTGAAAGTTGGCTCAATTGCTGCTCTATTTGCCTGATTGAAGTGGAATGAGAATCAACTAATTTCTTCATAGAGGACAAATCATTTATTACCTCAGTAACTCCCGCGCTTGTTGCTTCCACTCCTTTCAATAATTTAGCCATCATGTCTTCCATACTTCCAGAATTAGATGTGGTGGTATCACGTCTACCAGGGGGAACGTACAAACCACTCTTTTCATTCTTGTTCTTCCAACTACCTTGGTCCATGTTTCCAGATTTACCATAATAGTTCTGACCTTGGTTTCCTTGGGCATTGCCTCGGAAACCCCCCTGATTATTCAAGTAGTTGGCTTCTTCTTCCGAATCAGATTCGTCTCTTCCTTTTAGCACCACAACTTTCACTTTGTCGGTCTTCCCTGATAATTAATGCTTTGTAAGAAGATCCATCTGTGTTTTCATGTGCGCCATATCTTGATCACGTTCTTCTTGTCTTCTTCTTTGGTCTGCAGTCATGCCAATAGATAAAGTGGGGCTTGCTACCTCGGAATCCCTGGTATGCCAAGCTCTACTTTGTTTCGTCATGCGATCTAGCATATTGCATGCTTGACCAAAGGTGAGGTCCATAAAAGATCCTCCAGCTACGTTGTCCACCACTGGCTTAGTTATTGAATTCAAGGCTCTATACAATATCTCCATGAGGTGAACATTAGTCATGTGATGGTTAGGGCATCTCGCTAGCTTTGTCTTGAACCTCTCCCATGTTTCATGAAGAGCTTCAGTGGGAAGCTGACGAAAGTTGCTGATTTCATCTCTCAATTGTGCTCTTTTGGATGGCGGAAAGAATCTTTCTAGGAAAGCGTCTCTCAATTGCCTCCAATTTGTAATAGAATCAGGAGTCAGCCCATTCAACCATAGAGTTGCCTCCCCAGACAGAGACAATGGAAATAAGTGTAACCGAATTGCATTCTGACCAACTCCGGGATTGTCAAATGACTTGCATGTAGAAATAAAGTTGATGAGATGCATATTCGGATCATCGCCTGCTAGTCCACCAAATAATCCCTTGAGTTGCAATAACTGAATCATGGTGCTTGTGATGTTGAACTTGGCTCCGGGCGCTAATGGTGGTGGAATTATAGCTCCAGTGGCTCCGGATCCATCAAGATCATCATCATCATCATCGAATGGTATTTCACGTTGTGCATCCATTGATGTACTGAACAAAAAACCTGCAGTAAAAAAAAACGAAAACTAAAAGTAAAAGTACGAGAGTCTTTGACCAAAGGGTCTAGTAGTTATTACGAACTTAATTGACACTTGTATTCCCCGGCAACGGCGCCAATTTTTGATAACACTCAATCTACACCTCTCGTTTGAGTGTAAAGCGGTCGTTAGCAAATATAGAACCCAACCTGGGTTGGGTGTCGATCCCACAGGGAATAGCTTGGCCAACAAGTAAGTAAAATTACTAAACTTTTGATGCAAGTCTCGTAAGAAGGGGGGATTCTTGTCTTGCAAGTAATGTAAACAAAAGCTGAAAATAATAAAGTAAAAAGAGAGAGATTGTTACGTTGGTTGTAAACAATGAGAATTGAAGCGTTGGGGTTATGTCCACCTTCTGAGGTATACGTCTCTATTGGCTATGAGTGTGTAGAATTCTGACATGCAATTGCTTATAGAGGATTGTAGTCGATGGTAAATCCAAGCGTCTCTCGACCTAAACAAGGACTATTTCACTATAACTCTCTCGAGCTTAAAGCGTGTCTAACGGTACGAATTCTCCAAGAGGTTAGTCCAGTTACGGCACTAGCTTTTTAATAGGAAAGGGTGTCCTACTACCTTGACATTATCTCTTTTCCAGACAAATAACTTTTCTCTCGAACAAGTTAAATGTTAGACTAGCGTATTCTTGCGTTTGCAACCTCAAAGAATGTAGATTAAGATGAAGAGAATAATGATATAAGCAATATACGTGCCTCGAACTCACAAACTCACAGCAATAGATAGTAACTCATTCGGCTTCCATAACCCCAACAGAGAAGTTTAGTTACCCATGAATGTGAAGGAGATCACGATTGACATTGTTGTTATACCACAAGATTGAGTAATTTCGTGTAGCTTAGGTGGTAGGAGTGAGGCGTGAATTCCTAGGCAAAGTAACGATTCTCTTGTTGTGGAATTTAAGAATGGAGGAGTAGAAGAAGAAAAATAGAATTGAATTGTAAGATGAGAAGTTAAGAAGATTAGAAGTTATAAGAAGATGATAGAAGATGAGAGGGATGGAAGGAAGTATTGTGTTCTCCCTCCTTCCTCCCTCCTTATTCTCTAAAATCTCTAGCATGATAGGGTATTTATAATACCCATATCCTACTCCTACTAAGCTAATGAAATAAATAACCAAATCCTACTAGACTAATGAAATCCTTAACCCAAATGTACTAGGTTAAGGTAACATTATCATAATCCACATAAAATAATGAAATACATAACCTAATTGTACTAGGTTAATGTATCATTGTCAAAATCCAGCTTTGTGTCTGTAAGTCCCCAAAGTCTTCAGAAATGCTGTTTTAGCCCGGGACAGATTTTCCATGCAGCAGTTTTGGTCCTTAGGCGTGTAAACTTTCTTCCCTTCCTTTGTGAGCTTTCTTTTGCGTCAAGTAAGCCATAAAATGCTGATTTTTGCATCATTTATACCTGAAACTTTACTAATCATGTTCGTTAGCTCTCTTACAGGAAAAAGGACTAAAAGTGCATGAAATATATAATTTGTTCTCAAAACTAGGCTAAAATATGGGCAAAATATATTGATATAGGCGTGTAAATCCGCCTATCATCAGCCCCCAGTCGGACCATAAACCAAAACCAAATGAGAATAACACAAGTGAACAAGACGCCTTCCGAAGTAAGGGAGGATCACCAACTTTGAATGTCCGACAACAATCTACTATTTAGCAAGACCGCTAGACTGGGCCTCAGAACCTGAAATATAGAGGGTCAATACAGATGTAGTGGTACGTAGAGTAATCCAAAATAACATACTTTTATATAACATAAGTGAGAGCCATTTATGAAATATTTTACATACAATATATGAAAATGCATAGGCATACTTAAAAGAATTAAAACATTTCTTGAAACCATGACTTACTCTTTATCTTACTTTTGAGCTAGGTGGCACACCCTACAACACTACAATACCATGGGCTATAAGGAATCCACCCTTAACTAGACGGTCAATCCCCTAGCCCAAGTTTGTCCCAAGGGTTAGAGTCTCTATCTCTAATACGCTAAGGGGCACAAAGCCAGCGTATGGTCCCTCTTGGGGACATAATAAACCCGCATCGACAAAACACGATTTCCCACAATGAGACTTTCCACTCAAATGCCTTCTTCGGATAACCACTTAACTCTCTTTAAATCCATTTTTAACTCTTTAAGACATCCATTCTTTGAAATCAAAATTTGAAAATCTTACTCTGTTATGATATTCATTTGTTTGGTATCGTAATACCAAAACTTGCAAGTCATATCTCTAAGCCATAAAATATCATGTTACAGTACTTTCATTCAAAACAATGTTTAGACCACCAAGTCATTCAAACAGTATAGGAGGATTTGTATATCGAATTACATGAAACTTATGCAAAGACTCTCTCTTTCAACTCTTAAAACATGTGGTGGCTCATTACTTGTAGCAATGCATGCAACTCTTTAAATCATCACTTTTCATCTATATTAACAAGAAACACCCTCTCTTAAGTTCATTACTAAAACCAAGTCTTAAACGATAGTAAATATATTTATATTCATGCTTCTCAATATGCAATTGAATAATTCATGACATATGAAAACAAGAGGCTTTATAACAAGAGAGGGATTATAAATGTTTATGCTCTCAATTCAACATTCAAACTCAAAAATCATACATACTTATATACGAGTACAAATCAAATTTAGGGGAAGGCCTCAAGACCAAAACAATATCTCATTGAAAGAGTTCACAAAGCATACTTTTTAATGTAATTCAAAACCCTTCATAAATACATGATTTCTCAACGTTTAAAAAATTATAAAAATAATTTCATCATACCCATGTAGTTTAGAAAAACCCACATACCTTAATGATGAAGAATTTGCGAAAAGATTAAACCTTTAAGCTTGATTGCCCAAACCCTAAGTTGTTTTTCTCCTCTTGTGTTTTAGATGATTAACTAATGATTTTCTAGGGTTAAAACGTGTTTTAGGGACTTAAATACGTGTTAAGATGTTTAGGGATGGTTATTGGGTGACAAAAGACCATGTTTCCCTTGAAATACTCAAAAATAGAGTTTCTGTACCACTTAGCCATAGGGTTTGCGACTCCATATCCATGGAAAACATTGAATTTTGCGGAACCAAGTCCATGGAAAACATTAGTCTTTGCGTCACCAACCTTATTGCCAACCTTTTCCAGTGAGCGTTGGTGATGGTAAGGCGATGTCAAGCAATCGCCTAAGCAATAGTTTGCGGCGCCTACTTAGTTTTGAGGTCCTTAAACACCCCCAACACCCCCTAAAATATCAATACATGATCTACCATCACTACTGTAGTCCTAAAGATCATTTTAGAAGCATCAAATGAGTGTTACGACTATAGGGTGTCACAATCATACAACCTGTACGGTGCCTTATTCAAACACTCATAACCTCTTACTCCGGACTCAGATTGATGAACGGTAGGAGGCGTTGAAAAGAAGACTCGAATGTACTTAACTTGATATATAGTAGGAAACATGACTCTTTATATACTATGAGAAACAGTCACTGGAAGTTGACCCATGCAAAATCGTCATCTAAAAATCAACCGATAGGAAAAGTTTTCAACTTGACTTTGTGTTAGGGGATTTTTGTGACCTAAATTCATATTCAAAGATATAAAAAAATATTCAAACACTATAGGATTGATAATCACGCATATATTAACAAGGATTCATTGGGTTCTGGTCTATACGTGTAGGAACGACGGTTTAAATTCTAGCCCAAAGGTGCGGGTGTTACATTATCTCCCCCTTGGGATCATTCATCCTCGAATGATGGGTAGTGACTTGTTCAAGCACTAAAAGTATGAAATAATGGAAGTAACCTCACATTGAACATTTCTCCTAAACAATATATGCAAAGACATCAAAAGAGCTTCATGATAACCTCTATTGAAACGTGTTAGCACGAAGCGTGAGATATAAGAATTGACATAGAGATGACCTTGCACATGATATCTTGGGATCGTAATCATCACGACATATGATGTGAGTTTATTTGGTGACCATAGGTCTTGATTTACATCGGTACAACTATGAAATGAGATTTTTTGTAGATAGGAATAGAAACATTCTCTACTTTACAAGATACAAAGAATAGATGTTACACCTAGAAACACTACTCATCAATGGCCCAAACAAAAAATAACATACTTCATTATTTCCAACTTACAATTTTCCCATAACACTTCTAACCACAAGAGTTTGAGTCCCGCCACGTAATACTCTTATGTTGAAGCCTAACTCAGAGAAAAGAGGAGCTAGCTTAAGCTATGGGACCTCATAACCTACATCTCTTTAAGGATATTACTTCACCTTATCACTACCATCAAACACCCTCGGGCATTAATTCAGGGAGTACTAATCACATAGAACTTTGGTTTGAGTTTTCATCAATCATAATATTCAAGCCTGTCATTACTACACCCACTTCATGGATCTCCCCACTAGGACCGGCAAATTCTATCACTATTACCAAGATTTTTTTCCACATATCTCCTTTCTAACTATTTCACTTAATGAAAGTTCATCTCCTTCTTTTCCCCTTCACCTATAACCTTAACTCAAGAAATTACATCAAAATTTTCACATTGAAGAACATCTACTCCCTTACCTAAGACATTACTAAACTTTCACAACCACCATCACACTAATATACGGAGGGTCAATGAGAAACCCGAGCATAAGCATCATGAATGGGAGTAACACTATTAGACTATAACTTATACTTATTACACTACTCAAGGAGGGACATGAGGTAAAGATACGATATAATCACGAAGTGCTTTATATATCAAGTGTCTTGATCATAAGTAGAGAGACACTCTGGCATAAACACAACATAGCATGAGTCCTTAGGACAAACCATAGTGAGAAACATAAGTGCTTACATCATGAGTCGTATAACATAAGTTTAGAATTCCTGAAGTCAACAATTGAGACAAGGACATCTACTCGAAGCTATCACTTCTCATTTTCAAATCTGAAATAGTCATGAGTTCGCACAACTTTATCATTTTGGGTAATCCCTATATAAAATGAATCAGTAACATTTAGAAGGCATATTTTATTAGAACCAAGTATTTTGTGAGACATGAATTTTTATCGATCATGACCAACATAACATAGAGCTTGAATATCTGAAATATTAAATTAGCGAGGGACATTATTGCTTCTAGTTTGGAGGTTGGAACATGACATGAGTTACATAGAGATCTCAAACCTTAGATATAGGCAAGACATGAATACATAAGACTTTGGTAGTATAACCTATTAAATTGGAGTAGGAGGGGCTTTCTTGCATAGGAATTGATATTATCATGATTCTTACTTGAAATTTGACACCATAAGAAAATACGGGAACTATTTAATTCATCATCTCCCCCTTAGATCAAAGTCACAATCCTAAACTTAAGGACATATCTTCTCATTAAATCTTACAAGAACAATACTCAACACAATGGGGTATCACCATACACATAAATGCTAAACTTCCCCTTTTTAACTATACTCTAAAGGCATTACTTTCCAAGAACGCTAATCTTAATTTTCACCATCCTCTATAGCAATCAACCTACAACTCCCAGTCTCATGAGCATACCCATCCTCATGCCTTATCACATACAAATCCACTCTCCACTACTTAACATTCTAACATTAGACCGTTAATCACATAACTTACATCATAATAAAATCTTTAAGACTATACCAAAGGATCATACTGCGTAGTTATAGTTCCTCCATTCATCTCTAAAGAACATCACACAATAAATCCTTAGTCTTCTCCGTACTATGAGATTCGAGAATGAAATCTAGGTACACGTGACACTCGTACACATCACAATTTATCTAACAGCATAATACCTCCGGGCTCAACTTATTCTAATATACTCACGCACTTATACACTTAATCACTCAACCACAATTCATCATTTTAACACTAGTCCTCATGCACATAAATATCAAAATTATCCACTCCTTTTTTCACAAGTTGCCAACCTAAGCTATTTCACACCCCATATTAAGCCTACTAATTCATTCCCATAAAACATACATCACTAATCTTAAACTACTATCCTTTTTACCATTACCCACATCTCAAGTTTAAGCCTATAGTCTACAATCAGGGTCGGATCTACATGGATCCCAGAGGGTTCATCCGAACCCCCTCGGCCAAAAAAATACACTGTGTATGTAGGAACAAATTATTGTTTTAGGTATGAATAACTAGCACTGCACCTCCTAAAAAAAGTATATTCTGCAACTCAATGGTAAAAACGCTCAAAATCTATAACTTTTATTGCTTATTTACTATTTGAAAATATTGTGAGAGTGAATATCACTTACATTTCTTTTAAAATACATACCCGGATTTTACATCTTCACCTGTAATTGTTATTAATGTTTTTTATTTTATTCATTTTAATTTTTTATTTATAATTTTCAAAATTATCATATTTTATTATTTTATTGTTTAAAAGTATTTTACTTTTATTCATGCAGTGATATTTTAATTATAATACTAATCGCTTATTGATTATTTTTTTTAGAGAGGTAAATTGCATGGTCAAATATTTTAAGAAGTTGTGATTCTTTTATTGTTTGAATATTCAGATGCTAGAGTTAATTTGTTTCTCATACTAGCTTTTGTATCGTTGCATTTTGAAGTTTTATTTTCCATGACCTTTTAATCAATTAATGTGTTTTTTTAGTAATATTTTGTTTTATTATATTGTATTACTATATTATTAATTAAAAAATTTAAAATACATGAAGCTTAAGCCCCATTCCTCAAGGCTTTCGGCTCACCCCCTGCTAAGTAAAATGCAATGTCTCCTACACCACCGCCTTTTAAAACACTGATTTAAAGTATGCAATTATTTAATTTCTATTACAATGATTTGATGTGAATAAATAATGGTGGTATATATAAATTATATACCTGTTTTCAGTTTTACCTTCCTATGAAAATGATTGCCAGCTTAGGTACCATATAACCTAGACAAGGCATGTAATAAACTTTTCATTTAGTAAAAGTAGTTTTTTTAAAACAGAAAAAAATATTTTGTTGTGAATAATATAATATTTCTAGACAGATTAAAGATATAAGGGATTTATTTTTGATTTAACTAAAAGCAATTGATATTACTTGTAATTACATGTACAAAATTCTGGTTTTTTTTTTTCACTTTTTGATAATGTTGCACGAACTAAAAGTTTGATATTTATATCCGATGATTGTACTATTATGAAAGAGTTAAAATTAAATGTTAATCTCCAAATTAGTTACTCTCTTTAACTAATTTTATCCAACAAACTATTGGGTTCATAGTAAATGAAAGGTGTGAATGGAAAATGGAGAAAACCAAGTGGAAGAGAAAAATTGAGATCACACCAATATGAATAGTGTACTCAGACAAAGAGCGTTTCGTAATTGTAAAAGCTTGGAAACATTCAGACTTCCTTTGTAGGAATTATATTCTGAGTGGTCTCCAATACGACCTGTACAATGTTTACAGTGGAACTAAGACATCGAAGGAATTGTGAGAGGGGGGGGGCACTTGAACGAAAATATAAAATAGAGGATGCGGGAATTAAGAAATTCCTTGTTGCACGATTCCTGGACTTTAAAAGGATAGATAACGAATCGATTGTCTCTCAAGTGCAGGAGTTACAAGTCATCATACATGATCTCCTAGCAGAAGGTATATCTTTGAAAAGTACCTTAGTTGAACAAATTAAAAAGGTTCTTAATACTCACATAAACTGTTTTGTAGGTTTGATTGTGAATGATGCATTTCAAGTAGCAACGATAGTTGAGAAGCTACCACCTTTGTGGAAAGACTTCAAAAACTACTTGAAGCATAAACACAAAGAGATAATTTTTGAAGATCTTATTGTCCGACTGCATATTGAAGAGGATAATAAGGCTGCCGAGAGAAGGTCAAAAGGGAATTCTACAATTAATAGAGCACATATTGTAGAAGATGATCAAAACAATTCTAAGAAAAGGAAGAAAGTTGAATAAGGAAGCAATCAACCCAAGAAGAAATTCAAGGGAAAATGATTCAATTGTGGAAAGATTGGCCACAAGTCCACGGATTTTTGTGCCCCGAAGAAAGGCAAGAAAAAGGATCAAGCAAATATGATTGAATCCAACAAAGAATGCGATGATTTTTGTGCTATGATCTCAGAATGCAACTTGGTGGGGAATCCTCGCGAATGGTTGATGGATTCTTTTGCCACCCGCCATCTATGTGCCAACAAAGAGTTGTTTTCATCATTTTCTCCGGCTCAAGTAGAAGAAATGATCTATCTGACTAACTCCGCTACTGCTATGGTGGAAGGAACAGGGAAAGTATGCTTGAAAATGACTTCGGGAAAGGCCTTGACACTTAACAATGTCTTGTATGTTCCAGAATTATGTAGGAACTTAATTTATGTTTCACTTGTAGATAAGAACGGATTCAAATGTGTAACCATTTCTGAAAAAATTGTAATTAGCAAAGGAGAAATGTATGTAGGAAAAGGTTATCTAACCGAGGACCTTTATAAGATGAATGTAATGACTATTGAAATAAATAAAACTTCAAATTCTTCTTATTTGCTTGAGTCTTATTATTTTTGGCATGAACATTTAGGCCATGTTAATTATAAAATATTACAAAAACTGATTAACTTAGAAGTTTTGCCAAAATTTGAGTGCAATAAATCAAAGTGTCAAACGTGTGTAGAATCAAAGTATGCAAAGCATCCTTATAAGTTCGCTGAAAGGAATTCTAATCCTTTAGACTTAGTACACACTGACATTTATGATATGAAGTCAACAACATCACGTGGTAGGAAAAAATATTTCATAACTTTTATTGACGATTGCACTAGATATTGTTATGTCTATTTGCTAAATAGTAAGGATGAAGCAATAGATGCATTTAGGCAATATAGAACTGAAGTTGAAAATCAGTTAGATAAAAGATAAAAATGATAGAAGTGATAGGGGTGGAGAATATGAATCTCCCTTCGCCGAAATATGTGTAGAGAATGGAATCGTCCATCAAACTACGGCCCCGTATTCACCTCAATCTAACGGAATTGTGGAAAGGAAAAACCAAACTTTGAAGGAAATGATGAATTCCTTTCTTATAAGTTTTGGTTTACCGCAAAACTTATGGGGGGAGGCTATCATTACAACCAATCATATACTCAACAGAGTTCCCCATAGTAAGACACAATCAATTTCTTATGAAAAATGGAAAGGAAGGAAACCCAACTTGAAATATTTCAAAGTGTGGGGGTGTCTAGCAAAGGTCCAAATTCCTATGCCTAAAAGTGTTAAGATAGGACCTAAAACGGTGGACTGTGTGTTCATAGGATATGCTAAAAGTCGTAAAGCATGTCGACATTTGGTTCATACATCTGAACTTTTGGATATTAATGAAAATATGGTAATTGAATCAGACAATGCTGAATTCTTTAAAAACATTTACCCGTATAAAATTAGACATGAACAGTCTAGTGGAGGATCTAAACGACCTCGAGATGAACCAAGTGAGAATATACATAATGAAGAAAATCCAAGATGTAGTATATGTCAAAGAACGTCTACTTCATTTGGATCGGATTTTGTAACATTTCTCTTAGAAAATGAGCCTCAAACATTTAGGGAAGTGATGACATCTTCAGACTCATCCTTTTGGAAAGAGGCAGTCAATAGTGAGATTGATTCAATCTTAATCAACCATACATGGGAATTAGTTGATCTTCCTCCCGGAAATAAACCTTTAGGTTCTAAATGGATTTTCAAAAGGAATATGAAAGCGGATGGCACTAGTGACAAATACAAGGCAAGACTTGTAGTAAAGGGCTTCAAACAAAAAGTAGGCCTTGATTACATCCATACATACTCGCCAATAATAAGAATAACATCGATTCAAATGTTAATTACCTTAACGGCGGTATATGATCTTCAAATCCATCAAATGGATGTGAAAACCGCTTTCCTAAATGGAGAATTGGAGGAAGAAATATACATGGAACAACCTGAGGGTATTGTGTTTCCAGGAAAGGAAAACAAGGTGTGTAAACTTATCAAGTCATTATATGGACTAAAGTAAGCACCAAAACAATGGCATACGAAGTTTGACCAAACCATGTTGGCAAACGGATTCAAAATAAATGAATGTGTTAAATATGTTTATATTAAAGACACTCCAAATCACCAAGTCATTGTATGTTTATATGTGGATGATATGTTGATCATCAGTAGAGACATTTCTGACATAAATGCAACAAAATAAATGCTCGAGAGCAAGTTTGATATGAAAGACCTTGGAGTTGTAGATGTAATCTTAGGTATAAGAATCCATCGAACTCTACATGGGTTGGCATTGTCACAGTCCCATTATATCCAAAAGGTACTTGACAAGTTCAAGTTTTTGGAATTCGGTATTGCCAACACTCCATTGGATGCGAGCTTTGCACTTCGAAAGAATGAAGGTGAAAGTGACTCGTAATTGGAGGAAGAAAATATGTTGGATATGTGCTTTGATAAAGTGGCTAGAGATGGAATCTCACCTCAACAACAAAAAAGTGGAAGCAATAAAACGACACATGAGAGGCAACATAGCTGGGATGGTAAAGTGCGGGGAGTATGTTCCAAGACACCTACCAATACGACTGACAAAGAAAAATCATACAACAGTGTCGATAGCTTCAACAAAATTCAATAAATCCAAGAATAACTGATGAACTATCAAATGTTGTTGGACATATTGGAAGATGAAGACACTTCAGGTTACTTTTGATGGGCAATCTTTCTATTTTAAATTTATGCATTTGTAGAAGGAAGTTTGAGTTTGATAACTCAAATTTCATCCTGGATTTTATATTTTTGTACTGTTTAAGCATCATCATTTGTAATACCATCATAGGGTATGTTACATACTCTGTGATGATCATAAGATACCTAGTTCTCTCTAGTTCTTATTTTCTTATGATTGTTGATTAATAGAGGTTCATTACCTCATTAGGATAGGTAAAGGAAGGCCTAATACCCCTTACTTATCCATGTTGAAGATCTTTATTATTAATAAAAGTCTTCTAGAAACACTGTGGTATAAATTAACCCAAAAAAGGAAAAAAAGACTACACAGAGTAGTTCGTGACATTCATTTTGGTTAGGAGATCGATAGATTTGGTCAAATCAAATCTAGTGTAAATCAATGGATATACAATATTACTTATATGATTTTCAAATATTATCTTATCAAAACACGGCACACCAATGTACAAAAGCCTTTTTATGTTTAGGTAGGTTTTAAAGTTAGATCAGGTCTAAATTATAAAAATTACCTTACACACTTTTTACCCATTTAGACTCGATCTAACTGAAAAAACACAATCATTTACTCAATTCTGACCCAAGCTCGTTTTATGATTCAGTAGAAGAGAGATTTTTTTTCCCATTTGGATCGAATTTGGAGGGCTAAAAAAATGGGTGACTTAATTTTCTAAATCTAACAATAAGAAAAGACAATAAAGGCTTGAATGGATGGCCTTTTGAAATTAGAAAATCACTTTCAGGATTTTTCTTTAAGTTAGTGAATATAGGCCAGTTATGAAAAAGGGTAAATATACAATATTTGTTTAATGAGGGATATATCCCCTCAAAATTATTTTTTCCTTTACTAATTAACTCCTTGTACGTAATCAAATACATCAAAACTTGCATCACTAATTATTACGATCATTTAGATCAAGAAATTAAAGCTACTATTTCGACCATAACAACATAATAAAAATATCTCCTTAGTCCATTTAACTGATCAAAAATAACTTAAGTCTTTCATATCATTATTTTTAAGAATATAAGGAAAATATGATCAGAATTTTACTCCAACATCATTTAGGCTACATAATGAGTTGGAGTACGTCCACACTATCCAACTCTTTGTTGCCTCTCGGAGAACAAACTTCTACCCGCTATCTAGTCCTATTGGACAACCTACAAGGGTAATACTTCAACGTACAAGTATAAAAACAACGGTAATGTTTTTATGTTTGTAGGTTGATGTTTAACCTGGTAGGTTGTAAAGTAGAACTAGAAAGTGGGCTTGCAATCGAACTCCACCAAGGTCTTAGTAGATACGACCAAATAGAGCTGATAAAGTTGGCTTTAAAGGAAATAAGCTTGTTGTTGGAGTCAATGAAGAGTTGGGTGGTGTGGACTCTAACAAAAAGAGAAAAGAGGAGCAAGAAGTTGTGCTTGAAAATTCCTAACTCTCAAGGTGTTAGAAAAAGTAACTGAAGGGTGAAAAATTAAAGAACAAAAGAAGAATTTTTATAATTGATATGAGATGATTTTACAAGATAATATGTAAGAATCTTATAAATAACTTAATACAATGATTTACATTAGATTTTGTCAAAAGTCAGAATTTGATCAAACTTATCAATCTTAACAACTTACCAAAAGCATAGTATTCTTAGTAAGAAATCAACATCACAAAAGGTAAAAGAATTATTGTTATTAATTAATTTCTTGACCAGTGAATGAAATTCAATATAAAATCATGCAAGATGATATGAATAATAACGAAATCCTCAACACCCTCGCGAGGAGGGATCCAAACCCAGTGGAAACATCATTTTTTTAGCCTTTTTTCTTTTACATTTTTACCTTATATTTCCCAGTCAACTCATTTTTTTTCTTTCAAAAAATGAATAATTTATATTTTCTTTACGTCTTTGTTGCCTCATGACTAATTCCACTTCTACCACCCCTTCCCCCGCCCCTCCATTTTTATCATCCAATTATTACTATATTTTATTAGAAACTTACAAATTTAAAATTTTGAATTCGCCTCTGCTAATGAGTATCCAGCAAGCTTTTCACAAGACAAAATTGTGCATCTTGGAAAAGATTTTTTTTTTCTTTTCGGAATCTCTATGCTATGGTTAGTGGGAATATTTTATTAATATTAAAAAATTACATACAAACGACACAGAACAAAAGCTAAAGCAAAATCCAAAGAAAAATCAAGCAATTCTCCTCAGCATTCATGGCAATAGATTCATCCTTTAGGGCAACAATTTGGGTGATTTCAGATAACTGTTAATGGAGTTGTAACTGGTCCAAATAGTGAGGAACATTTCTCACGTTCAAAAATGGGAGTGAACTTATAATATAGACATCATTTGTTACACAATGAAGTATATGTACACTACCATTTTAACGAGGAATATTTTCACTCTTCGTATAGTTGAGGGATATACTTTCCTCTTAACTAATTAAGTTCTTGTGCTTAACCAAATACATCAAAACCTGCATCAATGATCTTTTATTTCTATCGTTTCGAGGAAATTATAGGTATTATTTTGACCACAATGTAATAAAAATATTTTCATATCGTATTTAACAATAAATAAATAACTTAACTCTTTCATATCATTATCTTTAATTACATAAGATAATCTTATCATAATTTAACGCAAACATCATTAGTTTGGGCCTGCATAATGAGTTGGAGAACATCCACATTACCCAACTATTCATTGACTCCGACGACACATTTCTACCCTTTAATGCCAACGACACCAACTCTACCTGGTAGTATCAAGGAAGAAATTTATCCGAATTCATTTGTTAGCCTACTGTCTAGTCCTCCTGGACATCACGCGAGGATAATATGACATTTCATTCCTGCTAAAATTTCAATACTATCCTTGCATGTTGTCAAGAGGACTAGTGGGTTTGCAAATGAGCTCGAGCAATGGTATGGTCTTCCTTGATACAACCAGATAGAGTAGATAAGGTTGGCTTTAAAGGAAAGAAGAGAAAAGAGAGCAAGAAATTGTACTTGAAAATTTCTAGCTTTCAAGTTGTGTCACAGAAAGCAACTGAAGGGTGAAAAATTAAAGAACAAAACAAGGGTTTTTATAGTTGGTGTGAGATGCTTTTACAAGATAATATTTGGAAATCTTATAAATAACATTCTATATACATTGATTTACATTAGATTTTCTCAAAAATCAAAATTAGACCAAATTTATCAATCTTAGCAACCTACCAAAAACATAATATTCTTAATAAAAAAATCAATATAAAAAAGGTAAATGAATTATTATTATTAATTCATTATTTGTTCTGTCAACCCAAATTGCATAAAAAATCCTGCAACATGATTTGATTAATAAGTATTGAATTTAAAAGATTATCAAAAAAGAATTTTTTTTAAGGAACAAATTATAAGAGAGAAAATGGTCAGAACCACATAAATGACAATCTGTTTTAATCATGTCAGTTTTTGTAACTGAAAGTCAAGTCATTTGAAATACAATTAAAAATTGACATTTATTATGACTTTATGAAAAATCCTTTCACGACCCGAACAGACGCCCAGGAACAGATGAACATTCTGAACCATGAAGGCTCGGGAGCCCTTCTCTAACTGGCAATCATATACACAATTCATATATTTTATGGAAATGTGGAAAATTAACGGAAACATGGTCACTTTGATATATCAATTGAGTAATGCGAACATATGTTCAATAAAACTCAAACCATCTAATACACGTTTGCGAAATCTCTACTACGAAAACAATAATATGTTTGAAACCAGGACAAGGACCCCGGTCGGATCATGAACTAAAAAAAATGAGAGCAACATAAGTAAACAAGATTCCTTCCGAAGTAAGGGAGGCTCATCAACTCTGAATGTCTGGCAACAATCTACTGTTTAGCAGGACCTCTAGACTGGGCCTCAGAACATGAAATATAGGGGGTCAATACAAAATGTACTGGTATGTGAAACAACCCAAAATAACATGTTTTTATATATCATAATAAGAGCATTTTATTAAACAATAAACATAATGCATAAGTGAAAACACATGGGCATACTGAAATGAATTTAAACAACTCTTGGAAATAATGACTCACTTTCTATTTTCTCTGAGCTAGATGGTACACCCTACAATTTTTATTATCCCATGAGTTATATGGGATCCGTCCTTGACTCGGAGGCCAAGCCCCCTACCCAAATGTTCCTCAAGGGTTGGAGTATCGGTATGGGAGACACGCCAGTCCACAAAGCAGAGGCCATAATTCTCAATCTTAATAATATATCATGGTAGGGAACAAAACCACAAAGCATGGTTCCTAACCATAGTCCCAAGTTGGGATGACATAAATCAAGGCACACAAGACCACACAGCATTGTGCCAAAATCCCGAGTCGGCAAATCATGATTTCCAACATTGAGTCTTTCAATTCGTGCTTTCTTCGGGTAACTATCGAACTCTCTTAAGCCCAACTTTTAGTTCCTTAAACCATTCTTCATACATGCAAAATATTCAACACTTGTTCTGTTAAGGGCATACTATCACCGGGTATCCTCATACCCCGACTTGCAAGTCATTCATGTCATACCCCGACTTGTAAGTCAAAACTCTTCTTCATAAACATGATTGGGGATGTTTAAACATGATAAAATAGTAAATCTTATCCCCATGGTGTTTAGAGTAGTCCCACATACCTTAGACTACTTAGTTCAAAGGATAGGATCCAAATCTTGAACTTAAACTATGGATTCTTGATCTTGGGAGGGAGGTTATGGTTTTTTCTTGATAAATTTGAGTGAATTTGGGCATATTATGCAAAAAAGACGTTTTAATTCACTGTTTACACGACTTGGGTTTTTAGGGAAAAGATAAGACTGCCCCTCAGAATTAAAAGTTCAGTAGAAATACAAATTTTGAGGCTCACCGCTGAGCCCTATTGGTGCCACCGCTATAGGCACCATTGTGCGGTGTAATCTCGGTGTCCTACTATTTTAGAAAATCCCTACTTTGAGGCTTACCACTGAGCACTATTGGTTCCACAGCTATAGGCACCGCCGAGCGGTGTAATCGTGGCAACTTACTGCCTCACACAAAAAATGCTATAACTTTTCACTCGGGTATCGGATTAAGGTAAAATTAAAATCGTTGGAAAGCTGACTCAATTATCTACAATTTGGTGGGTTCTTGATCTAAAAAATTTCATGTCTATCAAAATATATACAAGTTCAAAGTAGACCCTTGTTGAATCGAATACCAAACTCTGGACGAATCAAAGATTCTTAGCTCAACTTTGCTCTCAGTAAATTCTATAAACATCTTTCACTTCAAGAGAACTTCATAAACTAGGATAAAAATCACGACACATGAATAAATATATAAATTATGGGATTATAGTTTGGACACATAGGAACGACGGTTCAATTTCTAGATAAAAAATGTGGGTTGTTACATTATCTCCCCATTGGGATCATTCGTCCCCGAATGATGGGTAGGATCTTGTTGAAGCTCAAAAAGTATGAAGTAAGGAATGTAACCTCGGATTGAAGCTTTTCTTTTCCTTAAGAGAATATGAAAAGGCATCAAAAGACTTTCATGATAATCCCCCAGTGAATCGTATACGCACGAAGCGTGAGTTGATAAGGATTGACATAGAGATGACCTTGCACATGATTCATGATTGTCACAACATAAGACATGAGTTTATTTGGTGATAATAGGTCTGATTATATCGGTACAATCATGAAATGAGATTTCGCGGAAGATAGGAATTAGAAGCATTCTCTGCCTTACAAGATACAATGAATAGACCTAAAACTTAGAGACACTACTCAAACATGCCCCTAACAATAAATAACATACTTCATCATTTCCGACTTAAAATTCTCCCATAACACATCTAACCACAAGAGTTTGAGTCCCACTGTATAGTACTTCCATGTTGAAGCCTAACCTGAAGTTAAAAGAATGCTAACGTAAACTATGGGATCCTGTATTCTACATCACATTAAGAAATTACCTCACCTCATCACTATAAGCCAACAATCTCAAGTCTTAATTCAAGGAGTAATAACCACATGGCTCATTGGTTTGTGTTTTCATCAATCACAACATTCAAGCCTATCATTACTACACCCACTTAATGGCTCTCTCCACTAAGACCATCAAATTCAATCATTCTCACAAAGATTTTCGCCATATATCTCCTTTCTAACTATTTCACGTAATGAAAGTTCATCTCCTTCTTTCCCCCTTCACCTATAACCTTATCTAAAGAAATCACATCAAACTTTTCACACTCAAGAACATCTACTCCCCTACCTAAAACATTACTATGCTTCCACAACCACCATCCTACTAACATACGGAGGGTCATTGAGGGACCCGAGCATAAGCATCATGAATGGGAGAAAATTCAGGAACTACCTTAATTCACCATCTCCCCCTTAGGTCAAAGTCATGATCCAAGACATGTGAACATATTCCCTCGTCAAATAAATAACCACAACTCTCACCAAAATAAGGTATCACCATACACATAAACGCTAAACTCCCCTTTTTTAATTATACTCTACAGGCATTGCTTTCCAAGAACGCTACTCTTAATTTTTATCCTCTATAGCCATCAAGTTACAACTCATAGACTTATGAGCATACCCATCCTCACTCCTTATTACATAAAAATCCAATCCATTCCACTTAACATTCTAACATTCGATCGCTAATCACATAATAAAATTTTATAAAACTATCCCAAAGGCACATACCGTCTACCTATATTCCCTTAATTCAGATCTAAAGAACAAAACACAACAGTTCTTTTGTCTTTCCCATACTACCAAAATTCAAGAACAGGAACTGGGTGCACAAAACACTTACACACAAAAAACTTTATCTAACAACATACTACTTGGGGGTTCAACTTATTCTCCTTTACGCATGCTTTTATCTGCTTAATGACTTAACCGCAATTCATTGTTATAATACTAGTCTTATGGATATACGTATATATAAATTATCATTATCCACTCCTTATTTCGGAAGTTGCCAACCTAGGTTATTCTAAATATTGCATCAAGCCCACTAATTCCTTTCCACAAGACACGCATTAACAATCTTAAGCTACTATTTCCACCACTACACTCCACATCTTATTGTCTAACGACACCAATAATGTGAAGCATGCCAAATACATACCCATCGCTAGAGAAAATCTATAACATACACGTACCAATATCTGGCGAGGTCTCTGCATCCTGGAGGTTAGATAAGGTATATAATCAATTATGACTACCACCGGCAGCTGAAGTAGTACCCTTTGAAGGAAAAGATGTGGATGCGGCTTGGGAGTTAGCTCCCCCTATATTCCCTCCAGCTGAGGGACAGTCCCTCTGAAAATGGCCCACTTAGCCGCACAAATAACACGTCCGAATCTCAGAATAACACTTCCCTAGATGATTTCTCCCACAATTACTACAATGAAGATGTTACCTAAAAGGCTGAGTCACATTCTCTTGGGATTGGGTGCCATAAGCTCCAATCCTATATGCAGACTGAAAACGCTATTCACCCAAAGGCCTGGGTTCAGGTGCACTTGCTGACGACTGAGCATTGCTCCAAAACTTCTTTTTAGAACACTTATTTCCCCAATTACCACCTTGTTGTTGACTATTATTTTGATCTGTGGACCAAACTCTCTTAGTTTCTCTTTCTTTTCCCTTACCTCAGCCAACCTCTTCTTTTGCTCTTCTACCTACCATATATGAATGGATAACCTAGAGAAATCCATATCTTTATTCAGCATTGCTCCCCTGTATTCCAACACCAGATCATCTTAGATATCAGATACAAACTTTTTCATGTGAGCTCTCATGTTACCCCCTAATTCTGGAGCATAATGGGATAGCTTGGTGAAATTTAATGTATAATATTTTACCCTCTTCTTCCCTTGCTTTAGATTCATAAATTCTTCAGCCTTTTCTTCCCTCAATTCCTGGGGAAAGAAGCAATCTCAGAAGGCCTCTACAAACTTACCTCACATAGAAGGATCAACATCACTACCCTTTGAATCCTCCCATTCATTATACCATTGATTGTCCAAATCCTTTAACTGATAGGCTGCCAACTCAACTCCCTTAACCTCATTCGCATGCATAACTTTAAATTTTTTCTCCAGTTTATCAATGAGCCCTTGGGGGTCCTTCTCAACCTTTGTGCCAGTAAAGGTGGGTGGGTTTAGCCTCATGAATTGACCAACCCATGTAACCTCAGATGAACCAGACATAGAATCCACATCTTCAGATCAACAGGTCTAAGAGTCCACTAGCTGAGCAATCATATGGATGGACTGTTGGAACTCAGCATTCGAAACTTCCCTCTGAGGAGGCTGGGGATGGTTAACACCGGTCCGTGGCGCCCGAGGTGGACTATTTAGAACTGGAGAAACTCCCAGAATAGTAATAAACTCTGGGGTACGAGCTCTATTATGGGTCCGCATTCCATAAGCAGGACAAACATCCTTAGCTTAGGCATTTTGTTCATTGGATCTATAGTGAGGCATGATAATTTTTCTGAAATATAGCAAATCATTGATTAGAGGACATTCATACTAGATGGAATGAACCAAATCATGAAAAGAAGAGAGACATTTCTAAATACCTTATAGCCTCCTACTTATAAGTGTGGAGCGCTACACACCCATAAACAGGACTCTACCCACATGATTTCGCAGACACCCTGGGACCATGAACCTCTCTATGATACCAAGTTTGTCACAAACCGAACAGAGGCCCAGGATAGAACGAGCATCCCGAACCATGAAGGCTCGAGAGCCCTTTTCTAAATGGAAATCATATACACAATTCATATACTGTAAGGAAATGCGGAAAATAAATGGAAACATGGTCACTTTAATATATCAACTGAGTAATGCGGACATAAGTTCAATAAAACTCAAACCATATAATACACATTTGCGAAATCTTTACTACAACTGTAAACAACAATCTGTTTGAAACTGTGACAAGGCCCCCGTTCAGACCATGAACTAAAAACAATGAGATCTATATATGTAAACAAGATGCCTTCCGAAGTAAGGGAGTCTCACCAACTCTAGCTGTCTGACAACAATCTAATGTTTAGCAGGACCACTAGATTAGACCTCAGAACCTAAAATATAGGGGTCAATACAAAATGTACTGGTATGTGAAACAATCCAAAATAACATGTTTTTATATATCATAATGAGGGAATTTTATAAAACAATAAACATAATGCATAAGTGAAAACACATAGGCATGGGAGACACGCTCCCAATCCAAGTTTGCTCGGTGGCCAAGCTCCCAATCCAAGTTTGCCGTAAGGGTTGGAGTATTGGTATGGGAGACACACCAGTCCACAATGTAGGGTGCCATAATTCTCAATCATAATAATATATTATGGTAGGGAATAAGACCACAAAGAATATCTCCTAACCATATTCCCAAGTTGAAACTATATGAATCAAGAAATATAAGACCATACAACATGGTGCCAAAATTTTGAGTCAGGAAACTACGATTTCCATCATTGAGTCTCTCGACTCGTGCTTTCTTTGGGTAACCATCTAACTCTCTTAAGACCAACTTTTAGTTCTTTAAAACCATTCTTCGTACATTCAAAACATTTAACACTTGTTCTGTTAAGGGCATACTATCACCGGGTATCATCATAACCCGACTTGCAAGTGATTCATGTCACACCATAACATATATATAGCCCTTTTTCACTTATCCTCATGTAAATGACCATCTATAGTTTTTAAACATCAAGTGAGAGGGATTAATGCAATAGATTTTTATTTGAGTTTACATCAAAGACACTCTTCTCTCTATAGTACGATCATAAGGTGGCAATATCATTTTTGCATTACTCAAAACCCATGGAAATTATTAATTTGACAAAATGAACGTTTATCATGCGAAAGACACCCTCTCAACATGTCATAAGTAGTATCAATCTGTGATCATTAAACAAACATTCACCCTTTTGTTTTATTTAAGAAAGTTCATGCAATTCAAACAATCCACAACACTTGAAACCAAAGACATCATAAAAGTCGAGGGAGTTTATATCAATCATGCTCCCAATCAAACTCTTCATTACAAACGAAAATATACATATATATTTACAATTTAAATTTTGTGAAAAAGGTTCAAGACAACATATAATTTGACCAAAACAATTCCATGATACATACTTTTCAAAACAATATCAAAACTCTTCTTTATAAACATGATTGGGGATGTTTAAACATGATAAAATAGTAAATCTTATGCCCATGGTGTTTAGAGTAGTCCCATATACCTTAGACTACTTAGTTCGAAGAATAGGATCCAAATCTTGATTTTGTTTCTTGGAAATCTTGAACTTAAAGTATAGATTCTTGATCTTTGGGAGGGAGGTTAGGGTTTTATTCTTGATAGATTTGAGTGAATTTGGGCATATTATGTCCAAAAGAAATTTTAATTTACTATTTACACATCTTGGGTTTATAGGGAAAAGACAGGACTGCCCCTTGGAATTAAAAGTTTCAGAAAAAATCCTGATTTTGAGGCTCACCGCTGAGCCCTATTGGTGCCACCGCTATGGGCACCGCCGAGTGGTGTAATCGCAGTCACCTACTATTTTGAAAAATCCCAACTTTGAGGTTTACTGATAAGCGCTATTTGTTCCACCGCTATAGGCACCGCCGAGAGGTGTAATCACGGCAACTTACCACCTCACACGAAAAATGCTAGAACTTTTCACTCGGGTATCGGATTAAGGCGAAATTGGTATCTTTGGAAAGATGACTCAATTATCTACACTTTGGGGGGTCTTGATATGAAAAATTCCAAGTATATCAAAAGTTATACATGTTCAAAGTATACCTTTGTATAATCGAATACCAAACTTTGGATGAATCAAAGATTCTTAGCTCAACATTGCTCTCAATAAATTCTATGAACATCTTTCACTTTGAGAGAACTTCATAAACTAGGATAAAGATCATGACAAATGAATTAAATTATGAATCATGAGATTAAGTTTTGCACATATAGGAACGATGGTTGACTTTCTAGCTCGAAAATGCGGGTTGTTACAGATCCACAATTGATGTCAAGAAATTATTGTTAGTCATTATCTATTAAATTAATATTACTTGATAGAAAAATGAAAAAAAAAATTATGATTTTTTTATTTTAGTATCAAACACAGTTGTTTTTTAATAAATATGCGGGTCGGGTGGATTGAAAATATGTGTACGGTGGGACAGGTTGAAATCTTTGCGGGATTGAACCACAACCACACCATTTGCCATGTCTAGGTACATAACATTAACCTCTAAATGAAAATGGTGCTAGTAGCTAAGGAAAGGATTTTTCCAACATGAGAAGAGGCTTATAACTATCAAGGTATAAAAGAAGTCTGATTAATATCCCTTTTAAATTATCTAAGTGAGTTGGCATGATAGTATTACTCTATTATATAAGACAATAGTCATAGGACTATCACAACATCTAATTATTGTACCAAAGGGAGCCAAATATGTACAACACGGCTAGTGAACCAACTGTGTAGTTAATTATTGTACCAAATGTTAATTAAATTGTACTTCAAACCCAAACTTTTAATTTATGGAGAAATATCTATCTACATATTCACTTTGATGATTCACTAATTCCTGTATTTACTTTAAAAGAAAAGGGCTTCCACTACACCGTTTTGTTTTTCCCCTTCCTTCTCTTTTCTGTTCTTTATTAGTTTTCTTTCTTCTTCTTTTCTACGTCTCTTCTCTTATTTTTCTCCTTTTATTACTTTGTTTATTTTCTTTCTTGCTATTCCCTATTTTTTGTTTTTCTCCTTTTGTTGTTTTGTTTGTTTTCATTCTTTCAATTTCTAAATTATTGTCTCTTTGTATGTATAATTTTGTACTTTATTTTTTTATTTAGGTATTTGAGAAATTGGGGTTTCAAGAACGAGTGGTGGACTACGCGTTAAAGTCTCCAAGGGAAGTTGATTGGAAGGATGGAGCTTTGGAAGTTTTCTATTAAGAGGTAAGAATGAACTTTCATATTCTTAAAAGAATTATAGATTTTTTTACTGCTTACTTCAAATTTTCTATGCATGCAACATACAACAACAATAACAACAACAAACCCCGTTTATTTCATGGTTGTTTTTTTTTTCTTTTCTTAGATTGATTTTTGTAAAAATTGCATGTCGAAGCCCAAGTGTAACACCCCAAATATGGTACCCGAAATGCTACACGGTTCTTATGACCCTAAGGGACCACAAGCTAACCTATGACAGATATCTGTACCTGTACAGTGCATAATATACTTGTAGAATGCGGAAAACATGAATAATAGGCCATAAGGTTCAACTAAATTGAATATTTGATAAATACTAACGTCCATATAGGGTAACAAATACCTAAAACAACTGGAAGTTGAATCTAAAATCTGAACTAAATCTGAAAGCCTCTAAATACTGTTTGAAATAAAGAGATGAAGGAACATGTGTCTAACTAACTACGCCTAGCAAAACTGAACTTAAATAATGAATGAAGTAAAATAATATCATCCTCAAATGGATGAGGACTCACTGCAAAACTGCGACTGGAATGCTACTACTAATCTGGAACTCGTGTCTCTGAACCTATGGTCTATCATAAAAGAAAGCACCATAGCGCAATGCGTTAGTACGACTGGGAGTACTGAGTATACGAGTGAGGCAGGCTAAATACAAAAGGGTTTCCATGCATGAACAATGCTAACTAACTGACTGATATGAACATAAGAGTACAAACATACATACATAGTAACTAAAATCGTGAATACATGATATCTGGATTTGTACGCTAATACATGGTTTACTGTTATCTTACATGACTGATACTGAAATTTTGATAACATGGATGACTGTGTCTGACAGTCCTGAATCTGATGGAACTATTGAGTTCTGTACAGTAACTGAATTGACTGTAACTAACAGTCCTGGTATACTAAAATCTGAAGAACTATTTGAGTTTTTTTACTAAGACTGGGACTGAAACTGTGGGAGGTAGTTGCTTAACCAACATGCCCCAATAATACATATTGCTAGGTTGGGGTCCAATCTCTGTCCCGACTGGAAGGGTGTCAATACCACGCCACTGGTAAGGACAACTGTGAGTGACCCTTAGCTGGAAAGTACTCGAATGAGAATTGTGGGAACCCTAAACTGACAGGTTAAGCCACCTCATCAACCCTAATCTGCCAGGTTAAGATGTCTCAACCTACGCTAGCTACGTAGTTCTAGAACACAAGGATGACTACTAAGAATCATACCCTAAACTGGCAGGTGAGTTCCCATCCTTTTGTTCACTCGGTGCTAACTTCTACTCCTATCTGAAGAGGCTGAACAAGATTTAATTGACTATACATGGACTGAGTAACTGACTTCCGTTAACTGACAGAATAGTAGTACTATCTGAGAATTTATTGAGATCATGAGATTTCTGAGATTTCCTGAGTCATATGACTGACTGAGTTCTATAGATCATGGCTTGGCTCGATGGAAGGAAACTGACACACATAACTGACTTGATCATAAAATGGAGTCCATAATGCACCATATCATAAGTAGGGGATTTCAAACTAACGATAGTTCTCAACATCTTATGTATGGAAGGGAAATTCATACAACATGTGTATACTTACATAACTTCAATATCATTCTCAATTCACATCACAACAACGGCGCATATCAATCACGTGGAATTCATGTGAAATCATAAAGCATAGAGCATGGACTTGTCATTTAAGAACTATTAAATCATGGGACATGAATCTTGTCACCTTAAGCATTTTATCAAAAACTTTGCATGCATTCTTTTAGCTTAGGTGTGTTTTCACGAATTTCCCCATTTTAAACCACATAAAGTTCATGGATTTCAACTAACGAACACATATACTTCATGAAAACACCTTTAGATATCATCTTGAAACTTACACAATAATCATCAACATGTACATGGTTATATCACAACAATACAATCACAATATAATATTTAAAACATGATTCTTGATCTCTATGAACGAAATGGATCCATAGACGAACACTACACATACCTTAGATAGAAGATCTTGATGATTGATGGAGAAATTTGCTTGAACTTGAATCCCCAATTGAAAATCCTAATGTGTTCTTGGGAGGATTTTGAGAGAAAGAGTATGTTTTGGTGAAATAAGGGCTTAATTCTATATTTATGGAGTATATATAGGGGTGGAAATATGACCCAAATACCTCTCTAGATGCTTCATTTAATTTCTGTGAAAATTTCCCGATTTGGGCCCACGACTCGATGCGGAGACATCACGTTGCGCCCCGTTTGTGACTTGGAAGCTCACCGCGATGTGGTGGAATCACGGAGAGACACTGGAAATTGACAAACATCATTTTGGCTTACGGCGCAATGCACCACTGTCTAAAATGATTCTGCTGAAACTTTAAATCGCCATAACTTCTTCACCAAGTGTCCGTTTTAGGAGAATTTGGTATCGATGGAAAGTTTATTAAATTCTATACAATTTGGAGGGTTTAAATATGCCAAAATTCCACCTATAAACCAAGTTATTCTTGTTCAAAGATGACATATGTGAAATCATACATGAAAACTTGGTGGATTCAAAAGTTCTTAGCTTGGCTTACTCTAAGTGACTCTTACGAACATGCTTAACACATAATAATCTCTATTATCACTAGGATACTCATCATAATTCATGTACTCCAATCTGAATCACAGGATAGAAGGTTTCATATGTAGGAACAATGGTTCATTTTCTAGCTTAGAAATATACGGGGTATTACAGTATCTCCCCTTTGAAAACATTTGTCCTCAAATGAGACTGACTGAAATAGGATAGACGATAAACTGGAGTACGTGAAAGACATACACTACTGGAACATGATATCATGACGGACATGGCTGATAAGCTAAACATGTCATGTTGGACATGCATATCTGATGTATGAGTAATTAATTCATGAATGCATAAATGCGATTTTTGATAACTTAGTTCTCCCAATGAGAATGAATATTTGATGCATGATTATACACTAAACTGATACATGAATGCATGACTAAATATGCAATGGTACTTGATACCAGATTTGTGATGAAACGTGAGAATGAACTGAATACTAAGTTGTATAGAATTCTGAACGGGAAACTGAATAAGGTTTAGAAGAACTGTTACCTTGAGCTATATATGGATTGGCGGAGAACAGGTGAGGATACTTGGTACGCATGTCTTCTTCTTCTTCCCAAGTAGCTCCCTCAACGGACTGATTTCTCCCAAGAACTTTGACTAGAGGAACTTCTTTGTTCCTCAGTCTACGAGTCTGATAGTCTAGAATTTCAACCAGAATTTCCTCATAGAAGAGACTGTTCTGACTGTCAATGCTCTAAATAGGGACTACGACTGATGGATCACCTATACACTTCTTGAGAAAAGAGACATAAAAGACAGGATGAACTAAGGCTAGATCTGAAGGCAATTCGACCTCATAAGCTACCTTGCCTAAACGACTGAGAATCTTGAAGGGACCAACATATCGGGAACTGAACATTCCCTTCATGCCAAACCGCTTTACTCTCTTCATGGGAGAGATCGTTAGATAGACATAGTCATCAACCTCGAACTCAAGATCCTTTCTACGAACGTCAGCATACGACTTTTATCGGCTCTGAGCAATCCGAAGTCTTTCTCTGATTAACTGGACTTTCTCTAAGGCGTCGAATACTAAGTCAGTCCCTATGACTGAGGCCTCTCTAATTTTGAACCACCCCATTAGAGATCTGCACCTACTACCATAGAGATCTTTGAATGGAGCCATTTTAATACTGGAATAATAGTTATTATTGCATGAAAATTCAATCAAAGGCAAGTGGTCATCCCAAATTCCCTTGAAATTAATTGCATACACCCTTAGCATATCTTTATGAGTCTGAATGGTCCTTTCTGCTTGACCATTTGTCTGAGGATAAAAAGACGTACTGAGATAAACTTGGGTACCAAGACCCTTTTGGAATATTTTCCAAAAGTGAGAGGTGAACTGGGTACCTCTCTGAGATGATAGATAATAGAACACCGTGTAATCTGACCAACTCCCTAATAAAGAGTTTGTCGTAATCCTCGGCTGAATAAGAGGCATGGACTTGAAAAAAATGGGCTAACTTAGTCATTCTATCTACAATGACCCAAACTGAATCATGCTGATGATGAGTTCGAGGAAAACCCTTCACGAAGTCCATGTTCACTTTTTCCCACTTCTAAGTAGGAATGGTGAACTCCTGCATGGAACCACTAGGTTTCTGATGCTCTATATTAACCTGCTAATATGTAGGGCACTTAGCCACAAATTCTGCAACATCTTTCTTCATCCCACTCCACCAATAGATCTCTCGTAGGTCACGGTACATCTTAGTGGCCCCTGGATGAATAGAGTATCACGCACCATGCGCTTCTGCAAGAATTCACTGCTTTAAATCATCTACACCTGGAATACAGAGATAACCCTGACAACGAATGACACCATCTCCCCCTTTGGAGAAAACCTCTACTTTCTGATTCTAAAATGACTCTTTTAGCTTGACAAGCCTAGGATCCTTATCTTGATTTTGTTTTACCTCAAAAAATAGAGATGATTGTGAACTACTCTGAACACATACACCGCCCTATGAAGAGTCGACTAAAAGAATGCCTAATATGGCAAACTGGTGGACTTCCTAGACAAACTTCTTCTTACTATCATCAACATGAGAAATACTACCCATGTACAGTCTACTTAGAGTGTCGGCCACTATGTTGGCCTAGCCTAGATGATAGAGGACACTCATGTCATAATCTTTTAAGAGATCTAACCACCTTCTCTGACAAAGATTGAGATATTTTTGGGAAAAGACATACCGAAGGCTCCTATGATCTGTGAAGACGTCTACAGGAACACCGTATAAATAATGCCTCCAAATATTCAAGGCAAATACTATGACTGCTAATTCAAGATCATGAGTAGGATAATTCCTCTCACGGGGTTTAAGATGTCTGGAGGCATAGGCTATGAACTTACCATGCTGCATGAGAACATAACCTAAACCCACTCTAGATGTATCACAATACACTGCGAACCCATCTGAACCATCTGGAAGAGATAAGACTGGAGCTGAGGTGAGTCAAGTCTTCAATTCCTAAAAAATCTTTTCGTAAGGATCTGACCACTGGAACTTGACTTTCTTCTGAGTCAATCTAGACATACGGTATGCAATGGATGAAAATCCTTCAATAAACTGTTTGTAATAGCCAGCCAAACCCAAGAAACTCCTGATATCTAATGGAGAAATAGGGCGAGTCCAATTTCTTACTGCTTCGGTCTTTTGAGGATCTACTCTAATGCCATCACCGGAAATAATATGGCTAAGGAATGCAACTGACCTTAGCCAAAACTCGGACTTATTGAATTTGGAGAATAGATGGTCATCTCTGAGAGTCAGAAGAACAATTCTGAGATGGTCTGAATGATAGCGCTCTGTATGGGAATAGACCAGGATATCATCTATGAAGACTATGACGAACATGTCCAAGTACTACTTGAACACGTGGTTCATCAGGTCCATGAAAGTGGCTAGGGCATTGGTAAGACCAAAGGACATAAGTAAAAATTCAAAGTGACCATACCGCGTACAAAAAGCTATCTTCGGCATGTCACATTCTCTAACTCTGAGCTGATGATAGCCGGATCTGAGGTCTATCTTAGAGAAATAATTGGCACCCTGAAGTTGGTCAAACAAGTCATCAATTCTGGGAAGAGGATACTCGTTCTTGACCGTAACCTTATTGAGTTGACAGTAATCAATGCACATTCTGAGTGAACCGTATTTTTTGCGCATGAATAAGACTGGTGCGCCCCACGGGGAAATGCTAGGTCTGATGAATCCCTTATCTAAGAGATCCTTCAACTGTTCTTTCAGTTCTTTGAGTTCCGCTGGTGCCATTCTATATGGCGGAATAAAGATAGGCTGAGTATCTGAAAGAAGATCAATACCGAAGTTTATTTCCCTTTCGAGAGGAATTCCTGGAAGATCTTCGGGAAAGACATCTGAATATTCATTCACTACTGGGACTGATTCGAGACTGGGAGCCTCAAAACTGAAATCTCTAACATGAACTAGATGATAAACACATCGCTTAGATAACAATTTCTTTACCCAAAGATAGGAAACAAGTTGACCCCTGAAAGCGAATACGCTACCCTTCCACTCTAGGATGGGTTTATTCGGGAATTGAAACTGAACTATTCTATTTCTGTAGTCGACTGTGGCATAGCAGGAATGAATTCAATCCATGACATGAATGACATCAAAATCATTCATCTCTAATTCGACTAAGTCTGCTGAAGTAACTTTCTAAAATATCATAATCGGGTAGTTCTTGTATACCTGCCGGGCTATGATGGTTTTACCCACTTGGGTAGAGACTGAGAAAGGCTCGGCTAGAATTTCGGTACTGATTCCAAAATCAACTACTATATAAGGAGTAACAAAAGACAAGGAAGCTCCTTGATCTAGCAAAGCATAAATATGCACATGAAAGATCTATAACGTACCAGTAACTACATCAGGAGAAATTTCCTGATCATGTCGAGTCTGAAGAGAATAGAGATGATTTGGGTATTGCCCGCTAGTAGCACTAGAAGTGGCACCCTTCTGATTTGGGCGATTGGACTAAGCTGAAGAGCGATTCTATTGACTCTGAGGACCTGGATGCAGACAGTCTCTAACTCTATAGCCTGGCTTACGACAACAAAAACAAATGCCACTACCTACTCTACACATACCCTGATGGTTCTTACCACAAGTCTGGGAAAGAGGATAGGTGTGGGCACTGTTAATACTTCTCTGGGTCTTAGAGTCTGGTGCTTTATCTTTGTTACCCTCTCTAAACTTAGGAACTGAAGCACTGGCTAGAGAGGGAGATGGAACTGATGACTTAGGATGAGACTGAGAACGGTTTCCTCCTTCTTATTTAGGCTGAGCGAATTTGAAACTACCTGTCTTCACTCTTTTATTCTGTTTTTCCCTCTGCTTAATATTCTGTTCCTCTATCTGCTGAGCATGGGTCATAAGTCTAGCTAAGGTCATGTCACTGTTCAGCATGGAGGATCTTCACTCATTAACCACGCTGTCATTCACCCCTGAAGAGAACTTACTCATCTTAGATCTATTGTCTGCAACCACATGAGGGGCATACCTGGCTAATTGAGTAAACTTAAAAGAATACTCTTTCAATGTCATATTGCCCTTCCTGAGGTTGATTAACTCTAGAACCTTGTCTTCTCTAAGATCTTAGGGAAAGAATCTGTCTAAGAATGTAGTAACAAACTTCTCCTACTCTATAGGACCTGCATCATCTGATCTTTTGAACTTCCACTGTTTGAACCAAGCATGAGCCATATCCTGCAACTAGTATGCAGCTAGCTCAACACTCTCAACAGTAGTCACCCCCATGGCGTCTGTTACTTTTTGAACTTGATCTAAGAATTCCTGAGGGTCTTCATCTACCTTAGACCCAAGAGAAGTTGGAGGATTCATTCGGGTGAAGTCTTGAATCCTTGCTGCAGCTGAGTTGGCCACTGGGTTGGCTTGAATAACTGTTGGTCATTCATTATGAGCAGCGACTGATTGGGAAAGAGTGGTAAATGTAGTCCTGAACTCCGCATTAGAAACATAATCGCCCAAAGGTTCTTTGGGCTGAGGGGCTGACTAATTTCTTTTCTTAGGAGGCATGTTCTGAAATAAAGAGAAGAAGCGGATTAGACTGAGAGACTGACTTGTGATTATGCTCACAGGCACGACATGAATACTGAAAGAAGGAAAACTGTTCTTAAACATCTCATAGCCTCTTGCACATAAATATGGCATGCAAAACCCATGCACAAGACTCTACTAGATGCGGCTTTCAGACTTCCTAGGACTCTATTGAACTTTAGGCTCTGATACCAATTTTTTAACACCCCAAATCTGGTACCCATAATGCTACATGGTGCTTATAACCCCAAGGGACCCCAAGCTAACCCATGACTAATATCTGTACTTGTACACTACACAATATACTTGTAGAATGCAGAAACCATGAACAATTGGCCATAAGGTTCAACTTAATAGAATATCTGATAAATACTAACATCCATATAGGGTAATAAATACCTAAAACAACTGAAAGCTGAATCTAAAATCTGAACTAAATCTGAAAGCCTCTAAATATTGTCTGAAATAAGGAGTTAAAGAAACATGTCTCCAACTAACTCTGTCTAGCAAAACTGAACTGAGATAATGAATGAAATAAAATAATATCATCCTCGAATAGATGAGGACTTACTGCAACACTGCGACTGGAATGCTACTGCTGATCTGGAACTCATGTCTCTGAACCTATGGTGTAACATAAAAGAAAGCACCATAGCGCAAATGTGTCAGTACGACTGGGAGTACTGAGTATAGTGTGAGGTAGGCTAAATGCAAAAGGGTTTACATGCATGAACAATGCTAACTGACTGACTGATATGAACGTAAGAGTACAAACATGTATACATAGTAACTAAAATCGTGAATACATGATATCTGGATCTATACACTAATACATGGTTTACTGTTATCATACATGACTGATACTAAAATTTTGATAACATGGATGACTGTGTCTGATAGTCCTGAATCTGATTGAACTACTTGAGTTCTATACTGTAACTGAATTAACTGTAACTGATAGTCCTAGTATACTGAAATCTGAAGAACCATCTGAGTTCTTTTACTGAGACTGGGACTGAACCTGTGGGAGGTAGTTGATTAACTGACATGCCCCAATAACGCATATAGCTAGGTTGGGGTCCAATCTCTGCCCCGACTGGAAGGGTGTCAATACCGTGCCACTGGTAAGGACAACTGTGAGTGACCCTTAGCTAGCAGGTACTCGAATGAGAATGGTGGAAACCCTGAACTGATAGGTTAATCCACCTCATAAACCCTAATATGGAAGGTTAAGATGTCTCAACCTATGCTGGCTACGTAGTTCTGGAACACAAGGATGACTACTAAGAATCACACCCTAAATTGGCAGGTGAGTTTCAATCCTTGGGTTCACTCGGTCCTAACTTCTACTCCCATCTGAAGAGACTGAACATAATTTAACTGGATATACATGGACTAAGTAACTGACTTCCATTGACCGATGGAATAGTCCTACTATCTGAGAATTTATTAAGATCATGAGATTTCTGAGATTTCCTGAGTCACCTGACTGACTGAGTTCAATAGATCATGACTTGACTGAGATTATTATGATAATGTGACATGGCCCTAGGCACACAACTATATTTTTCAGGTACTAGTACCCCCAGGACTCGATGGAAGGAAAGTGACACACATAACTGACTTGATCATAAAATGGAGTCCATAATTCACCATACCATAAGTAGGGGATTTCACACTAAGAATAGTTCTCAACATATTACGTATGGAAGGGAAATTCATACAACATGTGTATACTTGCATAGCTTCAATATCATTCTCAATTCACATCACAACAACGACGCATATCAATCACATGGAATTCATGTGAAATCATAAAGCATAGAGCATGGACTTGTCATTTAAGCACTATTAAATCATGGGACACGAATGTTATCATCTTAAGCACTTTAGCAAACACTTTACATGCATTTTTTTTAGCTTAGGTGTGTTTTCATGAATTTCTCCATTTTAAACCACCTAAAGTTCATGGATTTCAACTAACGAACACATATACTTCATGAAAACACCTTTAGATATCATCTTGAAACTTAAACAACAATCATCAACATGTACATGGTCATATCACAACAAGACAATCACAATATAATATTTAAAACATGGTTCTTGAGCTCTATGAATCAAATGGATCTATAGATGAACACTACATATACCTTAGATGAAATATTCTTGATGATTGATGGAGAAATTTGCTTGAACTTAAATCCCCAATTGAAAACCCTAATGTGTTCTTGAGTGGATTTTGAGAGAAAGAATATGTTTTAGTGAAATAAGGTCTTAATTCCATGTTAATGGAATATATATAGGGGTGGAAAGATGACCCAAATACCCCTCTAGATACGTCATTTAATTTTGGTGAAAATTACCATATTTGGGACCTCGATGCGATGCTGAGATATCGCGTTGCCCCCCATTTGTGACCTGAAAACTCACCGCGATGCGGTGAAATTACAGAGAGACACTGGAAATTGACAAACATCATTTTGTCTTATGGTGCGACGTGCCACTAACTGAAATGACGCTGTTGAAACTTTAAATCGCCATAACTTCTTCACCGGGTGTCTGTTTTAGGCGAATTTAGTATCATCGGAAAGCTTATTCAATTCTATACAATTTGGAGGGTATAAATCTTCCAAAATTCCACCTATAAACCAATTTATTCTCATTTAAATATGACCCATGTGAAATCACACACGAAAACTTGGTTGATTCAAAAGTTCTTAGCTTGGCTTACTCTAAGTGACTCTTATGAACATGCATAACACATCATAAGCTTTATTATCACTAGGATACTCATCCCAATTCATGTATTCCAATTTTAATCATAGGATAGGAGGTTTCATGTGTAGGAACAACGGTTCATTTTCTAGCTTAGAAATATACGGGGTATTACACCAAGAAATTGACATTACCCTTATTTAGAAATCTAAAGGAAAAATTGATGAGAAATAAAAGAGCATCAGAAGAGGAAAAAAATCGTATAGAACAAAGAGACACCATAAGATTTCATCATTAAAAAAGGATAACTTCAAAAGAGTGAAGAACAAAGAACAACCATCTAACAAAACATATCGATATGTTAGTAAAATAGTGAAGAAAAAAGTTTAAAAATTTATTCAAAAATAGATGAAATTTACAAGCTGAGGAGGAGAGTGTGAAAAACATAGATAAGCCACTTCATATCTTGGAAGAAAAAGTTAGAGAAAATAAAGGAAATGGAGCCTACAACAAAAGAAAATTTGTAAAGAATGTGAAGGAGATGAGAATGGTGCGTAATAGTTCAAAAGTAGTACACAAACTGGAGTATTAATCGGTACACATGATGGTTCATTGATGAAAGAATCCTATGTATATTGTAAAATTTCTAAGACCTTTAGTACGATTAACCAATGATGTGTTTTCACTCGCTTCTCTATGTTGATTAAGAGAATGTTTTGATTGACATAATTGAGGTATAATGTAATTTACATTTAATTTTTTTGTTTTCTTTATGTTGTCTAATTGGAGGAAGTTTCGTTCTTATTTTTGTGAATTTTTTTTGACGGAATAGATAAGCTTTTTGGATTCTTATTGCATACATGATTGTCCAATAGGTGGAACCAACCATCGAAAACTTAGGAAGATGAAGTACCAAAGAAAATGACTAACTGGTTATTCTAATTTTTTGTTCACCTCAGTATTTCAGCGTTACAGGTAGCGTCACATAGCATTTTCTTGTAAGTTTCCTTTAATCTTGTCCCATTCAATGTTTACTTGCGATATTTTCTTCTCATATATAACCATGTAAGCATCAAATCTTCCACCTATCTAATTTTATTGCAAAAACGTTTATGTGGTAATATAAATTGGAAGAAAAAGACCACACTATATTGCTGACTAGGCAGTACCTTCTTAGTATTAGCATAAATAAAATTGTTCACATCCTTAAAAATCCAAGACACAATGCCTTATAGTTATGAATGAGTTGTAATGCCTCAAAATCTGATCCCGAGATGTCACGCGGTGCTCAAGACTGTGAGTATCCTTAATCTAACCTTGTCTACATACTACTGAGCCTAAATCTCATAATGATGGAAATATAGGTATACAAGTCATGCTAGAATGCAGAAATTATCTATAATATCTGAGAATAATATTTGAAACATCAATACTGAATAATTTGAATCAAAATTGGCATTTTGACAAGCCTCAATTACTAACACTAGAGAGTCACAGGGATAAACCCTCAGCTAACTCAAACTGTCTGAAAGAGATGCTAAAATCTCATAAACTGATAAACTGCAAAATTTGAGTAATAAGTCCCCGAACTATGAGGACTCACCAACTGTCGTATGTAAACGAAGATGCTCGAACTACTCACGTGGCTGATACTGAGCACCTGAACCTACATTATGAGACAACATATCACATAGACATATATGTGGATCAGTACTTTGAGGATGTACTGAGTATATAGGGTGAAATGCATAAGTAAAACATCATCTCATCATCGCAATTTATAAAAAAATGCATGCTAAATGTAAATGACTCACATATGGAATATCTAAAATACTAAAATCATGAATAATAAAGCAATCATACTTTATAAATCTAGTGAGTCATAATATTTAGTTCTGAAAGTTGTACTTGTGTTCTCTCTTTAAATCATACTGTCTAAGTGTAGAAAGGGCTCACTCTAAATTCTGAAATTTGAAAGCTGAAGTCTGTAGCTAATATCATTCTATAAAGCATAATCTGAGTAAACTTTGTGAGCCTTTACACTTAGTTTTCTAAAATCTTTTTTGATAATCTTTTCTAAAATATTTAATCTGTAGGGAAAACACTTTATCTTAAGCTTACTTGTAAGGGAATTCTTTCAAAGCTTTTATTTACTAGTAGAGAAAAATGGTTTATTTACTTTTACTAGAAGGGAGGTTCTCTTAACCGACATAAACCATGCGAGCTACATGGAGTCTAACGTCTCGTCCTCCTAAGGAAGAAATCTCACGTTGGGGAGAGATATCATACTCTTTCCAGGGAGTATAACCTGAGCTAAGTGATCACATCTGAAACTGTCATCCACATATAAGTGGGAATAAGCTGATAATCTGTACCTACATTGGCTACGAAGTTCTGTGGAAGTAGGATGCGCTAAACCCACACTTCTCGTTCGGTGCTAAATAATACTCCCTTTTTATTTGCTACTCTCATTCTGTTGGAAATCCACTTTAAAACTAGCATAAGGGTTTATCTAAAACCACTAATGCATTTATCTAGTAAAATCTGTAAATAAAGCTGATCTGAATTCTGTAATCTGTAATAATATGAAAAATAGATTCGAAAACTTATCTGATGATCGAAACATCAAAGCTTTACTGAAAATCTATAAATAATCTGATAATAGGATGCTTAAAGCATCATCTTTCTTTAAATAATATTCAATCTTGAGGTAATAACCCATGCTTCAATCTCAAGTAAAAATCAAAATAGTCATGCTTGATATCTAAAACAATGATATTTCATCTCAAAATCTGTAAATTACTGCAATAGGCATGAAAAATGAAAATAGACATGCAATTCAACTTCTAAAACATTGGAAATCATTCAAAATCATATGAATTTAATGTAAAAGCTTGGTTTTGGGCACAAGGACGAAAGGATATACTTGTTCATAAACCCCACATACCTTGATTAATGATTAGATGTAGATTCTTGAATTATGGATTCCTATTCGAGTTCTTGATGATGGATTCTTGATTATCTTGCCTTGGGAATCCTCAATTTAGAGCTTTCTTGGAGAATCTATGGAGGATTTTGATTTCTTAGAGAAGAGGTTTTAGAGCTCTAGGGTTTTGGTTTTGCAAAGAATGATGAATAATAAGAACAAAGTTCTTTGAATATGATTAATCGTGTGTTTTTGACGGATTGGGGGCTTAGAAATTGTCCAAAATACCCTTTTTAAACTCCTAAACGGGACTGGAAATGAGAACTAAAAATCCTGATTTAATGAGCCACCTTGACGTGCCACTATCATGGTGGTTCACTGTAAATTGACGACTGGGAAATTGGTGGTCTTCGCAATGCGGAGCTATCGCGTTGTCCAACTAGATTTTGACAATTGGGACCTGAAACTTCAATACGATGCGCCACCATCGCGGTGTCCTATAGAAATGCCATTTTTGCCACTGGCACGATGCGCCAATATCACGTTGGGCTACTGGAAATCGATAATTGGGAAATTTTCCCTCACCACGATGTGGGGATATCACATAGGGCCATTGGAATTTGACAATTATCATTTTACTGACATCCGTGATGTGCCAAGTGTCCAGGTGGCACACTGTCAACTTAAAAATGCTCTAACTCCTCAACCGAGTATCGGAATTAGGCGAATTTGGTATCGATGGAAAGCTTATTCAATTTCTCACACAATGGGAGATCTAAATCTGGAAAATTCCACACCAAATAAATATTCTTCATTTAGAAAAATATTTCTTAACATTCTAGGAATGAATTTAAGCTAGGATAAGTACGGGGTATTACATGAGCCTCTTATTCCAAGTAATCATTTCTGTATTTATTGATGTGCCTGATTCACTCAACTTGTTGACTAATGTAGAGCTTAACGCACTGGATAAATTAAAACCTAAGATTGAAAATGTAAGAACTATGGTGACTCCACATTCTCCACTCTGTTTTCATTTCTACTCCATTTTGTTCACACGCCATATTTTTTTACACTTTTTTACATTTTTTTCCACATGTAAGTCAGTAGATTTTAAGTTTTATTAGATTTTATCTATTGATTACTACTGATCTTGAATAAAGTAGCATATATATTTCTCAATTATCTTTTCGAGGTTAATTTTATGCTTAGAGATGAATGAATTGAATATCTCTGATCTAAGACAAGTGTGTGAATTCATTTAGTGAGCAGACAAAATCAGAGAGAAGAAATTCTCGCGAATAATATAGTTAACTCAGAAAATTGGCACTAGTAGTCGAGCAACAACCCCTATTGAAATTAGAGGTGATTAGAACTTCCAGAATATGAGAAAAAGTATTTTCTGTGCTTAAATATGAAAATTGCAGTTAAAAAAACTTGCTCGATTGTTGTTATAAATCAATAAAGCTAAGGTGCTTGGTGAAATGAAAACCTTTTGTGATGCACTATTTGATTCTCTAACTCTCATTATTTCAATGTCTGATTAATGTTGTTTGATTTTTAGTCTCAAAATCATATTATTAATCCTCATATTATGTGAGGTAAGAACTTATGCGCATTGTGAATTACCATGTCAGTTGCTTCTCCTATTCATTTCTTATTCAAGTGTAATATCTGAATTTTAGGAGCTAAATGTGTGCCTCATTTTAGTTGGCAGGAGATTAAACACAAACCTGCTTCATCCGACTCTCTAACTCTTACTATCCGAATAATTGTACAGCTACAACTCCGAAAAGTTATGATTTTCATTGCCAAATTGTAATATCCCAAAAAGCCAAACCAATGTTAGAGACATGTTTCAAGCTCATTAATAGTAAATTATAGTTCTTTTGATGTGATATGCATAAGTTTGATGTATATTAAGGCCTCAAATAACTCCCAACTATTAGATGAATCAAAATAATCCTTACCGATTGAAATTTTAATAAGAATGTTGCTTTAGTCAACTTTAAAAGAGCATATTTTTTGCTATATTGATAATTTTCTAGATCAAAATCCATCAAATAATAGTAAATTTAATTAGCTTTCCAACGATACCAATTTCGCCCGAATCCGATTCTCGGGTGAGAAGTTACGACACTTTTAGTGCAAAATAGTAGCCCAATACGATAAGGCCGCATTGCGGTGATGGAAGAAATATCGTTTGTCTTTTTCCAGTGTGCCACCGTGATTACCATCGCATCGCACCAAGGGGACATTTCACAATAGTTCTTTTCCAGTGGGGCATCGCGATTGGCACCGCGTCGCGACAAGTTTCTAGTTTAGGATCGTCCATTTTCAGAAGCACAATGCAATAGCACCGCATAGTGCCATAGGTTAAAATGGGGATTGTCATTTTTTAAGTGGCCCGATGCAATTGCACCGCGTCGCGCTGGAGCCAAAAATTGGGACTTTTGCGATTTAAGTTCCAGGGACCGTTTGGTCTTTTTTCATAGCCCCAAATCCGTCCAAACACGGGATTTAAGTCCCAATAGAGCATTATTTGCTCATTATTTCATAATTCTCTTGAAAAAATTAAAGTATCCCTCTTTCAAGAACAAAAACCCTAGCTTTCTAAGTTCAAAATCAAAACTCAAGAATTCACCATCAATTCTCACGAATTCATCAAACTGGGTATGTTAAGTGTTCATCTATGGGTTTATTTCACCCATGGAGTCTAAATATCCAATTGTAAATTCAAGTTGGGATCTTTATAAGTTTTTCATGATTTTTAATTGTGATTTTAACCATGAATTCCTATGAATTATAATTCTACACCGTGTTTACATGAAATTGTCGTTGTTATTCAACCCCACATGTTTTAATGATGTTATTCGCAAAGTTAATTCATAATTCGTGATGTTGATGTTGAAATCATGTTATTACTACAAGATTTAAATTATTCCAATGTTTAGCTTGCACTATGAATATCAAGTGTTTGATTAAATGCCAACAAGATTGAATTTTAAATAAATTCTTTCATATTATGTCCTCAAAGTTTTAGTACTATTTTGCTATTATTTATATTAAGTCCTGGGGGTTGTGAATACCCAAAAACATAGTTATTTACTTAGTCTCAATATCTTTGAAATAACTTCAAAATATGTTATGAGTATTATCAGTTCAATCAGTCATCATAATCAGTTAAACTTAGAAAAGTTCAATATCTCGAGTCAGTTCAGTAGGGAGTAGGACTTAGCACCGAGTGAGTGTAGGGATGGAGGCTTCCTCGTTAGATAGGAAGAGTCATTAGAAGCATTCCCTTTACTCTAGAAATACGTAGCTAGCGTAGGATATGACGAGTCACCCATCAGTTTAGGCTTGACTACCTCGCAGGGGTCACCGTCAGTTTAGGCTTGACACCCTTAGTCCTTCGGGATAGTACATCTGTTGATCCACACAACCAGTGTTAGTACCCATGGCATAGTAATAACACCCTTCCGATTGGGGTCACAGATTGGACTCCAATTTGCTCATTGAGGCATGGCGGTAAGATGATAGCTCCCACAGTCTCAGTTCAGTATTCATTATACTTCAGTTCAGGATTGTATTGAACATAACATACATATATTGGTTATTCAGTTATCAAATTTCAGCATTTTAGTTTACAGATTATATTAAGAATATGTTTTATGCTTGGGCATACATTCTCAGAATTTACAGATTTCATTCATTCTATTCAGTACTTCATGCTATTCATTCATTCAGTTATTACTCCCGTATATGAAACCATGCATATCAACCTACCTCATTTAGCATACCAGTACATTCAAAGTACTGATCACATTCTTTTTTCTGGAGCTATGATGTATCATATCATAGGTTCGGACGCTCAGTTCCTGGACCGCGTATAGACCTTTCAGATTATCAGCCTTAGTTATGGTGAGACCTTTTATTTCGAGGACAGACTAAATTTATTTTCATACTTTTAGTTCAGTAGTTAAATAGAGTTAGTTGGGGCTGGTCCCATCAACTCTTATTCAGTCAGTAGAGGCTTTTCAGACTAGTATAAACTATCAGATAGTTTTGTTATTATTTTATTAGTTCTAGACAGTTGTTTCCAGTTTCATGATCCAATATTGTTTTCAGTTATTTAAAACCTTATGGCTTATCTATTGTTCTTCCGCATATGTTATTATATTATTTTGTGATCAGAGCAAGTACCAACTTATGGGTTAGCTTGTGGTCTCTCAGGATCGTAAGCACCATGTGGCACCCAGGGTGTACTATCGGGTCGTTACAAAAATGGTATCATAGCCTAAGTTTTTAATGTGTCCTAAAAAGTCTGAAAGCCGCCTCGAGTAGAGTCTTATGAATAGGTGTGAAACGCGCTACTCTTATGGACAAGAGATTACGAGGTATTTTAAGAAAAGTTTCCCTTATTTCAGTGTTCATGTCATGCAACCGAGCATGAGCTCATGTTAAACTCTCTATCTAATCTGTTCTCCCTTCTATTTACAGATTATGCCTCCCAAAAAGACAAACGAAGAAGAAATATGAACCAGCCAGCATCTCCGCCTGTTCAGGAGGATCACCTAAACGAGCATGTTTTCTATGTAGAGTTCAGAGCTTCATTCACTACTCTAGCTCACTCTATAGAAGCACAAAATGCCCATCTAGCTATTTTCCCAGCCAACCCAGTGTCCAATACTACTGCAGCTAGGATTCCGGACTTTACCCGAATGAATCCTCCCTTATTTTTGAGATCCAAATATGAAAAGAATCCGCAGGAATTCTTAGACATGGTCCAAAAGGTAATAGATATTATGGGGGTAACTTCTAGTAAGAGTGTTGAATTGGATGCTTACCAATTACAGGATGTGGCTCATACATGGTTTAAGCAGTGAAAGGTAGACAGAGGCGTAGATGTAGGGCCTATAAAGTGGGAAGAGTTTTCTACTACCTTCTTAGATAGATTCATTCTTCTGGAACTGAGAGAAGCCAAAGTGTTAGAGTTTATCAACTTGAGGCAAGGAAACATGAGTGTGAATGAGTATTCCCTTAAGTTTACTCAGTTAGCTAGGTATGCTCCTTATGTGGTAGCTGATACCAGATCTAGGATGAGCAAGTTTGTGTCTAGGGTATCTGATAGTATGGTCAATAAGTGTAGGACTGCGATGTTAATTAAGGAGATGGACATATCTAGGCTTATGGTCCATGCTTAACAGATTGAGGAGTATAAGGATAATGAGAAGGAGAGAGAGAACAAGAGGGCTAGAACAGGTAGCTTTAATTTCACTCAGCCAAAGTCAAAAAGTGGTAACTGTCCTCAGTTCGGTCTGAAATCTTTAGTCCCAGCTCCATCATTAGTTAGTGACCTAGTACCCAAATTCAAAAATGATAATATGGATAGATCTCCAGGATCTAAGTCCCAAGGTAGTGTAAGCAGTAGTCGTACAAATCCTTTTTGCCAAAAATATAGTAGAAACCATCAGGGTGAGTGTAGAGCTGGTAGTGATGTATGCTTTGGGTGTGGTAAGCCAGGCCATCAAATTTGTGCCAACAGGGCTAGTCCCCTCAGTCATCAATTTTAGTCGGCCACTTGACTCAGTAGGGTGGCGCTTCCAGCACTACTAGCGGTCATCGTCAGAACAAGCTCTATACACTTTAGTCTCGATAAGATTACAAAAGTTCTCCAGACGTAGTTACTGTTACATTGAAAGTCTTTCATTTACATATTTATGATTTACTAGACCCTGGAGCTTCTTTTTTTTATAACCTCTTATATAGACATCAAATTCAGAGTCAGTCCCGAAATCTTAGCAGAACCCTTTTCAGTGTCTACCCCAGTAGGTGTCTCCATAGTAGCCCAGCGGGTATATAGGAACTGCCTGATTACAGTGTCTCAGAAAGTTACTTCAATTGACCTCGTGGAGTTAGAGATGACAGATTTTTACGTCATTCTCAGCATGGATTCGCTCCACTCATGTTATGCTTCAATGGATTGCAAAAAGAGAGTAGTTCATTTTTAGTTTCCAAATGAATCGGTTCTTAAATGGAGGGGTAGTACTACAAAAGTTAGGGGTCAACTTATTTCATACCTTAGAACGAGGAAAATGATATCCAGAGGGTGTATTTATCATCTTGTCTGAGTCAAAGACTCAAATTTTGAGACTCCTAATCTTGAGTCAGTTTCAGCAGTGAGGAAATTTCCACATGTGTTTTCTGAAGATTTTCCCAGAGTTCCTCCCAAAGGGAAATTAACTTCGTAATAGACCTTCTTCCAGATACCCACCCTATCTTTATTGCTCCATACATAATGGCTCCAGCTGAACTCAAAAAGTTAAAAGAATAGTTGAAAGATCTCCTAGATAAGGGATTTATCAGGCCCAATATTTCCCTGTGGGGCACACCAGTTTTGTTTGTGCATAAGAAAGATGGTTTTCATAGAATATTTATTGACTACCGCCAGTTGAATAAAGTCACAATCAAGAACAAATACCCACTTACCAGAATCAATGACTTATACGACCAACTTCAGGGTGCCAGTTATTTTTCTAAGATAGATCTCAGATCCGTCCATCATTAGCTCGGAGTCATAGAATGTGACATTATAAAAATAGATTTTAGAACCCGGTATGGTCACTTCAAATTTCTAGCCATATCCTTTGGTCTCAGGAATTCCCCAACAACCTTCATGGACTCAATGAACAAAGTGTTCAAACAGTATTTAGACATGTTCGTCATATTCTTTATTGATGATATTCTTGTCTATTCCCGTAATGAAAATAATCATACAGACCACCTCAGAATAGTATTGTAGACTCTTAGATCCCATTAGTTGTTCGCTAAATTCAGTAAGTGTGAATTTTGACTAAGATCAGTAGTTTTTCTTGGCCATATTATTTCTGGTTATGGCATTAGAGTCGATACTCAAAAGACCGAGGTGGTGAAAAACTGGATCAGACCCATCTCTCCATCAGATATCAGGAGTTTCTTGGGTTTGGCTGGCTATTATCGACGGTTTGTTGAAGGATTTTTTTTCATTATGTCCTCCATGTATAGATTGACTCAGAAAAAAGTTAAGTTTCAATGGTCAGATTCTTGTGAGAAGGGTTTTTAGGAGTTGAAGACTCGACACACCACAACCTCAATTTTGACATTGCCAGATGGTTCAGATGGGTTTTTTGTGTATTGTGATGTTTCCAGAGTTGGTTTGGGGTGTTTTTTCATGCAGAAGGGTAAAGTTGTACCCAATGTATCTCGACAACTTAAGACCCATGAAAAGAATATCCCACCCATGATCTTGAGTTAGTGGTTGTTGTGTTTGCCTTAAAGATTTGGAGGCACTATTTATATGGGGTGCGTGTTAATGTGTTCACAGATCACAAAAGCTTGTTGTATATGGTTTTGCAGAAGGATTTGAATATGTGTCAGAGAACATGGTTAGAGTTGCTGAAAGATTATGATATAAGTGTTTTGTACCATCCGGGAAAGGTCAAAGTAGTGGTAGATACCTTAAGTAGATTGTCTATGGTTAGTGTTGCTCATGTCGAGAGTGATAAAAAGAATTTAGTTAGAGAAGTTCATTATCTTTTCAGGTTAGGTGTTCGTTTGGTTGATTCAGCTGAGGGTAGCGTTTGGGTTCAGAATAGTTTGGAATCTTCTTTGGGTGCCGAAGTGAAGGGAAAGCAGGATAGGGATCCTAGTCTGCTAAAGTTTAAAGAGTCAGTTAGAGATCATAAAGTAGAGGTTTTCTCCCAACGGAGAGATGGTGTGTTGCGTTGCCAGGGTAGACTGTGTATGTCTTGTGTTGATGAGTTGAGATAGAGAATTCTTGCAAAAATGCATGGTGCGCGTTACTCAATTCATCAAGGGGCCACGAAGATGTACTGCGATATGCGGGAAATCTATTGGTATAGTGGGATAAAGAGAGATATTTTAGAATTATTAGCTAATTGCTCCATTTGTCAATAGGTTAATATTAAACGTTAGAAGCCCAGTAGGTCTAGGCAGGAGTTAAATATTCCCACTTAGAAGTGGGATAAAGTGAACATGGATTTTGTTATGGGTTTGCCTCGTACTCGCCGTCAGCATAATTCGATTTGGGTCATTGTAGAAAATATGACTAAATCAGCCTATTTTTTGCCAGTCTATACTTCTTGTTCAGCCGAGGACTATGCCAAACTCTATCTCAGAGAGTTGGTTAGGTTGAATGGTGTTTCATTGTACATTATTTTAGATAGAGGTACTCAATTAACCTTACACTTTTAGAAGGCTTTGCAGAAGGGTTTTGGTACCCAAGTTCACCTCAGTACAGCCTTTCACCCTTAGACAGATGGTCAGGAAAAAAGGACAATTCATACCCTTGAGGATATGTTAAGAGCGTATTCCATTGACTAAGGGCAGTTTGGATGACCACTTGCCTTTGATAGAGTTCGCGTATAATAATAGCTGTCATTTCAGTATTCAGATGGCTCAGTTTGAGGCTCTGTATAGAAGGAGATGTAAATCTCTGATTGATTGGCTTGAAGTAGGTGAGTCCACGGTAGTGGGTCCTGACTTGGTGTTTGATGCCTTAGAGAAAGTACAGTTTATAAGGAAGAGGCTTAAGGCAGCACAGAACTGATAGAAATCTTATCCAGATATGAGGAGAAAAGACCTTGAATTTGAGGTTTCCTATTTGTATATCTAAAGATCTCTCCCATGAAGGGAGTAAAGAGTTTTGGTAAGAAGGGGAAGCTTAGTATCCGATATGTTGGCCCTTACAGAATTATGAGTTGTTTCGGAAAGATGGCTTATGAGCTTAAGTTGCCTGCAAACTTAACATTAGTGCACCCAGTATTCTATATCTCCTTGTTGAAGAAGTGTACTGGATACCCAACATTTTTTATTCCCTTAGAAAGCATATATGTTTAGAACAACCTCTCTTACGAAGAAATTCCAGTCGAGATCCTTGATCGACATATTTGTAGACTAAGGAACAAAGAAGTTCCCCTAGTAAAAGTTCTTTGGCCGAATTAGTCCGTTGAGGGAGACACTTGGGAAGCAAAAACAGATATACTAACCAAGTACCCTCATCTTTTCTATAGAAACTCAGATTCAACTAAGGTAACAACCTTCTTAGAATTTCTCTTTGCTATGGTAAGTTTCAGCTGCATATCATTCTCATGCTAGTCATGCATTCATAGAACTAGTTTAGTCATATGTTACTCTTTAGACTCAGTCATGTAATTAAGTATATCCAACATGTAACCTAAGTTCCTCAGTGTTTTCAGCTTAACTAGTCTCATTTAAGGATGAATGTTCCCAAGGGAGAGATATTGTAATACCTCAAAAATTCAAACCAATGTTAGAGCCATGTTTCAAGATCATGCATAGTACATTATAGTTATTTGGTAGTGATATGCATAAGTTTGATGTATATTAAGGCCTCAAATAACTCCCAGCTATTAGACGAATTAAAATAATCCTTACCAATTGAATTATTGAAAAGTAGGTCTCTTTAGTCAACTTCAAACGAGCATATCTTTTTCTATATTGAGAATTTTCCAGCTCAAGACCCACCAAACGATAGGAAATTGAATTAGCTTTCCAATGATACCAATTTCACTCGAATTTTATACTCGGGTGAAAAGTTATGGCACTTTTAGTGCAAAATAGTAGCCCAACGCGATAAGGTCGCGTCGTGGTGATGGCTGAAATCACGTTCATCCTTTTCCAGTGTGTCACTGCAATTGACACCGCATTGCGCCAGGGGGCCATTTTGCAATTTTCCTTTTCCAGTGGGGCACCGCGAGCCACGTTTCCAGTTTGAGATCGTCCATTTCCAGAGGTGCAATGTGATAGCACTGCATTGCATAGTAGGGTAAAATGGGGATTTTCAGTTTTCCAGTGGCCTGACATGATTGCACCGCGTCGCGCCGGAGCCAAAAATTAGGATTTTCAACTTTTGTGATTTAAATTCTAGGGACTTTTTGGTTTTTTCCCATATCCCCAAATCCGTCCAAACATGGGATTTAAGTCCCAATAGAGAATTATTTGCTCATTATTTCACAATTCTCTCAAAAAATTAAAGTATCCCTCTTTCAAGAACAAAAACCCTAGCCTTCCAAGTTCAAGATCAAAATCAAGAATTCACCAACAATTCTCATCAATTCATCAACCCAGGTATGTTAAGTGATCATCTATGGGTTCCTTTTAACCATGGAGTCCAAATATCCAATTCTAAATTCATGTTGGGATCTTTACAATTTTTTCATGATTTTTAATTGTGATTTTAACCATGAATTCCCATGAATTGTAATTCTACACCATGTTTACATGAAATTGTCGTTGTTATTCAACCCCACATGTTTTAATGATGTTATTCGCTGATTTAATTCATAGATGTTGAAATCATGTTATTACTACAAGCTTTAAATTAATCTCATGCGTAGCTTACACTACAAATATCAAGTGTTTGATGAAATGCCTACAAGAATGAATTTTGAATAAATGCTTTCATATTATGTGCTCAAAGCTTTAGTACTATTTTTCTATTATTGCTATTGTGTCCTGGGGGGTTGTGAATACCTGAAAACTTAGCTATTTACTTAGTCTCAATATCTTCAGATTAGCTTCAGAATATGTTATGAGCATTATCAGTTCAGCCAGTCACCATAATCAGTTAAACTTAGAGCAATTTAGTATCCCGAGTCAATTCAGTTGGGAGTAGGATTTAGCACCAAGTGAGTTCAGGGATGAAGGCTTTTCAAAAAGATATGCAGAGTCGTTACCAACAGTCGTTGTACTCCAGAACTACGTAGCCAACATTGGATATGAGGAGTCACCCGTCAGTTTAGGATTGACTACCTCACAGGGGTCACCCGCCAATTTAAGATTGACACCCTTAGTCTTTCGGGATAGTACATCAGTGGATCCACACAACCAGTGTTAGTACCCATGGCACAGTAATGACACCCTTCCAATTGGGGTCACAGGATGGACCCAATTTGCTCATTGGGGCATGACGGTTAGGTGATAGCTCCCACAGTCTCAGTTCAGTATTCAATATACTTCAGTTCAAGCATGTATTGACCATAACATACAGATATCGGTTATTCAGTTATCGGATTTTAATATTTCAGTTTACAAATTAAATTTAGAATATGTTTTATGCTTGGTTATGCATTCTCAGTATTTATAGATTTCATGCATTCTATTTAGTACTTCATGCTATTCATTCAGTCAGTTATTACTCTTGTACATGAAACCATGCATATCCGCCAACCTCATTTAGCATACCAGTACGTTCAAAGTACTGATCGCATGCACATTCAAAGTACTCATTGCATTCTTTTTTCATGTGCTATGATGTATCATATCATAGGTTCAGATACTCAGTTCCCAGATCACGCATAGAAATTCCAGATTATCAGTCGTAGCAGTGGCGAGTCCTCATATTTCGAGGACAGACTATATTTATTTTCATGCTTTCAATTCAGTAGTTAGATGGAGTTAGTTGGGGCCTGTCCCATCAACTTTTCTTCAGTTTGTAGAGGCTTTTCAGACTAGTACAGACAATCTGTCAGTTTTGTTATTATTTTATTAGTTCCAGACAGTTGTTTCTAGCAGTTGTTTCCATATTCATGATCCAATATTATTATCAGTTATTTAAAACCTCATGACTTATCAGTTGTTTTTAGGCATATGCTATTATATTATTCAATGCTCACAGCAGGTACCAACTCATGGGTTAGCTTGTGGTCTCTTAGAACCGTAAGCACCGTGTGGCACCCAGGGTGTACTCTCGAGGCGTTACAAAAACTTGCACATGTATGTTTCAAAATAAATAACTAAGTGAATGCTTTGGATGCACAGTCATGGATTGGTATAAGTGATGTATTGAGAAGCCCCTGCCACCGCCGACCAAGATGAATCTCATGGTTTTACGCAATGTTTCTCAGATGACTCCCACTCCCTCTACAAAAATTGGTATATTACTCCGCTCAGATGTTTTATGGCTAAAATTTATATGCATGTACACATAGATGCTAAATATTCTCGTATTTCTTACTATCGGATAAGATAAAAATATAGGTCGCATTCAAAATAGGCGTCGAGAGATTACCGGGGCTGATGATCGGTAACTATAACCTTTTACATAAGATAGTGGAGTTTCTACTTTGAAAATACCTACATTTTTGTAACAGATTTTGGAACAAATGGTAGTTACTTCTTGCTGCTTTCAGGAACCCTCAGTTTCTCCTCACTTTATGGGATGACTTTGAAGGAAGAGTACCCAATCATCCTTGGAAGGAACATATGGTGTGTTAGGGTTTTTGCCATGATTTTCTTACCAAAATTAAGTTTTACTTTTCCTTAGAAGGAAAATAAAAGTAACCATAAATACTTTTACCTTTCTTGAAAGGAAAATATATAACTTTTTCATATTTGGCAAACCTCTTTCTTAGAGGAAAGGTTTTGGAACTCTATAAATAGATGACCCCCTTCTCATACCATAACACAATAGCTTCCATAATGTAGTTGTTATAAGAGTCTGGTTTAGGGGGAGATTTATCCCATAGGTTTATGTTTTTTCATAGATTTTATTTTTTCAATATTATTTTTAATATGTAGGTCATTTGACTGAATCATATTAATAATATGTCTTTTTAATATATATTTTATTTGTCATCTGAATTATCACTACAACAAATTTGATTATTTGGAATGAATTATTTTGTCACTTATAAGTCATATTTCGGCGCAAAAGATTTAGCGTGACGAAAAAGATTTCGTCAATAGATTGTCTCTAAAAGTGGGTCGCCAAAAGTAGACAAAGACGATTTAGTGCTTCGTCACTAAAAAAATTAAATTAGCTACAAAAAAAAAATCGTCCCCAAATGTGTAACATTTATGACGAATCTGTTGTCATAAAAATGTAATATTTTTTGTAGTTGATGGTAAGCTTTTGTCACTAAAAATTTATCAATACCGACAAAATTTCATCGTCTCTAATTATTTAGTTCAATCAGCGACGACACCAATTGTCGCTAGAGTTATATATATTTCGTGGCTGAACAAATGTATTTTCGTCACTATTGACAACTTTTTGTATACAACAAAACTTTTCATCCTTAAATGTATGAATTAGTGACAAATTTATTATTATAATAAAGATTAATAATTTTGTAATTAAATCTACCATTTGTCACTAAAAATAGTATTTTTTTTACCGACAATGTAGAATCGTCAATAAATTATTATGATTACTGACAATTATTATTTTCATAACATACAAAATTAATTTGTATCAAATAAAAAGGAATATATTGAGACAAATACACATGTCACTAAATATAGTCAATCTTATGACGAACTAGTTTATTTCGTGACAAAAATATTTGTCTTGAAAAGTCTAATTTAATCGTTGCTAAAAGTTATGTTTGATAATAAAATCTTTTGTCCCAAATTACAAGAAATCGCTTAATTATTTCATATTGATATTATTTTTTAAATTAGAATTGAATAAATCAAAAATAAAATTATAAAACATGTCAGACTGATAAAATTCACCCACAATCATACAATTAAAAAAAATAAAATTGTACTAAGGTAATATCTCCTCATAGTTCAAAGAAAAGTAAAACTAGTCTAACACAAAGGAAACTAACTAAAATATAGTACTAAATATTACTCCTATCCTAAACTAAGCCAGATATGTAGAGGCTTCTTCGAAAGTACCAATAACGTGTTGACCTTGCAATTAGTATTCATTCAACTCACTTTTACACCTGTGGAAAAGAGAAGAAAATTAAGATTGATGATGATTCTTTTAGGTTTGATAGTTAAAATGACTCTACATGCTACTTCTTCTCCACGCCACAACTAGAATCCATTAAACATGTAATTATGAAAAGCGAGGCTACCCAGAAACTAGATAAATACTATCCAGTAAACACATCAAACTTGTATAACAACAACAATAACATACTCGGTGCATTCCCACAAAGTGAGGTTTGGAGAGGGTAACTGTACGTAGTCCATACCACTACCTTAAACGAATTATACAACAACATAGCCAGTGTATCCCCACATAGTGGGGTATGAGAAGGATAATGTGTATGCAGTGAACACCACTACCTCGAATGATGTAGAGAGATTGTTTTCGATAAACCTTGACTCAGGATAGATAACAGTATAACAAAAAAAAACATAAAAGCACACAACAACTGTAAAACACACTTCTAGCTAATACAACTCAGAGAAGTTTCAGTTATTCAGTAGTACTTTAATAAGAAAACAAAACTAAGTAGAACTAATACAATCAATTATAAATATCCCGGCAACTTATCAGAACCCCATAATTGTCTATTTAAACCCGCGAGATAAGATATAATGGCAAGCAAAGAGGAACATATAATAACAAACATCGAAATATTCCTATAGACATGTTTTCTAAAGGCTTTCACAGCGTGATGCAGTCAACACACACAGAGAATGAAAATTACATCATTTTGAGAACTTACCAGTGAACAACAGTAAAAGAGAAATAAGAATAATAAAGTCCAAGAACTTGTAACAGTGAACTATGGAAGATGTTTTCAGTAAGCCTTGAAGGAAAATTGAAGAACCATCAAAATATATAATTGTCTTGTGTTAAAATAGCCAGTAATTCTTTTTGTTTTTGTTTATTTTAGAGAGTAGTAATTGTCATTCAAGAACTGTCCCTCCAATGAAAAGAAGGGTGGCTTATACAGTAGTAGGAATACAGTAGCACAAAAGGAAAAAGTATATTATAAAAAAAATCACTTTCTAAAATTAAAGGAAAAATATATCAAGAATCAATTAGGAGAAAGCTCAATCCCTTTAATGCCATATTTACCATAAAAAATCACATTATCAAGGAAGGCAATAGTTAATATACATTTAATTTGCAGAAAGAAAACTAAAAATGGACTCAATCAATTATTTAATGTTCTACTATAAATAGATGAGGAAAATAAGGTGCGAATTTAAAATAGAAGAGATAATAATAATAGCAACATGTATCAACACTAGTATTTAGCATATATATTAAAAAATGATTTATAAATCATAAGGCAACTAATCACAAAAATCAAACTAAATTCATTCCACCAATCTACTAAATCAATTTAGTACTTTCATTTAGGAATAAGCATAATCAATATTTTACCATAAAAGCAGATTCAAATTTCATTCAATATCAATTAAATCAAACGTAATACAAATATAACATCTTTTGAGAACAAGCAGAGATAAAAATGTAATTAAACTAATTGAATCAACATTCAAAGTCAGATATCACAAACTTTAGATCTAACAAATTAATTTAGGAAATTTGCACCCAAAGAAGAAAATGAACATGCAAATTAAACCAAAGAAAACAATCATGCAATTAAAGGATTGAGGAATCAAATCGTATAATCGTTGGGTTCACCAAAAGGGACCTAACCGGTCCTCAATTTTGATGAGAACGTCACCAGTGAGAAGAGGGGGAGGCTGAATCGCGGCTGGGGATGTGTTGCTTGTGCACGATTTCTGGAGGTGGCCACGGTGATGACGGAGCGGCAGAGGACAGGCGGCGGGATACCGCTGCTATTTTTGGCAGCGTCGATTGGGTCTCGTTCTGTTGTATGGAGTGGCAGTGGGCTGATATTGATGTTTGTTTGAGGGGGGCTTAGCCGGTTTGCTTGCCAATAGATGCGGCTGGTGGCGCCGGCTGGGAGACGCTGATTTTGGTTGTCCGGCGGCGGGATTGGTGGTTGGAGCGGTTTTTCCTTAGTTTTCCCGATGGCTGATGATGGAGAGGGGAGGGTGACACGGTGGATGGTTTGTTTGCCATCTATTAGTGGCGGTTGAGGCTATTGATGCTGCCTCGGACTCGTCGGTCATCAATTTCGGTGAGTCATCGATGAGCGTGAGAGATAGAAGAGAGTGGGAGGGAGGAGGTCAAATTTTTCTCCAACCCATGGGGGCTGGCCGCGGCGGCAGCCATGGTTATGGTATAGAGATAAGTGAGGCTAAAGAGAAGGTAGAGAGAGAGAAAAGCTAAAGAGAGAGAGAGTGCCAAGAGAGGCGAATGTTTTTGTGTAATGAGGAATTAGGGTTTGAGTGTTTTTTAAGATGGAAAGAGTGAGTGATATGATTTCAGTCGTTCGATCAAAATTGATCCACGACTGAGATTAAAAGGATTATAAAAACAGAAAGTGAATTGAAATGGAGTTAAATGTAACTAAAATTATAATAAATTGGGTAAAATTAGGCTACAATTGTCATAAATCGAATAGAAAAAGGCTAGCAGTTAAATGAACTAGGAAATTGATTTGAATTAGGATACAATTTAACATATGTAATAATAACAAAAAATATAATAGGGTGTCGAGGTTAAAATAAATTACGCATTTAAAATTAATGTTACGTAAAAATTGTCATATAAGATTATCGTTAATAATAATAAGCAATGTATTTATAAATTGTAACTGCGCATATTTTGTGAAAAAATAATTTAATAAATTTTAATAAAATTATGTAAAATGTTGTATCCGGATTAATAAATTGTAAAAAAATGACATCAAAAATTAATAAAATAATTTGTACGTTTTTAAACATGAATGTGACACGTCAAAAATCTGTTTGATGTAAGAAAAATGTGTAAAAAATACTAACCTTAAAAAATTAATAATTTTGCTAAAATAGCAGCCTAAATGTAGTATCGGGAGGTAAAAATTGGGTGATAACGATCATTGGTCCTAAAGGCTCCTTTTCCTGTTTTAAAATGGGGTTTCCATAAGGGTAGACCGGTAGAGAACAAAGTGAGTGAAGAGAAATCTTTAGTTGGTTCTTAAGAGTCGAGAGTGGAGTAATATAAGCAAAATGATAAGAAAATAGGAAGGCATCTAATTGTGCCCAACACATTTATCCATGCCCAGATGGGAGGTAAAAGTACATGAGTCGGACAATTTCTTTTCAATTAAACAAGTTTGAATGCACAACATTCATACTCGCTAAGACCATCTTGAAAATTCCTTTGACAACTTAAAATCATTCAAGCTAGAAACCTAAGAGCTATATCAATCGATTGATACAATCCACGTGTATGTGATGGAACTGGATACTAGTTACCATCCATGAAACCCCAACCCAGGGACTAGTGCACCACAAAGGAAAAAAATAAAAATGGAAAATAAAACAGGAAGTGTTTTAGGATATATCTAAACTATAGCATGTCTCAGCTATAATTTTCCCACGTAAATAGAAATCTATGATCAAGTAATTAAAAATTTTAAAAAGAGAAATCAGAAGTTCTTTGACTCAACACTTCGGTGGCAACAGGGGAACGTGAATGGAAATGACCAGTTCAAAGAGCCATTTCTTCTATCTTCTGCACAGCAGGACACACTTGTTGTCTGCTAGCAGGTAGATTAATTGGCGCAATAGGAGAAGTTGTAGCAGGATGAAGGAGCTGTTTCTCCCATTCAGCCCCCTAGCCTATAGATCTGCAGCTCGCAAGAAGGACTCCCAGTGTAGGGGAGAGTTTATACAAGATTTGCGAATGATACACCTGAGGATGAAAAGACATTGCAACTATTTTTGGGTTCGAGCATCTTGGTATATAGCTACACCAAGGAGAATTTGTTAACTCTAGAAAGTGTGGATAGATCTAGAATTAGCAGAAGGAGCTTACTTGGTCATGTATTTACAGCCAAGGGGCTCAAACCCTCATTCAGCACCAAAAAGCAACTCTAAATTCCTATACCAGAGATCACAGTTAGGAAGAATAACCAAAAAAATGAGATGCAGATAAAGACGAAGAAGACAAAGGTTAAAAGGATACTTACTCTGACATCTGATTTATCAGAAGCATATTCGCTGAGGATACGCGGAAGAGTAAGTATCACCCATATGAACAACAAGACGAAACTCAGATTGAACTCAACCAAGAACAATATTTCTCAGGTTTTTGAAGAAGTGATGGATAATTTTGGAATTGTATTAGGAAATCTTATCTTCATGGGTTTTGTACTAAGCAGAATAGGGCCGGTTCAGATGGTTTATTTTGGGCCTTCTGATTTTAAATGTATGGCCGATGTCATTTTAAATGGGTTGGTCCATTTATCTAAAGACAATATGGTTTAGTCTTTAAATTAATAAAAGAGGAAAGGACAAAAATAACACCTAAAATTAAAATAATTTTACAAAACTAACACCTAAATTTAAAAACCCGAGAAATAGCCACAGAGGGATGGGCGCACGCGAGAAGCTGGGATATATTTGTCACTGTTCAACGTATTTTCCTCAATTCTACAACACAATTTGGCCCTTTCCATTTTGGGTACTGGACCCACTTTTCATCTTTAATAGTTCATGCTTTTTTTGGCTCTTTTTTCCCTTTCTTTTTTAAAGATTCTACTCTTTTTTTATATCTCACTGATACTTTTACTTTACAATTGTCTTTTAGCTGAGCTTTAAAAAGCAGTTACAATTATAAATGTCTTTTAATTATATTAATTACAAATATGACAAATTATATTAATCTAATTATATTAATTACAAATATGACAAATTAATATTAGATTGAACAAAGCGATGTAATATAGGTCAAGGGTACTAGAACAAATCTTTGTCCTACTTAAACTACACACATGTTTTAGACAATAGACGATGTGTTTCACCTCCATAGTTTGATACAATAAACCAAAAGAGTAACTATATGATACAATTGTTAAAGATATATATTTATATATAATAATGATATAGTTTCTATATATATACATATTCTATATATTAATTATAGCAGTTTTATACACATTTTATATAATTTTTAACTACCATTATTATTTAGATACATATTTTATGCGACTCTATATAGTTTCAACATGTATTCTGAAAATGTATCAATCTAGTATAAGAGAGTATCAATTAAGTATATGGATACTGCAAGTGTGTCAATGTAGTATAAAAGTGTATTAATGTGGTATAAAAGAATATCAATTGGGTATAGGAAATGCATGTTCTTTCATAGAATTTCCTTTCTCTTTTTTAAAAAGTGTATGAATATAGTATAAAAGTGTATCAATGTGACATAAAAGTGTATCAATTGAGTATAGAGATTGCATGTGCCCAATTGGGACAAAAGGCTAAAAAGGAGAATTAAATTGAGCCTACTGGCTAAGGTTGTCCACCTTTTCAATCATGGGTCATTCTTTTTTTAAAATGGCCAGCCCATGTCTTTTTCCCTTAATAAAATCCCTATTAAATTGGAAAAAAAAACTTAAGAAGGTATACCTAGTAAACAAAGGAGAGCATTTTGACAATTTGGATAATTAATTTAAGAGTCTTGGTTGTGCATCAGGGATGAAGAATTCAATTGCAGTCCTACTAAGAATTTCAATTTTCGCACAATATTGGGTCATTTCTTGGAGTATTGTATACAAGAGTTTCAATCTTTTTGCTTGGTCCTCTTTGGATATGCAGAAAAAACATAAATGATTATGTGAAATTTCACCAAAAATTCAATAGGTACTGAAATTTGAGAAGGGTGGCTTTGAGAAACAGTAAAGTAGACTGCAAATCAAGGCTGGAAAGTGCTTACACGTATCTAAATCGATTTTCAACACCAATTTGGTAGATAAAGAAGATTGAATTAACATGAAGAAGATGAACTGCGTGCTTCTAGATTTATCTTCAACAGTTACTTTCCTTTTTCTGATTTTTGATGTTTCTTTTTTCTTTTAGTCTTTATGTTGACATTTTTTGTTTTGCTGTTATTTATTGCTTAGTATTTATATTTTTTTTAATGTATTTTGTGGTTCACATCTAAGAAATATATATATATATATATATATTTAGACGTAAATCAAAAAGTATATACAAGAAAAAAGTGAATATTTATTTTTGCAGCAAATGGTTACACCGATTTAATAAACATATTACAGTGCATTCAGAAAAAAATTATCACAAAATTATAACTAATTCAAGACAAAAAATAGTTTGTCATGAGTTGAATCCATTATTAGAGACAATAAAATGAGCGTCACTAATTGTTTATAGTATTAGTGACAAAAATTGAGGTCACAATAAAATATCAAATTATGTATCTAAAACTTACAATATTTAACTACGAACTCTAATTTGTCGTTGTTGCGATAACTTATTTTTTATGTCGATTATTTTTTGTGTCTAAAATTATAACTAATTCAAGACAAAAAATAGTTTGTCACAAATTGGATCTATTATTGGTGATAAAAAAGGGTGTCACTGAAAACTTAAAATTCGTCACTAATGGTTCTCAATAAAATGGCGCCAACATATTTTTTGGTGGGAAACTTTAGAGGACAAAACTTTGCTACAAAATTTTACGTTTGGTCACTAAAAGTATGTGCTTCATATATTTAGATATGAAATGTAATTTTCGTCATAAAAGGTGAACAATTAGTGACGAATTTCATCTCGTAGATAATAATTTCATAGCTATATATCAATTTTATTGTAGTGATATATATTATCACCGTTGGTTTGCAAACATTAAGCTTCCGCATGACGCCCTCTCAATTTCGAACCCAATAAGTGGTATCAAAGCCTATGGTTCAAAGATCTGATGGTTCAATTAATGATACTTTAAGGTCAAAGTTGCAACCAATTTGATGATAATAAAGATATATGTCCAAAAACTACATGTGTAGATAATTTTCAATTATATTTTCAACAATCCTGCTGTCACATATTTGAAAATAAAGTTCACTTTTAACCCTGCAAAAGGACTCTAATATTTTTTAACCCGAAAATTGCTCATATACTTTTAACCCAAGCTCGATTTTTAAACATACCAAACAGCAGTGGTGAAGACTATGTGAAACACAAGGACCAAAGATCTGAAGAAGGTGGATATTAGGAAGAAAATCAAGCCAAAAAGGGGAGATTTGTTAGGGTTTTTGCCCTGATTTTCTTATCAAAATTAAGTTTTACTTTTTCTTAGAAGAAAAATAAAAGTAACCATAAATACTTTTACTTTTCCTGACAGGGAAAAGTTTTTCATATTTGGCAAACCTCTTTCTTAGATCAAAGGTTTTCGATCTCGATAAATAGATGCCCCCTTCTCATACCATAACACAATAGCATCCACAATGTAGTCGTTAAAAGAGTCTGGTTTAGGGGGAGATTTCTCGCATAGGTTTATGTTTTTCCAAATTTTTTATTTTTTCTATATTGTTTTTAATATGTAGGTCGTTTGACCGAATCATATTAATAATATATTTTTTTAATATATATTTTATTTGTCATTTGAATTATCACCATTGATTTGCAAACTTTAAGCTTCCGCATGACGCCCTCTCGATTTCGAACCCAACATGGTATAATGTACAAGGCTCATGATCGTGTAACTAATGAAATTATTGCACTAAAAGAAAGAAGGATGGAGCAGGAAGTTATTTTATTTTTTATTTTGTTTTCTGGTCTTGGTACTCTTCCTTTTTACCAATTTGATTAAATTTCTCTTAAATACCAATCTTCTGTGAATGTAGGAGTCCCTAATGAAGAGAATATTTCCCATGCATCTTAATTTGTGCAGCCAAGACTGGATCTTGCAGTTGAAATTTGTTACCACTATGTTGAAATTTCCCATGCATCGTTTTCAACGTTACACGAAAATTATTATCTTGTTGAACATAACTGCCTTTTTATTTCCATTAGTTTGTAAATTAATATGTTGAGTCTGTGCTTAGCACGAGCCTTACCCATCTAATATATGTATAAAGGGATACTCCTAATTCCTCCAACACTAACAAATTAAGCTTCTGGATTGGAATTGAACCACCAGATAGAAAAGCTACTTTCAAGAGTCCAATCAGCTACTACTGGGGGGTTTAAGCGCTTCTCCTCACTTCCTTGTCAAATGGGAGTCAATGGATACCCTTTCGCTGAAATATTATATTATATATATATATTCCATATATTTTCACCTTAATTTCTTAGTGTTTTTTAGTTCTTTATATTTAATTTCCTTAATTAAGATCTTGGGTTCGTCTTTGAATCTCGGGATGCTTCAGCTTCGAGATGGAGATACCTAACACTAACACTGTTAATTAAGAATTGTCAAGATATACAAGTAGCGCGGCACAAATTTCATGAATAGTTTCATTCATGATCATGACAAAGGACATTAACTTACAATCATTTGTCTTTGATCAATCCACTAACACAATGTTTTTGCACCCTTTTTTCATATATTGCTTTACAAAAGAGATAAATGTGTGCAACCTCTTACCATGTATGGGCTTGATATATTTTTCTTCTGCACCATTGATCATAGGAAAGGTGTAATAGTTGTTGCAAAAGTAGAGATGTTGCACCTAATCTTAAGAATGTAGATAAACCTACAAGTCACAGTTCTGCCAATTGACTAGTCTAGAGAAGACATGGCCATTGATGCCACTCAAAACAAAAGAATAAGTAGTATTCTGCCATCGAACTAGGCACTCTGATTTAATAAAAAGTTTTATATTATCGTTTTCTGAGTCATATGAAATAACCTTATCACCTACAAGTAAGCAAAAGATGTGAAGATTAACAGATGGAATATTTGTTGAGAAACTACAAAGGAGAAGACCGGTGGTAGTCCACACATTAGTCTCAGAAGAGAAGCTTTAAATTGTTACACTCGAATGAAGATGAAATGATAATTCATAATGAAATATTGTGGAGGAGATCACATCACGTTTGATACCAACAAAAGTTTGTGGTTTAGATGGATCAACAATACACCAGGGGCGACTCAAGCGAATCATGGCCAAAGGCAAAAATCAAACGGAAGTTTTACATTTTTAAGAAAAAATAATTATTTTTATAAAGTTTGTTTTTAAATTTATATAATCGATTTCTTCTAATAATTTTTTTTAATTAATAATAGAGTCAATGCATTAATTTCTTGACACATAGTATTCTGGACTAGATATATCAAACTCCATCTAAATTCTTTCTTTTATAAACAAAAATGAGGCCCTCAAATTTTGGGGGCCTTAGGTTGCCGCCTTATTTCCCAAAGGTTTGAGATTCCCCTGCAATACACTCTCGCCAATTCTAACACACACATACAAACCTTGCAAGAGATGATTGGAAACTATGTGATTAATTTATCGCTTTATTTTTTAAACTTGACAAATAAAGTGGACGGAGACTGTGGATGCATTTAATTTGGTACAATCATTTTTTAAATTTTTATATGAGCCGAGAGAAATAGTTTATGATGTGTAAATCTATTCTGCACATCCATAATTAATTAAGTATATCTACAATTCACTGTATCTTTGAAGAAAAAGAAGATAGAAAACACCGGAACATAGATGTGATAAAAGACTTATTAAATATTAAATAAAGTACAAAGAAAGAAAATAATACAAATTATGGCAATTAAACTTGTAAACTTGTTCCTTCTCTTATCTGGTCAGATTCGTGAGAAAATGTAGCGATAATTGTTAAGTAGAGAAATAAAGAAGAAAAAAATAAAATGAAACAAGGGACGCTGTCGAAATAAGAAACGAGGGATATATCCACTCTTCGTATAATCGAGGGATATATTTTCCTCTTAACTAATTAACTTCTTCTTTTAACCAAATACATCAAACATGCATTGATGATCTTTTATTACTATCATTTCGAGCAGATTAAAGGTATTATTTTGACCATGATGTAATAAAAATATTTCCATATCTCATTTAACAATAAATAAATAACTTAATTCTTTCATATCATTATATTTAAGTACATAAGACAATTTTATCATGATTTAACTCAAACATGCATCATTGGGTAATTCTCAAAGATAGACCCCAATTAGGGTAGCTTTCAAATTTTAGCCCCAAATAAAAAAACTTCGTTAAAATAGCCTTTACTTGTTAAGTCATATTCTTTTGGACGAAAATACCCTCCTTCAAAATATTCTCATTTAAATCTCTTTCTTCCTCTCTTTCTTCCAAATTTCAGAATCGGCCTCCAAAATATTACTGTTAAATTGCTTTCTTCCAAATTCGAGAATCAACTTTCAAACATTCGCAGAATTGACTTTAGCCGTAAGGTTTCTTCAGGTATGAATTTCATCATCAAATTCATTGTGGTAATTTAAGCTTATTGATGCATTGTGGTAATTTGAGCTCGTTATATAATTAGCATATTGATTTGATTTTTGGGGAGGTGAACGTAAACAGAACTTGGGAGATGTTGTTGTTGTAGTAACATATTTACCATTGAGGAATTCCATCGAACAGGTTGTGGGCAGTTTGTTATTGTGGTTATAATTGTGTTTGAGTAGGTGTGGGAGGTTGGTCTTGGAGAGAAAGTTCGTTAATATGAGAGTTAACGTTAATCCCAACATATTTTGGGAGGCCAAATGTATATAGGCAAGCGGTACAAGAAATTAGATCCAAGTATTTCAACCTAGTGGTATAATTAGCATTAGAAGATGATGAGGAATTGTGTCGGACAGTTTGTGGAGAGTTTGTTATTGCAATTATAGTTGTGTTTGATTAGTTGCGAGGATTTGGTCTTTGAGGGAAAGGCTGTGTTTTCCATCTCGAATGAATCCAACCTATGTTTTGGAGATTAAAGAAGAACTAACTTGTTGATTCTAAGAGAGAGCACCTTAGCTATTAGCTTGTATAACTGGCAATGGGTTTAAACTCTCTACTGGTAGTAGGATTTGGCACTTTAGGTAACAAGGTTACTATTATACAACTTTTCAGTGTTAAAAAAATCCTTCATTGTTGAACACGCATCATATTTATATTCATTGACCATTTGTTGTTGAACCATGCTTACCTAGATATGTTGGAATAATCGCCAGTGTGTCTGGAAACTTCTTTTGTCTCAGTATCACGTGTTTCTGTTGGGTGACACAACACAGGAGATCCCCTAAAGATGACACAATTTCTTTGTTTTCCACACACCTCCCAAAACACCTTATTAGAAAACTTCTGTCTTGGCATATTAGAATATCCATTATGTTTGCTACAATTAGTCCCTTGACTGTGGGCGTGAACCTTTGGGTGTTGAGGTGATTTGGCAGAATAATAAATGATCCCGTTTGGGTTATCCTTGGTTTTCTACAAGATTTTACAAGCCAAAAGAAAATTTTCTGGCTGTATTCGGTGAGGTAAAGAATATATTCAACAAAGCATTAACCGAAAATCTGAAAGGCAAAGAAAATACTAATATAATAAGATTCTTAGTTTAAAAACTAAATAAGATTCTTGTTACTTTTTTTCTTCATAACTGCACTAAAATACATAGGGTTTGAATCACCTAGCTTATACACAAAGACCTGAATTTTTATTGTAACATGCTCTCTTCAATATTGCTTCACTTCTCAATTATAGTCATTCCATCATTCTCTTTCAAGTCCATACTATAAAAGTATTCAGTTGATAAACTATGTTGTATCACTTGCAACCTATCTCTGAAGTAAAAAACCCTTTCAGAATCACCCTATAGTGTGTGTTATTCCGTAGTTTCAAGTGGGATTTAGCATCTTCTGATTCTGCCATACATTTTAAGTTATTCCCCATGGGAAAGAGTTGACACTTCATTGTCCTATAATGATTTGGCAAATGACCTATAACTCTTGGCCTAGAGGCAAGACTGAGACAGTTATGCCCCATGGGCAAGAGTTGAGACTGTCATAGTCTGTAATGATTTGGCAAATGACCTATAACTCTTTCCCTAGAGGCAATACTTTGATAGTTTGCCCAATGGACAATAGTTGACTATGCCTTACTCTTTAATGATTTTACTTGTTGAAGATATATATCCTAAATTAAATTGTTACTAATCTTTTGTTGTTTTATTTTTCACAAGGGTTGTGCTTGGAATGGATGGAAAAGAAATGAGTATTGAGCAATACAATATGGAACAATCAATTGAAATTATTGATTGAAATAGCGAGTTACAGGTTATCAAACCAATATTGGAGGCTGAAATAGATGAAAAAATGGGGCAGCCATCTAAGATTAAGAGCTTATAACTGCTCTCTTGAAACACAATGCCTTTTTGAATGAGGTAAATGTCAAGTCGATGTTAATTGACAAACAAAATATGATGACGTGCATGTCAAACATTGCAATTACAAACAACATCGAATTTAAGGTTTTCAAATCAAGCACAACAAGATATTCACTGCGATGTTTGAACGACAACTGTGTGTGGCGGTTTCATGGCTCGAAGATTCCCGATTCTTTTCCCTTTCAGGTTACTACAGATGAAAAGGCTCATAATTGCTCTGTTGATTTTATAACGTCCAACCATAGGAATGCAACATCAAAGGTCATATGTGACTACATACTAGAACTTGTGCGTGACTCTAGTAATGTAATCACACCAAACTTCGTGGTAGATGAAATGAGAAGGAAATACGGAATAATCAAATCCTATAACAAAGGATGGCGAGCGATACATCATGCATATATGATGATAAGAGGAACCACGGAAAAGAACTACAATAGGTTGCCATCGTATCTTCACATGATGAAAGAAAACAACCAGGGCACGCACACAAACATAGAGAGGGATGATGAGAATAGGTACAAATGCTATACTGTTGAAATTGAAAACTTTTACCCAAGAGGCAAAAGTTTTATTCTTTAATTGCACTGCTTAAATTATTAACATATATGCAACTCTTTCCTCATGGGCAAGACTTAGTTTAGAAAATTATTGTACAAATGCTATACTGTTGAAATTGAAAACTTTTGCACAAGGGGTAAAAGTTTATTCTTTAATTGCACTGATGCGATTATTAACATATATGGAACTCTTGCATCATGAGCAAGACTTACTTTAGAAAATAGTTGAAATTGAAAACTTTTTCCCAAGAGACAAGAGTTTATTCTTTAATTGCACTGATTAGATTATTAACATATATGCAAATCTTGCCTCATGGGCAAGACTTAGTTTAGAAAATTATTGAAATTGAAAACTTTTGCCCAAGAGGCAAAAGTTTATTCTTTAATTGTACTGATTAGATTATTAACATATATGCAACTCTTGCCTCATGGACAAGACTTAGTTTAGAAAATTGTTGTACAAATGCTATACAACTTGAAAACTTTTTCCCCAGAGGCAAAACCTTATTCTATAATTGCACTGATTAGATTATTAACATATATTCAACTCTTACCTCATGGGCAAGACTTAGTTTAGAAAATTATTGAAATTGAAAACTTGAGGCAAAAGTTTATCCTTTAATTGTACTGATTATATTATTAACATACATACAACTCTTAGCTCATGGGAAAGACTTAGTTTATACAAATGCTATACTGTTGAAATTGAAAACTTTTGCCCAAGAGGCAAAAGATTATTCTTTAATTGCACTGCTTAGATTATTAACATATATGCAACTCTTGCCTCATGAGCAAGACTTAGTTTATAATGTTATACTGTTGAAATTGAAAATTTTTGCCCAAGAGGCAAAAGTTTATTCTTTAATTTCACTGATTAGATTATTAACATATATGGAACTCTTAACTCATGGGAAAGACTTCGTTTATAAAATTATTGAAATTGAAAACTTTTGCCCAAGAGGGAAAAGTTTATTCTTTAATTGCACTAATTAGATTTTTAACATATACGCAACTCTTGCCTCATGGGCAAGACTCAGTTTAGAAAATTGTTGAAATTTAAACTTTTGCCCAAGAGGCAAAAGTTTATCCTTTATTTACACTGATTATATTATTAACATAGATGGAACTCTTACCTCATGGGCAAGACTTCGTTTAGAAAACTGTTGTACAAATGCTAACTGTTGAAGTTGAAAACTTTTGACCAAGAGGAAAAAGTTATTCTTTAATTGCACCGATTAAATTATTAACATATATGCAACTCTTTCCTCATGGGCAAGACTTAGTTTAGAAAATTATTGTACTTTGATTATAAACATCAAATGCAAATTTTTACTAATATTCTTTTACTTAACACAGGTTTCAATATGCAATTTTTGCTTATGGCACTTTAATCATTGGATGGACCAACTATAGGCCAGTAAAAATGATAGATGCAATATTTTTGAAGTCAAAATATCATGTTGTCCTCATGATAGCAATGTCAAAGAGCGGAAACAACAACATATTTCCCTTGTCTTTTGGAATTGTAGACTCAGAAAATAATGAGTCTTATAACTGGTTCTTCAATCAGTTAAGAAATGCAATTAGGGTACGTAAACAATTGTCTATTCTATAAGATCATCACCCAGCCATTACAAATGCAATTTCAAATATCTATCCAGAGTGTCAGAAAGGGATATACATCTACTACATGGAGAAGTATTTAAGAAAAAAATACTTCTAAGATGTGGTTCTATCACTCTTCTACAATGCAACAACAACATACAAACAAACTGAATTTTATACTTTCATGGATGAGATAGAAAAAGGCGACAAAGTTTCTACGGAGTACTTGAAAAAAGAAGAACCAAAAAGATGGGCTCGTTCATTTCATACCAACAGAAGGTACAATTTGCTTACAACTAACAACGTGGAGTCCATGAATGCGGTACTGAGGAAAGCAAGGCAACTACCAATACTGGGACTGATCGATTTTATTCAGAACAAGTTACACAGTTGGTTTTATGAAAGAAAAATGGAAGCACAAGGCAAATTTCATGACATCACACGTTGGGCGGAAGTGGAGGTGACTTACAAGATTCAAGTCGCCTTGAAATTGAAAGTAAGTAATTGAAATTGTATTTTGATGATAGGGAAATATAAGGTTACTATTTTTTTATTGCAGATTATATATAGATGGTTTACTGTTATTTGTGATTTATTGCTAGTTTTTTTATTTCCATGAGATTCGCGCGCGAAATATGTATTTTGTTGCTTCTGTTCCATTTTTTCTATTCATAGCTGTGTGATAGTTTGTGATTTGATGTTGTATGCTTGATTGTAGTTGTTTTTTGGTTGCCTCAAGATTCTTCCCCTATGTATGTTTGATTGCTATGTATGGATGATTCTACTTATATACTAGATGTTTCACTATCATAGTTGATTCTACTCCCAGGTTAGATACAATATCTGTTTTATCTCAGTTTATTTATAGCTGATTCTCCTGCTTATACGTTGGAAACATCACTGTTGAATCAACTGTTGTTCCTGAGCAAGGTTCTATCTTTTCCATATAATACAGGGAATTTGACTTTGAAAGCTCATTCCTTGGATGACATATCCTTCTCCTGCGCTATCCCTGACCAAGCGAAGCATCAAAACTCTAACTATCCCCTATATTGGCCCTTCTCTTCCATTTTGAAATAGAACCTTAATTGTGACTCCTTATTATTGGTCACTTATTATAAGATTTTTGATTAGTTCAATATTAGATTGTTATTTGATGTTATATGCTTGATTGTAGCTGCTTTTTGGTTGCCTCAAGATTCATTCCATATGTATGGTTGATTGCTCTGTATGCCTGATTCTGCTCATATACTAGATGTTTCACTATAAGTTGTCATTTATTTATCATTTTGTTTATAGGTAGACCCCATTGATGCAATAAGATTTGTTGTAAGAGAAGGAGGAGTTGAATATATTGTAAACCTGAAGAGTAGGAATTGCCAATGCTTGGTATTTCAAACAGATGAGATACCATAAACCCATGCAATTGCAGCGATAAACAGTAGAAATATGAACAAGTCTAGCTATTGTTCGCATTAGTTCTCAAGACAGTCTTGGCTACAAATGTACCAGGGAGAATCCTATCAGTTGAAAACACAACATCATGGATTGTCCCAAATAGCATAAAGGATCTGATCACAAAACCCCCAGATAAGGAGGTTCTACTTGGGAGAAGACAAACATCCTTGCATAAAAGAATGTTCAAGAAACAATTACAGATGTTCGAGATGCAAAATAACTGGGAAAAACATATCAAATTATCACTACACTCCTATCCTTAATCCATATGCAACAAGATACAGAAAGAAAAATAAGAAAACATGATTAGTTTTACTTTTTATCCAAGAAGTTGGATCAAAATAGCAGTTACAATAGGATTATTTTATCCCCTATTTTAGTTAGTAAAAATTACTTCTGACTTTCAATCATGAATTTCTTCTTATTTATTTGAAGTTTAAACTTATGGTGAAGTATTTAACTCAATACCTTCTTATTGATTTTTTATAAAAATTACTTAGCATGTTAAGTTTTTTTATATATTGATGTGTAAAAATATATCATATTAAAAGGATTCAGGGAAGGACCACATCCCCAAGAGATGTGTTGTGACTAATTCCATGGGATACACTTTAAAATTTGCCTTGAAGGCAAGATGCAGAACAAGTTGTGCCCCATGGGCAAGAGTTGACACTAGCTTATTCTGCAATAATTCGGCAGTTGATCTATAACACTTACCCTAGAGGCAAGACTTAAGACCCAAAGAAACAAGTTTTGCCCTATCGGTAAGAGTAGACACTAACTTAGTGTGTAATAACTTGGTAGATGATCAACAGCTCGTGCCCTAGAGGCAAAAATTAATACAACAAACGGACAAGTTATGCCCCATGGCCAAGCGTTGATACTAGATTCGTGAGTAATGATTTGGTAGATATTTTATAAGTCTTTCCTAAGAGGAGAGATTTTTAGACCCCAAAGGAACAAGTTATGCCCCATGGACGAGAGTTAACACTAGCTTATTCTACTATGATTCAGCAGATGATCTACAACACTTTCCCTAGAGGCAAGACTTAAGCCCCAAAGAAACAAGTAATTCCCTATGGGCAAGAGTTGACCCTAGTTTGGTGTGTACTAACTTAGCAGATGATCTACAGCTCGTTCCCTATAGGCAAAAATTAATACAACAAACGAACAAGTTATGCCCATGTCCAAGCGTTGATACTAGATTAGTGTGTAATGATTTGATAGATAATTTATAAGTCTTGCCCAAGAGGCAAGATTTTTAGACCCCAAAGGAACAAGTTATGCCCCATGGGCAAGAGTTGACACTAGCATAGTCTATAATGATTTGACAGATGATCTATAACTCTTTCCCTAGAGACAAGACTTACACATCAAGGGTGGTTCAACTCGCAATTTTTCAACGAACATTCTTCCTCTACCATACAAAATATGTTTATAGGAGTATTACAATCTTACAACCATCTGAGAATCAATCTTCTAGACCCAAAACTAAAATACTATAAGCCAAGAACAAAAGCAATAAATATTAAAAATTACAAAAAGAAAAGCATGGGGGGTATTCAATTGCGAGTAGAAAAAAAGATAATATCAATCAAAAAAACCAAACATCTAACCAAATAAATAAAAGTGGAGAACCAACTACTAAGGAGGAGTAGATGACCCTTAGATTACAAGGTCTAAATTGTTTCTTATTTTAAGCCATTTAATCTAGGACAAATGTGATTGAAAAGTTCACAATGATCAAAATACTCATGTAGCAGTCGCACATAATTAATGATAAGACAGCCCCCATAGGAACAAGTTATACCTTTTGGGCATGAATTACCCTGCCTCATTGTTTACTAATTTAGAAGATACTCAATAACTCTTTCCTCAAGGGAAAGACTTGCCACAAGGAAAGACAAAAAATATTCTTCGATAATAAAACATAAATATACAAAGATATAAACAAATGAATCAGTAGCGATTCTACATTGTATACTTTACGTTATCACATAAAAAATAGCCGATTCAATTTGAAAAGACTGTTTAAAATTTACATAATCTCATAAAAATAGCTAAAACTCCTTCTTGTACAGTGATTTTCAATAACTACAAAACTAAACTACTGCTCCTGGTGCGTCCTCTTCCTCTTTTACTTTCCAAATAATCTGCCAACTTTTTCTATAGTGTTGTCTTTTATACCAGCTTCAAGTTTTCTCTTTTCATAATTCCACAATAAAGCTCCATACCTCATGCGAACATAACCAATGTCAATCTATTTAGGAATATCTATACCATGAATGACATATTAAACAAACACACAAATAAATACTCTACAATCACTATGATACAAAAGAAATATATTACGTGAATATATGGAAAACAACAAAAAAAGAAGTGAAATGAACATTTAAAAAGTAAATGCAATAAGATACCATTGAATTTGTTGTGGCAGCTCATCAACCATTTTTATCGGCAAAGTGTCATTTCCAGATTTGTCAATGCCCTTCTCAAGATAGAAATTGACCTTTTTCAGAAAATATGGTATCAATGTTTGGTAAGGTAACATCACTTTTTGAACAACTTTATCACTATGCCTGGTACTTTTGAAATCGTATACATATATGCCCAATCAGTAAAGTCAAAAACTCCAAAATCCATTGTCCAAGTTCAGATTTTTCTCGTGGAACATAAAATGCAAATAAAAAGTTTGTGAAAGCTTGAATAAAATTGAACAACAACTTATAAACCCACAAGTTAAGTGTTCCATCTAGATCAAGAGAAAAAGCCTTTAATATTGGAGTGATTGCATCTTTTGCAGTTTTTTCCGTCAACTCAAGTGCTCCAACAATTATTGTTGTTTCATAAGGTGTCAAATCCCCTCCTTTTCTAGCCTGTCATAGAAATAAGAAGCAAACAAGTTGAGGCATACAGTTATAGGAACATAATGAATTGAAAACGAGGTTTAACTAGCTATAACACCTAATCTTTGTGAGATGAACTTGGTCGTGTAAGCGGATTGTGTTCATGCATGCATACAAAATATTGCATGTCCAAAGATATATTTACACTTGCTTAGATTAGCAATAAAAATTGGGAAATACTGAATAGATTGCTTCATTGCCATGGAAATCCACAAACGTTTTTAGTCATCTCTCCGTAGAAGGGCAGCGTGCCCCTAACCTAACATCCAATCCAAGACCTAAAAGAAAAACCAAGGATGAAGTTAATATCCCTTTTCTTTATCAAGCCAACTATAAGATCCTTAACAACAGAAAGTAGCACTGAGAAATTCTCTCAAATTACTGCATTAGGTTTTGGCTTTTTTTTTCATTTCTAAAGATGAATATCTGTGTATCTTAATAGAGAAACTGATGGATATTTTACATACCAAGTTATTAGCATGAGAAGTTTATCATTTATAGTAATAACAAAAAATAAATAGAGATAGAAAAATAGAGTAACTATGATATTATTACTAATTTTTTCCTTCCGTTCGGATTTACTTGTCACTATTTTCCTAATTTGATTTTCAGTTTTACTCATCATTTTTGACTAATCAAGAAAAAACAAAATAAAAATTTTCATGTTTTACCCTTAGCATTAATTACTTATTCTCGAAATCATTTCCAATACCTATTACTAAACATCAATTGATAGTGGTAATATTGTAAAGTCACTATACCAATCATTGTTTTCTTAATAGTTGTGCCACATCAAAATGTGACAAGTAAATCCAAACGGAGGGAGAACATAACCAAGGAACTCCTCCATTCAACTTTATGTTGCATTCTTTCCATTTCTTTCCAAGCTACAAAAAAGGAAAAAAACATACAAATTAACCACCATAGCGTATATGAGTACAGATCATGGGTTCATGTAGTTTTATTTCTTAAACCCTGTCATCTAACTAGGATTGAAAGTACAAGGTGGAAACCGAACACACAGCTGGAGAAATATCTTTCTCTCTCTCTGGTAGAAAAACATGAAAACTTAGCAACTCTACATGAGTAAATTATAGAATGTGATTGTTGTTCTTTATACCTTACTAATTAGATAAGCAATGGGGAAGAATAACCAGAGAAGAAGCTGAACAAGGGGTGCTACAGTGGATCTAACTATCAATCCATAGCGAGTATAGATTAATCAAGGAATGATCTGCAAATGTAAAACCGACGAACCAAGTTAGAGGACAAGAGCCGAGAGAATTCCATAGCTAACAAGATGATAGGTAAAGTTGATGAATATAATAGACCACCTCTTTGAACATGAGAATCATTTTAACAGATACCAGTATTACTGCCCACGATGGTACAAGCTTGTCCAAGAATATAAGAAGAGACTACAACGAAAAAGGAGAAAAGTAATAAATAAGCCGACAGGGGTAATAAAAGGATAACTATTGCCAAATAAGTATTGGTACACAAACCTCCATTGCTAAGGATTTGCTGATCAAGAGTGTGCAAAGCAATAGATGTTGGTTTTTTACCACCAGAAGTATTTTAGCTGTAAAAAAAAGGAAGAATACTTTAAAAGTCCGATCAAAGCAGACATAGGTACAACTCAAAATGTGCACAACACTGCTCCTCTTCTAACTTATCCCACTATAAGCCCTATTCTAATATGGATGGTTATTGATACAATTGTAGACCCATGATACGTAAAGTGGCTTAACTTTTGTAATTGTGTATTCTAGGTATAAGAAGAATCATGTACCTTTTTCTCTTACTCTTTAAACTATTTAAATACCTTTGCTTGGGTACATAATCAATGCATCATTCCTTTACTGTAAGTTTAATTCCACTATTTACTTTGCAATAAACCACATCAAAGCATTTCTAGACAGTTTATTCAGTTTCAAAGGAAAAATTCAATCTCTTTTACTTACTCGTGATATATAGACACCTTGCCTAAGTCAACATTCAACCTTTTCCAGAATTCCTTTGATATTTTGGGGTAGCCAATTCTATACATATATTTACCTAGCTGATACAAGTCAAATGGCCACCTTAATGTTTGAAGATATGATTGGAGGTCATCATTTAAAGGCTCGATACTTGGTCAGCCCGAGGGCACAAGAATATACAAGGAAGACTAGTTTGAGCACAAGCAAGGCCGTGTGTGGAAGATTGCTTGGAGCATCAAAGACTTGAGGACTCACGGTTTTTGAAAACTCTTGATGGGTCATGATTTGGTTTTCTTCATTAAGGGTATTTTGGTCACTTCATTGGGTCTAAATGCACTCCATGGCCACCCCTCCCTTTAGGGGCATTGTTGTTATTTTGCCTTGTCTTGTAATAGAATATAAATAGAACATTTTAGGTCTTTTTCTCTTTAGTTGTTCATTGATGTAAGACTTGAAACATGAAACACCTTTACTTGTAGGGTTTGGAATAGCCACCACACCGAAATGAGGGCAACAAATGTGGATATCACTTGTGTTGCAATGCTGGCTTGAGACGTTGGTGTTTAGAGGAGGTAAAGTTCCTCTTGTGTCAACGCAGGAGTTAGGTTAACCATTTTGTGTAGTGTTAAGGGTCCAAGATTACCATATTCTTAGATTCTTAAGATTATACCAACCAAGGTCTAACTATCTATCCATTTTGTTTATGTTGTAATCGTTTGTTTGTGTTCTTGTAATTCAAATCCGTGACTTGTTGTTCTTGTTTCATTGTTTTTGTTCTTCATTTTGTTGTTGTTAGCTTTTTTTAGGTGACAAACACATCAATACATTGTGTTCTTGTTGTTGTTTGTTGAATCCGAGTGTGGTCTTCAAAAGGATCCTCAGATCTTTGATCTTGTGGACTGATTTTGAAGTGTGTTTCATGTTGTCCTTATAATTCTTGTATCACCAGCTGAACGATTTAAAAGAAAAAGTCTGACTAGAGCATAGAATAAGCAAGAGGAAATAGAACTCCAAGAATTAAACATATAGAAAAGTTTATAGCTTTACACCAAAGTTACAAAGTAGCAGCAAGATATTTAGCTAATCAACTACTCAAACAACATCGTTAAAGGGATGGAGGCCAAATTTTCATCATCTGCAGTGTATACATAACAAAGAGAATTTTTAACCTTGTATATACATATACAATATGAATTTTTGACAAAGGGGGCCCAACTGACCCCTTCTACCTGCACAATGTAGGGGTACATACACTCAATCCTCCCAGACCCCACTTGTGGATTGTAGAATTACACTTGGTATGTTGTTGTTGGTACGAATGACCCCCTTTCTCCCCTCTAACTATACATCTGGCTCTACTAGTGAATAGAAAAGTTACAACTTTACACCAAAGTTACAAAGGTAGCAGGTAGATATTTGCCAATCCAAACTACGAACCAGTATTAGTGGAAGTTGGATATTCATGAAGGGTATTCATCTTCTACAATATACACATAAAAACAGTTTTTGACCTTATAATATGACATATGAATTTTCGCCAATGCACAACCTCTACTAAACTCTGCCCCTAGCTCTACTAATGAAGTAAATGACAAGAATAAAGGATAAGACATCAAACTTCCATGAAAAACAAGCAAACAAACAATAAAAATCCAAACCAACAAACTTTAGCACTTCTTAATAAACTCGAAAAAAACTACTGATCAACATTAGCAGAAGCTGAATTTTTAACAAGACGTTCATCGTCTACAAAATACACATAATTTTTTTTAAGCTTGTATCCAAAGAACCAGAATAAATATAACCATTACAAACAACCAAACAAGAAATACTGTCAGCATGTTTGACCTACTAGAAGAAATAGAGGAACAAAACAAAGGACAAGTCAAAAGCGCATTACAAATATAGATTAGGATAGCAAGTGATAATACCGTGTCATTCAAAGGTCAACCACAAGTTGAAAGTGAATAAAACTTCTCATTCAAATCCACAGTACAAGAGCCAAACATTACACATTCAGGCAGCACATCTTTGAGAAATGAGATATCTGTGGGTCGAAGCTTTCTTTCCTACACATGCCATTGATGAATCCCAACTTGTTTCTTCCAAGTATGGCAATTCTCATCTATTCAATCTACACAATAGTTTTTAGATCTCACTAATTGAATAAAAATCAACATAACTCCAGACAGATCTGATGCATTCAGATACAATTGATGATTATGACTCAATTTCTTGGGCAATTCATTATCTATCACCACCACCACTGTTGCTCCTACTAGATTTCTTAATTTTTCTCCTCGATTATCTTAACTTAGACCATATCAATCGTCAATAGCTCTTATACCATGATGTAAAAGAGGATCAAGAGAAAGAAGAGAAGTAAGGATAATCTCCAAGGTGAACCAAGTCGTGATCCAATGGTTGATGATCAATATCGTGAGTCTATTTTATTGAAATCGGATGAAGAGAAAGAGGAAAAAGAGAATGAATATTTGAGAAATGAGTAAAAAAGATAAACAACGATAATGAATATCTGAGAAAAATCTGGGGAAAAAAAAGAGAAATAAAAAAACTCTAAATAAAGGTTAAAGACAAATAAATTAAAAAAAATAAAAAAAAATGAAGAAATAGATAATGGTTGAGAAAAATGAAAAAGAAAAAAAAATAAAGGTTGAGACAAATAAATTAAAACATGAAAATAAAGTTAAAGGAAAACATAAAAAAGTGAAAAAAAAGTAGAATTATAAAAGTAAAGGAAAAACAAAAAACTGAAAATAATAAAAAATAAAATTTGAGAGATAAATGAGTATGGAAAGTTTAAAAATATATTGGAGGTGTAGAGGGGCAACATGATACTTTTAGTATATTAAAAAGTAAGGAAGACTATTCTTATTTAGGGTCAAATATCTAAAGCTACCCATATTTGGGTCTATAACATGCAATTTCCTGTGCATCATTAGTTTGGGCCTGCATAATGAGTTGGAGAACATCCACATTACCCAACTATTCGTTGACTCTGACAACTAACTTTTATCCTTTAACCCCAATGGCACCAACTCTACCTGGTTGTATTAAGGACGAAATTTGTCCGAATTCATTTGTTAGCCTACTGTCTAGTACTCTTGGGAATCATGCGAGGATAATATGGCATTTCATTCATACTAAAATTTCAATACTATCCTTGCATGATGTCCAGAGGACTAGACTACTAGTGTGTTTGCAAATGAACTCGACCAATAGTATGGTCTTCCTTGATACAACCAGATATAGTCAATGGAGTTGGCTTTAGACGAAAGAAGAGAAAAGAGAGAAAGAAGTTGTACTTGAAAATTTCTAGCTTTCAAGTTGTGTAACAGAAAGCAACTAAAGGGTGAAAAATTAAAGAAGAAAAGAAGGGTTTTTATAGTTAGTATGATATGCTTTTACAAAGATAATATTTGGAAATTTTATAAATAACATTCTATATACATTGATTTACATTAGATTTTCTCATAAGTCAAAGTTGTATTTATCAATCTTAACAACCTACCAAAAACATAATATTCGTAATAAAAAGATCAACATAAAAAAAAGGCAAGTGAATTATTGTTATTATTAATTCATTTTTTCCAGTCAACCCATCTTGCATAAAAAATTCCGCAAGATGATATGACTAGTAAGTATTAGATTTACAAGATTACGAAGAAAGAATTTTTTTAAGGAACAAATTATAAGAGAGAAAATGATTAGAACAACATAAATAACAATCCATTTTAATCTTATTTTTTGATGTAACTGAAAATCAAGTCGTTTGGAAGTCAAGTAAAAATTGACATTTATTATGACATTAAGACGGATCCACAATTGGCGTCCATTAAATTAATTTAAGTCATTATCTATTAAACTAACATTATGTGACAGAAAAATGAAAAAGAATTTATGATTTTTTTATTTTAAGTATCAAAAACAGTTGTATTTTTTTTTTAAAATATGCGAATTAGGTAGACTGAAAACATATTTTTTTTCGTGTGTATGACACGACCCTAACCGAGGCCCAGATTGACACGAGCATTTCAAACCGTGAAGGCCCGAGAGCTAACTGTCAATCATACACACCATTCATATATTTATAAGGAAATGCGGAAAAGAAAACAAAACGGAAACATGGTCATCTGATTATATTAAGAAAACAACACGGCATAAGTTTAACAAGACTCAAATCCATCTAACATCTGTCTGCGAAATCTCTACTAACTGAAGGAAAACAATATCTGTTTGAAGATCGGGACAAGGCCCCCGGTCGGAACATATGCCAAAACCAAATGAGATTACCACAAGTGAACAAGACGCCTTCCGAAGTAAGGGAGGCTCACCAACTTTGAATGTCCGACAACAATCTACTATTTAGCAAGACCGCTAGACTGGGCCTCAAAACCTAAAATACAGAGGGTTAATACAGATGTAGTGGTACATAGAGTAATCCAAAATAACATACTTTTATATAACATAAGTGAGAGCAATTTATGAAATATTTTACATACAATATATGAAAATGCATGGGCATACTTAAAAGAATTTAAAACATTTCTTGAAACCATGACTTACTCTTTATCTTACTTTTGAGCTAGGTGGTACACCCTAGCCCATGTTTGTCCCAAGGGTTAGACTCTCTATCTCTAATATGCTAAGGGGCACAAAGCCAGCGTATGGTCCCTCTTGGGGACATAATAAACCCGCATCTACAAAACACGATTTCCCATAATGAGCCTTTCCACTCAAATTCCTTCTTCGATAACCACCTAACTCTCTTTAAATCCATTTTTAACTCTTTAAGAAATCCATTCTTTGAAATCAAAATTTGAAAATCTAACTCAGTTATGACATTCATTTGTTTGGTATCGTCATACCAAAACTTGCAAGTCATATCTCTAAGCCATAAAATATCATGTTATAGTACTTTCATTCAAAACAATGTTTAGACCACCAAGTCATTCAAACAGTACAAGAGGATTTGTATATCGAACTACATGAAACTTATGCAAAGACTCTCTCTTCCAACTCTTAAAACATGTGGTGGTCCATTACTTGTAGCAAATCATGCAACTCTTTAAATCATCACTTTTCATCTATATTAACAATAAACACCATCTCTTAAGTTCATAACCAAAACCAAGTCTTAAACGATAGTAAATATATTTGTATTCATGCTTCTCAATATGCAATTGATATGCAATTGAATAATTCATGACATATGAAAACAAGAGGATTTATAACAAGAGAGGGATTATAAATGTTTATTCTCTCAATTCAACATTCAAACTCAAAAAGCATACATACTTATATACGAGTACAAATCAAATTTAGGGGAAGGCCTCAAGACCAAAACATTATCTCATTGAAAGAGTTAACAAAGCATACTTTTTAATGTAATTCAAAACCCTTCATAAATACATGATTTCTCAACGTTCAAAACATTATAAAAATGATTTCATCATAACCATGTAGTTTAGAAAAACCCACATACCTTAATGATGATGAATTTGCGAAAAGATTAAACCTTTAAGCTTGATTGCCCAAACCCTAAGTTGTTTTTCTCCTCTTGTGTTTTAGATGATTAACTAATGATTCTCAAGGGTTAAAACATGTTTTATGGACTTAAATACGTGTTAAGATGTTTAGGGATGGTTATTGGGTGACAAAAGACCATGTTTCCCTTGAAATACTCAAAAATAGAGTTTCTGCACCACTTAGCCATAGGGTTTGCGGCTCTATATCCATGGCAAACATTGAAGTTTGTGGCACCAAGTCCATGGAAAACATTAGGCTTTCCGTCACCAACATTATTGCCAACCTTTTCCAGTGAGCATTGGTGATGGTAAGGCGATGTCAAGCCATTGCCTAAGCTATAGTTTGCGGCGCCTACTTAGTTTTGAGGTCCTTAAACACCCCCAACACCCCCGAAAATGTCAATAAATGATCTACCATCACTATTGTGGTCCTAAAGATCATTTTAGAAGCATCAAATGAATGTTACGACTATAGGGTGTCACAATCATACAACATGTACGGTGCCTTATTCAAACACTCATAACCTCTTACTCCGGACTCAGATTGATGAACGGTCGGAGGCGTTGGAAATAAGACTTGAATGTACTTAACTTGATATATAGTAGGACACATTAATCTTTATATACAATGAGAAACAGTCACTGAAGTTGACCCATGCAAAATCATCAACTAAAAATCAACCGATAGGAAAAGTTTTCAACTCGACTTTGTGTTAGGGTATTTTTGTGACCTAAATTCATATTCAAAGATATTCAAACACTATAGGATTGATAATCACACATATATTAACAAGGATTCATTGGGTTCTAGTCTATATGTGTAGGAACGACGGTTTAAATCCTAGCCCAAAGGTGCGGGTGTTACATTATCTCCCCCTTCGGATCATTCATCCTCAAATGATGGGTAGTGACTTGTTCAAGCTCTAAAAGTATGAAATAATGAAATTAACCTCACATTGAACATTTCTCCTCAACAATATATTCAAAGACATCAAAAGAGCTTCATGATAACCCCTATTGAAACGTGTAAGCACGAAGTGTGAGATATAAGAATTGACATAGAGATGACCTTGCACATGATATCTTGGGATCGTAATCATCAAGACATATGATGTGAGTTTATTTGGTGACCATAGGTCTTGATTTACATCGGTACAACTATGAAATGAGAATTTACAAGATATAGGAATAGAAACATTCTCTACTTTACAAGATACAAAGAATAGATGTTACACCTAGAAACACTACTCATCTATGGCCCAAACAAAAAATAACATACTTCATTATTTCCAACATACAATTATCCCATAACACTTCTAACCAAAAGAGTTTGAGTCCCGCCACGTAATACTCCTATGTTGAAGCCTAACTCAGAGAAAAGAGGAGCAAGCTTAAGCTATGGGACCTCATACCCTACATCTCTTTAAGGATATTACTTCACCTTTTCACTACCATCAAACACCCTCGGGTCTTAATTCAGGGAGTACTAACCACATAGAACTTTGGTTTGAGTTTTCATCAATCATAATATTCAAGCCTATCATTACTACACCCACTTCAATGATCTCCCCACTAGGACCGGCAAATTCTATCACTATTACCAAGATTTTTTTCCACATATCTCCTTTCTAACTCTTTCACTTAACGAAAGTTCATCTCCTTCTTTTACCCTTCACCTATAACATTAACTCAAGAAATTACATCAAAATTTTCACATTGAAGAACATCTACTCCCTTACCTAAGACATTACTAAACTTTCACAACCACCATCACACTAATATACGGAGGGTCATTAAGGAACCTGAGCATAAGCATCATGAATTGGAGTAACACTATTAGACTATAACTTATACTTATTACACTACTCAAGGAGGTACATGAGGTAAAGATACGATATAATCACGAAGTGCTTTATATATCATGTTTCTTGATCATAAGTAGAGAGACACTCTGGCATAAACACAACATAGCATGAGTCCTTAGGACAAACCATAGAAAGAAACATAAGTTCTTACATCATGAGTCGTATAACATAAGTTTAGGATTCATGAAGTCAACAATTGAGACAAGGACATCTACTCGAAGCTATCGCTTCTCATTTTCAGATCTGAAATAGTCATGAGTTCGCACAACTTTATCATTTTGGGTAATCCCGACAGAAAATGAATCCGTAACATTTAGAAAGCATATTTTATTAGAACCAAGCATTTTGTGAGACATGAATTTTTATCAATCATGAGCAACATAACATAGAGCTTGAATATCTGGAATATTAAATTACCGAGGGATATTATTGCTTCTAGTTTGAAGGTCGGAACATGACATGAGTTACATAGAGATCTCAAACCTTTGATATAGGCAAGACTTGAATACATAAGAATTTGGTAGAACGACCTCTTAAATGTGAGGAGGAGGGGCTTGCTTGCATAAGAATTTATTTTATTATGATTCTTACTTGAAACTTGACACCACAAGAAAATATGGGAACTATTTAATTCATCATCTCCCCCTTAGATCAAAGTCACAATCCTAAACATAAGGACATATCTTCTCATTAAATCTTATAAGAACAACACTCAACACAATGGCGTATCACCATACACATAAATGCTAAACTTCCCCTTTTTAACTATACTCTAAAGGCATTGCTTTCCAAGAACGCTACTCTTAATTTTCGCCATCATCTATAGCATTCAACCTAAAACTCCCAGTCTTATGAGCATACCCATCCTCATGCCTTATCACATAAAAATCCACTTTCCACTACTTAACATTCTAACATTAGACCGTTAATCACATAACATACATCATAATAAAATCTTTAAGACTATACCAAAGGAACATACTGCCTACTTATAGTTCCTCCATTCATCTCTAAAGAACATCACACAATAACTCCTTAGTCTTCTCCGTACTACGAGATTCGAGAATGAAATCTAGGTACACGTGACACTCGTACACATCACACTTCACTAACAACATACTACCTACGGGTTGAACTTATTCATATATACTCACGCTCTTATACACTTAATGACTCAACCACAATTCATTATTTTAACACTAGTCCTCATGTACATAAATATCATAATTATCCACTCATTTTTTCACAAGTTGCCAACCTAAGCTATTTCACACCCCATATTAAGCCTACTAATTCATTCCCATAAAACATACATCACTAATATTAAAATACTATCCTTTTTACCACTACCCACATCTCAAGTTTAAGCCTATAGTCTACAATCAGGGTCAGATCTAAATGGAGCCCAAAGTGTTCATCCGAACCCCCTCGGCCAAAAAAATACACTATGCATGTAAGATCAAATTATTGTTTAGGTATGAATAACTAGCACTGCACCTCCTAAACAAAGTATAGTCTGCAACTCAATGGTAAAAGGGCTCAAAATCTATAACTTTTATTGCTTATTTACTATTTGAGAATATTGTGAGAGTGAATATCACTTACATTTCTTTTAAAATACATACCCGGATTTTACATCTTCACCTGTAATTATTATTAATGTTTTTTATTTTATTCTTTTTAATTTTTAATTTATAATTTTCAAAATTATCATATTTTATTATTTTATTGTTTAAAAGTATTTTCCTTTTATTCATGCAGTGATATTTTAATTGTAATACTAATTGCTTATTGATTATTTTTTTAGAGAGGTAAATTGCATGGTCATATATTTTAAGAAGTTGTGATTCTTTGATTGTTTGAATATTAAGATGCTAGAGTTAATTTGTTTCTCATACTAGCTTTTGTATCGTTGCATTTAGAAGTTTTATTTTCCATTCCCGTTTAATCAATTAATTTCTTTTTTTAGTAATATTTTGTTTTATTATATTGTATTACTTTATTATTAATTAAAAAATTTTAAATACATGAAGCTTAAGCCCCATGCCTCGAGGCTTTCGGCTCACCCCCTGCTAAGTAAAATGCAATGTCTCCTACACCACCGTCTTTTAAAACATTGATTTAAAGTATGCAATTATTTAATTTCTATTACAATTATTTGATGTGAATAAATAATGGTGGTATATATATATTATATACCCGTTTTAAGTTTTACCTTTCTATGAAAATGATTGCCAGCTTAGGTACCATATAACCTAGACAAGGCATGTAATAAACTTTTCATTGGTAAAAGTAGTTTTTTTTTAAACAGAAAAAAATATTTTGATGTGAATAATATAATATTTCTAGACAGATTAAAGATATAAGGAATTTTTTTTTGATTTAACTAAAAGCAATTGATATTACTTGTAATTACATGTACAAAATTCTATTTTTTTTCACTTTTTGATAATGTTGCACGAACTAAAAGCTTCATATTTATATCTGATGATTCTACTATTATGAAGGAGTTAAAATTAAATGTTAATCTCAAAATTAGTTACTCTCTTTAACTAATTTTATCCAACAAACTGTTGGGTTCATAGTAAATGAGAGGTGTGAATGGAAAATGGAGAAAACCAAGTGGAAGAGAAAAATTGAGATCGCACCAATATGAGAAGTGTACTAAAAAATAGGAAAGCTTACTAAATTTTCCCACATTGGTGGGATAAAGAAGATTTAAAGTGTTTATATTGTGAAAAACACTCCCACATGGATAAGTGAGGCAAGGAATAAGATATTCCTTGTGCCGTCGTTGTTGTCGCTCGCTCGGCTTTGACTTCGGCACTGGAAAATGAGATCTATCTTTTTGGACAAATTTTATTTGATTATCCGAATCTACCAAAACGCAACAGTTGTGTTGTTTCAGAAGGATGCAATCCTTTAGCAAAAGGACACACTGATTCATGGAGAGAGATGACTGTTCAGGAAAAGATGCAATCTTTGGAGGAAAAGATGCAATCTTTGGAGGAAAAGATGCAATCTTTGGATGAACAGACATGAATTTACATAACATGTGTAACCTTTGACATGAACCATTGCCTCTTTTCAGAAGAAGAGAAGAGGCATGTTATGACTATAAAAACCTGTTTTCTTCCACAGGTTTTGATACAAGAAATTTCAGAATAAAAAATACTATTTTTCTCTTCAAAAATTCTGTGTGATCATTCAAACTGTTGAGTGCGTTCGACGAGTCCAAATATTTAAGCTACTGCTATATTTGGATTGAAGGTCATTTTATCCTGGAAGGAACATTCCACAACCTCGGGTACAGTGAGGGGAATTATTTCCTTAAGGAAAATCCATGAATTCGGACGACTTAGCCTTATTCATTTTTGTTTCATCTATTTTCTAAAAAAATAAAATACACCTCTTGGAAAGGTCATTTTGGTCTTGTGTTGAGGGTATTTGATATACTTCATTGTGTTCTTGTTTATACTTGAACTCTAGTTGAAGTTGTTGTTTTGCATATACAGATTCTGCGTACCTGTAGAAGAAAATAACAATCTTAAGGAAATAAGTTTCAGAATCTGTATAGCTTGTTTTTGGAGATTAAAGTTTTAACTTTCTACTCCGCCTGAACTTAACTAGTGATTTGAAGTCATAAAAACTTCATTACATGTTAAAGATCATTCGGTTGACAATTAGAAGTCATAAAAACTTCATTGTGAACTAGAAAGAAGAAGAAAAGTTTAAAGTTGCTTAACTTTATAAGTAGTATTCTGAAAATACTAAGTATTTTTTATCTTGCGGTGATAGAACAAATGACAAGCGATAGTCAAATGTAAGATGCGGCAACATCTGTGGTGGAAACTAATATTGCCACATCAAGTCACATAAATGCTTCGCCTACAATGGCACCAGCGGAGAAGCCTGGAAAATTTGCAGGCATTGAATTTAACGATGGAAGCAAAAGATGTTCTTTTACCTCACCACTTTCTGTCTGCAATGGTTCACTAGCGAAGACGCTCCTGAGGTTCCCGAGGAAACCTCAGACAAAGAGAGTTTCGTAGTTGTAGAAACTTGGAAACATTCAGACTTCCTTTGCAGGAATTATATTCTGAGTGGTCTCCAAGACGACCTCAACAATGTTTACAGTGGAACTAAGACATCAAAGGAATTGTGGGGGGGGGGGGGGGAACTTGAACGAAAATATAAAATAGAGGATGCGAGAATTAAGAAATTCCTTGTTGCACGGTTCCTGGACTTTAAAATGATAGATAACAAATCGGTTGTCTCTCAAGTGTAGGAGTTGCAAGTCATCATACATGATCTCCTAGCAGAAGGTATATCTTTGAAAAGTACCTTAGTTGAACAAATTAAAAAGGTTCTTAATACTCACATAAACTGTTTTGTAGGTTTGATTGTGAATGATGCATTTCAAGTAGCAGCGATAGTTGAGAAGCTACCACCTTTGTGGAAAGACTCCAAAAAATACTTAAAGCATAAATGCAAAGAGATAATTTTTGAAGATATTATTGTACGACTGCATATTGAAGAGGATAATAAGGCTACCGAGAGAAGGTCAAAAGGGAATTCTACAATTAATGAGGCACATATTGTAGAAGATGATTAAAACAATTCTAAGAAAAAGAAGAAAGTTGAATAAGGAAGCAATCAACCCATGAAGAAATTCAAGGGAAAATGCTTCAATTGTGGAAAGATTAGCCACAAGTCCACGAATTGTCGTTCCCCGAAGAAAGGCAAGAAAAAGGAATAAGCAAATATGATTAAATCGAATAAAGAATGCGATGATTTGTGTGCTATGTTCTTAGAATGCAACTTGGTGGGGAATCCTCGCGAATGGTAGATGGATTCTGGTGCCACCCGCCATGTATGTGACAACAAAGAGTTGTTTTCATCATTTGCTCTGGCTCAAGTAGAAGAAATGATCTACATGGCTAACTCCGCTATTGCTAAGGTGGAAGGAACAGGGAAAGTGTGCTTGAAAATGACTTCGGGAAAGGTCTTGACACTTAACAATGTCTTGTATGTTCCAGAATTATGTAGGAACTTAATTTATGTTTCACTTCTAGATAAGAACAGATTCAAATGTGTAACCGTTTCTGGAAAAATTGTAATTAGCAAAGGAGAAATGTATGTAGGAAAAGCCTATCTCACCGAGGGCCTTTACAAGATGAATGTAATGACTGTTGAAATAAATAAAAGTTCAAATTGTTCTTGTTTGATTGAGTCTTATTATTTTTGCCATGAACGTTTAGGCCATGTTAATTATACAACGTTACGAAAACTTATTAACTTAGAAGTTTTGCCAAAATTTGAGTGCAATAAATCAGAGTGTCAAACGTGTGTAGTATCAAAGTATGCAAAGAATCCTTATAAGTTTGGTGAAAGGAATTCTAATCCTTTAGACTTAGTACACACTAATATTTTTGATATGAAGTCAACAACATCACGTGGTGGGAAAAAGTATTTCATAAATTTTATTGACGATTGCACTAGATATTGTTATGTCGATTTGCTAAATAGTAAGGATGAAGCAATAGATGCATTAAGGCAATATAAAACTGAAGTTGAAAATCAGTTAGATAAAAGATAAAAATGATAGAAGTGAAAGGGGCGGAGAATATGAATATACCTTCGCCGAAATATGTGTAGAGAATAGAATCGTCCATCAAACTACGGCCCCGTATTCACCTCAATCTAACAAAATTGTGGAAAGGAAAAACCAAACTTTGAAGGAAATGATGATTGCCTTGCTTATAAGTTTTGGTTCACAGCAAAACTTATGGGGGGAGGCTATCCTTACAACCAATCATATACTCAACAGGGTTCTCCATAGTAAGACACAATCAATTCTTTATGAAAAATGGAAAGGAAGGAAACCCAACTTGAAATATTTCAAAGTGTAGGGGTGTCAAGAAAAGGTCTAAATTCCTATGCCTAAAAGGGTTAATATAGGACCTAAAACGGTGGACTGCGTGTTCATAGGATATGCTAAAAGTAGTAAAGCATGTCGATTTTTGGTTCATAAATCCGAACTTCTGGATATAAATGAAAATACGGTAATTGAATCAGACAATGCTGAATTCTTTAAAAACATTTACCCGTATAAAATTAGACATGAACAGTCTAGTGGAAGATCTAAACGACCTCAAGATGAACCAAGTGAGAATGTACATAATGAAGAAAATCCAAGACGTAGTATATGTCAAAGAACGTCTACTTCATTTGGATCGGAATTTGTAACATTTCTCTTAGAAAATGAGCCTCAAACATTTAGGGAAGCGATGACATCTTCGGACTCATCCTTTTGGAAAGAGGAAGTCAATAGTGAGATTGATTCAAAAGTAAGCAACCATACATGGGAATTAGTTGATCTTCCTCCCGAAAATAAACCTTTAGGTTCTAAATGGATTTTCAAAAGGAATATGAAAGCGGATGGCACTATTGACAAATACAAGGCAAGACTTGTAGTAAAGGGCTTCAAACAAAAAGAAGGCCTTGATTACTTTGATACATACTCGCTAGTAATAAGGATAACATCGATTCAAATGTTAATTGCCTTAGCGGTGGTATATGATCTTCAAATCCATCAAATTGATGTGAAAACCTCTTTCCTAAATGGAGAATCGGAGGAAGAAATATACCTGGAATAGCCTGAGGGTTTTTTGGTTCCAGGAAAGGAAAACAAGGTGTGTAAACTTATCAAGTCATTATATGGACTAAAGTAAGCACCAAAACAATGGCATGCGAAGTTTGACCAAACCATGTTGGCAAATGGATTCAAAATAAATGAATGTGATAAATATGTTTATATTAAAGACACTCCAAATCACCAAGTCATTGTATGTTTATATGTGGAGGATATGTTGATCATCAGTAGAGACATTTCTGAAATAAATGCAACAAAACGAATGCTCGAGAGCAAGTTTGATATGAAAGAACATGGAGTTGTAGATGTAATCTTAGGTATAAGAATCCATCGAACTCCACAAGGGTTGGTATTGTCACAGTCTCATTATATCGAAAAGGTACTTGACAAGTTCAAGAATATGGAATTCGGTATTGCCAAGACTCCATTGGATGTGAGCTTTGCACTTCGAAAGAATGAAGGTGAAAGTGACTCGCAATTGGAGTACTAAAGAGTATTGGGATGTTTAATGTATATAATGAACTGTACACGACAATACATAGCATGTACTATCAGTAAATTGAGTCGATACACAAGTAATCCAAACAAAACTCACTGGATGTCAATGAAAATAGTTTGGGGTATCTTAAATACACTCAAGATTATGCTTTACATTATAATAAATATCCTACGGTACTTGAAGGATATAGTGATGCAGATTGGATCACCGAATCGAATGAAGTAAAATCCACAAAATAGCTGCACTGTTTCGAAATGATGTGTTGTTTCAAAAGGATGCAATACTTTAGCAAAAGGACATACTGATTCATGGAGAGAGATGACTGTTCAGGAAAAGATACAACTTTTGGATGATGATGATAGGCGAATTTACACGCCTATAGCACTATATTTTGCCCATATTTTAGCCTAGTTTTGAGAACAAATTATATATTTCATGCACTTTTAGTCCTTTTTCCTGTAAGTGAGCTAACGAATATGATTAGCAAAGTTTTAGGTATAAATGATGCAGAATTCAGCATTTCATGGATAACTTGACGCCAAAGAAAGCTACACGAAAGGAGAAAAGCCAATCTTGGACGCCAAGGACTAAAGATGGCGCATGGAAATTCTGTCCCGGGCTAAAACAACATTTCTGAAGACTTTGGGGACTAGCAGTAATTTATTAGGGTTAGGATAATGATACATTAACCTAGTACAATTGGGTTAAGTATTTCATTAGCTTATTAGGATTAGGATAATGATACATTAATCTAGTACAATTGGGTTAAGTATTTCATTAGCTTAGTAGGATTTGGTTAAGCATTTCATTAGCTTAGTAGGAATAGGATATGGGTATTATAAATACCCTATCTTGCTAGAGATTTTGAGACATCTTCTTACATTTAATTCTATTGTATTCTACTTCTAAGACATTCTAGTTCTAAACAATCATTCTTCCATTGATTCTATTTTTCTTCTTCTATTCATCTATTCTTAAATTCCACAACAAGAGAAACGTTACTTTGCTAAGGGATTCACGCCTAACGCCTACCACACCATTACAAACGTGAAATCTTTATTGTGGTATAACAACAATGTCAATTGTGATTTCCTTCGCACTCATGGGTAACTAAACTTCTCTGTTGGGGTTATGGAAGCCGAATGAGATACTATCTATTGCTGTGAGTTTATGAGTTCATGACACGTATGTTGCTTATATCATTATTCTCTTCATCTTAATCTAAATTCTTTGTGGTTGCAAATGCAATAATACACCAGTATAACATTTAACTTGTTCGAAAGAAAGGTTATCTGTCTGGAAAAGAGTAATGTCAAGGTAGTAGGGTCCCATCCCCTATTAAAAAGTTAGTGCCGTAACTGGATTAACCTCTTGGAGAATTCGTATCGTTAGACACGCTTTAAGCTTGAAAGAGTTAAAGTGAAATAATCCTCGAGTAGGTCGAAAGACGCCTGGATTTACCATCGAATACAATTCTCTATAAGCACATGTATGTCTGAATTCAACACACTCATAGTCAATAGAGACGTATAACTCAGAAGGTGGACATAACCCCAACTCCTCAATTCTCATTGTTTCACAACCTACTAAACATTCTTTCTTTTTACTTTGCTATTTTCAGTTTTTGCTTTAATAATTTGGTTACACATTACAAACCCCCCTTCTTACGAGACTTGCACTAAAAGTCTAGTAATCGTTGCTTACTTGTTGACCAAGCTATTCCCTGTGGGATTGATACCCAACCCAGGTTGGGTTCTATATTTGCTAACTACCGCTTTACACTCCTACTAGAGCTGTAGATTGAGCGTTATCAAAAATTGGCGCCGTTGCCGGGGAATACAAGTGTCAATTAAGTTCGTAATAATTACTAGACCCTTTGGTCAAAGATTCTCGTACTTTTACTTTTAGTTTCTGTTTTTGTTTACTGCAGGTTTTTATTCAGTGCATGCCCCATACCCGAAGTTTTTGTTAACCGTTATTACTTATCAATCCTGAACCACAATGTATTCGCAGAATGGAGGCACAACACGCAATTGAAAGGATGGCTGCTCAACAGGAACAGGCGAGACTAGCTGCGCTAGCCGCCGCTCAAGTGCATCAACAGAATATTGATAACCCTGGGCGAGCAACAAATCCTGACGATGAAGATCTAGGTGATGACGAGATACTAAACCCTAGGCATGCCGCTGAGATCGCAACACCTGCCAACAGAAGAGATCGTCAAGCTAGGTTTAGGCCTGAACGCCAAGCTATGCAGCCAGCTTTCGACGATGATGATGATGATCTTGATGGATCCGAAGCCACATGAGCCATTATTCCTCCACCATTGGCACCCGGAGCCAAGTTCAACATCACGAGCACCATGATTCAGTTATTGCAACTCAAGGGATTATTTTGTGGACTAGCAGGCGATGATCCGAATATGCATCTCATCAACTTTATTTCTACATGCAAGTCATTTGACAATCCTGGAGTTGGTCAGAATGCAATTCGATTACGCTTATTTCCATTGTTTCTTTCTGGGGAGGCAACTCTATGGTTGAATGGGCTGACTCCTGATTCTATTACAAATTGGAGGCAATTGAGAGACGCTTTCCTAGAAAGATTCTTTCCGCCATCCAAAAGAGCACAATTGAGAGATGAAATCAACAACTTTCGTCAGCTTCCCACTAAAGCTCTTCATGAAACATGAGAGAGGTTCAAGATAAAGCTAGCGAGGTGCCCAAACCATCATATGACTAATGTTCACCTAATGGAGATATTATATAGAGCCCTGAATTCAATAACTAAACCAGTGGTGGATAATGCGGCTGGAGGATCCTTTATGGATCTCACCTTTGGTCAAGCAAGCAATATGCTAGATCGTATGATGAAACAAAGTAGAGCTTGGCATACTAGGGATTCTGAGGTAGCAAGCCCCACTTTATCTATAGGCATGACTGCAGACCAAAGGAGAAGAGAAGAAGAACGTGATCAAGATATGGCGCACATGAAAACACAAGTGGATCTTCTTACAAAGCATATATTATCAGGGAAGACCGAAAAAGTCAAAGTTGTTGCGTCAAAAGGAAGAAACGAATCTGATTCGGAAGAAGAAGCCAACTACTTGAACAATCGGGGGGTTTCCGAGGCAATGCCCAAGGAAACCAAGGTCGGAACTATCATGGTAAATCTGGAAACATGGACCAAGGTAGTTGGAAGAACAAGAATGACAGTAGTGGTTTGTATGTTCCCCCTGGAAGACGTGACGCCACCACATCTAGTTCTGGAAGTATGGAAGACATGATGGCTAAACTACTGAAAGGAGTGGAAGAAACTAGCGCGGGAGTAACGGAGGTAATAAATGATTTGTCCTCTATGAAGCAATTAGTTGATTCATATTCCACTTCAATCAAGCAAATAGAGCAGCAATTGAGCCAACTTTCAGCAGCACTCAATCAAAGAAAGACTGGCACTTTACCTAGAGACACTGTGCAAAATCCAAGGAATGAGGGATCATGCATGGCTATTACTACTCGAAGTGGTAAGGTGCTAGAAACTTCAGAAAAAGGCAAGAAAGTGGTTGACGAAGAAGCGGAAATTCATGATAAGGCGAAAAGAAAAGATGCCACAGCAGTCGATCCTAACGTCCTTAACGTCACTCCTCACGATGTGCAGCTTGGAAAAGCTGAAAAACGGAAGCAAGAGGAGAAGAAAGCCGTGGAGAGAACAATTCCATACCCACCACCATCTTTTCCCCAAAGATTGAAGAAGGTGGAGGATGATACGAAGTTCAGCAAATTCATGACTATGTTAAAGCAGCTGACCATTAATGTTCCATTGGTGGAAGCACTTGAAAAAATGCCTGGGTATGCGAAATTTATGAAGGATCTTTTGACAAAGAAGTGGGCAGCAAGTTATGAGTTGAAAGATGATGTCCATCACTGCAGCGCAATCGCTACCCGATCAATATTTCAGAAGAAGGCTGACCCCGGAGCTTTCACTATTCCTTGCACCGTTGGATCTTTGAATTTTGCCAAAGACTTATGTGATTTAGGAGCCAGCATCAATTTGATGCCATTATCTATCTATAAAAATTTGGGGTTGGGTGATCCTACTCCAACCAATATGAGGCTCGTCATGACGGATAGGTCGGTAAAACGACCTGTTGGTATCCTATGTGATGTCTTGGTAAAGGTTTCTTCATTCATCTTTCCAGCAAACTTTGTTATTTTGGATTGTGAAGCGGACTCAGAGGTTCCCATAATCTTGGGACGCCCTTTACTTGCAACGGGAAGTGTTCTTATTGACATGAGAGCTAATGAGCTTTTATTTTGGTTGAATGACAAAGTGGTCTGCTTTGATATATGCAAAGCAATGAAGCAGCCCAGCGATATGAATGTGTTCTCTATAGCTGATGTTCATCATGAGGATAAGAAAGCATTATCTGTAGAGAAACAACTTACTGTTGAGTCATTGTTTGCTGCGCCACTGAATGTTGAGCATGAGGACGATGAAGATTATGAAGAACTTATGGGTGCTCTAACAGAAATAGAGTCCTATTCCCATACTCCTAAGAAACCGGACCGTGATCTTAAGAATCAACCGTCACCAACAGCGAAGACTTCCCTTGAAGAGCCACCAATGCTAGAATCGAAAGAGCTCCCCGATTATCTAAGGTATGTGTTCTTGGAAAGTATAAATATACTTCCGGTGAGTGCGGATGATTTAAGTAAACAACACGTAGAGTCTCTCATCTCTACTATGAAGAGATACATGAGAGCTATGGGTTGGACTATTGATGATATAATTGGTATCCCTCCTGGGATAGGCATGCACAAGGGTCATCTCGAAGAAGATTGCATGCCTACAAGTAAGCCTCATTATCGTCTGAATCCATTCAGAAAATGATCTACCATCTATCTCGATGAAGTCTAAGTAATCGAGATAGCTATGTCGTGCTGCGACAATAAATCAAGCGCTTGATGGGAGGCAACCCATCGTTTATCATTTTTTTATTTTTTTGTCTTTCTCTCATTCTAGTACGTGTTTCGTTTTTGATAAATAAAAATCCAAAAATAAGAGTCATGCCACGACCAAAACTAAGGCGCTTGATGGGAGGCAACCCATCGTACTAATCGTTTTCATTGGTTTTGAGCGAATGTAGGTGCAAGAGGTATAAAACGAGGAGATCGATTTCAGATGCGATTTGGACGTATGGCATGGTAAAGGTGGTAAGTTAGGAATTAAGATGCATAAGGCTATGGATTGAGCATTGCTCATGACAAAATAGGCATCGAGCAAGGCTAGGCCTAGGTAAAACTAGGCCACGAACAAGGCAAAGCCTATACTATAGCCCAAGGTCTCGGAATCTAGTGTGCTATAGCATAGGCGCCTCCCATGCTCAAGTATGCCATAGCATAGGCGCCTCCTATGCTAAAGCATTTGGTCTCTGAATCTAATATGCCATGCTAAAGGCGCCGCCTATGGTCACTAAAGGCATTGAACTAGGCGTCGCCTATGCTAGCAAATGCTTTGCATTAGGCGCCTCCTATGGTCACCATAGGCAAAGATAAAGGCGCCTCCTATGGTCACTTTTTGTCTCCAAAACTGATTTTAAATGGGTCAAAACCCGACCCATTCTTTTCCTATATAAAGGAGACTTAGTCTTGAAACACAAACACATTGAAAACTTGACCTAGGAGCCTCACATACTCTCCAAATCATCTCAAAACTTTTCTTTTTTCTCTACCACTTCACAAGAACATCTACAAAGGCTTCAATCACGTAAGTACTCTTTTGTTCTTCATATATTTTTCGTAAGTGCGACGTTGCTATGTCTACTATGAATTGCTACATCTTGAAGAAATATTGGTGATGTTAATGTGTTTGAATTGTTGATACAAAACCAAGTGAGTGAACATGTACGTTAGGATACTCTTAACTTGTTTCCGACTTGAATTTGATTTTGATGCATTTTTATACTACTTGCGGAATTGCTATAGTCATGAAAATTGCATACTCTTGTCACTTGAATACTTACATGTTGGGATGTCTCGCTCATCGGAATAAGACTTATAGTTGCCTACCGACATAGGAGATTGTGATTATTGATAGAAACTATACCATGATGTAATCCCTATGTTTAAGTCTTGATATACCTAACATGAAAGTATTGCAAAGATTTCAAGAAGTGTTACATATCTGAATTTCTTGTTGGAATATAGCCCCTAAAACGTATGTCGATGAAGTCTGAGTAATCGACCACTTTCACTTCACTAGTCTGTACCAACAAACTAAGTGTGGGGTGGTGCCACTACTGCTTGTTTATAGATTGTATCCATCGAGATGATGATAACATGAACATTGTTTTAAGTCACAGGTACAATGGCACCCAAAGCAAGACAAGGCAATGATAAGGCTACCACTTCACAAAAAGGTAAGAAAAGAGCCCGAAAAGAGCAAGGAGAACCCTCCTCGCTGCAAATACCTCGAATCACTCTTGGAATTAAGTGGGATACTTATGAGGAAATTCTGAGGATGACGACTCTGATGATGATTCCGATGCAAGGGGTATGACCCCAGACATAGAGGATGAGTCCGACTAACCAGGTTCTTCTTATTTATTTTCCACTGAGGACAGTGTGTCCCGTCTAAGTGTGGGGTGTTGGTATTTGCATGCTATACTTCTCCATCCACATTTGCATTTATTTATGTTTGTTTGTAGTTAATTGTTTTTTTAGCTTAGCTTCGAATGAAATTATTCTAATAGGCAGCATGAGATTATAACAAGAGTATGTGCTACAATTATGACTATTGAGACGTTTAGGCTCTAATTGTGACTCACTATATGATATTGTGTGGTTCAATTCCTTCATCTGTTGGGGCAAGAGTCTATACTACTCCCAATAAAGTCGACCATGTTCCTTGTGTGTGTGAGATTAATAGTATATTCTATGTTTGCGGCTGATGCTAGAACTTGCCTGGTATGTATGTAAAGAGAAAATAAAGAGTGCAAGTCTAGGAGATGATTTAGGCATTTCTTTGGCAACCTATGATTATTTACCTTCTTTTTACCTACCCATGGACATCATCCTATTTAAACCCTTTTGAGCCTCTAGCCTATTTTCTTTGACAAACCTCGTATGTAAGCCTAATCCATTTTTTTCAAAACCATAATTTGATCCAAATTCCTAAGTGCTTTAAAGTGAAAAAGTCATGTGACAAAATAAGAGGAAATTGGGTGAGTATGATGCTTTAGAATGAATTGGTGCTTGAAATTGCTATGAAAAAGAAGTGCTATCATAAGAGGTATGTTATGAAAAGAAAAAGGAAGAAAAAACTGAAAAGTTAGTCATGTTTAAAATCGAAAAACAAAAGAGGAGAAAAAGGGTGGAAGAATAAATGAAAGAAAGGTTGTTAGAATGAAAAGTGTTAATGACACAATGTGATGTATGAAAGTGCTTAGGAACATAGTCACTATTTCTGGCCAAAATAGTCCTACCCGTCCCTTAGCCTACATTACAACCATCAAAAGACCTATTTGATTCTATGCTTAGCATTCTGAAATTTAGTGGAGCATTACACTAAGGGCAAGCCTATGGTCATCAGTCCAACATATAAATGTAGCAACTGATTGGAAGACACTTATAGTTGTTGGACAGATTGGAAGATGAAGACAAGAGAAAATACTTCAGGTTACTTTAGACGGGCAATCTTTCTTTTTTAAATTTATGCATTTGTAGAAGGAAGTTTGAGTTTGATAACTCAAATTTCATCCTGGATTTTATATTTTTGTACTGTTTAAGCATCATCATTTGTAATATCATCATAGCGTATGTTACATACTCTGTGATGATCATAAGATACCTAGTTCTCTCTTGTTCTTATATTCTTCATGATTGTTGATTAATAGAGGTTCATTAACTCATTAGGATTGGTAAGGGAAGGCCTAATTCCCCTTACTTATCCATGTTGAAGATTTTTATTATTAATAAAAGGCTTCTAGAAACACTGTGGTATAAATTAGCCCAAAAAAAGGAAAAAAAGACTACACAGAGTAGTTCGTGACATTCATTTTGGTTAGGAGATCGATAGATTTGGTCTAATCAAATCTAGTGTAAATCAATGGATATACAATATTACTTATATGATTTTCAAATATTATCTTATCAAAACACGGCACACCAACGTACAAAAGCCTTTTTATGTTTAGGTAGGTTTCAAAGTTAGATCAGGTCTAAATTTTAAAAATTACCTTACACACTTTTTACCCCTTTAGACTCGATCTAACTGAAAAAACACAATGATTTATTCAATTCTGACCTAAGCTCATTTTATGATTAAGTAGAAGAGAGATTTTTTTTCCCATTTGTATCGGATTTGGAGGGCTAAACAAATGGGTGACTTAGTTTTCTAAATCTAACAATAAAAAAAAATAGTAAAGGCTTGAATGGATGGCCTTTTGAAATTAGAAGATCACTTTCAGGATTTTTCTTTAAGTTAGTGAATATAGGCCAGTTATGAAAAAGGGTAAATATACACTATTTTTTTAATGAGGGATATATCCCCTCAAAATTATTTTTTCCATTACTAATTAACTCCTTGTACATAATCAAATACTTCAAAACTTGCATCACTGATTATTACTATCATTTAGATCAAGAAATTAAAGCTACTATTTCGACCATGACAACATTATAAAAATATTTCCTTAGTCCATTTAACTGAAAAAAAATAACTTAAGTCTTTCATATCATTATTTTAAAGAATATAAGGAAAATATGATAAGAATTTTACTCCAACATCATTTAGGCTACCTAATGAGTTGGAGTACGTCCACACTATCCAACTCTTTGTTGCCTCTCGTACAACAAACCTCTACCCACTATCTAGTCCTATTGGATAACCTACAAGGGTAATACTTCAACGTACAAGTATAAAAACAACAGTAATGTTTTTATGTTTGTAGGTTGATGTTTAACCTGGTAGGTTGTAAAGTAGAACTAGAAAGTGGGCTTGAAATGGAACTCCACCAAGGTCTTACTTAATACGACCAGATAGAGCTGATAAAGTTGGATTTAAAGGAAATAAGCTTGTTGTTCGAGTCAATGAAGAGTTGGGTGGTGTGGACTCCAACAAAAAGAGAAAAGAGGAGCAAGAAGTTTTGCTTGAAAATTCCTAACTCTCAAGGTGTTAGAAAAAGCAACTGAAGAGTGAAAAATTAAAGAACAAAAGAAGAATTTTTATAATTGATATGAGATGATTTTACAAGATAATAAGTAAGAATCTTATAAATAACTTTATATATACAATGATTTACATTAGATTTTGGCAAAAGTCAGAATTTGATCAAACTTATCAATCTTAACAACTTACCAAAAGCATAGTATTCTTAGTAATAAATCAACATCACAAAAGGTAAAAGAATTATTGTTATTAATTAATTTTTTGACCAGTGAATGGCAATTCAATATAAAATCATGCAAGATGATATGAATAATAACGAAATCCTCAACACCCTCGCGAGGAGGGATCCAAACCCAGTGGAAACATCATTTTTTTAGCCTTTTTTCTGTTACCTTTTTACCTTATATTTCCCAGTCAACTCATCTTTTTTCTTTCAAAAAATGAATAATTTATATTTTCTTTATGTCTTTGTTGCCTCACGACTAATTCCACTTATACCACACCCTCCCCCGCCCCTCCCTTTTTATTTTCCAAATATTACTTTATTTTATTAGAAACTTACAAATTTAAAATTTTGAATTCGTCTCTGCTAATGAGTAGATACCAAGCTTTTCACAAGACAAAATTGTGCAGCTTGGAAAAGAATTTTTTTTTCTTTTTGGAATCTCTATGCTATGCTTAGTGGGAATATTTTATTAATATTAAAAAGTCACATACAAAACGACACAACAAAAGCTAAAGCAAAATCCAAAGAAAAATCAAGCAACTCTCCTCAGCATTCATGGCAATAGATTCATCCTTTAGGGCAACAATTTAAGTGATTTCAGATAAGTGTTAATGGAGATGTAACTGGTCCAAATAGTGAGGAACATTTCTCACGTTCAAAAATGGGAGTGAACTTATAATATATACATCATTTGTTAGACAATGAAGTATATGTACACTACCATTTTAACGAGGAATATTTTCACTCTTCGTATAGTTGCGGGATATATTTTACTCTTAACTAATTAACTTCTTGTGCTTAACCAAATACATCAAAACATGTATCAATGATATTTTATTTCTATCGTTTCGAGGAAATTATAGGTATTATTTTTACCACGATGTAATAAAAATATTTTTATATCATATTTAACAATAAATAAATAATTTAACTCTTTCTTATCATTATCTTTAATTACATAAGATAATCTTATCATAATTTAACGCAAACATCATTAGTTTGGGCCTGCATAATGAGTTGGAGAACATCCACATTACCCAACTATTCATTATCTCCGACGACACACTTCTACCCTTTAACGCCAACGACACCAACTCTACCAGGTAGTATCAAGGAAGAAATTTTTCTGAATTCATTTGTTAGCCTACTGTCTAGTCCTCCTGGACATCACGCAAGGATAATATGACATTTCATTCCTGCTAAAATTTCAATACTATCCTCGCATGTTGTCCAAAGGACTAGTGGGTTTGAAAATGAGCTCGAACAATGGTATGGTCTTCCTTGATACAACCATATAGAGTAGATGAGGTTGGCTTTAAAGGAAAGAAGAGAAAAGAGATCAAGAAGTTGTACTTGAAAATTTCTAGCTTTCAAGTTGTGTCACAGAAAGCAACTGAAGGGTGAAAAATTAAAGAACAAAAGAAGGGTTTTTATAGTTGGTGTGAGATGCTTTTATAAGATAATATTTGGAAATCTTATAAATAAATCTCTATATACATTGATTTAAATTAGATTTTCTCAAAAATCAAAATTAGACCAAATTTATCAATCTTAGCAACCTACCAAAAACATAATATTCTTACTAAAAGAATCAATATAAAAAAGGTAAATGAATTATTATTATTAATTCATTATTTGTCCAGTCAACCCAAATTGCATAAAAAATCCCTCAAGATGATTTGATTAATAAGTATTGAATTTAAAAGATTATCAAATTTTTTTTTTTTTAAGGAACAAATTATAAGAGAGAAAATGGTCAGAACCACATAAATGACAATCTATTTTAATCTTGTGTGTTTTTGTAACTGAAAGTCAAGTCATTTGAAATTCAAGTAAAAATTAACATTTATTATGACTTTACGAAAGATCCCGTCACGGCCCGAACAGACGCCCAGGAACAGATGAGCACCTCGAACCATGAAGGCTCGGGAGCCCTTCTCTAACTGGCAATCATATACACAATTCATATACTGTAAGAAAATGTGGAAAATAAACGGAAACATGGACACTTTAATATCTCAACTGAGTAATGCAGACATAAGTTCAATAAAACTCAAACCATTTAATACACGTTTGCGGAATCTCTACTACGAAAACAACAATCTGTTTGAAACCGGGACAAGGCCCCCGGTCGGATTATGAACTAAAAACAATGAGAGAAAAATAAGTAAACAAGACGCCTTCTGAAGTAAGGGAGGCTCATCAACTCTGAATGTCTGGAAACAATCTACTGTTTAGCAGGACCGCTAGACTGGGCCTCAGAACCTGAAATATAGGGGGTCAATACAAAATGTACTGGTATGTGAAACAACCCAAAATAACATGTTTTTATATATCATAATAAGAACATTTTATAAAACAATAAAAATAATGCATAAGTGAATACATATGGGCATACTGAAAGGAATTTCAACAACTCTTGGAAATCATGACTCACTTTCTATTTTCTCTGAGCTAGATGGTACACCCTATAATTCTGATTATCCCATGAGTTATATGGGATCCTTCCTTGACTCGGTGGCCGAACCCCCTACCCAAATTTTCCTCAAGGGTTGGAGTATCGGTATGGGAGACACGCCAGTCCATAAAGCAGAGTGCCATAATTCTCAATCATAATAATATATCATGGTAGGGAACAAAACCACAAAGCATGGATCCTAACCATAATCCCAATTTGGGATGACATAAATCAAGGAACACAAGACCACACAGCATAGTGGAAAAATCCCGAGTTGGCAAATCATGATTTCCAAAATTGAGTCTTTCAACTCGTGTTTTCTTCAGTTAACTATCGAACTCTCTTAAGCCCAACTTTTAGTTCCTTAAAACCATTATTCATACATGCAAAATATTCAACACTTGTTCTGTTAAGGTCATAATATCACCGGGTATCCTCATACCCTGACTTCCAAGTCATTCATGTTATACACCGACTTGTAAGTCAAAACTCTTCTTCATAAACATGATTGGTCATGTTTAAACATGATAAAATAGTAAATATTATCCCCATGGTGTTTAGAGTAGTCCCACATACCTTTGACTACATAGTTCAAAGGATAGGATCCAAATCTTGATTTTGTTTCTTGGAAATCTTGAACTTAAACTATGGATTCTTGATCTTGGGAGGGAGGTTAGGGTTTTTTCTTGATAAATTTGAGTGAATTTCGGCATATTATGCACAAAAGACTTTTTAATTCACTATTTACACGACTTGGGTTTGTAGGTAAAAGATAAGACTACCCCTCAGAATTAAAAGTTTCAGCAGAAATACAAATTTTGAGGCTTACCGCTGAACCCTATTGGTGCCACCGCTATAGGCACCGTTGAGCGGTGCAATCTCGGTGACCTATTATTTTAGAAAATCCCAACTTTGAGTCTTACCACAGAGCTCTATTGGTTCCACCGCTATAGGCATCGCCGAGCGGTGTAATCGTGGCAACTTACTGCTTCACACGAAAAATGCTATAACTTTTCACTCGGGTATCATATTAAGGCAAAATTAAAATCGTTGGAAAGCTGACTCAATTATCTACAATTTAGTGGGGTCTTGATATAAAAAATTTCTTGTATATAAAAAGTTATACACGTTCAAAGTAGACCCTTGTTGAATCGATTACCAAACTCTGGACCAATCAAAGATTCTTAGCTCAACTTTGCTCTCAGTAAATTCTATGAACATCTTTCACTTAGAGAGAACTTCGTAAACTAGGATAAAAATCACGACACATGAATTAAAATATAAATTATGGGATTAGAGTTTGGACACATAGGAACGACGGTTCAATTTCTAGCTAAAAAATGTGGGTTGTTACATTATCTCCCCATTGGGATCATTCATCCCCGAATGATTGGTAGGATCTTGTTGAAGCTCGAAAAGTATGAAGTAAGGAATGTAACCTCAGATTGAACATTTTCTTTTTCTTAAGAGAATATGCAAAGGCTTCAAAAGAGTTTCATGATAATCCCTTAGTGAATTGTATACGCACGAAGCGTGAGTTGATAAGGATTGACATAGAGATGACCTTGCACATGATTCATGATCATCACAACATAAGACATGAGTTTATTTGGTGATAGTAGGCCTAATTATTTTTGTAGAATCATGAAATGAGATTTCACAGAAGATAGGAATTAGAAGCTTTCTCTACCTTACAAGATACAATGAATAGACCTAAAACTTAGAGACATTACTGAAACATGCCCCTAACAATAAATAACATACTTCATCATTTCCGACTTAAAGATCTCCCATAACGCATCTAACCACAAGAGTTTGAGTCCCACTGTATAGAACTTCTATGTTGAAGTCTAACCTGAAGTTAAAAGGATGCTAACTTAAACTACGGGATCATGTACTCTACATCAAATTAAGAAATACCTCACCTCATCACTATAACCCAACAATCTCAAGTATTAATTCAAGGAGTAATAACCACATAACTCATTGGTTTGTATTTTCATCAATCACAACATTCAAGCCTATCATTACTACACCCACTTAATGTCTCTCTCCACTAAGACCATCAAATTCAATCATTCTCACAAAGATTTTTCGCCATATATCTCCTTTCTAACTATTTCACGTAACGAAAGTTCATCTCTTTCTTTCCCCCTTCACCTATAACCTTATCTAAAGAAATCACATCAAACTTTTCACACTCAAGAACATCTACTCCCCTATCTAAAACATTACTATGTTTGACAACCACCATCCTACTAACATATGGAGGGTCATTGAGGGACCCGAGCATAAGCATCATGAATGGGAGAAAATTCAGGAACTACCTTAATTCACTATCTCCCCCTTAGGTCAAAGTCACGATCCTATACTTGCGAACATATTCCTTCATCAAATAAATAACCACAACTCTCTACAAAATAAGGTATCACCATACACATAAACGCTAAACTCCTTTTCTTAATTATACTCTATAGGCATTGCTTTCCAAGAATGCTACTCTTAATTTTTATCCTCTATAGCCATCAATTTACAACTCATAGTCTTATGAGCATACCCATCCTCACTCCTTATTATATAAAAATCCAATCCATTCCACTTAACATTCTAACATTAGACCGTTAATCACATAAGCTACAACATAATAAAATTTTGTAAAACTATCCCAATGGCACATACCGTCTACCTATATTCCCTCAATTCAGATCTAAAGAACATCACACAACAACTCTTTAGTCTTTCCCTTACTACCAAAATTCAAGAACGGGAACTAGGTGCACAAAACACTTACACACATAAAACTTTATCTAACAACATGCTACTTGGGGGTTCAAATTATTCTCCTTTACCCACGTTTTTATCTGCTTAATGACTCAACCGCAATTCATTGTTATAACCCTAGTCTCATGGATATACGTATATATAAATTATCATTATCCACTCCTTATTTCGGAAGTTGCCAACCTAGGTTATTCCAAATATTGCATCAAGCACACTAATTCCTTTCCACAAGACACGGATTAATAATCTTAAGCTACTGTTTCCACCACCACACTCCACATATTATTTTCTAACGACACCAATAATGTGAAGCATGACAAATACATACCCATCACGGGAGAAAATCTATAACATACCCGTAATAACATCTGGCAAGGTTTCTGTATCCCGGAGGTTAGATAAGGTATATAATCGATTGTGACCACCACCGGCAGCTGAAGTAGCACCCTTAGGAGGAGAAGATATGGATGCGGCTTGGGAGTTAGCTCCCCCTATATTCCCTCCAGCTGAGGGACAGTCCCTCTGAAAATGGCCCGCTTAGCCGCACGAATAACACATCGGAATCTCAGAATAACACTTCCCCAGATGATTTCTCCCACAATTACTACAACGAGGATGTGACCTAAAAGGATGAGTCACATTCTCTTGGGACTGGGTACCATAAGCTCCAGGCCTATCTCCTCACTGAAAATGCTATTCACCCGAAGGCCTGGGCTCAGGTGCACTTGCTGACGACTGAGCATTGCTCCAAAACTTCATTTTAGAACACTTATTTCCCCAATTACCACCTTGGTGCTAACTGTTATTTTGATCTGTGGACCAAACTCTCTTAGTTTCACTTTCTTTTCCCTTACCTCAGCCAACCTCTTCTTTTGCTCTTCTACCTACTGCATATGAATGGACAACATAGAGAAGTCCATATTTTTATTCAGCATCGCTCCCTTGCATTCCAAGACCAGATCATCTAAGAGACCGGATACAAATTTTTTCATGCGAGCTCTCATGTTACCCCCTAATTCTGGAGCATAATGGGATAGCTGGGTGAAATTAAATGTATAATGTCTTATCCTCATCTTCCTTTTCTTTAGATTCATAAATTCTTCAGCTTTTTCTTCCCTCAATTCCTGGGAAAAGAAGCAATCTAGGAAGGCCTCTACAAACTCACCCCATATAGAAGGCTCAGCATCACTACCCTTTGAATCCTCTCATTCATTATACCATTGATTGTCCAAATCCTATAACTGATAGGCTTCTAACTCAACCCCCTCAACCTCATTCGCATGCAAAACTTTAAATTTTTTCTATAGTTTATCAATGAACCCTTGGGGGTCCTCGTCAACCTTTGTTCCAGTAAAGGTGGGTGGGTTTAGCCTTATAAATTGACCAACCTGTGTAACCTCAGATGAACTAGACAAAGAATCCACATCTTCAGACCGATGGGTCTGAGAGTCCACTAGCTGATCAATCATATGGATGGACTGTCGTAACTCAGCATTCGAAACTTCTCTCTGAGGAGGTTGGGATGGTTATCACTAGTCCGTAGGGCCCGAGGTGGACTATTCGGAACTGGAGAAATTCCCAGAGTAGCAATAAACTCTAGGGTACGAGCTCTATTATGGGTCCACATTCCATGAGTAGGACAGACATCCTTAGCTTGGGCATTTTTTTCATTGGATCTATATTAAGGCATGATAATTTTTCTAAAATATAGGAAATCATTGATTATAGGACATTCATACTATATGGCATGAACCAAATCATGAAAAGAAGAGAGACATTTCTAAATGCCTTATAGCCTCCTACTTATAAGTGTGGCGCGCTACACACCCATAAACAGGACTCTACCCAACATGATTTCGCAGACACCCTGGGACCATGAACCTCGCTATGATACCAAGTTTGTCACGAACTGAACCGAGGCCCAGGATTGGACGAGCATCCCGAACCATGAGGCTCGAGAGCCCTTCTTTAAATGGAAATCATATACACAATTCATATACTGTAAGAAAATGTGGAAAATAAATGGAAACATGGTCACTTTAATATATCAACTGAGTAATGCGGACATAAGTTCAATAAAACTCAAACCATCTAATACACATTTGCGAAATCTTAACTACAACTGAAAACAACAATCTATTTGAAACCGGGACAAGGCCCCCGTTCGGACCATGAACTAAAAACAATGAGATCGATATATGTAAAAAAGATGCCTTCCGAAGTAAAGGAGGTTCACCAACTCTGAATGTCTGACAACAATCTACTGTTTAGCAGGACCACTAGATTGGGCCTCAGAACCTAAAATATAGTGGGTCAATACAAAATGTACTGGTATGTGAAACAACCCAAAATAACATGTTTTTATATATCATAATGAGGGCATTTTATAAAACAATAAACATAATGCATAAGTGAAAACACACGGGCATACTGAAATGAATTTCAACAACTCTTGGAAATCATGACTCACTTTCTATTTTCTACTGATCTAGATAGTACACCCTACAATTCTATCATACCACGGGCTATATGGGATCCTCTCTTGACTCGGTGGCCAAGATACCAATCCAAGTTTGCCATAAGGGTTGGAGTATTGGAATGAGAGACACGCCAGTCCACAAAGCAGGGTGCCATAATTTCCAATCATAATAATATATCATGGTAGGGCACAAGACCACAAAGAATAGATCCTAACCATAGTCCCAAGTTGAAATGATATGAATCAAGGAATACAAGATCATACAACATGGTGCCAAAATTTTGAGTCAGCAAACCACGATTTCCATCATTGAGTCTCTCGACTCGTGCTTTCTTTGGGTAACCATCTAACTCTCTTAATACCAACTTTTAGTTCTTTAAAAAAATTCTTCGTACATTAAAAACATTCAACACTTGTTCTGTTAAGGGCATACTATCATCAGGTATCGTCATACCCCGACTTGCAAGTGATTCATGTCACACCATAAAATATATATAGCCCCTTTTCACTTATCCTCAAGTTAATGACCATCCATAGTTTATAAACATCAAGTGAGAGAGATTCATGCAATAGATTTTCAGTTGAGTTTACATCAAAGACACTCTTCTCTCTATAGTACGATCATAAGGTGGCAATATCATATTTGCATTACTCAAAACCCATGAAAATTATTAATCTGACACAATGAACGTTTGTCATGCGAAAGACACCCTCTCAACATGTCATAAGTAGTATCAATCCATGATCATTAAACAAACATTCACCCTTTTGTTTTCTTTAAGAAAGTTCATGCAATTCAAACAATCCACAACACTTGAAACCAAAGACATCATAAAAGTAGAGGGAGTTCTTATCAATCATGCTCCCAATCAAACTCTTCCTTACAAACGAAAATATACATATATATTTACAATTTAAATTTTGTGAAAAAGGTTCAAGACAACATATAATTTCACCAAAACAATTCCATGATACATACTTTTCGAAACAATATCAAAACTCTTTTTTATAAACATGATTGGGGATGTTTAAACATGATAAAATAGTAAATCTTATGCCCATGGTGTTTAGAGTAGTCCCATATACCTTAGACTACTTAGTTCGAAGAATAGGATCCGAATCTTGATTTTGTTTCTTGGAAATCTTGAACTTAAAGTATAGATTCTTGATCTTTGGGAGGGAGGTTAGGGTTTTGTTCTTGATAGATTTGAGTGAATTTGGGCATATAATGTCCAAAAGACATTTTAATTTACTGTTTACATGACTTGGGTTAATAGGGAAAAGACAAGACTACCCCTTGGAATTAAAAGTTTTAGCAGAAATCCTGATTTTGAGGCTCACCGCTGAGCGCTATTGGTGCCACCGCTATGGGCACCACCGAGCGGTGTAATTGCAGTCACCTACTATTTTGAAAAGTCCCAACTTTGCGGTTTACTTCTTAGAGCTATTGGTTCTACCTCTATAGGCATCGCCGAGCGGTGTAATTACGGTAGCTTACCGCCTCACACGAAAAATGCTTTACCTTTTCACTCGGGTATCGGATTAAGGCAAAAATTGTATCTTTGGAAAGATGACTCAATTATCTACAATTTGGTGGGTATTGATATGAAAAATTCCAAGTATATAAAAAGTTATGCACGTTCAAAGTATACCTTTGTATAATCGAATACCAAACTTTGGATGAATCGAAGATTCTTAGCTCAACTTTGCTCTAAATAAATTCTATGAACATCTTTCACTTTGAGAGAACTTCATAAACTAAGATAAAGATCATGACAAATGAGTTAAATTATGAATCATGGGATTAAGTTTTACACATATAGGAACGATGGTTCACTTTCTAGCTCAAAAATGCGGGTTTTTACAGATCCACAATTGTTGTCAAGAAATTATTGTTAGTCATTATCTATTAAATTAATATTAATTGATAGAAAACTGAAAAAAAATATTTTATGATTTTTTTCATTTTAGTATTAAACACAGTTGTTTTTTAATAAATATGCGGGTCGGGTGGATTGAAAATATGTGTACGGTGGGACAGGTTGAAATCTTTGCGAGATTGAACCACAACCGCACCGTTTTCCATGTCTAGGTACATAACATCAACCTCTAAATGAAAATTGTGCTAGTAGCTAAGGAAAGGATTTTTCCAACATGTGAAGAGGCTTATAACTATCCAGGTATAAAAGAAGTCTGATTAATATCCCTTTTAAATTATCTAAGTGAGTTGGCATGATAGTATTACTCTATTATATAAGCCAATAGTCATAGGACTATCGCAACATCCAATTATTGTACCAAAGGCAACCAAATATGTACAACACTGCTAGTGAACCAACAGTGTAGTTAATTATAGTACCAAATGTTACTTAAATTGTACTTCAAACCCAAACTTTTAATTTATGGAGAAATATCTATCTACCTATTCACTTTGATGATTCACTAATTCCTGTCTTTACTTTAAAAGAAAAGGGTTTCCATTACACCATTTTGTTTTTCCCCTTCCTTCTCTTTTCTGTCCTTTATGAGTTTTGTTTCTTCTTCTTTTCTACGTCTCTTCTCTTATTTTCTCCTTTTATTAATTTGTTTATTTTCTTTCTTGCTATTCCCTATTTTTTGTTTTTCTCCTTTTGTTGTTTTATTTGTTTTCCTTCTTTCAATTTCTAAATTATTGTCTCTTTCTATGTATAATTTTGTACTTTATTTTTTTATTTAGGGATTTGAGAAATTGGGGTTTCAAGAACGAGTGGTGCACTACGCGTTAAAGTCTCCAAGGGAAGTTGATTGGAAGGATGGAGCTTTTGAATTTTTCTATGAAGAGGTAAGAATGACCTTTCATATTCTTAAAAGAATTATAGATTTTTTTACTACTTACTTCAAATTTTCTATGCAAGCAACATACAACAACAATAACAACAACAAACCCAGTTTATTTCATGGTTTGTTTTTTTACTTTTCTTTGATTGATTTTTGTATAAATTGCATGTCGAAGCCCAAGTGTAACACCCCAAATTTGGTACCAGGAATGCTACACGGTGCTTATGACTCTAAGGGACCACAAGCTAACCCATGAATGATATATGTACTTATACACTGCATAATATACTTGTAGAATGCGGAAAACATGAATAATAGGCCATAAGGTTCAACTAAATAGAATATCTGATAAATACTAACATCCATATAGGGTAACAAATACCCAAAACAACTGAAAGTTGAATCTAAAATCTGAACTAAATTTGAAAGCCTCTAAATACTGTTAGAAATAAGGAATTGAAGGAACATGTCTCCAACTAACTCCATCTAGAAAAACTAAACTGAAATAATAAATGAAATAAAATAATATCAACCTCGAATGGACGAGGACTCATTGCAAAACTGTGACTGGAATGCTACTGCTGATCTAAAAATCGTGTCTCTGAACCTATGGTGTAACATGAAAAAAAGCACCATAGCGCATGTGCGGCAGTACGACTGGGAGTACTGAGTATATGAGTGAGGTAGGCTAAATGCAAAAGGGTTTACATGCATTAACAATGCTAACTGACTGACTAATATGAACATAAGAGTACAAACATGCATACATAGTAACTAAAATCGTGAATACATGATATCTGGATCTGTACGCTAATACATGGTTTATTGTTATCTAACATGACTGATATTGAAATTTTGATAACATGGATGACTGTGTCTGACAGTCCTGAATCTGATGGAACTACCTCAGTTCTGTACTGTAACTGAATTGACTATAACTGACAATCCTAGCATACTAAAATCTGAAGAACTATCTGAGTTCTTTCACTGAGACTGGGACTGAAAGTGTGGGAGGTAGTTGCTTAACCGATATGTCCCAATAACATATATAGCTAGGTTGGGTTCCAATCTCTGCCCCGACTGGAAGGGTGTCAATACCGCACCACTGGTAAGGACAGCTGTGAGTGACCCTTAGCTGGCAGGTACTCGAATGAGAACGGTGGCAACCCTAAACTGACAGGTAAGCCACCTCATCAACCCTAATATGGAAGTTTAAGATGTCTCAACCTACGCTGGCTACGTAGTTCTAGAATACACGGATGACTACTAAGAATCACACCTTAAATTGGCAGGTGAGTTTCCATCCTTGGGTTCACTCGGTGCTAACTTCTACTCCCATCTGAAGAGGCTGAACATGATTTAACTAGCTATACATGAACTGAGTAACTGACTTCTGTTGACTTATGGAATAGTACTACTATCTGAGAATTTATTGAGATCATGAGATTTCTGAGATTTTCTGAGTCATATGACTGACTGAGTTCTATAGATCATGGCTTGACTGAGATTATCGTGAAAACATGACATGGCTCTAGGCACACAACTATATTTTTTTGGTACTAGTACCCCCAGGACTCGATGGAAGGAAACTGACACACATAACTGACTTTATCATAAAATAGAGTCCACAATTCACTATATCATAAGTAGGGGATTTCACGTTAAGCATAGTTCTCAACATATTACGTATGGAAGGGAAATTCATACAACATGTGTATACTTGCATAGCTTCAATGTCATTCTCAATCCATATCATAACAACGACGCATATCAATCACGTGGAATTCATGTGAAATCATAAAGCATAGAGCATGGACTTGTCATTTAAGAACTATTAAATCATGGGACACGAATCTTATCACCTTAAGCATTTTATCAAAAACTTTGCATGCATTCTTTTAGATTAGGAGTGTTTTCACGAATTTCCCCATTTTAAACCACATAAAGTTCGTAGATTTCAACTAATGAACACATATACTTCATGAAAACACCTTTAGATATCATCTTTAAACTTAAACAATAATCATCAATATGTACATGGTTATATCACAACAATACAATCATAATATAATATTTAAAACATGATTCTTGAGCTCTATGAATGAAATGGATCCATAGACGAACACTACACATACCTTAGATGGAAGATCTTGATGATTGATGGAGAAATTTGCTTGAACTTGAATCCCCAATTGAAAATCCTAATGTGTTCTTGAGAGGAATATGGGCTTAGTTCTGTATTTATGGAATATATATAGGGGGTGGAAAGATGACCCAAATACTCCTCTAGATGCATCATTTAATTTCTGTGAAAATTTTCCGATTTGGGCCCCCGGCGCGACGCGGAAAGATCACGTTGCGCCCCATTTGTGACCTGGAAACTCACCGCGATGTGGTGGAATCGCGGAGAGACACTGGAAATTGACAAACGTCATTTTGACTTATGGCGCGACGCACCGTTGTTTGAAATGACGCTGCTGAAACTTTAAATCTACATAACTTCTTCATCGGGTATCCGTTTTAGGCAAATTTTGTATCAATGGAAAGCTTATTCAATTCTATACAATTTCTAGGGTTTAAATCTGCCAAAATTCCACCTATAAACCAAGTTATAGTCATTCAAAGATGACCTATGTGAAATCATACACGAAAACTTGGTGGATTCAAAAGTTCTTAGCTTGGCTTACTCTAAGTGACTCTTATGAACATGCTTAACACATCATAAGCTCTATTATCACTAGGATACTCATTCTAACTCATATACTCCAATATGAATCACAAGATAGGAGGTTTCATGTGTAGGAACAACGATTCATTTTCTAGCTTAGAAATATACGGGGTATTACAATATCTTCCCTTTGGAAATATTTGTCCTCGAATGAGACTGACTGAAATGGGATAGACAATAAACTGGAGTACGTGCAATACATACACTACTGGAACATGATCTCATGACGGACATGGTTGATAAGTTAAACATATCATGCTGGACATGCATATCTGATGTATGAGTAACTGATTCATGAATGCATAAATGAGATTTCTGATAACTGAGTTCTCCCAATGAGAATGCATATTTGATGCATGACTATACACTAAACTGATACATGAATGCATGACTAAATATGCAATGGTACTTGATACCAGATTTGTGATGAAACATGAGAATAAACTGAATACCAAGTTGTATAGAATTCTGAACGGAAAATTAAATAAGCTTAAGGAGAACTGTTACCTTGAGCTATATCTGGATTTACGGAGAAGAGGTGAGGATAATTGCTACACATGTATTCTTATGCTTTCCAAGTAGCACCCTTAAAGGACTGATTTCACCAAAGAACTTTGACTAGAGGGACTTCTTTGCTCCTCAATCTACGAGTCTGATAGTCTAGAATTTCGACCAGAATTTCCTCATAGAAAAGACTGTTTTGGCTGTCAATGCTCTGAATAGGGACTACGACTGATGGATCACCTGTACAATTCTTGATCAAAGAGACATGAAAGACTAGATGAACTGAGGCTAGATCTGAAGACAATTCGAGCTCATAAGCTACCTTGCCTAAACGACTGAGAATCCTGAAGGGACCAATATATCGGTGACTGAGCTTTCACTTCTTACCAAACCGATTTACTCTCTTCATGGGAGATATATTTATATAGACATAGTCATCAACTTAATACTCAAGATCCTTTCTACGAACGTCATCATACGACTTCTGTCGGCTCTGAGCAACCCAAAGTCTTTCTCTGATCCCCTGAACGAGCATGTTTCCCATGTAGAGTTCATAGCTTTATTTACTACTCTAGCTCACTCTGTAGAAGTACAAAATGCTCATCTAGCTGCTTTCCCAGCCAACCCAGTGTCCAATACTACCACAGCTAGGATTCAGGACTTTACCCGAATGAATCCTCCTCTATTTTTGAGATCCAAATATGAAGAGGATCCACAGGAATTCTTAGACATAGTCCAGAAGGTAACAAATATTATGGGGGTAACTTCTAGTAAGAGTGTTGAATTAGCTGCTTACCAATTACAGTATGTGGCTCATATATGGTTTAAGAAGTGAAAGGTAGATAGAGGCGTAGATGTAGGGCCTATAGAGTGGGAAGAGTTTGCTACTGCCTTCTTAGATTGATTCTTTATGCTGGAACTGAGAGAAGCCAAAGTGTTAGTGTTTATCAACTTGAGTCAAGGAAACATGAGTGTGAATGAGTATTCCCTTAAGTTTACTCAGTTAGATAGGTATGCTCCTCATGTGGTAGCTGATACCAGATTTACGATGATCAAGTTTGTGTCTAGGGTATCTGATAGTATGGTCAATAAGTGTAGGAGTGTGATGTTAATTAAGGAGATGGACATATCTAGGCTTATGGTCCATGCTTAACAGATTGAGGAGTAGAAGAGTAATGAGAAGAAGAGAGAGATCAAGAGGGCTAGAATAGGTAGCTTTAATTTCACTCATCCAAAGTCAAAAAGTGGTAACCGTCCTCAGTTCCATCAGAAATCTTTAGTCCCAGATCCATCTTTAGCTAGTGACCTAGTACCCAAATTCAAAACTGATAATCTGGATAGAGCTCCAGGATCTAAGTCCCAAGGCAGTGTAAGAAATAGTCGTACAAATCCTCTTTGCCAAAAATATAGTAGAAACCATCAGGGTGAGTGTAGAGCTGGCAGTGATGTATACTTTGGGTGTGGTAAGCCAGGCTATCAGATTTAAGAGCGTTGGGCAGTTTCTAAAAAAGGTAGGGATTTGTGCCAACAGGGCTAGTCCCCTCTGTCATCAATTCTAGCCGACCACTCGACTCAGTAGGGTGGCTCTTCCAGCGCTACTAGCGGTCAGCGTCAGAACAAACTCTATACACTTTAGTCTCGATAAGATTACAAAAGTTCTCTTGACGTAGTTACTCGTACATTGCAAGTCTTTCATTTGCATATTTATGATTTACTAGACCCTGGAGCTTTTTTTTTTTTTGTAACCTCTTATATTGCCATCAACTTCAGAGTCAGTCCCGAAATCTTAGCAAAGCCTTTTTCAGTGTCTACCCTAGTAGGTGTCTCTATTGTAGCTCAGTGGGTATACAGAAACTGCCTGATTACAATGTCTCAGAAAGTTACTTCAATTGACCTCATGGAGTTATAGATGACAAATTTTTACGTCATTCTCGGCACGGATTAGCTCAACTCATGCTATGCTTCAGTGGATTGCAAAAAAAGAGTAGTTCATTATCAGTTTCCAAATGAATCGGTTCTTGAATGGAGGGGTAGTACTACAACACTTAGGGGTCCACTTGTTTCATACCTTAGAGCGAGGAAAATGATATCCAGAGGGTGTATTTATCAACTTTTCTGAGTCAAAGACTCAAATTCTGAGACTTCTAATCTTGATTCAGTTTCAGGAGTGAGGAAATTTCCACATGTGTTTTCTGAAGATCTTCCCAGAGTTCCTCCCGAAAGGGAAATTAACTTCAGAATAGACCTTCTTCTAGATACCCACCCTATCTCTATTGATCCATACAGAATGTCTCCAGCCGAACTCAAAAAGTTAAAAGAATAGTTGAAAGATCTCCTAGATAAGGGATTAATTAGGCCCAGCATTTACCTGTGGGGCATACCAGTTCTGTTTGTGCGTAAGAAAGATAGTTTTCTTAGAATATTTATTGACTACCGTCAGTTGAACAAAGTCACAATCAAGAACAAATACCCACTTCCCAAAATTAATGACTTATTCGACCAACTTCAGGGTGCCAGTTGTTTTTCTAAGATAGATCTCAGATCCGACTATCATCAGCTCAGAGTCAGAGAATGTGACATTACAAAAATAGCTTTTAGAACCCGGTATGGTCACTTCAAATTTCTAGCCATATCCTTTGGTCTCAGGAATTCCCTAACAACTTTCATGGACTTGATGACCAGGATGTTCAAAAAGTACTTAGACATGTTCGTCATAGTCTTTATTGATGATATTCTTGTCTATTCCCGTAACAAAAATGATCATGCAGACCACCTCAGAATAGTATTGTAGACTCTTAGAGCCCACCAGTTGTTTGCTAAATTCAGTAAGTGCGAATTTTGACTAAGATCAGTAGCTTTTCTTGGCCATATTATTTCTGGTGATGGCATTAGAGTCAATACTCAAAAGACCGAGGTGGTGAAAAACTAGACCAAACCCATTTCTCCATCACATATCAGGAGTTTCTTGGGTTTAGCTGGCTATTATCGACGGTTTGTTGAAGGATTTTTGTTCATTGTGTCCTTCATGTATATATTGACTCAGAAGAAAGTTAAGTTTCAATGGTCAGATTCTTGTGAGAAGAGTTTTTAGGAGTTGAAGACTCAACACACCACAACCTCAATTTTGACAATGCCAGATGGTTCAGATGGGTTTTTGTGTATTGTGATGCTTCCAGAGTTGGTTTGGGGTGTGTTTTGATGCAGAAGGGTAAAGTTGTACCCTATGCCTCTAGACATCTTAAGCCCCATGAAAAGAATATCACAGATCATAAAAGCTTGCAGTATGTGTTTTTGCAGAAGGATTTGAATCTGTGTCAGAGAACATGGTTAGAGTTGCTGAAAGATTATGATATAAGTGTTTTGTACCATCCGGGAAAGGTCAATGTAGTGGCAGATACCCTAAGTAGATTGTATATGGGTAGTGTTGCTCATGTCGAGGGTGATAAAAAGAATTTAGTTAGAGAATTTCATCATCTTTTCAGGTTAGGTGTTCGTTTGGTTGATTCAGCTGAGGGTAGCATTTGGGTTCAGAATAGTTTGGAATCTTCTTTGGCTGCCGACGTACAGGGAAAGCAGGATAGGGATCCTAGTCTGCAAAAGTCGAAGGAGTCAGTTAGAGATCATAAAGTAGAGGTTTTCTCCCAAGGGAGAGATGGTGTGTTGCGTTGCCAGGGTACACTATGTATGTCATGTGTTGATGAGTTGAGACAGTGAATTCTTGCAAAAGCCCATAGTGCGCATTACTCATTTCATCCAGGGGCCACAAAGATGTACTGCGATATGCGGGAAATCTATTGGTGGAGTGGGATAAAGAGAGATATTTAAGAGTTATTGGCTAAGTGCTCCATTTGTCAATAGGTTAATATTAAACATTAGAAGCCTAGTAGGTCTAGGCAGGAGTTCAATATTCCCACTTGGAAGTGGGAGGAAGTGAACATGGATTTTGTGATGGGTTTGCCTCGTACTCGCCGTCAACATTATTCGATTTGGGTCATTGTAGACAAGATGACTAAATCAGCACATTTTTCGCCAGTCTATACTTCTTGTTTAGCCGAGGACTATGCCAAACTCTATCTCAGAGAGTTGGTTAGGTTGAACGGTGTTTCATTGTCCATAATTTCAGATAGAGGTACTCAATTTACCTTGCACTTAAGGAAGGCTTTCCAGAAGGGTTTTGGTACCCAAGTTTACCTCAGTACAACCTTTCACCCTTAGACAGATGGTCAGGCAGAAAGGACAATTCATACCCTTGAGGATATGTTGAGAGCGTGTGCCATTGACTAAGGGCAGTTGGGATGACCACTTGACTTTGATTGAGTTCGTGTATAATAATAGTTGTCATTTCAGTAGTCAGATGGATCAGTTTGAGGCTCTGTATGGATAGAGATGTAGATCTCTAATTGATTGGATTGAAGTAGGTGAGGCCACGGTAGTGCAGCCTGACTTGGTGTTTGATGCCTTAGAGAAAGTACAGTTGATCAGGAAGAGGCTTAAGGCAGCACAGATCTGATAGAAATCTTAAACAGATGTGAGGAGAAAAGACCTTGAATTTGAGGTTTCCAATTTGTATATCTAAAGATCTCTCCCATAAAGGGAGTAAAGAGTTTTGGTAAGAAGGGGAAGCTTAGTATCCGATATGTTGGCCCTTACAGAATTATGAGCTGTTTTGGAAAGACGGCTTATGAGCTTGGGTAGCCTGCAGACTTAACATTAGTGCACCCAGTATTCTATATCTCCTTGTTGAAAAAGTGTACTAGATACCCAACAATTTTCGTTCCCTTAGAAAACATATATGTTTAGAACAACCTCTCTTACGAAGAAATTCTAGTCGAGATCCTTGATCGACAAATTTGTAGACTAAGGAAAAAAGAAGTTCCCCTAGTCAAAGTTCTTTGGCCGAATTAGTCCGTTGAGGGAGCCACTTGGGAAGCAAAAACAAATATACTAACCAAGTACCCTCATCTTTTCTCCGCAAACTCAGATTCAGCTAAGGTAACAACCTTCTTAGAATTTCTCTTTGCCATGCTCAGTTTCAGCTGCATATCATTCTCATGTTAGTCATGCATTCAAAGAACCAGTTTAGTCATGTGTTACACTTTAGACTCAGTTATGTAATCAAGTATATCCAACATGTAACCTAAGTTCCTCAGTGTTTTCAGCTTAACCAGTCTTATTCGAGGACGAAAGTTCCCAGGGGAGAGATATTGTAATACCTCAAAAATTCAAACCAATGTTAGAGCCATGTTTCAAGATCATACATAGTACATTATAGTTATTTGGTAGTGATATGCATTAGTTTGATGTATATTAAGGCCTCAAATAACTCCCAGCTATTAGACGAATTAAAATAATCCTTACCAATTGAATTTTTGAAAATAATGTCTCTTTAGTCAACTTTAAACGATCATATCTTTTGCTATATTGAGAATTTTCCAGATCAAGACCGACCAAATGATAGGAAATTGAATTAGCTTTCCAATGATACAAATTTCACCCAAATTTAATAATCGAGTGAAAAGTTATGGCACTTTTAGTGAAAAATAGTAGCCCAACGCGATAAGGCCGCGTCGTGGTGATGGCCGAAATCACGTTCATCCTTTTCCAGTGTGTCACTGCAATTGACACCGCGTCGCGCCAGGGGGCCATTTCTCAATTGTCCTTTTCCAGTGAGGCACAGCGAGCCAACTTTCTAGTTTGGGATCGTTCATTTCCAGAGGTGCAATGCGATAGCACTGCATTGCACAGTAGGGTAAAATGGGGATTGTCAGTTTTCCAGTGGCGTGACGTGATTGCACCGCGTCGGCCCGGAGCTAAAAATTGGGATTTTCAGCTTTTGTGATTTAAATTCCAGGGATCGTTTGGTCTTTTCCCATAGCCCCAAAACCGTCCAAACATGGGATTTAAGTCCCAATAGAGCATTATTTTCTCATTATTTCACAATTCTCTCAAAAAATTAAAGTAGCCCTTTTTCAAGAACAAAAAACCTAGCCTTCCAAGTTCAAAATCAAAACTCAAGAATTCACCATAAATTCTCATGAATTCATCAACCCAGGTATGTTAAGTGATCATCTATGGGTTCCTTTTAACCATGGAGTCCAAATATCCAATTCTAAATTCAAGTTGGGATCTTTTCAATTTTTTTCATGATTTTTAATTGTGATTTTAACCATGAATTGTAATTCTACACCATATTTACATGAAATTGTCGTTGTTATTCAACCCCACATGTTTTAATGATGTTATTCGCTGATTTAATTCATAGATGTTGAAATCATGTTATTACTACAAGCTTTAAATTAATCTCATGCTTAGCTTACACTACGAATATCAAGTGTTTGATGAAATGCCTACAAGAATGAATTTTGAATAAATGCTTTCATATTATGTGCTCAAAGCTTTAGTACTATTTTTCTATTATTGCTATTGAGTCCTGGGGGCTGTGAATACCCGAAAACTTAGTTGTTTACTTAGTCTCAATATCTTCAGAATAACTTCAGAATATGTTATGAGCATTATCAGTTCAGCCAGTTACCATAATCAATTAAACTTAGTACAATTTAGTATCCCGAGTCAATTCAGTTGGGAGTAGGATTTAGCACCAAGTGAGTTCAGGGATGGCGGCTTTCCCAAAAGATACGCAGAGTCATTAGCAGCATTCCTTGTACTCTAGAACTACGTAGCTAGCATAGGATATGAGGAGTCACCCGTCAGTTTAGGCTTGACTACCTTACAGGGGTCACCCGTCAATTTAAGCTTGACACCTTTAGTCTTTTGGTACAGTACATCAGTAGATCCACACAACTAGTGTTAGTACCCATGGCAAGGTACTGACACCCTTCCAACTGGGGTCACAGGTTTGACCCAATTTGCTCATTGGGGTATGTCGGTTAGGTGATAGCTCCCACAGTCTCAGTTCAGTATTCAGTATACTTCAGTTCAAGATTGCATTGACCATAACATATAGATATCGGTTATTCAGTTATCAAATTTTAGTATTTTATTTTACAAATTATATTTAGAACATATTTTATGCTTGGTTATGTATTCTCAGTATTTATAGATTTCATGCATTCTATTTAGTACTTCATGATATTCATTCAGTCAGTTATTACTCTTGTACATGAAACCATGCATATCCGCAAACCTCATTTAGCATACCAGTACATTCAAAGCACTGATCGCATACTTTTTTCTTGCTCTATGATGTATAATATCATAGGTTCGAATGCTCAGTTCTCGGATCACGCATAGACCTTCCAGATTATCAACAGTTGCAGTGGCGAGTCCTCATATTTCGAGGACAGACTATATTTATTTTCATGCTTTCAATTCAGTAGTTAGATGAAGTTAGTAGGGGCTTGTCCCATAAATTTTTATTCAGTTTGTAGTGGCTTTTCAGACTAGTACAGACAATCTGTCAATTTTGTTATTATTTTATTAGTTCCAGACAGTTGTTTCTAGCAGTTGTTTCTATATTCATGATCCAATATTGTTTTCAGTTATTTAAAACCTCATGACTTATGAGTTGTTTTTAGACATATGTTATTATATTATTCAATGCTCAGAGCAGGTACCAGCTCATGGGTTAGATTGTTGTCTCTTAGAACCGTAAGCACCGTGTGGCACCCAGGGTGTACTCTCGGGCCGTTACAAAAACTTGCACATGTATGTTTCAAAATAAATAACTAAGTGAATGCTTTGGATGCACAGTCATGGATTGGTATAAGTGATGTATTGAGAAGCCCCTGCCACTGCCGACCAAGCTGAATCTCATGGTTTTAGGCAATGTTTCTCAGATGACTCCCACTCCCTCTAAAAAAACTGGTATATTACTCCTCTCATATGTTTTATGGCTGAAATTTATATGCATGTACACATAGATACTAAATATTCTCGTATTTCTTACTATCGGATAAGATAAAAATATAGGTCGCATTCAAAATAGGCGTCAAGAGATTACCGGGGCTGATGATCGGTAACTATAACCTTTTACATAAGATAGTGGAGTTTCTACTTTGAAAATACCTGCATTTTTGTAACAGATTCGGGAACAAATGGTACTTACTTCTTGCTGCTTTCAGGAACCCTCAGTTTCTCCTCACTTTATGGGATGACTTCGAAGGAAGAGTACCCAATCATCCTTGGAAGGAACATATGGTGTGTTAGGGTTTTTGCCGTGATTTTCATACCAAAATTAAGTTTTACTTTTTCTTAGAAGGAAAATAAAAGTAACCATAAATACTTTTACTTTTCCTGAAAGGAAAATATAAAACTTTTTCATATTTGGCAAACCTCTTTCTTAGAGGAAAAGTTTTGGAACTCTATAAATAGATGACCCCCTTCCCATGTCAAAACACAATAGCTTCCACAATGTAGTCGTTATAAGAGTCTGGTTTAGGGGGAGATTTATCCCATAGGTTTATGTTTTTTCATAGATTTTATTTTTTCAATATTGTTTTTAATATGTAGGTCATTTGACCTAATCATATTAATAATTTGTATTTTTAATATATGTTTTATTTGTCATCTGAATTATCACTACAACAAATTTGATTATTTGGAATAAATTATTTTGTCACTTATAAGTCATATTTCGGCGCAAAAGATTTAGTGTGACGAAAAAGATTTCATCAATCAATTGTCTCTAAAAGTGGGTCGCCAAAAGTAGACAAAGACAATTTAGTGCTTCGTCGCTAAAAAAAAAATAGTCCCCAAATGTGTAACATTTATGACGAATCTGTTGTCATAAAAATGTAATTTTTTTTGTAGTTGATGGTAAGCTTTTGTCACTAAAAAGTTATCAATACCGACAAAATTTCATCGTCTCTAATTATTTAGTTCAATCAGCGAAGACACCAATTGTCGCTAGAGTTATATATATTTCGTGGCTGAACAAATGTATTTTCGTCACTATTGACAACTTTTTGTATACAACAAAAAATTTTGTCCTTAAATGTATGAATTAGTGACAAATTTATTATTATAATAAAGATTAATAATTTTGTAGTTAAATCTACCATTTGTCTCTAAAAATTGTTATTTTTTTACCGACAATGTAGAATCGTCACTAAATTATTATGATTACTGACAATTATGATTGCCATAAAATACAAAATTAATTTGTATCAAATAAAAAGGATGATATTGAGACAAATACATATGTCACTAAATATAGTCAAACTTATGACGAACTAGTTTATTTCGTGAAGAAAATATTTGTCTTGAAAAGTCTAATTTAATCATTGCCAAAAGTTATCTTTGATAATAAAATCTTTTGTCACAAATTACAAGAAATCGCTTAATTATTTCATATTGATATTCTTTTTTAAATTAGAACTGAATAAATCAAAAATAAAATTATAAAACATGTTAGATTGATAAAATTCTCCCACAATCATACAATTAAAAAAACTAAAATTGTACTAAGGTAATATCTCCTCACAGTTCAAAGAATAGTAAAACTAGTCCAACACAAAGGAAACTAACTGAAATATAGTACTAAATATTACTCCTATCCTAAACTAAGGCAGATATGTAGAGGCTTCTTCGAAAGTACCAATAACGTGTTGATCTTGCAATTAGTCTTCATTCAACTCACTTTTACACCTGTGGAAAAGAGAAGAAAATTAAGACTGATGATGATTCTTTCAGGTTTGATAGTTAAAATGACTCTACATGCTACTTCTTCTCCAAGCCACAACTACAATCCGTTCAACATGTAATTATGAAAATTGAGGCTACCCAGAAACCAGATAAATACTATCCAGTAAACACATCAAACTTCTATAACAACAACAATAACATACTTGGTCCATTCCCACAAAGTGAGGTTTGGAGAGGGTAACTGTACATAGTCCATACCACTACCTTAAATGAATTATACAACAACATAGCCAGTGTATCCCCACATAGTGGGGTATGAAGAGGATAATGTGTACGCAGTGCACACCACTACCTCGAATGAAGTAGAGAGATTGTTATAGATAAACCCTAACTCAGGATAGATAAAAGTATAACGAAAAAAACATAAAAGCACACAACAACGGTACAACACACTTCTAGCTAATACAAGTCAGAGAAGTTTCAGTTATTCAGTAGTACTTTTATAAGAAAATAAAACTAAGTAGAACTAATACAATCTATTATAAATATCCCGGCAACTTATCAGAACCCCGTAATTGTCTATTTAAACCCGCGAGACAAGATATAATGGCAAGCAAATAGGAACATATAATAACAAACATCGAAATATTCCTATAGATATGTTTTCTAAAGGCTTTCACAATGTGATGCAGTCAACACACACAGAGAATGAAAATTACATCATTTTGAGAACTTACCAGTGAACAACAGTAAAAGAGATAATAAGAATAACAAAGGCCAAGCACTTGTAATAGTGAATTATGGAAGATGTTTTCAGTAAGCCTTGAAGGAAAATTGAAGAACCATCAAAATATATAATTGCCTTGTATTAAAATAGCCAGTAATTCTTTTTGTTTTTGTTTATTTTAGAGAGTAGTAATTGTCATTCAAGAACTGTCCCTCCAATGAAAAGAAGGGCGGTTTATACAGTAGTAGGAATACAGTAGCACAAAAGGAAAAAGTATATTATAAAAAAAATCACTTTCGAAAATTAAAGGAAAAATATATCAAGAATCAATTAGGAGAAAGCTCAATCCATTTAATGCCGTATTAACCATAAAAAATCACATTATCAAGGCAGAAAATAGTTAATATACATTTAATTTGCAGAAAGAAAACTAAAAATGGACTCAATCAATTATTTAATGTTTTACTATAAGTAGATGAGGAAAATAAGGTGCGAATTTAAAAGATAAGAGATAATAATAATAGCAACATGTATCAACACTAGTATTTAGCATATATATTAAAAATTGATTTACAAATCATAAGGCAACTAATCACAAAAATCAAACTAAATTCATTCCACCAATCTACTAAATCAATTTAGTACTTTCATTTAGGAGTAAGCATAATCAATATTTTACCATAAAAGTAGATTCAAATTTCAGTCAATATCAATTAAATCAAACGTAATACAAGTATAACATCTTTTGAGAACAAACAGAGATAAACACATAATAAAACGGATTGAATCAACATTCAAAGTCAGATATCACAAACTTTAGATCTAACAGATTAATTTAGGCTATTTACACGCAAAGAAGAAAAAGAACATGCAAATTAAACCAAAGAAAACAATCATGCAATTAAAGGATTGAGGAATCAAATCGTATAATAGTCAGGTTCACCAAAAGGGACCTCACCGGTCCTCAATTTCGATGAGAAAATGACCGGTGAGAAGAGGGGGAGGCTGAATCGCGGATGGGGATGTGTTGCTGGTTCACGATTGCTGGAGGCAGGCACGACGATGATGGAGCGGTAGAGGACAGGTTGCGGGATACCGCTTCTATTGTTGGGAGCGTCGATTGGGTCTAGTTTTGTCGTCTAGAGTGGCAGCGGGCTGATATTGATGTTCGTTCGAGGGGAGCTTAGCCGGTTTTCTTGCCAACAGATACGACTAGTGGCGCCGACTGGGAGGCGCTGATTTTGGTTGTCTGACGGCGGAATTGGTGGTTGGAGCGGTTTTCCCTTGGTTTTCCCGATGGTTGATGATGAAAAGGGGAGGGCGACGCGGTGGCAGGTTTGTTAGCCACCCATTAGTGGAGGTTGACGCTATTGATGCTGCCTCGGACTCGTCGGTCATCAATTTTGGTGAGTCATCAATGAGAGTGAGAGACGGAAGAGAGTGGGAGGGAGGAGGCCAAATTTTTCTCTAACCCATGGTGGTTGGCCGGTGGCGGCAGCCATGGTTATGGTATAGAGATAAGTGAGGCTAGAGAGAAGGTAGAGAGAGAAAAGGTAGAGAGAGAGTGCCAAGAGAGGTGGATGTTTTTGTGTAATGAGGATTTTGGGTTTGAGTGTTTTTTAAGATGGAAAGAGTGAGTGATATGATCTCAGTCGTTGGATCAAAATTGATCCACGGCTGAGATTAAAAGGATTATAAAAATAGAAAATGAATTGAAATGGAGTTAAATGTAACTAAAATTGTAATAAATTGGGTAAAATTAGGCGACAATTTTCATAAATCGCATAGAAAAAGGCTAGCATTTAAATGAACTAGGAAATTGAATTGAATTAGGCTACAATTTAACAGATGTAATAATAACGAAAAAGATAATAGGGTGTCGAGGTTAAAATAAATTACGCATTTAAAATTAATGTTATGTAAAAATTGTCATATAAGATTATCGTTAATAATAATAATAATAATAAGCAATGTATTTATAAATTGTAAGTGCGCATATTTTCTAAAAAAATAATTTAATAAATATTAATAAAATTATATAAAATGTTGTATCTGAATTAATAAATTGTAAAAAATGACATCAAAAATTAATAAAATAATTTTTACATTTTAAAACATGAATGTGACACGTCAAAAATCTGTTTGATGTAAGAAAAATGTGTAAACAATACTAACATTTGAAAATTAATAATTTTGCTAAAATAGCAGCAGAAATGTAGTATCGGGAGGTCAAAATTGGGTGTCAACAATCATTGGGCCTAAAGGATCCTTTTCCTATTTTAAAATGGGGTTTCCACAAGGGTAGACCAGTAGAGAACAAAGTGAGTGAAGAGAAATCTTTAGTTGGTTCTTAAGAGTCGAGAGTGGAGTCATATAACCAAACTGATAAACAAATAAGAAGGCGTCTAATTGTGCCCAACACATTTATCCATACCCAAATGGGAGGTGAAAGTACATGACTCAGACAATTTCTTTTCAATTAAACAAGTTTGAATGCACAATATTCATACTTGCTAAGACCATCTTGAAAATTCCTTTGAAAACTTAAAATCATTCAAGCTAGAAACCTAAGAGCTATATCAATCGATTGATATAATCCACGTTTATGTGATTGAACTAGATACTAGTTAAGATCCACGAAACCCCAACCCAGGGACTAGTGCACCACAAAGGAAAAAAATGAAAATGGAAAATAAAATAGGAAGTGTTTCACGATATATCTAAACTATAGCATGTCTCAGTTGTAATTTTCCCACGTAAATAGAAATCTATGATCAAGTAATTAAAATTTTTAAAAAGAGAAATCAGAAGTTCTTTGACTCAACACTTCGGTGGCAACAGGGGAATGTGAATGGAAATGACCAGTTCAAAGAGCCATTTTTAATTGGTGCAATAGGAGAAGTTTTAGAAGGCTGAAGAAGCTGTTCCTCCCATTCAACCCCCTAGCTTATAGATCTGCAGCTAGCAATAAGAACTCCCAGTGTAAGAGAGAGTTTATACAAGATTTGCGAATGATACAGCTGAGGATGAAAAGACATTGCAACTATTTTTGGGTTCGAGCATCTTGGTATCTCCATCACAGCCATAGATACACCAAGGAGAATTTGTTAACTCAAGCAAGTGTGGATAGATCTAGAATTAGCAGAAGGATCTTACTTGGTGTTGTATTTACAGCCAAGGGGCTCAAAACCTCATTCAGAACCAAAAAGCCGCTCCAAATTCCAATACCGGAGATCACAGTTAGGAAGAATAACCAAAAAAAATGAGATGCAGATAAAGACGAAGAAGACAAAGGTGAAAAGGATACTTACTCTGGAAACTAATTTATCAGAAGCATATACGCTGAGGATACAAGGAAGAGTAAGTATCACCCATTTGAACAACAAGACGAAACTCAGATTGAACTCAACCAAGAGTAATATTTCTTAGGTTTTTGAAGAAGTGATGGATAATTTTGGAATTGGATTAGGAAATCCTATCTTCATGGGTTTTGTACTAAGCAGAATAGGGCCGGTTCAGATGTTTTATTTTGGGCCTTCTGATTTTAAATGTTTGGACGATGTCATTTTAAATGGATTGGTCCATTTATGTAAAGACAATGTGGTTTAGTATTTAAATTAATAAAAGAGGAAAGGAGAAAAATCACACCTAAAATTAAAATAATTTCACAAAACTAGCACCTAAATTTAAAAACTCGAGAAATAGTCACTGAGGGATGGGCGCACGCGAGAAGCTGGGATATATTTGTCACTTTTCCACGTATTTTCCTCAATTCTACAACACAATTTGGCCCTTTCCGTTTTGGGTACTGGACCCACTTTTCATCTTTAATGGTTCATGCTTTTTTTTGGCTCCTTTTTCCCTTTCTTTTTTAAAGATTCTACTCTTTTTTATATCTCACTGATACTTTGACTTTAGAATTGTCTTTTAGATGAGCTATAAAAAGCAGTTACAACTATAAATGTCTTTTAATTATATTAATCTAAATATATTAATTACAAATATGACAAATTATATTAATCTAATTATATTAATTACAAATGTGACAAATTAATATTAGATTGAAAAAGCAATGTAATATAGGCCAAGGGTACTGGAACAAATCTTTGTCAACTTAAACTACACACATGTTTTAGACAATAGACGATGTGTTTCAACTCCATAGTTTGATACAATAAACCAAAAGATTAACTATATAATACAATTGTTAAAGATATATATTTATATATAATAATGATACAGTTTCTATATATATACATATTCTATATAATAATTATAACATTTTCATACACATTTTCTATAATTTTTAACTACCATTATTAGTTAGATACATATTTTATACGACTCTATATAGTTTCTACATGCATTCTAAAATTGTATCAATCTAGTATAAGAGAGTATCAATTAAGTATATGGACACTGCAAGTGTATCAATGTAGTATAAAAGTGTATTAATGTGGTATAAAAGAGTATCAATTAGGTATAGGAAATGCATGTGCTTGCATAGAATTTCCTTTCTCATTTTTAAAAAGTGTATCAATGTAGTATAAAAGTGTATCAATGTAGCATAAAAGTATATCAATTGAGTATAGAGACTGCATGTGCCCAATTGGGCCAAATGGCTAAAAAGGGGAATTAAATTTGGCCGACTAGCTAAGGTTGTCCACCTTTTCAATTATGGGACATTCTTTTTTTAAAATGGCCAGCCCATATCCTTTTCCCTTAATAAAATCCCTATTAAATTGAAAAAAAAACTTAAGAAGGTATACCTGGTAAACAAAGGAGAGCATTTTGACAATTTGGATAATTAATTTAAGAGTCTTGGTTGTGCATCAGGGATGAAGAATTCAATTGCAGTCCTACTAAGAATTTCAATTTTCGCACAATATTGGGTCATTTCTTGGAGTATCGTATACAAGAGTTTCAATCTTTTTGCTTGGTCCTTTTTGGATATGCAGAAAAAACATAAATGATCATGTGAAATTTCACCAAAAATTCAATAGGTACTGAAATTTGAGAAGGATGGCTTTGAGAAACAGTAAAGTAGACTGCAAATCAAGGTTGGAAAGTGCTTACACATATCTAAATCGAGTTTCAACACCAATTTGGTAGATAAAGAATATTGAATTAACATGAAGAAGATGAACTGCGTGCTTCTAGATTTATCTTCAACAGTTACTTTCCTTTTTCTGATTTTTGATGTTTCTTTTTCTTTTAGTCTTTATGTTGACATTTTTTGTTTTGTTGTTTTTTATTGCTTTGTATTTACATTTTTTTAAATGTATTTTGTGGTTCACATCTAAAAACAATATATATATATATATATATATATATATATATATATATATATTTAGATGTAAATCAAAAAGTATATACAAGAAAAAAGTGAATATTTATTTTTGCAGCAAATGGTTACACCGATTTAATAAACATATTAAAGTGCATTCACAAAAAAATAATCACAAAATTATTATTAATTAAGATACACATATTTTTATTTAATTATAAGTCTTGCCTCATGGGCAAGACTTAGTTTAGAAAATTATTTAAATTGAAAACTTTTGCCCAAGAGGCAAAATTTTATTCTTTAATTGTACATATTAGATTATTAACATATATGCAACTCTTGCCTCATGGACAAGACTTAGTTTAGGAAATTGTTGTACAAATGCTATACAACTTGAAAACTTTTTCCTCGGAGGCAAAACTTTATTCTATAATTGCACTGATTAGATTATTAACATATATTAAACTTTTTCCACATGGGCAAGACTTAGTTTAGAAAATTATTGAAATTGAAAACTTTTACCCAAGAGGCAAAAGTTTATCCTTTAATTGCACTGATTAGATTATTAACATACATATAACTCTTACCTCATGGGAAAGACTTAGTTTATACAAATGCTATACTGTTGAATTGAAAACTTTTGCCCAAGTGGAAAAAAATTATTCTTTAATTGCACTGCTTAGATTATTAACATATATGCAACTCTTGCCTCATGGGCAAGACTTAGTTTATACAAATGCTATACTGTTGAAATTGAAAACTTTTTCCCAAGAGGCAAAAGTTTATTCTTTAATTTCACTGATTAGATTATTAACATATATGCAACTCTTGACTCATGGGCAAGACTTAGTTTATAGAATTATTAAAATTGAAAACTTTTGCCCAAGAGGAAAAAGTTTATTCTTTAATTGCACTGATTAGATTATTAACATATATGCAACTCTTGCCTCATGGGAAAGACTTAGTTTAGAAAATTGTTGAAATTGAAACTTTTGCCCAAGAGGCAAAAGTTTATCCTTTATTTGCACTGATTATATTATTAACATAGATGGAACTCTGACCTCATGGGCAAGACTTCGTTTAGAAAATTGTTGTACAAATGCTAACTGTTGAAGTTGAAAACTTTTTCCCAATAGGAAAAAATTTATTCTTTAATTGCACCGATTATATTATTAACATATATGCAACTCTTGCCTCATGGGAAAGACATAGTTTAGAAAATTATTGTACTTTGATTATAAACATCAAATGAAAATTGTTACTAATATTCTTTTGCTCAACACAGGTTTCAATATGCATTTTATGCTTATGACACTTTAATCATTGGATGGACCAACTGTAGACCAGTAATAATGGTAGATGCAACATTTTTGAAGTCAAAATATCATTGTGTCCTCATGATAGCAATGTCAAAGAACAGAAAAAAACAACATATTTCCCTTGGCTTTTGGAATTGTAGACTCAGAAAATAATGAGTCTTATAACTGGTTCTTCAATCAGTTAAGAAATGCAATTGGGGTAAGTAAACAATTGTCTATTCTATCAAATCATCACCCAACCATTACAAATGCAATTTCAAATGTCTATCCAGAGTGTCAGCAAGGGATATACATCTATTACATGGAGAAGAATTTAAGAAAAAGATACTTCTCAGATGTGGTTCTATCACTCTTCTACAATGCAACAACAATATACAAACTAACTGAATTTTATACTTTAATGGATGAGATAGAAAAAGTCGACAAAGTTTCTACGGAGTACTTGAAAGAAGAAGAACCAAAAAGATGGGCTCGTTCATTTCATACCAACAGAAGGTACAATTTGCTTACAACTAACAACGTGGAATCCATGAATGCAGTACTGAGAAAAGCAAGGCAACTGCCAATACTGGGACTGATCGATTATATTCAGAACAAGTTACAAAGTTGGTTTTATGAAAGAAAAATGGAAGCACAAGGTAAATTTCATGACATCACACGTTGGGCGAAAGTGGAGGTGACTGACAAGATTCAAATAGCCTTGAAATTGAAAGTAAGTAATTGAAATTGTATTTTGATGATAGGGAAATATAAGGTTACTATTTTTTGATAGCAAATTATATATAGCTGGTTTACTGTTATTTGTGATTTATTGCTAGTTTTTTTTATTTCCTTGAGATTCACGCACAAATTATGTATTTGTAGCTATTTTTTGGTTGCCTCAAGATTCGTCCCCTATGTATGTTTGATTGCTATTTATGGCTAATTCTGCTTATATACTAGATGTTTCACTATCATAGTTTATTATACTCCCAGGTTAGATACAATATCTGTTTTATCTCAGTTTATTTGTAGCTGATTCTCCTGCTCATATGTTGGAAGCATCACTATTGAATCAGCTGTTGTTCCTGAGCAAGGTTTTGTCTTTTCCATATAATACAGAGAATTTGACTTTGAAAGCTCATTCCTTGGATGACATATCCTTCTACTGCGCTATCCCTGACCAATCCAAGCATCAAAACTCTAACTATCCCCTATATTAGCCCTTCTCTTCCATTTTGAAATAGAACCTTAATTGTGACTCCTTATTATTGGTCACTTATTATTAGATTTTTGATTAGTTCAATATTAGATTGTGATTTGATGTTATATGCTTGATTGTAGCTGTTTTTTGGTTGCCTCAAGATTCATTCCATATGTATGGTTGATTGCTCTGTATGCCTGATTCAGCTCATATACTAGATATTTCACTATAAGTTGTCATTTATTTATCATTTTGTTTACAGGTAGACCCCATTGATGCAATAAGATTTGTTGTAAGAGAAGGAGGATTTAAATATATTATAGACCTGAAGAGTAGGACTTGTCAATGCTTGGTATTTCAAACAGATGAGATACCATACACCTATGCAATTGCAGCGATAAACAGTAGAAATTTGAACAAGTCTAGCTATTGTTCTCATTGGTTCTCAAGACAGTCTTGGCTATAAATGTACCAGGGAGAATCCTACCAGTTAAAAACACAACATCATGGATTATCCCAAATAGCATAAAGGATCTGATCACAAAACCCCCAAATAAGGAGGTTCTACTTGGGAGAAGACAAACATCCAGATATCCTTGCAGAACAAAATGTTCAAGAAACAATTACAGATGTTCGAGATGCAAAAGAACTGGGAATAAGATATCAAATTATCACTATACTCCTATCCTTCATCCATATGCAAGAAGATACAGAAACAAAAATAAGAAAACATGATTAGTTTTACTTTTTATCCGAGAAGTTGGATCAAAATAGCATCTATAATAGGATTATTTGATCCCCTATTTTAGTTAGTAACAAGTACTTTTGACTTTCAATCATGAATTTCTTCTTATTTATTTGAAGTTTAAACTTGTGGTGAAGTATTTAACTCAATACCTTCTTATTGATTTTTTATAAAAATTACTTAGCATGTTAAATTTTTTTATATATTAATGTGTAAAAATATATCATATTAAAAGGATTTAGGGAAGGACCACATCCCCAAGAGATGTGCTGTGAATAATTCCACGGGATACACTTTAAAAGTTTCCTTGAAGGCAAGATGCAGAACAAGTTGTGCCCCATGGGCAAGAGTTGAGACTAGCTTATTCTGCAATAATTCGGCAGATGATCTACAACACTTGCCCTAGAGGCAAGACTTAAGACCCAAAGAAACAAGTTATGCCCTATCGTCAAGAGTAGACATTAACTTAGTGTCTAATAACTTGGTAGATGATCAACAGCTCGTGCCCTAGAGGCAAAAATTAATACAACAAACGGACAAGTTATGACCCATGGCCAAACATTGATACTAGATTAGTGTGTAATGATTTGGTAGATAGTTTATAAGTCTTTCCTAAGAGGAAAGATTTTTAGACCCCAAAGGAACAAGTTATGCCCCATGGACGAGAGTTGACACTAACTTATTCTGCAATGATTCGGCAGATGATCTACAACACTTTCCCTAGAGGAAAGACTTAATCCCCAAAGAAACAAGTTATGCCCTATGGGCAAGAGTTGACACTAGTTTGGTGTGTAATAACTTGGCAGATGATCTACAGCTCGTGCCCTAGAGGCAAAAATTAATACAACAAATGAACAAGTTATGCCCATGTCCAAGCGTTGATACTAGATTAGTGTGTAATGATTTGGTAGATAATTTATAAGTCTTGACCAAGAGGCAAGATTTTTAGACCCAAAAGGAACAAGTTATGCCCCATGGGCAAGAGTTGACACTAGCATAGTCTATAATGATTTGACAGATGATCTATAACTCTTGCCCTATAGGCAATACTTACACATCAAAGGTGGTTCAACTTGCAAATTTTCAAAGAACATTTTTCCTCTAACATAGAAAATATGTTTATAGGAATATTACAATCTTACAACCATATGAGAATCAATCTTCTAGACCAAAAACTAAAATACTATAAGCCAAGAACAAAAGAAATAAATATTAAAAATTACAAAAACAAAAACATGGGGGAGTATTCAATTGCGAGTAGAATAAAAGATGATATCAATCAACAAAACCAAACATCTAACCAAATAAATAAAAGTGGAGAACCAACTACTAAGGAGGAGTAGATGACCCTTAGATTACACGGTCTAAATTGTTTCTTATTTTATGGCATTTAATCGAGGACAAATGTGATTGAAAATTTCACAATGATCAAAATACTCATGTAGCAGTCGCACATAATTAATAATAAGACAACCCCCATAGGAACAAGTTATACCTCATGGGAATGAATTGGCCCTGCCACATTGTTTACTAATTTAGAAGATACTCAATAACTCTAGCCTCAAGGGCAAGACTTGCCACAAGGAAAGGCAAAAAATATTCTTCGATAATAAAACATAAATATACAAAGATATAAACAAATGAATCAGTAGCGAGTCTACATTGTATACTTTACGTTATCACATAAAAAATAGCCGATTCAATTTGAAAAAACTGTTTGAAATTTACATAATCTCATAAAAATAGCTAAAACTCCTTGTACAGTGATTTTCAATAACTACAAAACTAAACTACTGCTCCTGGTGCGTCCTCTTCCTTTTTTTCTTTCCAAATAATATGCCAACTTTTTCTATAGTGTTGTCTTTTATATTAACTTCTAGTTTTCTCTTTTCATAATCCCACAATAAAGCTCCATACCTCAGGAGAACATAACCAATTTCAATCTATTTAGGAATATCTCTTCCATGAATGACATATTCAACAAACACACAAATAAATGCTCCACAATCACTATGATACAAAAGAAATATATTACGTGAATATATGGAAAACAACAAAAAAAGAAGTGAAATGAAAATTTAAAAAATAAATGCAATAAGATACCATTGAATTTGTTGTGGCAACTGATCAACCATTTTTATTGGCAAAGTATCATTTCCAAATTTGTCAATCCCCTTATCAAGATAGATATTGACCTTTTTCAGAAAATATGGTATCAATATTTGGTAAGGTAACGTCACTTTTTGAACAACTTTATCACTGCGCCTAGTACGGTTGAAGTCGAATACATATATGCACCAATCAGTAAAGTCAAAAACTCCCAAAATCCAGTGTCCAAGTTCAGATTTTTCTCGTGGAACATAAACTGCAAATAAAAAGTTTGTGAAAGCTTGAATAAAATTGAACAGCAACTTATAAACCCACAAGTTAAGTGTTCCGTCCAGATCAAGGGAAAAATCCTTTGATATTGGAGTCATTGCATCTTTTGCAGTTTTTTCCGCCAACTCAAGTGCTCCAACAATAATTGTTGTTTCATCAGGTGTCAAATCCCCTCCTTTTCTAGCCTGTCATAGCAATAAGAAGCAAACAAGTTGAGGCATACATTTAAAGGAACATAATGATTTGAAAACGAGGTTCAACTAGCTATAACACCTAATATTTGTGAGATGAACTTGGTCGTGTAACCGGATTGTGTTCATGCATACATACAAAATATTGCATGTCCAGAGATATATTTACACTTTCTTAGATTAGCATTAAAATTTGGGAAATACTGAATAGATTACCTCATTTCCATGGAAATCCTCAAATGTTTTTAGTTCAGCTCTCCGTAGAAGGGCAGCGCGCCCCTTACCTAACATCCAATCCAAGACCTAAAAGAAAAACCAAGGATGAAGTTAATATCCCTTTTCTTTATCAAGCCTACTATAAGATCCTTAACAATAGAAAGTAGCACTGAGAAATTCTCTCAAATTACTGCATGAGGTTTTGGCTTTTTTTCTCCATTCTAAAGATGAATATCCGTGTATCTTAATAAAGAAACTGATAGATATTTTACATATCAAGTTATTATCATGAGAAGTTTCTCATTTATAGTAATAACAAAAAAAATAGAGATAGAAAAATGGAGTAACTATGATATTATTACTAATTTTTTCCTTCCGTTCAGATTTACTTGTCACTATTTTCCTGATTTGATTTTCATTTTTACTCATCATTTTTGACAAATCAAGAAAAAACAAAATAAAAAATTTCATGTTTTACCCTTAGCATTAATTACTTATTCTCGAAATCATTTCCAATGCCTATTACTAAACATCAATTAATAGTGGTAATATTGTAAAGTCACTATACCAATCATTGTTTTTTTAATAGTTGCGCCACATCAAAATATGACAAGTAAAACCAAACGGAGGGAGAACATAACCAAGGAACTCCTCCATTCAACTTTATGTTGCATTCTTTCCATTTCTTTCCAAGCTACAGAAAAGGAACAAAGCATACAAATTAACCACCATAGCGTATATGAGTACAGATCATGGGTTCATGTAGTTTTATTTCTTAAACCCTGTCATCTAACTCGGATTGAAAGTACAAGGTGGCAACCGAACACACAGCTGGTGAAATATCTCTCTCTCTCTCTCTGGTAGCAAAACATGAAAACTTAACAACTCTACATGAGTAAATTATAGAATGTGATTGTTTTGCTTTATACCTTACTAATTGGATAAGAAATGGGGAAGAATAACCAGAGAATAAGCTGAAAAAGGGGTGCTACAGTGGATCTAACTATTAATCCATAGAGAGTATAGATTGATCGAGGAATTATCTGCAAATGTAAAACCGACGAACCTAGTTAGAGGACAAGAGCCGAGCAAATTCCATAATTAACAAGCTAAAAGGTTAAGTTGATGAATATAATAGACCACCTCTCCGAACATGAGAATCAGTTTAACAGATACCAGTATTACTACCCTCGACGGTACAAGTTTGTCCAAGAATATAGGAAGAGACTACATCGAAAAAGGAGAAAAGTAATATATAGGAGAAATGTAATAAATAAGCCGACAGGGGTAATAAAAGGATAACTATTGCCAAATAAGTATTGGTACACAAACCTCCATTGCTAAGGAGTTGCCGATCAAGAGTGTGCAAAGCAATAGATGTTGGTTTTTTACCACCGGAAGTATTTTAGCTGTAAAAGAAAGGAAGAATACATTAAAAGGCCGATCATAGCAGACATAGGTACAACTCAAACTGTGCACAACACTTCTGCTCTTCTAAATTATCCCACTATAAGCCCTATTCTAATATGGGTGGTTATTGTTACAATTGTAGACCCATGATACGTAAAGTGGCTTAACTTTTGTAATTGTGCATTCCAGGTATAAGAAGAATCATGTACCTTTTTCTCTTACTCTTTCAACTATTCAAATACCTTTGCTTGGGTACATAATTAATGCATCATTCCTTTACTATAAGTTTAATTCCACTATTTACTTTGCAATAAACCACATCAAAGCATTTCTAGACAGTTTATTTAGTTTCAAAGGAAAAATTCACTCTCTTTTAATTACTCGTGGTTTATTCACACCTTGCCTTAGTCAACATTCAACCTTTTCCAGAATTCCTTTGATATTTTGGGATAGCCAATTCTATACATATATTTACCTAGCTGATACAAGTCAAATGGCCACCTTAATTTTTGAAGATATGATTGGAGGTCATCATTTAAAGGCTCAATACTTGGTCACCCCAAGGGCACAAGAATATGCAAGGAAGACTCATTTTGAGCACAAGCAAGGCCATGTGTGGAAGATTGCTTGGAGCATCGAAGACTTGAGGACTCACGGTTTTGGATAACTCTTAATGGGTCATGATTTGGTTATCTTCATTAAGGGTATTTTGGTCACTTCATTGGGTCTAAATGCACTCCATGGCCACCCCGCCCTTTAAGGGCATTGTTGTCATTTTGCCTTGTCTTTTAATAGAATATAAATAGAACATTTTAGGTCTTTTTCTCTTTAGTTGTTCATTGATGTAAGACATGAAACATGAAACATCTTTAGTTGTAGGTCTTGGAATAGCCACCACACCGAAATGAGGGCAACGAGTGTGGATATCACTTGTGTTGCAATGTTGGCTTGAGAGGTTGGTGTTTAGAGGTGGTAAAGTGCCACTTGTGTCAACGTAGGAGTTAGGTTAACCATTGTGTGTAGTGTTAAGGGTCCAAGATTACCATATTCTTGGATTCTTAAGATTATACCAACCAAGGTCTAACTATCAATCCATTTTGTTTATGTTGTAATCGTTTGTTTGTGTTCTTGTAATTCAAATCCATGACTTGTTGTTCTTGTTACATTGTTGTTGTTCTTCATTTTGTTGTTGTTAGATGTTTTTAGGTGATAAACACATCAATACATTGTGTTCTTGTTGTTGTTTGTTGAATCTGAGTGTGGTCTTCAAAAGGATCCTCGGATCTTTGATCTTGTGGATTGATTTTGAAGTGTGTTTCGTGTTGTCCTTATAATTCTTGTATCACCAGCTGAACAATTTAAAAGAAAAAGTCTGACTAGAGAATAGAATAAGCAAGAGGAAATAGAACTCCAAGAATTGAACAAATAGAAAAGTTTATAGCTTTACACCAAAGTTATAAAGTAGCAGCTAGATATTTATCTAATCAACTACTGAAACAACATAGTTAAAGGGGTGGAGGATAAATTTTCATCATCTTCAGTGTATACATAACAAAGAGAATTTTTAACCTTGTATATAGATATACAATATGAATTTTTGACAAAGGGGGCCCAATTGACCCTTCTACCTGCACAATGTAGGGGTACATACACTCAATCCTCCCAGACCCCACTTGTGGTTTGTAGAATTACACTTGGTATGTTGTTGTTGGTCCGAATGACCCCCTTTCGCCCCTCTAACTATACATATGGCTCTACTAGTGAATAGAAAAGTTACAACTTTACACCAAAGTTACAAAGGTAGCAGGTAGATATTAGCCAATCCAAACTACTGACCAGTATTAGTGGAAGTTGGATATTCATGAAGGTTATTCATCATCTACAATATACACATAAAAATAGTTTTTGACCTTATAATATGACATATGAATTTTCGCCAATGCACAACCTCTACTTAACTCTGCCCCTAGCTCTACTAATGAAGTAAACGACAAGAATAAAGGATAAGACATCAAACTTCCATGAAAAATAAGCAAACAAACAATAAAAATCCAAACCAACAAACTTTAGCACTTCTTAATAAACCCAAAAAAAACTACTGATCAACATTAGCAGAAGCTGATTTTTTACCAAGACGTTCATCGTCTACAAAATACACATAATTTTTTTTAAGCTTGTATCCAAAGAACCAGAATAAATATAACCATTACAAAAAACCAAACAAGAAATACTGTCAGCATGTTTGACTTACTAGAAGAAATGGAGGAACAAAACAAAGGACAAGTCAAAAGCACATTACAAATATAGATTAGGATAGAAAGTGATAATACCGTGTCATTCAAAGGTCGACCACAAGTTGCAAGTGAATAAAAATGCTCATTCGAATCCACAACACAAGAGCCAAACATTAAACATTCAGGGCAACACATCTTTGAGAAATGAGAGATCTATGGGTCGAAGCTTTCTTTCCTACATGTGCCATTGATGATTCCCAATTTGTTTCTTCTAAGTATGTCAATTCTCATCGATTCAATCCAAACAATAGTTTTTAGATCTCGCTAATTGAATAAAAATTAACATAACTCCAGACATATCTGATGCATTCAGATACAATTGATGATTATGACTCAATTTCTTGGGCAATTTATCTATCACCACCACCACTGTTACTCCTACAAGCTTTCTTAATTTTTCTTCTCAATTATCTTAACTTACACTGTATCAATAGTCAATATCTCTTATACCATGATGTAAAAGAGGATCAAGAGAAAGAGGAAAAATGAGGATAATCTCCAAGGTGAACCAAGTCGTGATCCAATGGTTGATGATCAATATCGTGAGTCTATTTGATTGAAATCGAATGAAGAGAAAGAGGAAAAAGAGAATGAATATTTGAAAAATGAGGAAGAAAGATAAACAACGAGAATGAATATCAGAGAAAAATCTGGGAAAAAAAAAGAGAAATAAATAAAGGTTAAAGACAAATAAATTAAAAAAATAAAAAAAATGAAGAAATAGATAATGGTTGAGAATAATGAAAAAGGAAAAAAAATAAAGGTTGAGACAAATAAATTAAAACATGAAAATAAAGTTAAAGGAAAAAATAAAAACTAAAAATAATAAAAAACAGAATAATAAATTTAAAGGAAAAAATACAAAAGTGAAAAAAAAGTAGAATTATAAAAGTAAAGGAAAAAAAAAGTAAAAATAATAAAAAATAAAATTTGAGAGATAAATGAGTATGGAAAGTTTAAAAATATATTTGAGGTGTACAGGGGCAAAATGATACTTTTAGTATATTAAAAAGTAAGGAAGACTATTCTTATTTAGGGTCAAATATCTAAAGCTACCCATATTTGGGTCTATAGCATTCAATTTCCTGTGCATCATTAGTTTGGGCCTGCATAATGAGTTGGAGAACATCCACATTACCCAACTATTCGTTGACTCCGAAAACTAACTTTTATCCTTTAACCCCAACGGCACTAACTCTACCTGGTTGTATCAAGGAAGAAATTTGTCCGAATTCATTTGTTAGCCTACTGTCTAGTCCACTTGGGCATCATGCGAGGATAATATGGCATTTCATTCTTACTAAAATTTCAATACTATCCTTGCATGATGTCCAGAGGACTAGACTACTAGTGTGTTTGCAAATGAACTCGACCAATAGTATAGTCTTCCTTGATACAACCAAATATAGTCAATGGAGTTGGCTTTAGACGAAAGAAGAGAAAAGAGAGCAAGCAGTTGTACTTGAAAATTTCTAGCTTTCAAGTTGTGTCACAGAAAGCAACTAAAGGGTGAAAAATTAAAGAAGAAAAGAAGGGTTTTTATCGTTAGTATGATATGCTTTTACAAAGATAATATTTGGAAATTTTATAAATAACATTCTATATACATTGATTTACATTAGATTTTCTCGTAAGTCAAAGTTGTATTTATCAATCTTAACAACCTACCCAAAACATAATATTCTTAATAAAAAAATCAACATTAAAAAAAGGCAAGTGAATTATTGTTATTATTAATTCATTTTTTCCTGTCAACCCATATTGCATAAAAAATTCCGCAAGATGATATGACTAGTAAGTATTAGATTTACAAGATTACCAAGAAAGAATTTTTTTTAATCAACAAATTATAAGAGAGAAAATGATTAGAACAACATAAATAACAATCCATTTTAATCTTGTATTTTGATGTAACTGAAAATCAAGTCGTTTGGAAGTCAAGTAAAAATTGACATTTATTATGAGAAAGATCCACAATTGGCGTCCATTAAATTAATTTAAGTCATTATCTATTAAACTAACATTACGTGACAGAAAAATGAAAAAGAATTTATGATTTTTTTTATTTTAAGTATCAAAAACAGTTGTATTTTTATTTTCTTTAAATATGCGAATTGAGTAGACTGAAAACATATTTTTTTTCGTGTGTATGACACGACCCGAACTGAGGCCCAAATCGACACGGGCATTTCAAACCGTGAAGGCCCGAGAACTAACTGGCAATCATACACACCATTCATATATTTATAAGGAAATTGAGAAAAGATAACAAAACAGAAACATGGTCATCTGATTATATTATGAAAACAACACGACATAAGTTCAACAAGACTCAAATCCATCTAACACCTGTCTACGAAATCTCTACTAACTGAAGGAAAACAATATTTGTTTGAAGATCGGGACAAGGCCCCCGGTTGGACCATAAACCAAAACCAAATGAGATTAACACAAGTGAATAAGAGGCCTTCCGAATTAAGGGAGGCTCACCAACTTTGAATGTCCGACAACAATCATCTATTTAGCAAGACCGCTAGACTGGGCCTCAGAACCTGAAATATAGAGGGTCAATAAAGATGTAGTGGTACGTAGATTAATCCAAAATAACATACTTTTATATAACATAAGTGAGAGAAATTTAGGAAATATTTTACATACAATATATGAAAATGCATGGGCATACTTAAAAGAATTTAAAACATTTTTTGAAACCATGACTTACTCTCTATCTTACTTTTGAGCTAGGTGGTACACCCTACAACTCTACAATCCCACGGGCTATACGGAATCCACCCTTAACTAGGCGGTCAAGCCCATAGCCCAAGTTTGTCCCAAGGGTTAGAGTCTCTATCTCTAATACGCTAAGGGGCACAAAGCCAACGTATGGTCCCTCTTGGGGATATAATAAACCCGCATCGACAAAACACAATTTCCCACAATGAGCCTTTCCACTCAAATGCCTTCTTCGGATAACCACCTAACTCTCTTTAAATCCATTTTTAACTCTTTAAGACATCCCTTCTTTGAAATCAAAATTTGAAAATCTTACTCTGTTATGACATTCATTTGTTTGGTATCGTCATACCAAAACTTGCAAGTCATATCTCTAAGCCATAAAATATCATGTTACAACACTTTCATTCAAAACAATGTTTAGACCACCAAGTCATTCAAACAGTACAGGAGGATTTGTATATCGAATTACATGAAACTTATGCAAAGACTCTCTCTTTCAACTCTTAAAATATGTGGTGGTCCATTACTTGTAGCAAAGCATGAAACTCATTAAATCATCACTTTTCATCTATATTAACAAGAAACACCCTCTTTTAAGTTCATAACCAAAACCAAGTCTTAAATGATAGTAAATATATTTGTATTCATGCTTCTCAATATGCAATTGAATAATTCATGGCATATGAAAACAAAAGGCTTTATAACAAGAGAGGGATTATAAATGTTTATGATCTCAATTCAATATCTAAACTCAAAATTCATACATACTTATATACGAGTACAAATCAAATTTAGGGGAAGGCCTCAAGACCAAAACATTATCTCATTGAAAGAGTTCACAAAGCATACTTTTTAATGTAATTCAAAACCCTTCATAAATACATGATTTCTCAACGTTCAAAACATTATAAAAATGATTTCATCATACCCATGTAGTTTAGAAAAACTCACCTACCTTAATGATGAAGAATTTGCGAAAAGATTAAACCTCTAAGCTTGATTGCCCAAACCATAAGTTGTTTTTCTCCTCTTGTGTTTTAGATGTTTAACTAATGATTTTCTAGGGTTAAAGCATGTTTTAGGGACTTAAATACGTGTTAATATGTTTAGGGATGGTTATTGGGTGAGAAAATATCATGTTTACCGTGAAATACTCAAAAATAAAGTTTTTGCACCACTTAGCCATAGGGTTTGCGGCTCCATATCCATGTCAAACATTGAAGTTTGTGGAACCAAGTCCATGGAAAACATTAGGCTTTGCGTCACCAACCTTATTTCCAACCTTTTCCAGTGAGCGTTGGTGATGGTAAGGCGATGTCAAGCCATCACCTAAGCTATCGTTTGCGGCGCCTACTTAGTTTTGAGGTCCTTAAACACCCCCAACACCCCCCAAAATATCAATACATGATCTACCATCACTATTGTGGTCCTAAATATCATTTTAGAAGCATCAAAAGAGTGTTACGACTATAGGGTGTCACAATCATACAGCCTGTACGGTGTCTTACTCAAACACTCATAACCTCTTACTCCGGACTCAGATTGATGAACGGTCAGAGGCGTTGGAAAGAAAACTCGAATGAACTTAACTTGATATATAGTAGGCCATATGAATCTTTATATACTATGAGAAACAGTCACTGGAAGTTGACCCATGCAAAATCGTCAACTAAAAATCAACCGATAGGAAAAGTTTTCAACTCGACTTTATGTTAGGAGATTTTTGTGACCTAAATTCATACTCAAAGGTATTCAAACACTATAGGATTGATAATCACACATATATTAACAAGGATTCATTGGTTTCTGGTCTATACGTGTAGGAACGATGGTTTAAATTCTAGCCCAAAGGTGCGGGTGTTACATTATCTCCCCCTTGGGATCATTCATCCTCGAATGATGGGTAGTGACTTGTTCAATTTCTAAAAGTATGATATAATGAATGTAACCTCGCATAGAACATTTCTCCTCAACAATATATGCAAAGACATCAAAAGAGCTTCATGATAACCCCTATTGAAACCTGTAAGCACAAAGCGTGAGATATAAGAATTGACATAGAGATGGCCTTCCACATGATATCTTGGGATCGTAATCATCACGGCATATGATGTGAGTTTATTTGGTGACCATAGGTATTGATTTACATTGGTACAACTACGAAATGAGATTTTACAGGAGATAGGAATAGAAACATTCTTTACTTTACAAGATACAAAGAATAAATGTTACACCTAGAAACACTACTCATCTATGGCCCAAACAAAAAATAACATACTTCATTATTTCCAACTTAAAATTATCCCATAACACTTCTAACCACAAGAGTTTGAGTCCCGCCACGTAATACTCCTATGTTAAAGCCTAACTCAGAGAAAAGAGGAGCTAGCTTAAGCTATGGGACCTCATACCCTAAATCTCTTTAAGGATATTACTTTACCTTATCACTACCATAAAACACCCTCGGGTCTTAATTCAGGGAGTACTAACCACATAGCACTTTGGTTTGAGTTTTCATCAATCATAATATTAGATCCTATCATTACTACACCCACTTCATGGATCTCCCCACTAGGACCGGAAAATTCTATCACTATTACCAAGATTTTTTTCCACATATCTCCTTTCTAACTATTTCACTTAACGAAACTTCATCTCCCTCTTTTCCCCTTCTCCTATAACCTTAGCTCAAGAAATTACATCAAAATTTTCACATTGAAGAACATCTACTCCCTTACCTAAGACATTACTAAACTTTCACAACCACCATGACACTAATATACGGAGGGTCATTGAGGAACCCGAGCATAAGCATCATGAATGGGAGTAACACTATTAGACTTTAAATTTTACTTATTACACTACTCAAGGAGGGACATGAGGTAAAGATACGATATAATTATGAAGTGCTTTATATATCAAGTGTCTTGATCATAAGTAGAGAGACACTCTGGCATAAACACAACATAGCATGAGACCTTAGGACAAACCATAGCGAGAAACATAAGTGCTTACATCATGAGTCGTATAAAATAAGTTTAGGATTCTTGAAGTCAATAATTGAGACAAGGACTTCTACTCGAAGCTATCGATTCTCATTTTCAGATCTGAAATAGTCATGAGTTCGCATTGCTTTATCATTTTGGGTAATCCCAACATAAAATGAATCAATAACATTTATAAAGCATATTTTATTAGAACCAAGCATTTTGTGAGACATGAATTCTTATCGATCATTAGCAACATAACATAGAGCTTGAATATCTGAAATATTAAATTACCGAGGGACATTATTGCTTCTAGTTTGGAGGTCGGAACATGACATGAGTTACATAGAGATCTCAAACCTTAGATATAGGCAAGACTTGAATACATAAGACTTTTGTAGAATCACCTATTAAATTGGAGTAGGAGGGGCTTGCTTGCATAGTAATTGATTTTATCATGATTCTTACTTGAAACTTGACACCACAAGAAAATACGGGAACTATTTAATTCATCATCTCCCCTTTAGATCAAAGTCACAATCATAAACTTAAGGACATATATTCTCAATTAATCTTACAAGAACAACACTCAACACAATGGGGTATGACCATACACATAAATGCTAAACTTCCCCTTTTTAACTATACTGTAAAGACATTGCTTTCCAAGAACGCTACTCTTAATTTTCACCATCCTATGTTGAAATCAACCTACAACTCCCAGTCTCATGAGCATACCCATCCTCATTCCATATCACATAAAAATCCACTCTCCACTACTTAACATTCTAACATTAGACCGTTAATCATCTAACTTACATCATAATAAAATCTTTAAGACTATACCCAAGGAACATACTGCCTACTTATAGTTCCTCCATTCATCTCTAAAGAACATCACACAATAACTCCTTAGTATTCTTCATACTATGAGATTCGAGAATGAAATCTAGGTACACGTGACACTCGTACACACCACACTTTATCTAACAACATACTACCTTCGGGTTCAACTTATTCTTATACACTCACGCTCTTATACACTCAATGAATCAACCACAATTCATCATTTTAACACTAGTCCTCATGTACATAAATATCATAATTATCCACTCCTTTTTTCACAAGTTGCCAACCTAAGCTATTTCATACCCCATATTAACCCTACTAATTCATTCCCATAAAACGTACATCACTAATCTTAAACTACTATCCTTTTTACCACTACCCACATCTCAAGTTTAAGCCTATAGTCTACTATCGGGGTCGGATCTACATGGAGCCCAGAGGGTTCATCCGAACCCCCTCAGCCAAAAAAATACATTGTGCATGTAGGATCAAATTATTGTTTTAGGTATGAATAACTAGCACTGCACCTCCTAAACAAAGTATGTTCTGCAACTCAATGGTAAAAGTACTCAAAATCTATAACTTTTATTGATTATTTACTATTTGAGAATATTGTGTGAGTGAATATCACTTACATTTCTTTTAAAATACATACCCGGATTTTACATCTTCACCTGTAATTGTTATTAATGTTTTTTATTTTATTATTTTTATTTTTTTATTTATAATTTTCAAAATTATCTTATTTTATTATTTTATTGTTTAAAAGTATTTTACTTTTATTCATGCAGTGATATTTTAATTGTAATACTAATCGCGTATTGATTATTTTTTTAGAGAGGTAAATTGCATGGTCATATATTTTAAGAAGTTGTGATTCTTTTATTGTTTGAATATTAAGATGCTAGAGTTAATTTGTTTCTCATAATAGCTTTTGTATCGTTGCATTTAGAAGTTTTATTTTCCATGACCTTTTAATCAATTAATGTGTTTTTTAGTAATATTTTGTTTTATTATATTGTATTACTATATTATTAATTAAAATTTTTAAATACATGAAGCTTAAGCCCCATGCCTCTTGTCTTTCGGCTCACCCCCTGCTAAGTAAAATGCAATGTCTCCTACACCACCGTCTTTTAAAACACTGATTTAAAGTATGCAATTATTTAATTTCTATTACAATGATTTGAAGTGAATAAATAATGGTGGTATATATTTATTATATACCCGTTTTCAGTTTTACCTTCCTCTGAAAATGATTGCTAGCTTAGGTACCATATTACCTAGACAAGGCATGTAATAAACTTTTCATTTAGTAAAAGTAGATATTTTGATGTGAATAATAAAATATTTCTAGACAGATTAAAGATATAAGGAATTTATTTTTGATTTAACTAAAAGCAATTGATATTACTTGTAATTACATGTACAAAATTCTGTCTTCTTTTTTTCACTTTTTGATAATGTTGCACGAACTAAAAGTTTCATAGTTATATCCGATGATTGTACTATTATGAAGGAGTTAAAATTAAATGTTAATCTCCAAATTAGTTACTCTCTTTAACTAATTTTATCCAACAAACTGTTGGGTTCATAGTAAATGAGAGGTGTGAATGGAAAATGGAGAAAACCAAGTGGAAGAGAAAAATTCAGATCACACCAATATGAAAAGTGTACTCAAAAATAGGAAAGGTTACTAAATTCTCCCACATTGGTGGGAGAAAGAAGCTTTAAAGTGTTTATATTGTGAAACACACTCCCACATGGATAAGTGAGGCAAGGAATAAGATATGCCTCGCGCCGTAGTCGTTGTCGCTCGCTCGACTTCGACTTCGGCATTGGAAAATGAGATCTATCTTTTTGGACAAATTTTATTTGATGATCCAAATCTACCAAAATGCAACAGTTGTGGACACATGGAGCACATATTGTAGAAGATGATCAAAATAATTCTAAGAAAAGGAAGAAAGTTGAATAAGGAAGCAATCAACCCAAGAAGAAATTCAAGGTAAAATACTTCAATTGTGGCAAGATTGGCCACAAGTCCACGAATTTCAGTGCCCCGAAGAAAGGAAAGAAAAAGGATCAAGAAAATATGATTGAATCCAACAAAGAATGCGATGATTTGTGTGCTATGTTCTCAGAATGCAACTTGGTGGGGAATCCTCGCGAATGGTAGATGGATTCTGGTGCCACCCGCCATGTATGTTCCAACAAAGAGTTGTTTTCATCATTTGCTCCAGCTCAAGTAGAAGAAATGATCTACATGGCTACTCCGCTACTGCTAAGGTGGAAAGAACAGGGAAAGTGTGCTTGAAAATGACTTTGGGAAAGAGCTTTACACTTAACAATGTCTTGTATGTTCCAGAATAATGTAGGAACTTAATTTATGTTTCACTTCTAGATAAGAACAGATTCAAATGTGTAACCGTTTCTTGAAAAATTATAATTAGCAAAGGAGAAATGTATGAAGGAAAAGGCTATCTCACCGAGGGCCTTTATAAGATGAATGTAATGACTGTTGAAATAAATAAAAGTTCAAATTCTTCTTATTTTCTTGAGTCTTATTATTTTTGGATGAACGTTTAGGCTATGTTAATTATAAAACGTTACGAAAACTGATTAACTTGGAAATTTTTCCAAAATTTGAGTGCAATAAATCAAAGTATCAAACGTGTGTAGAATCAAAGTATACAAAGCATCCTTATAAGTTCGGTGAAAGGAATTCTAATCCTTTAGACTTAGTACACATTGACATTTGTGATATGAAGTCAACAGCATCACGTGGTGGGAAAAAGTATTTCTTAACTTTTATTGACGATTGCACTAGATATTGTTATGTCTATTTGCTAAATAGTAAGGATGAAGTAATAGATGTGTTTAGGCAATATAAAACTAAAGTTGAAAATCATTTAGATAAAAGATAAAAATGATAGAAGTGATAGGGGCGGAGAATATGAATCTCCCTTCGCCGAAATATGTGTAGAGAATGGAATCGTCCATCAAACTACGGCCCCCTAAACACCTCAATCTAACAGAATTGTGGAAAAGAAAAATCAAACTTTAAAGAAAATGATGAATGCCTTGCTTATAAGTTTTGGTTTACCGCAAAACTTATAGGGGGAGGCTACCCTTACAACCAATCATATACTCAACAGAGTTCCCCATAGTAAGACACAATCAATTCCTTATGAAAAATGGAAAGAAGGGAAACCCAACTTGAAATATTTCAAAGTATGGGGGTGTCTAGCAAAGGTCCAAATTCCTATGCCTAAAAGGGTTAAGATAGGACCTAAAACGGTGGACTGCGTGTTCATAGGATATGCTAAAAGTAGTAAAGCATGTCAATTTTTGGTTCATAAATCCAAACTTTTGGATATTAATGAAAATACGGTAATTGAATCAGACAATGCTGAATTCTTTAAAAACATTTACCCGTATAAAATTAGACATGAACAGTCTAGTGGAGGATCTAAATGACCTCGAGATGAACCAATTGAGAATGTACATAATGAAGAAAATCCATGATGTAGTATACGTCAAAGAACATCTACTTCATTTGGATCGGATTTTGTAACATTTCTCTTAGAAAATGAGCCTCAAACATTTAGGGAAGCGAAGACATCTTCGGACTCATCCTTTTGAAAAGAGGCAGTCAATAGTGAGATTGATTCAATCTTAGGCAACCATACATGGGAATTAGTTGATAATCCTCCCAGATATAAACCTTTAGGTTCTAAATGGATTTTCAAAAGGAATATGAAAACGGATGGCACTATTGACAAATACAAGGCAAGACTTGTAGTAAAGGGCTTCAAACAAAAAAAAGGCCTTGATTACTTTGATACATACTCTCCAGTAATAAGGATAACATCGATTCAAATGTTAATTTCCTTAGCGGCGGTATATGATCTTTAAATCTATCAAATGGATGTGAAAATCGCTTTCCTAAATGGAAAATTTGAGGAAGAAATATACATGGAACAGCCTGAGGGTTTTGTGGTTCCAGGAAAGGAAAAAAAGGTGTGTAAACTTATTAAGTCATTATATGGACTAAATTAAGCACCAAAATAATGGCATGTGAAGTTTGACCAAACCATGTTGGCAAACGGATTCTAAATAAATGAATGTGATAAATATGTTTATATTAAAGACACTCCAAATCATCAAGTCATTGTATGTTTATATGTGGATGATATGTTGATCATCAGCAGAGACATTTTTGACATAAATTCAACAAAACGAATGCTCGAGAGAAAGTTTGATATGAAAGACCCTGGAGTTGTAGATGTAATCTTAGGTATAAGAATCCATCGAACTCCACAAGGGTTGGCATTGTTACAGTCTCATTATATCGAAAAGGTACTTGACAAGTTCAAGTATATGGAATTCGGTATTGCCAAGACTCCATTGGATGCGAGCTTTGCACTTCGAAAGAATGAAGGTGAAAGTGACTTGCAATTGGAGTACTCAAGAGTATTGAGATGTTTAATGTATATAATGAATTGTAGATGACCAGACATAACATGTACTATCAGTAAATTGAGTTAGTACACAATTAATCCCAACAAAACTCATTGGATGGCAATGAAAATAGTTTGGGGTATTTTAAATACACATAAGATTATGCTTTGCATTATAATAAATATCCTGCGGTACTTGAAGAATATAGTGATGCAGATTGGATCACCGGATCGAATGAAGAAAATCCACAAGTGGATATGTATTTACTATGGGTGGAGGAGCAGTCTCTTGGAAATCATCCAAACAGACTTGTATTGCTCGTTCTACAATGGAATCTGAATTTTTCGCATGGGATAAAGCCGGTGAATAAGAACAATGGCTCCGGAATTTCTTAGAAGATATTCCTAATTGGCCAAAGCCAGTGGCACCAGTATGTATACACTGTGATAGCCAAACGGCAATAAGTAGGGCTGGGAGCATGATGTACAACTGTAAATTTTGTCATATATGACGGAGACATAATACCATTAGGGAACTTCTCTCTAGTGGAATTATCACTGTTGACTATATAAATTCAAAAGATAATGTGTCGGATCAACCTACAAAAGGCCTATCTATAGAAGGAGTGGAAGGGAATCCAAAGGAATGGATTTAAGGCCTAGGACAAGTCAGCATAGCGGTAACTCTACTAGCAGACTGGAGATCCCAAGAGCTAGATTCAAGGAGATCAAACAAAGTTGTGTCTGACAGGTTCAACATTGTCAATTACCCAACCCATTCTCATGATGTAGACAATGTATAGTAATCAAGGATAAGACTTAAAGTGAAAAGTCTTTTAATGATTATCTAAATTTGGCAGATTTGACCAAATAGTTTAATCTATAGAATTGAATGTTTAGAAATCACCTATGTGAAGGCGAAGTGGAAGCCGCTTCAAGGAGAATGTTAGTAAAGGCCTATTCTCTAAGCTCTTACGAAATCGAAACGTGTTCATGGCTGAAAAGAATAAAACCGTGAGAGCCATAAATGATAAAAGGTTGGTTATGTGATATGTGTTGTCTAGGTGTACATTAAAGCTCGACGGTTCAAATATATCAAATCTACCGATTGACCGAGTGCATCCGATACATGTTATCTACGAAAAGTTCAAAGGGAAACCCACTTATCTAGATGCAATCAGTCTTTGCTTGATGATCACATACTTGTCCGTAAAACTTTTACAAAAAATAGCCATTCCCCATTTATGTGTGGGATTGTTAGGTTCATAGTAAATGAGAGGTGTGAATAGAAAATGGAGAAAACCAAGTAGAATAGAAAAATTGAGATCATACCAATATGGAAAGTGTACTCAAAAATAGGAAAACTTTCTAAATTCTCCCACATTGGTGGGAGAAAGAAGATTTAAAGTGTTTATAATATGAAACACACTCCCACATGGATAAGTGAGGCAAGAAATAAGAGATTCCTCCCGTCGTCGTCGTCGTCGCTCGCTCGGTTCGACTACTGATTTGGATTTGTCAAATGATCGATCAATGAGATCTATCTTTTTGAAAAAAAATTATTTGATGATTCGAATCTACCAAAACGAAACAATATTCTCCATTTATGCATGCATCAACAGATGCAATGCTTCAGAAATTTCGAACTGATGCTTCTGTAATTCCGAACAGAACTAATGCTTCAAAATAGTTGCACTGTTTCAAACTGATGTGTTGTTTCAGAAGGATGCAATACTTCAGCAAAAGGACATACTAATTCATGGAGGGAGATGACTGTTCAAGAAAAGATGCAATCTTTGGATGAACAGACATGAATTTACAGAACATGTGTAACCTTTGACATGAACCATTGCCTCTTTTCAGAAGAGGCATGTTATGGCTATAAAAACCTGCTTTCTTCCACAGGTTTTGATACGAGAAATTTCAGAATAAAAAATACTCTTTTTCTCTTTAAAAATTCTGTGTGATCATTCAAACTATTGAGTGTATTCGACGAGTCCAAATATTTGAGGTACCATTATATTTGGATTGAAGGCCATTTTATCCTGGGAGGAAAATTCCGCAACCTCAAGTACAGTGTGGGGAATTATTTCCTTAAGGAAAGTCCGTGAATTCGGACGACTTGGCCTTATTCATTTCTGTTTCATCTATTTTCTAAAAAAATAAAATATACCTCTTGGAAAGGCCATTTTGATCTTGTGTTGAGGGTATTTGATATACTTCATTGTTTTCTTGTTTATACTTGAACTCTAGTTGAAGTTGTTGTTCTGCATATACAGATTCTGCGTACCCGTAGAAGGAAATAACACAAAGAACCATTAGATATTTATTTATCTTACCATGTAATCTTTCAGATAAAAAAATTTGCATATGCATTATGCTAGTACATCAGTTACCTATAATTTATTGAGATAACAAGGAACCTCATTCCTAAGCAAGAATCTTGTTCTCCATAATTGTGTGAAGCATAATGCAATAGACTTTCACTTTTCCCGCCACCATATGTTGAAAAAAAAGGTTCGTGTTATACATATTCAAGGTAATGACCAAATAGTTGACACTTTCAACAAAGAACTAGCCAGGCCTGCATATGCGAGCAATCTATTCAAGTTAGGGTTAGTGACCCATCACTTAACTTGAGGGGGGTCTATTCATCTACGGGGAATAACAAAGACGTGATGAAAGGGGAGATGAGTATTCCTAGATGGGTTGATTTAGCTGATGGAGAGGAGTAGGTTTCATCTCTTCCTTTGAATAGAAAATTCAGTTCAGAAGCTTCCATATTTGTGTCTAAAAGTGCACCGTAATGAAAAATGAGTCAGGGGCCTTAGCATCAGGACTTAGTCCAATTAACACATATTTTAGTGATTTGAGCGAGAATTTTTGAGGAGGAAGAGGAAGAAAAGATGTTGGATATGTGCTTTGATAAAGTGGCTAGAGATGGAATCTCACCTCAACAAAAAAAAAGTGGAAGCAATAAAAAGACACATGAGAGGCAACATAGCTGGGATGGTAAAGTGCGGGGAGTATGTTCCAAGACACCTGCCGATGCGACTAACAAAGAAAAATCATACAACAGTGTCAATAGCTTCAACAAAATTCAATAAATCCAAGAATAACTGATGAACTATCAAATGTTGTTGGACAGATTGGAAGATGAAGACACTTCAGGTTACTTTAGATGGGCAATCTATCTTTTTTAAATCTATGCATTTGTAGAAGGAAGTTTGAGTTTGATAACTTAAATTTCATCCTGGATTTTATATTTTTGTACTGTTTAAGCATCATCATTTGTAATATCATCATAGGGTATGTTATATACTCTATGATGAACATAAGATACCTAGTTCTCTCTAGTTCTTATTTTCTTCATGATTGTTGATTAATTGAGGTTCATTACCTCATTAGGATTGGTAAAGGAAGACCTAATTCCCCTTACTTATCCATGTGGAAGATCTTTATTATTAATAAAAGGCTTCTAGAAACACAGTGGTATAAATTAGCCCAAAAAAAGGAAAAAAAGACTACACAGAGTAGTTCGTGACATTCATTTTGGTTAGGAGATCGATAGATTTGGTCTAATCAAATCTAGTGTAAATCAATGGATATACAATATTACTTATATGATTTTCAAATATTATCTTATCAAAACACAACACACCAACGTACAAAAGCCTTTTTATGTTTAGGTAAGTTTTAAAGTTAGATCAGGTCTAAATTTTAAAAATTAACTTACACACTTTTTACCCTTTTAGACTCAATCTAACTGAAAAAACACAATCATTTATTCAATTTTGACCCAAGATCGTTTTATGACTAAGTAGAAGAGATATTTTTTTTCCCATTTGGATCGGATTTGGAGGGCTAAAAAAATGGGTGACTTAATTTTCTAAATCTAACAATAAAAAAAGACAGTAAAGGCTTGAATGGATGGCCTTTTGAAATTAGAAGATCACTTTCAGGATTTTTCTTTAAGTTAGTGAATATAGGCCAGTTATGAAAAAGGGTACATATACACTATTTTTTTAATGAGGGATATATCCCCTTGAAATTATTTTTTCCTTTACTAATTAACTCCTTGTACGTAATCAAATACTTCAAAACTTGCATCACTGATTATTACTATCATTTAGATCAAGAAATTAAAGCTACTATTTCGACCATGACAACATAATAAAAATATTTCCTTATTCCATTTAACTGATCAAAAATAATTTAAGTCTTTCATATCATTATTTTTAAGAATATAAGGAAAATATGATCAGAATTTTACTCCAACATCATTTAGGCTACCTAATGAGTTGGAGTACGTCCACACTATCCAACTCTTTGTGCCTTTCGGAGAACAAACATCTACCCACTATCTAGTCCTATTGGACAACCTACAAGGGTAATACTTCAACGTACAAGTATAAAAACAACGGTAATGTTTTTATGTTTGTAGGTTGATGTTTAACTAGTAGGTTGTAAAGTAGAACTAGAAAGTTGGCTTGCAATCGAACTCCACCAAGGTCTTACTTGATATGACCAGATAGAGCTGATAAAGTTGGCTTTAAAGGAAATAAGTTTGTTGTTGGAGTCAATGAGGAGTTGGGTGGTGTGGACTCCAACAAAAAGAGAAAAGAGGAGCAATAAGTTGTGCTTGAAAATTCCTAAATCTCAAGGTGTTAGAAAAAGTAACTGAAGGGTGAAAAATTAAAGAACAAAAGAAGAATTTTTATAATTTATATGAGATGATTTTACAAGATAATATGTAAGAATCTTATAAATAACTTTATATATACAATGATTTACATTATATTTTATCAAAAGTCAGAATTTGATCAAACTTATCAATCTTAACAACTTACCAAAAGCATAGTATTCTTAGTAAGAAATCAACATCACAAAAGGTAAAAGAATTGACCAGTGAATGGCAATTCAATATAAAATCTTGCAAGATGATATGAATAATAACGAAGTCCTCAACACCTTCGTGAGGAGGGATCCAAACCCAGTGGAAACATTATTTTTTTAGCCTTTTTTCTTTTAACTTTTTACCTTATACTTCCCAGTCAACTCATTTTTTTTCTTTCAAAAAATGAATAATTTATATTTTCTTTACGTCTTTGTTGCCTCACGACTAATTCCACTTCTACCACCCCCTCCCCCGCCCCTCCCTTTTTATTGTCCAAATATTACTTTATTTTATTAGAAACTTACAAATTTAAAATTTGGAATTTGCCTCTGCTAATGAGTAGATACCAAGCTTTTCACAAGACAAAACTGTGCAGCTTGGAAAAGATTTTTTTTTTTTTTTTTTGGAATCTCTATGCTATGCTTAGTGGGAATATTTTATTAATATTAAAAAATCACATACAAACGACACATAACAAAAGCTAAAGCAAAATCGAAAGAAAAATCAACCAACTCTCCTCAGCATTCATGGAAATAGATTCATCCGTTAGGGCAGCAATTTGGGTTTTTACAGATAAGTGTTAATGGAGTTGTAACTGGTCCAAATAGTGAGGAACATTTCTCACGTTAAAAAATGGGAGTGAACTTATAATATATACATCATTTGTTAGACAATGAAGTATATGTACACTACCATTTTAACGAGGAATATTTTCACTCTTCGTATAGTTGAGGGATATATTTTCCTCTTAACTAATTAACTTCTTGTGCTTAACCAAATACATCAAAACCTGCATCAATGATCTTTTATTTCTATCATTTCGAGGAAATTATAGATATTATTTTGACCACGATGTAATAAAAATATTTTCATATCGTATTTAACAATAAATAAATAACTTAACTCTTTCATATCATTATCTTTAATTACATAAGATAATCTTATCATAATTTAACGCAAACATCATTAGTTTGGGCCTCTATAATGAGTTGGAGAACATCCACATTACCCAACTTTTCATTGAACCCGACGACACATTTCTACCCTTTAACGCCAATGACACCAACTCTACCTGGTAGTATCAAGGAAGAAATTTGTCTGAATTCATTTGTTAGCCTACTGTCTAGTCCTCCTGGACATCACGCAAGGATAATATGACATTTCATTCCTGCTAAAATTTCAATACTATCCTCGCATGTTGTCCAGAAGACTAGTGGGTTTGCAAATGAGCTCGAGCAATGGTATAGTCTTCTTTGATACAACCAGATAGAGTAGATGAGGTTGGCTTTAAAGGAAAGAAGAGAAAAGAGAGAAAGAAGTTGTACTTAAAAATTTCTAGCTTTCAAGTTGTGTCACAGAAAGCAACTGAAGGGTGAAAAATTAAAGAACAAAAGAAAGGTTTTTATAGTTGGTGTGAGATGCTTTTACAAGATAATATTTGGAAATCTTATAAATAACATTCTATATACATTGATTTACATTAGATTTTCTCAAAAATCAAAATTAGACTAAATTTATCAATCTTAGCAACCTACCAAAAACATAATATTCTTAATAAAAAAATCGATATATAAAAGGTAAATGAATTATAATTATTAATTTATTATTTGTCCAGTCAACCCAAATTGCATAAAAAATCCTGCAAGATGATTTGATTAATAAGTATTGAATTTAAAAGATTATCAAAAAAGAAATTTTTTTAAGCAACAAATTATAAGAGAGAAAATGGTCAGAACCATATAAATGACAATATATTTTAATCTTGTCTATTTTTGTAACTGAAAGTCAAGTCATTTGAAATTCAAGTAAAAAATGACATTTATTATGACTTTACGAAAGATCCTGTCACGGCCCGAACAGACACCCAGGATTAGATGAGCAGCCCAAACCATGAAGGCTCGAGAGCCCTTCTCTAACTGGCAATCATATACAAAATTCATATATTGTAAGAAAATCAGGAAAATAAACGGAAACATGGTCACTTTAATATCTCAACTAAGTAATGCGGACATAAGTTCAATAAAACTCAAACCGTCTAATACACGTTTGCGAAATCTCTACTACAAAAACAACAATCTGTTTGAAACTGGGACAAGGCCCCCGGTCGGATCATGAACTAAAAACAATGAGAGAAACATAAGTAAATAAGAAGCCTTCCGAAGTAAGGGAGGCTCACCAACTCTGAATGTCTGGCAACAATCTACTGTTTAGCAGGACCGCTAGACTGGGCCTCAGAACCTAAAAGATAAGGGGTCAATACAAAATGTACTGGTATGTGAAACAACCCAAAATAACATGTTTTTATATATCATAATAAGAGCATTTTATAAAACAATAAACATAATGCATAAGTGAAAACACATAGGCATACTGAAATGAATTTCAACAACTCTTGGAAATCATGACTCACTTTCTATTTTCTCTGAGCTAGATGGTACACCTTAGAATTCTGATTATCCCATGATTTATATGGGATCCGTCCTTGATTCGGCGGCCAAGCCCCCTACCCAAATTTTCCTCAAAGGTTGGAGTATCGGTATGGGAGACACGCCAGTCCACAAAGCAGAGTGACATAATTCTCAATCATAATAATAAATCATGGTAGGTCACAAAACCACAAAGCATGGCTCCTAACCATAACCCCAAGTTTGCATTACATAAATCAAGGCACACAAGACCACAAAGCATGGTGCCAAAATCCCTAGTCGGCAAATCATGATTTCAAACATTGAGTCTTTCAACTCGTGCTTTCTTCGGGTAACTATCAAACTCTCTTAAGCCCAACTTTTAGTTCCTTACACCATTCTTCATACATGCAAAATATTCAACACTTTTTCTATTAAGGGAATACTATCACCGGGTATCCGCATACCCCGACTTGCAAGTCATTCATGTCATGCCCCGACTTGTATGTCAAAACTCTTCTTCATAAACATGATTGGGGATGTTTAAACATGATAAAATAGTAAATCTTATCCCAATGGTGTTTAGAGTAGTCCCACATACCTTAGACTACTTAGTTCAAAGGATAGGATCCAAATCTCGATTTTGTTTCTTGGAAATCTTGAACTTAAACTATGGATTCTTGATCTTGGGAGGGAGGTTAGGGTTTTTTCTTGATAAATTTGAGTGAATTTGGGCATATTATGCATAAAAGAAGTTTTAATTCACTGTTTACACAACTTGGGTTTGTAGGGAAAAGATAAGACTGCCCCTCAGAATTAAATATTTCAGCAGAAATACAAATTTTGAGGCTTACCGCTGAGCCCTATTGGTTCCACCGCTATAGCCAACGCTGAGCTGTGTAATCGTGGTGACCTACTGTTTTAGAAAATCCCGACTTTGAGGCTTACCACTGAGCGCTATTGGTTCCACCGCTATAGGCACCGCCTAGTGGTGTAATTGTGGCACCTTACTGCCTCACAGGAAAAATGCTATAACTTTTCACTCGGGTATCGGATTAAGGAGAAATTAAAATCGTTGGAAAGCTGACTCAATTATCTACAATTTGGAGGGGTCTTGATCTAAAAAATTTCATGTATATCAAAAGTTATACATGTTCAAAGTAGACCCTTGTTGGATCGAATACCAAACTCTGGACGAATCAAAGATTCTTAGCTCAACTTTCTCTCAGTAAATTCTATGAACATCTTTCACTTCGAGATAACTTCATAAAATGGGATAAAAATCATGACACATGAATTAAAATATAAATTATGGGATTAGAGTTTGGACACATAGGAATGACGGTTTAATTTATAGCTAAAAAATGCGAGTTGTTACATTATCTCCCCATTGGGATCATTCGTCCCCGAATGATGGGTAGGATCTTGTTGAAGCTCAACCTTTGTGCCAGTAAAGGTGGGTGGGTTTAGCTTCATGAATTGACCAACCTGTGTAACCTCTAATTAACCAGACACAGAATCCACATATTCAGACCGACGGGTCTGAGAGTCCACTAGCTGAGCAATCATATGGATGAACTGTCAGAATTCAACATTTGAAACTTCCCTCTGAGGAGGCTGGGGATGGTTAACACCGGTCCATGGAGCCTGAGGTGGACTATTCAGAACTGGAGAAACTCCCAGAGTAGTAATAAACTCTGGGGTACGAGCTCTATTATGGGTCCGCATTCCATGAGTAGGACATACATCCTTAGCTTGGGCATTTTGTTTGTTGGATCTATAGTGAGGCATGATAATTTTTCTAAAATATAGGAAATCATTGATTAGAGGACATTCATACTATATGGCATGAACCAAATCATGAAAAGAAGAGAGACATTTCTAAATGCCTTATAGCCTCCAACTTATAAGTGTGGCGCGCTACACACCCATAAACAGGACTCTACCCGACATAATTTGGCAGACACCCTGGGACCATGAACCTCTCTATGATACTAAGTTTATCACGAACCGAACTGAGGACCAGGATGGGACGAGCATCCTGAACCATGAAGGTTCGAAAGCCCTTCTTTAAATGGAAATCATATACATAATTCATATACTGTAAGGAAATGCGGAAAATAAATGGAAACATGTTCACTTTAATATATCAACTGAGTAATGCGGACATAAGTTCAATAAAACTCAAACCAACTAATACACATTCGCGAAATCTTTACTACAACATAAAACAACAATCTGTTTGAAACCGGGACTAGGCCATCGTTCAGACCATGAACTAAAAACAATGAGATCAATATATGTAAACAAGATGCCTTCCGAAGTAAGGGGGGCTCACCAACTATGAATGTCTAACAACAATCTACTGTTTAGTAGGACCACTATATTGGGCCTCAGAACCTAAAATATAGGGGGTGAATACAAAATGTACTGGTATGTGAAACAACCCAAAATAACATGTTTTTATATATCATAATGAGGGAATTTTATAAAACAATAAACATAATGTATAAGTGAAAACACACGGGCATACTGAAATGAATTTCAACAACTCTTGGAAATCATGACTCACTTTCTATTTTCTACTGATGTAGATAGTACACCCTACAATTCTATCATACCACGGGCTATATGGGATCCTCTCTTGACTCGGTGGACAAGCTCCTAATCCAAGTTTGTCGTAAGGGTTGGAGTATTGGTATGGGAGACACGCCAGTCCACAAAGCAGGGTGCTATAATTCTCAATCATAATAATATATCATGGTAGGGCACAAGACCACAAAGAATAGCCCATAGTTCCAAGTTGAAACAATATGAATCAAGGAATACAAGACCATCCAACATGGTGCCAATATTTTGAGTCGGCAAACCATGATTTCTATTATTGAGTCTCTCGACTCGGGCTTTCTTTGGGTAACCATCTAAATCTCTTAAGACCAACTTTTAGTTCTTTAAAACCACTCTTCATACATTCAAAAGATTCAACACTTGTTTTGTTAAGGGCATACTATCACCGGGTATCGTCATAGCCCGACTTGCAAGTGATTCATGTCACACCATAACATTTATATAGCCCTTTTTCACTTATCCTCATGTTAATGACCATCCATAGTTTTTAAACATCAAGTGAGAGAGATTCATGCAATAGATTTTCATTTGAGTTTACATCAAAGACACTATTCTCTCTATAGTACGATCATAAGGTTGCAATATCATATTTGTATTACTCAAAACCCATGGAAATTATTAATTTGACTCAATGAACGTTTATCATGCGAAATAAACCCTCTCAACATGTCATAAGTAGTATCAATCCATGATCATTAAACAGAAATACACCATAATGTTTTCTTTAAGAAAGTTCATGCAATTCAAACAATCCATAACAATTGAAACCAAAGACATAATAAATGTAGAGGGAGTTTTTATCAATCAAACTCTTCATTACAAACGAAATTATACATATATATTTACAATTTAAATTTTGTGAAAAAGGTTTAAGACAACATATAATTTCACCAAAACAATTCCATGATACATACTTTTTGAAACAATATCAAAACTCTTCTTTAAAAACATGATTGGGGATTTTTAAACATGATAAAATAGTAAAACTTATGCCCATGGTGTTTAGAGTAGTCCCATATACCTTAGACTACTTAGTTCGAAGAATAGGATCCAAATCTTGATTTTGTTTCTTGGAAATCTTGAACTTAAAGTATAGATTCTTGATCTTTGGGAGGGAGGTTAGGGTTTTATTCTTGATAGATTTGAGTGAATTTTGACATATTATGCACAAAATATGTTTTAATTCACTGTTTACACAACTTGGGTTTGTAGGGAAAAGATAAGACTGCCCCTCAGAATTAAATATTTCAGCAGAAATACAAATTTTGAGGCTTACCGCTGAGCCCTATTGGTGCCACCGCTATAGGAACCGCTGAGCTGTGTAATCGCGGTGACCTACTGTTTTAGAAAATCCCGACTTTGAGGCTTACCACTGAGCTCTATTGGTTCCACCGCTATAGGCACCGCCTAGCGGTGTAATTGGAAATCTTGAACTTAAAGTATAGATTCTTGATCTTTGGGAGGGAAGTTAGGGTTTTATTCTTGATAGATTTGAGTGAATTTGGACATATTATGTGCAAAAGAAATTTTAATTTACTTTTTACACGACTTGGGTTTATAGGGAAAAGACAAGACTTCCCCTTGGAATTAAAAGTTTCAGCAGAAATCTCAATTTTGAGGCTCACCGCTGAGCGCTATTGGTGCCACCGCTCTGGGAGCCGCCGAGCGATGTAATCACAGTCACCTACTATTTTGAAAAATCTCAAATTTGAGGATTACTACTGAGCGCTATTGGTTCCACCGCTATAGGCACCGCCGAGCGGTGTAATAACGGCAGCTAATCGCCTCACACAAAAAATGCTATAACTTCTTACTCGGGTATCGGATTAAGACGAAATTGGTATATTCGGAAAACTGACTCAATTATCTACAATTTGGTGGGTCTTGATATGAAAAATTCCAAGTATATCAAAAGTTATACACGTTCAAAGTATACCTTTGTATAATCGAATACCAAACTTTGGATGAATCAAAGATTCTTAGCTCAACTTTGCTCTCAATAAATTCTATGAACAACTTTCACTTTGAGAGAACTTCATAAACTAGGATAAAGATCATTACAAATGAATTAAATTATGAATCATGGGATTAAGTTTTGCACATATAGGAACGATGGTTCACTTTCTAGCTCAAAAATGCGGGTTGTTACAAATCCACAATAAATGTCAAGAAATTATTGTTAGTCATTATCTATTAAATTAATATTACTTGATAGAAAAATGAAAAAAAGATTTTATGATTTTTTTTATTGTAGTATCAAACACAGTTGTTTTTTAATAAATATGCGGGTCGGATGGATTGAAAATATGTGTACGGTGGGACAGGTTGAAATCTTTGCGGGATTGAACCACAACCGCATCGTTTGCCATGTCTAGGTACATAACATCTACCTCTAAATGAAAATGGTGCTAGTAGCTAAGGAAAGGATTTTTCCAACATGTGAAGAGGCTTATAACTATCAAGGTATAAAAGAAGTCTGATTAATATCCCTTTTAAATTATCCAAGTGAGTTGGCATGATAGTATTACTCTATTATTTAAGCCAATAGTCATAGGACTATCACAACATCTAATTATTGTACCAAAGGCAACCAAATATGTACAACACTTCTAGTGAACCAATAGTGTAGTTAATTATCGTACCAAATGTTACTTAAATTGTACTTCAAACCCAAACTTTTAATTTATGGAGAAATATCTATCTACCTATTCACTTTGATGATTCACTAATTCCTGTCTTTACTTTAAAAGAAAAGGGCTTCCACTACACCATTTTGTTTTTCCCCTTCCTTCTTTTTTCTGTTCTTTATTAGTTTTCTTTCTTCTTCTTTTCTACGTCTCTTCTCTTATTTTCTCCTTTTATTACTTTGTTTATTTTCTTTCTTGTTATTCCCTATTTTTTGTTTTTCTCCTTTTGTTGTTTTGTTTGTTTTCCTTCTTTCAATTTCTAAATTATTGTCTCTTTGTATGTATAATTTTGTACTTTATTTTTTTATTTAGGGATTTGAGAAATTGGGGTTTCAAGAACGAGTGGTGGACTACGCGTTAAAGTCTCCATAGGAAGTTGATTGGAAGGATGGAGCTTTAGATATTTTCTATTAAAAGGTAAGAATGAACTTTCATATTCTTAAAAGAATTAAAGATTTTTTTACTGCTTACTTCAAATTTTCTATGCACACAACATACAACAACAATAACAACAACAAACCCAGTTTATTTCATGGTTGTTTTTTTTTACTTTTCTAAGATTGATTTTTGTATAAATTGAATGTCGAAGCCCAAGTGTAACACCCCAAATCTGGTACCCGAAATGCTACACGGTACTTAAAACCCTAAGGGACCACAAGTTAACCCATGACTGATATCTGTACCTGTACACTGCATAATATACTTTTAGAATGCGTAAAACATGAATAATAGGCCATAAGGTTCAACTAAATAGAATATCTGATAAATACTAACGTCCATATAGGGTAACAAATACCCAAAACAACTGAAAGTTGAATCTAAAATATGAACTAAATCTGAAAACCTCTAAATACTGTTTGAAATAAGGAGTTGAAGGAACATGTCTCCAACTAACTCTGTCTAGCAAAACTAAACTGAAATAATGAATCAAATAAAATAATATCGTCCTCAAATGGATGAGGACTCACTACAAAACTGCGACTGGAATGCTACTGATCATCTAGAACTCGTGTCTTTGAACCTATGGTGTAACATGAAAGAAAACACCATAGCAAAAATGCGTCAGTATGACTGGGAGTACTGAGTGTATGAGTGAGGTAGGCTAAATGCAAAAGGGTTTACATGCATGAACAATGCTAACTGACTGACTGATATGAACATAAGAGTACAAATATGCATACATAGTAACTAAAATCGTGAATACATGAAATCTGGATCTGTACGCTAATACATGGTTTACTGTTATCTAACATGAATGATACTGAAATTTTGATAACATGGATGACTGTGTCTGACAGTCATGAATCTGATGGAACTACCTGAGTTTTGTACTGTAACTGAATTGACTGTAACTGACAGTCCTGGTATACTAAAATTTGAAGAACTATCTGAGTTCTTTTACTGAGACAGGGACTGAAACTGTAGAAGGTAGTTGCTTAACCGACATGCCCCAATAAAGCATATAGCTAGGTTGGGGTCCAATCTCTGCCCCGACTGGAAGGGTGTCAATACTGCATCACTGGTAAGGACAGCTGTGAGTGACCCTTAGCTGGCAGGTACTCGAATGAGAATCGTGGGAACCCTAAACTGATAGGTTAAGCCACCTCATCAACCCTAATCTAGTAGGTTAAGATGTCTTAATCTACGCTGGCTACGTAGTTCTGGAACACAAGGATGACAACTAAGAATCACACCCTAAACTGGCAAGTGAGTTCCCATCCTTGGGTTCACTCAGTGCTAACTTCTACTCCCATCTGAAGAGGCTGAACATGATTTAACTGGCAATACATGGACTGAGTAACTGATTTCCGTTACCTGACGGAATAGTATTACTATCAAAGAACTTATTGAGATCATGAGATTTCTGAGATTTCCTGAGTCATATGACTGACTAAGTTCTATAGATCACGGTTTGACTGAGATTATCGTGAAAACATGGCATGGCTATAGGCACACAACTATATTTTTTGGGTACTAGTACCCATAGGACTCTATGGAAGGAAACTGACACATATAGCTAACTTGATCATAAAATGGAATCCACAATTCACCATATCATAAGAAGGGGATTTCACACTTAGCATAGTTATCAACATCTTACGTATGGAAGGGAAATTCATACAACATATGTATACTTGCATAGCTTCAATATCATTCTCAATCCACAGCACAACAACGGCACATATCAATCACGTGGAATTCATGTGAAATCAAAAACCATAGAGCATGGACTTATCATTTAAGAACTATTAAATCATGGGACATAAATCTTATCACCTTAAGCATTTTATCAAACACTTTACATGCATTCTTTTAGCTTAGATGTGTTTTCACGAATTTCCCCATTTTAAACCACATAAAGTTCATGGATTTCAACTGACGAACATATATACTTCATGAAAACATCTTTAGATATCATCTTGAAACTTAAACAATAATCATCAACATATACATGGTTATATCACAACAATTCAATAACAATATAATATTTAAAACATGGTTCTTGAGCTCTATGAACGAAATGGATCCATAGACGAACACTACACATACCTTAGATTGAAGATCTTGATGATTGATGGAGAAATTTGCTTGAACTTGAATCCCCAATTGAAAATCCTAATTTGTTCTTGAGAGGATTTTGAGAGAAAGAGTATGTTTTGGTGAAATAAGGGCTTAATTCTGTATTTATGGAATATATATAGGGGTGGAAAGATGACCCAAATACCCCTCTAGATGCGTCATTTAATTTCTGTGAAAATTTCCCAATTTGGTCCCCCGGCGCGACGCGGAGAGATCACGTTGCTCCCCGTTTGTGACTTGGAAACTCACCACGATGTGGGGAATCGCGGAGAGACACTGGAAATTGACAGACATCATTTTGTCTTATGGTGCGACGCACCACTGTCTGAAATAACGCTGCTGAAACTTTAAATCGCCATAACTTCTTCACCGGGTGTCCGTTTTAGGCGAATTTGGTATCGATGGAAAGATTATTCAATTCTATAAAATTTGTAGGGTTTAAATATGACAAAATTCCACATATAAACCAAGTTATGATCGTTCAAAGATGACCTATGTGAAATCATACATGAAAACTTGGTGGATTCAAGAGTTCTTAGCTTGGCTTACTCTAAGTGACTCTTATGTACATGCTTAACACATCATAACTTCTATTATCACTAGGATACGCATACTAATTCATGTAATCCAATATGAGTCATAGGATAGGAGGTTTCATGTGTAGGAACAACAGTTTATTTTCTAGTTTAGAAATATACGGGGTATTACAATATCTCCCCTTTGGAAACATTTTTCCTCGAATGAGTCTGACTGAAGTGGGGATAGACGATAAACTGGTGTACATGAAACACATACACTACTGGAACATGATCTCATGACGGACATGGCTGATAAGCTAAACATATCATGCTGGACATGCATATCTGATTTATGAGTAACTGATTCATTAATGCATAAATGAGATTTCTGATAACTGAGTTCTCCCAATGAGAATGCATATTTGATGCATGATTATACACTAAACTGATACATGAATGCATGACTGAATATGCAATGGTACTTGATACCAGATTTGTGATGAAACGTGAGCATGAACTGAATACCAAGTTGTATAGAATTTTGAACGGGAAACTGAATAAGCTTAAGGAGAACTATTACCTTGAGCTATATCCAGATTGGTGGAGAAGAGGTGAGAATACTTGGTACGCATGTCTTCTTCTTCTTCCCAAGTATCTTCCTCAACGAACTGATTTTGCCAAAGAACTTTGACTAGAGGGACTTCTTTGTTCCTCAGTCTACGAGTCTGATAGTCTAGAATTTCGACCAGAATTTCCTCATAGAAGAGACTGTTTTGACTGTCAATGCTCTGAATAGGGACTACAACTGATGTATCACCTATACACTTCTTGAGCAAAGAGACATGAAAGACTAGATGAACTGAGGCTAGATCTGAAGGCAATTCGAGCTAATAAGCTACCTTGCCTAAACGACTGAGAATCTCGAAGAGACCAACATATCGAGGACTGAGCTTTCCCTTCTTCACGAACTGCTTTACTCTCTTCATGGGAGAGATCTTTAGATAGACATAGTCATCAACATCAAACTCAAGATCCTTTATACAAACGTCAGTATACGACTTCTGTTGGCTCTGAGCAACCCGAAGTCTTTCTCTGATTAACTGGACTTTCTCTAAGGCGTCGAATACTAAGTCAGGCCCTATGACTGAGGCCTCTCTAACTTCGAACCACCCGATTGGAGATCTGCACCTACTACCATAGAGAGCTTTAAATAGAGCCATTTTAATACTGGAATGATAGTTATTATTGTATGCAAACTTAATCAAAGGCAAGTGGTCATCCCAACTTCCCTTGAAAATAATTGCACACACCCTTAGCATATCTTCAAGAGTCTGAATGGTCCTTTCTGCTTGACCATTTTTCTGAGAATGAAAAGTTGTACTATGATGAACTTGGGTACCAAGACCCTTTTGGAATGCTTTCCATAAGTAAGAGGTGAATTGGGTACCTCTCTGAGATGATAGATAATGGAACACTATGTAATCTGACAAACCCCCTGATATATAGTTTGTTGTAATCCTCGGCTGAATAAGAGGCATGGACTGGAAAGAAATGGGCTAACTTGGTTATTTATCTATAATGACCCAAACTCAATCATGCTGATGATGAGTTCGAAAAAAACCCATGACGAAGTCCATGTTCACTTCTTCCCATTCTAAGTAGGAATGGTGAACTCCTGTATGGAACCACTAGGTTTTTGATGCTCTATATTATCCTACTAACATGTAGGGCACTTAGCCATAAATTCTGCAACATCTTTCTTCATCCCACTCCACCATCTCCCATAGGTCACAGTACATATTAGTGGCCCCTGGATGAATAGAGTATCACGCACCATGCGCTTATGCAAGAATTCACTACTTTAAATCATCTACACCTGGAATCCAGAGATGACCCTGACAATGAATGACACCATCTCCCCCTTGGGAGAAAACCTCTACTTTTTAATTCTAAAATTACTCTTTTAGCTTGACAAGGCTAGGATCCTTATCTTGATTTTATTTCTCCTAAAAAAATAGAGATGATTCTGAACTATTCTGAACACATACACCGCGCTCTGAAGAGTCGACTAAGAGAACTCCTAGTCGGGCAAACTGGTGGATTTCCTAGACTAACTTCTTCTTACTATCATCAACATGAGAAATACTACCCATGGACAGTCTGCTGAGAGTGTCGTCCACTATGTTGGCCTAGCCCAGATGATAGAGGACACTTATGTCATAATCTTTTAAGAGATCTAACCACCTTCTCTGACAAAGATTGAGATCTTTTTGGGAAATGACATACTGAAGTCTCTTATGATCTGTGAAGACGTCTACATGAACACCGTATAAATAATGCCTCCAAATCTTCAAGGAAAATACTGCGGATGCTAATTCAAGATCATTAGTAGGATAATTCCTCTCATGGGGTTTAAGCTTTCTGAAGGCGTAGTCTATGACCTTACGATGCTGCATGAGGACATGACCTAAACCCACTCTAAATGTATCACAATACACTACGAACCCATCTGAACCATCTGGAAGAGCTAAGACTGGTGCTGAGGTGAGTCGAGTCTTTAATTCCTAAAAACTCTTCTCGCAAGGATCTGACCACTGGAACTTGACTTTATTCTGAGTCAATCTAGACATACGGGATTCAATGGATGAAAATCCACCAATAAACCATTTGTAATAGCCAGCCAAAACCAAGAAACTCGTAATATCTGATGGAGAAATAGGGCGAGTCCAGTTTCTTACTTCTTCGATCTTTTGAGGATCTACTTTAATGCCATCACCAGAAATAATATGGCCAAAGAATGTAACTGATCTTAGCCAAAACTCGGACTTACTGAATTTGGCGAATAGATGGTGATCTTTGAGAGTCTGAAGAACAATTTTGAGATGGTTTGAATTATAACTCTCTGTATAGGAATAAAATAGGATATCATCTATGAAGACTATGACAAACATGTCCAAGTACTTCTTGAACACACGGTTCGTCAAGTCCATGAAAGCAGCTAGGGCATTGGTAAGACCAAAGGACATAACTAAAAATTCAAAGTGACCATACCGCGTACGAAAAGCTATCTTCGGGATGTTATATTCTCTAACTCTAAGCTGATGATAGCAGGATCTGAGGTCTATCTTAGAGAAATAATTGGCACCCTGAAGCTGGTCAAACAATTCATCGATTCTGGGAAGAAGATACTTTTTCTTGACCGTAACCTTATTGAGTTGACGGTAATCAATGCACATTCTCAGTGAACCATCTTTCTTGCGCATGAATAAGACTGGTGCGCCCTACGAGGAAATGCTGGGTCTGATAAATCACTTATCTAAGAGATCCTTCAACTGTTCTTTCAGTTCCTTAAGTTCTTCTGGTGCCATTCTAAATGGAAGAATAAAGATAGGCTGAGTATCTGAAAGAAGAGCAATACCGAAGTCTATTTCCCTTTCGAGAGGAATTCCTGGAAGATCTTTGGGAAAGACAACTGAATATTCATTCACTACTGGGACTGATTCGAGACTGGAAGCCTCAGAACTAAAATCTATAACATGAACTAGATGATAAACACATCGCTTAGATAACAATTTCTTTGCCCGAAGGTAGGAAACAAGTTGACCCCTGAAAGCGGATACGCTACTCTTCTACTCTAGGATGGGTTCATTTGAGATATGAAATTGAACTATTCTATTTCTGTAGTCGACTGTGGCATAGAAGGAATGAATTCAGTCCATGATAGGAATGACATCAAAATCAGTCATCTCTAATTCGACTAAGTTTGTTGAAGTGACTTTTTAAAATATCATAACTGGGCAGTTCTTGTATACATGCCCTGCTGATTTGGGGGATCGAACTGAGCTGAAAAGCGATTCTGTTGACCCTGAAGAATTGGCTGCGGACAGTCTCTAACTGTATAGCCTGGATTTCCACAACAAAAACAAATGCCACTATATACTCTACACATACCCTGATGGTGCTTACCCCAAGTCTGGCAAAGAGGATAGGTACGGGCACTACTAATACTGCCCAGGGTCTTAGATCCTGGTGCTCTATATTTGTTACCCTCTCTGAACTTAGGAACTGGAGCACTGGCTAGAGAAAGAGCTGGAACTGATGACAGAGGATGAAACTGAGAACAGTTTCCTCTTTCTGATTTAGGCTGAGCGAAGTTGAAACTACCTGTCTTCGCTCTTTTATTATGCTTTTCCTTCTGCTTAGTCTTTTCCTCTTCTATCTGCTGAGCATGGGTCATAAGTCTATCTAAGGTCATGTCACTGTTCAGCATGGCGTATCTGCACTAATTAACCACGATGTCATTCACCTCTGAAGCGAACTTACTCATCTTAGATCTACTATCTGCAACAACATGAGGGGCATACCTGGCTAATTGAGTAAACTTAAAAGAATACTCTTTCACTGCCATATTTCCCTACCTGAGGTTGATGAACTCTAGCACCTTATCTTCTCTAAGCTCTTAGGGAAAGAATCTGTCTAAGAATGTAGTGACAAACTCCTCCCACTCTATAGGACCTGCATCATCTGATCTTTCGAACTTCCACTGTTTGAACCAAGCATGAGCCACATCTTGCAACTGGTATACAGCTAGCTCACCACTCTCAATAGTAGTCACCCCCATGGCGTCTGTCACTTTTTGAACTTGATCTAAGAATTCCTGAGGGTCTTCATCTACCTTAGACCCGAGAAAGCTTAGAGGATTCATTCGAGTGAAGTCCTGAATCCTCGCTGAAGTTGAGTTGGCCACTGGGTTGGCCGGAATAACTGTTGGCCATTCATTATGAGTAGTGACTGATTGGGAAAGAGTGGTAAATGTAGTCCTGAACTCCACATTAGAAACATGATCGCCTAAAGGTTCTTTGGGCTGAGGGGCTGACTAATTTCTTCTCTTATGAGGCATGTTCTAAAATAAAGAGAAGAAGCAGATTAGACTGAGAGACAGACTTGTGATTATGCTCACAGGCACGACATGAATACTGAAAGAAGGAAAACTGTTCTTAAACATCTTATAGACTCTTGCACATAAATGTGGCACGCAACACCCATGCACAAGACTCTACTAGATGCGACTTTAAGAATTCCTAAGACTCTATTGAACCTTAGCCTCTAATACTAAGTTTTTAACACCCCAAATCTGGTACCTGAAATGCTACACGGAACTTATGACCCCAAGGGACCACAAGCTAACCCATGACTAAAATCTGTACCTATACACTGCATAATATACTTGTAGAATGCAGAAAACATGAACAATTGGCCATAAGGTTAAACTGAATAGAATAGCTGATAAATACTAACGTCCATATAGGGTAATAAATACTTAAAACAACTGAAATCTGAATCTAAAATATGAACTAAATCTGAAAACCTCTAAATACTATCTGAAATAAGGAGTTGAAGGAACATGTCTCCAACTAACTCTATTTAGCAAAACTCAACTGAAATAATGAATGAAATAAAATAATATCATCCTCGAATGGATGAGGACTCACTGCAACACTGCGAGTGGAATGCTACTGCTGATCTGGAACTCATGTCTTTGAACCTATGGTGTAACATGAAAGAAAGCACCATAGCGCAAATGTGTCAGTACGACTGGGAGTACTGAGTATAGAGTGAGGTAGGCTAAATGCAAAAGGGGTTACATGCATGAACAATGCTAACTGACTGACTAATATAAACGTAAGAGTACAAACATACATACATAGTAACTGAAATCGTGAATACATGATATCTGGATCTGTACGTTAATACATGGTTTACTGTTATCTTACATGACTGATACTAAAATTTTGATAACATTGATGACTGTGTCTGACAGTCCTGAATCTGATGGAACTATCTGAGTTCCGTACTGTAACTGAATTGACTGTAACTGATAGTCCTAGTATACTAAAATCTGAAGATCTATCTGAGTTCTTTTACTGAGATTGGGACTGAAACTATGGGAGGTAGTTGCTTAACCGACATGCCCCAATAACACATATAGCTAGGTTGGGGTCCAATCTTTTCCCCGACTGGAAGGGTGTCAATACTGTGCCACTGGTAAGGACAGCTGTGAGTGACCCTTAGCTAGTAGGTACTAGAATGAGAATGGTGGGAACCCTAAACTGACAGGTTAAGCTACCTAATAAACCCTAATATGGCAGGTTAAGATGTCTCAACCTATGCTGGTTACGTAGTTTTGGAACACAAGGATGACTACTATGAATCACACCCTTAACTGGCAGGTGATTTCCAATCCTTGGGTTCACTCAGTGCTAACTTCTACTCCCATCTGAAGAGGTTGAACATGATTTAACTGGATGTACATAGACTTAGTAACTGACTTCCGTTGACTGATGGAATAGTACTACTATCTGAGAATTTATTGAGATCATGAGATTTCTGAGATTTCCTGAGTCACATGACTGACTGAGTTTTATAGATCATGGATTGACTGAGATTATCGTGAAAACATGACATGGATCTAGGCACAAAACTATATTTTTCGGGTACTAGACTCGATGGAAGGAAACTGACACACATAACTGACTTGATACTAAAATGGAATCCACAATTCACCATATCGTAAGTAGGGGATTTCACACTAAGCATAGTTCTCAACATCTTATGTATGGAAGGGAAATTCATACAACATGTGTATACTTGCATAGCTTCAGTATCATTCTTAATCCACATCACAGCAACGACGCATATCAATCATGTGGATATCATGTGTAATCATAAAGCATAGAGCATGGACTTGTCATTTAAGAACTATTAAATCATGGGACACGAATCTTATCACCTTAAGCATTTTATCAAACACTTTGCATGCATTCTTTTAGCTTAGGTATGTTTTCACGAATTTCCCCATTTTAAACCACATAAAGTTCATGGATTTCAACTAACGAACACATATACTTCATGAAAACACCTTTAGATATCATCTTGAAACTTAAACAACAATCATCAACATGTACATGGTCATATCACAACAAGACAATCACAATATAATATTTAAAACATGGTTCTTGAGCTCTGTGAATGAAATGCATCCATAGATGAACACTACGCATACCTTAGATGGAAGATTTTTGATGATTGATGAAGAAATTTGCTTGAACTTGAATCCCCAATCGAAAACCCTAATGTCTCCTTGAGAGGATTTTGAGAGAAAAAATATGTTTTGGTGAAATAAGGTCTTAATTCCTTGTTTATGGAATATATATAGGGGTGGAAAGATGACCCAAATACCCCTCTAGATACGTCTTTTAATTTCTGTGAAAATTACCAGATTTGGGCCCCCGATGCGATGAGGAGATATCGCGTTGCCCCCCATTTGTGACCTGAAAACTCACCGCGATGCGGTGGAATTGCATAGATACACTGGAAATTGACAAACGTCATTTTGGCTTACGGCGCGACGTGCCACTGACTGAAATGACGCTGTTGAAGCTTTAAATCGCTATAACTTCTTCACCGGGTGTCCGTTTTAGGCGAATTTAGTATCGACGGAAAGCTTATTCAATTATATAAAATTTGGAGGGTATGAATCTGCAAAAATGCCACCTATAAACTAATTTATGCTCATTCAAAGATGACCCATGTGAAATCACACACGAAAACTTGGTGGATTCAAAAGTTCTTATCTTGGCTTACTCTAAGTGACTCTTATGAACATGCTTAACACATCATAAGTTCTATTATCACTAGGATACTCATCCTAATTCATGAACTCCAATATTAATCACTGGATAGGAGGTTTCATGTGTAGGAACAACAGTTCATTTTCTAGCTTAGAAATACACGGGGTATTAAACCAAGAAATTGATATTACCCTTATTTAGAAATCTAAAGGAAAAATTGATGAGAAAGAAAAGAGCATCAGAAGAGGAAAAAAATCCTATAGAAAAAAGAGATACCATATGATGCCATCATTGAAAAAAGATAACTTCAAAAGAGTGAAGAACAAAGAACAACCATATAACAAAACATATCTATCTGTTACTAAAATAGTGAAGAAAAAAGTTTAAAAATTTATTCAAAAATAGATGAAATTTACAAGAAGAAGAGGAGAGTGTGAAGAACATAGATAAGCCACTCCATGGCTTGGAAGAAAAAGTTAGAGAAAATAAAGGAAATGGATCCTACATTAAAAGAAAATTTGTAGAGAATGTGAAGGAGATGAGAAAGGTGATTAATAGTTCGAAAGTAGTACACAAACTGGAGTATTAGTTGGTTCACATGTTAGTTCATTGATGAAAGAATCCTATGTATATTGAAAAATTTCTAAGACCTTTAGTACGATTAACCAATGATGTGTTTCCACTCACTGCTCTATGTTGATTAAGAGAACGTTCTGATTGACATAATTGAGGTATAATGTAATTTATATTTAGTTTTTTTGTTGCCTTTATGTTGTCTAATTGCAGGAAGTATCTTTCTTATTTTTGTGATTTTTTTTTTGACGGAAAAGATAAGCTTTTTAGATTCTTATTCCATACATGATTGTCCAATAGGTGGAACCAACAATCGAAAACTTAGGAAGATGAAGTACGAAAGAAAATTACTAATTGGTTATTCTAATTTATTGGTCACCTCAGTATTTCAGCTTTACAGGTAGCGTCACATACCATTTTCTTGTAAGTTTCCTTTAATCTTATCCTATTCAATGTTTACTTGCGACATTTTCTTCGCATATATAACCATGTAAGCATCAAATCTGCTACCTATCTAATTTTATTGCAAAAACGTTTATGTGGTAATATAAATTGGAAGCAAAAGACCTTACTATATTGCTGACTAGGCAGTACCTTTTTAGTACTAACATAAATAAAATTGTTCACATCCTTAAAAATCCAAGACACAATGCCTTATAGTTATGAATGAGTTGTAACGCCTCAAAATCTAATCCCGAGATGTCACACGGTGCTCAAGACTATGACTAGCCTTAATTTAACCTTGTCTACATACTACTGAGCCTAAATCTCATAATGATGGAAATATAGGTATAAAAGTCATGCTAGAATGCAGAAATTGTCTATAATATCTGAGAATAATATTTGAAACATCAATACTGAATAATTTGAATCAAAACTGGCAGTCTGAGAAGCCTCAATTACTACCACTAGAGAGTCACAGGGATAAACCCTCAGCTAACTCAAACTGTCTGAAAGAAATGCTAAAATCTCATAAACTGATAAACTGCAAAATCTGAGTAATAAGTCCCCAAACTATAAGGACTCACCAACTGTCGTATGTAGACAGAGATAATCGAACTACTCACGTGGCTGATACTGAGCACCTAAACCAACATAATGAGACAACATAGCACATAGACATATATGTGGATCAGTACTTTGAGGATGTACTGAGTATATGGGGTGAAATGCATAAGTAAAACATCATCACATCATTATAATTTATAAAACAATGCATGCTAAATGTAAATGACTCACATAAGCTGGAATATCTTAAATACTGAAATCATGAATAATAAATCAATCATACTTTATAAATCTAGTGAGTCATAACATTTAGTTCTGAAAGTTGTACTTGTGTTCTCTCTTTAAATCATACGGTCTAAGTATAGAAAGGACTCACTCTAAATTCTAAAATCTGAAAGTTGAAGTCTGTAGCTAATATCATTCTTTAAAGCATAATCTGAGTAAACATTGTGAGCCTTTACACTTAGTTTTCTAAAATCTTTTCTGTTAATCTTTTCTAAAATATTTAATCTGTAGGGAAAACACCTTATCTTACTTACCTGTAAGGGAATTCTTTCAAAGATTTTCTTTACTAGTAGGGAAAAATTTTTTATTTACTTTTACTAGCAGGGAGGTTCTCTTAACCGACATAAACCATGCGAGCTACATGGAGTCTAACGTCTCGTCCTCCTAAGGAAGAAATCTAACGTTGGGGAGAGGTGTCATACTCTTTCCAGGGAGTTTAACCTGAGCTAAGTGATCATATCTGAAACTGTCATCCATATATAAGTGGGAATATGCTGATAATCTGTACCTACGTTGGCTACAAAATTCTATGGAAGTAGGATGCGCTAAACCCACTCTTCCCGCTCGGTGCTAAATACTACTCCATTTTTATTTGCTACACTCATTCTGTTGAAAATCCACTTTAAAACTAGCATAAGCGTTTATCTAAAACCACAAATGCATTTATCTAATAAAATCTGTAAATAAAGCTGATCTGAATTCTGTAATCTGTAAAAATCTTAAAAATGGAGTTGAAAACTTATGTGATGATCAAAAGATCAAAGCTTTACTGAAAATCTTTAAATAATCTGATAATAGGATGCTAAAAGCATCATCTTTCTTAAAATAATATTCAATCTTGGGGTAATAACCCATGCTTCAATCTCATGTCAAAACATCAAAATAGTCATGCTTGATATTGAAAACAATGATATTTCATCTAAAAATATGTAAATTACTGCAATAGGCATGAAAAATGAAAATAGACATGCAATTCAACTTCTAAAACATTGGAAATCTCAAAATCTTGCAAAGAGCAATAATCGGTATGAACCCTAATTCAAAACTCATGGAATATCATTCAAAATCATATGAATTTAATGTAAAAGCTTGGTTTTGGGCACAAGGACGAAAGGAGATCCTTGTTCATAAACCCCACATACCTTGATTAATGATTAGATGTAGATTCTTGAATTATGGATTCCTATTTGAGTTCTTGATGATGGATTCTTGATTATCTTGCCTTGGGAATCCTCAATTTAGAGCTTTCTTGGAGAATCTATGGAGGATTTTGATTTCTTAGAGAAGAGGTTTTAGAGCTCTAGGGTCTTGCTTTTGAAAAAAATGATGAATAATAAGCACAAAGTTCTTTGAATATGATTAATCTTGTGTTTTTGATGGATTGGGTGCTTGGAAATTGTCCAAAATACCCTTTTTAAACTCCTAAATGAGACTGGAAACGAGACCTGAAAATACCGATTTAATGAGCCACCGTGACGTGCCACTATCACGGTTGTTCACTGGAAATTGACAACTGGGAAATTGGTGGTCTCCTCAATACGGATCTATCGCGTTGTCCAACTAGATTTTGACAATTAGGACCTTAAACTTCAATGCGACGCACCACCATCGCGGTGTCCTATAGAAATGCCATTTTGGCCACTGGCACGACGCGTCAATATCACGTTGGGCTACTGGAAATCGATAATTGGGAAATTGTACCTCTCCACGATGTGGGGATATCATAGAGGGCCACTAAAATTAGACAATTATCATTTTACTGACATCCGCGATGCGTCAAGTGTCCAGGTGGCACACTGTCAACTTAAAAATGCTAACTCCTCAACCGAGTATCGGAATTAGGAGAATTTGGTATCGATGGAAAGCTTATTCAATTTCTCACACAATGGGAGATCTAAATCTGGAAAATTCCACACCAAATAAATATTCTTCATTTTTAAAAATATTTCTTAACATTCTAGGAATGAGTTTAAGCTAGGAAAAGTACGAGGTATTACATGAGCCTCTTATTCCAAGTAATCATTTCTGTATTTATTCATGTGCCTGATTCACTCAACTTGTTGACTGATATAGAGCTTAATGCACTGGATAAATTAAAGCCTAAGATTGAAAATGTAAGAACTATGGTGACTCCACATTCTCCACTCCATTTTCATTTCTACTCCATTTTGTTCACACGTCATATTTTTTTACATTTTTTTTCATTGTTTTTCACATGTAAGTCAGTGGATTTGAAGTTTTATTAGATTTTATCTATTGATTACTATTGATATTGAATAAAGTAGCATATATATTTCTCAATTATCTTTTCGAGGTTAATTTTATGCTTAGAGATGATTGAATTGAATATGTCTGATGTAAGACAAGTGTGTGCATCCATTTAGTGAGGAGACAAAATTAGAGAGAAGAAATTCTCGCGAATAAGATAGTTGACTCAGAAAATTGGCACTAGCTGTCGAGCAACAACCTCTATTGAAATTTGAGGTGATTATAACTTCCAGAATATGAGAAAAAGTATTTTCTATGCTTAAATATGAAAATTGCAGTTAAAAAATCTTGCTCGACTGTTGTTATAAATCAATGAAGCTAAGGTGCTTGGTGAAATGAAAACCTTTTGTGATGCACTATTTGATTCTCTAACTCTCATTATTTCAATGTATGATTAATGTTGTTTGATTTTTAGTCTCAAAATCATATTATTAATCTTCATATTATGTGAGGTAAGAACTTATGCGCATTGTGTATTACCATGTCAGTTGCTTCTCCTATTCATTTCTTATTCAAGGGTAATATAAAAATTTTAGGAGCTAAATGTGTGCCTCATTTTAGTTGGAAGGATATTAAACTCAAACCTACTTTATCCGACTCTCTAACTCTTACTATCCGTATAATTGTACAGCTACAACTCCGAAAAGTTATGATTTTCATTGCCAAACTGTAATATCTCAAAAATCCAAACCAATGTTAGAGACATGTTTCAAGCTCATGCATAGTACATTATAGTTCTTTCATAGTGATATGCATGAGTTTGATGTATATTAAGGCCTCAAATAACTCCCAACTATTAGACGAATCAAAATAATCCTTACCGATTGAATTTTTGATAAAAATGTTGCTTTAGTCAACTTTAAAAGAGCATATATTTTTCTATATTGAGAATTTTCTACATCAAATTCCACCAAATAATAGGAAATTGAATTATCTTTCCAACAATACCAATTTCATCCGAATCCGATACTCGGGTGAGAAGTTACGACACTTTTAGTGCAAAATAGTAGCCCAATGTGATAACGCCGCGTTGCGGTGATGGACAAAATCACGTTTGACTTTTTCCAGTGTACCACAACGATTACCATCGCGTCGCACTAAGGGGATATTTTGTAATAGTTCTTTTCCAGTGGGGCATCACGATTGGCCCCGCATCGCGGCAAGCTTCTAGTTTAGGATCGTCCGTTTTCAGAGGCACAACGCAATAGAACCGAATCGTGCCATAGGGTAAAATGGGGATTTTCAGTTTTCAAGTTGTCCGATGCAATTGCACCGCGTCGAGCTGGAGGCAAAAATTGGGACTTTTGTGATTTAAATTCCATGGACCGTTTGGTCTTTTTTGATAGCCCCAAATCCGTCCAAACATGGGATTTAAGTCCCAATAGAGCATTATTTGCTGATTATTTCATAATTCTCTCGAAAAAATTAAATTATACCTCTTTCAAGAACAAAAACCTTAGCTTTCTAAGTTCAAAATCAAAACTCAAGAATTCACCATCAATTCTCACGAATTCATCAACCCAGGTATGTTAAGTGTTCATCTATGGGTTTATTTCATCCATGGAGTCCAAATATCCAATTCTAAATTCAAGTTGGAATATTTATAAGTTCTTCATGATTTTTAATTGTGATTTTAACTATGAATTCCTATGAATTATAATTCTACACCGTGTTTACATGAAATTATCGTTGTTATTCAACCCCAGATGTTTTAATGATGTTATTTGCTGATTTAATTCATAATTCGTGATGTTGATGTTGAAATCATGTTAATACTATAAGATTTAAATTATTCCCATGCTTAGCGTACACTATGAATATCAAGTGTTTGATGAAATGCCTACAAGATTGAATTTTTAATAAATGCTTTCATATTATGTCCTCAAAGTTTTAGTACTATTTTGCTATTATTGCTATTGTGTCCTGGGGGTTGTGAATACCCGAAAACTTAACTGTTTACTTAGTCTCAATATCTTCGAAATAACTTCAGAAGATGTTATGAGAATTATCAGTTCAATCAGTCATCATAATCAGTTAAACTTAGAACAATTCAATATCTCGAGTCAGTTCAGTTGGGAGTAGGACTTAGCACTGAGCGAGTGTAGGTATGGCGGCTTCCTTGTTAGATAGGCAGAGTCATTAGCAACATTCCCTGTACTCTAGAACTACGTAGCCAGCGTAGGATATGGGGAGTCACCCATCAGTTTAGGCTTGACTACCTCGCAGGGGTCACCGTCAGTTTAGGCTTGACACCCTTAGTCCTTCCGAACAGTACATCTGTGGATCCACACAGCCAGTGTTAGTACCCATGGCACAGTAATAACACCCTTTCAATTGGGGTCACAGATTGGACCCCAATTTTCTCATTTGGGCATGTTGGTTAGATGAGATAGCTCCCACAGTCTCAGTTCAGTATTCATTATACTTCAGTTCAGGATTGTTTTGACCATAGCATACAAATATCTGTTATTCAGTTATCAGATTTTAGCATTTCAGTTTACAGATTATATTAAGAACATGTTTTATGCTTGGTCATACATTCTCAGTATTTACAGATTTCATTCATTCTATTCAGTACTTCATACTATTCATTCCTTTATTTATTACTTCTGTACATGAAACCATGCATATCAACCTGCCTCATTTAGCATAGCAGTACATTCAAAATACTGATCACATTTTTTTTTCTTTCGCTATGATGTATCACATAATAGGTTCGAACGCTCAGTTCCTGGACCGCGTATAGACCTTTCAAATTATCAGCCGTAGTTGTGGTAAGACCTTTTATTTTGAGGACAGACTAAATTTATTTTTATACTTTTAGTCCAGTAGTTAAATAGAGTTAGTTGGGGCTGGTCCCATCAACTCTTATTCAGTCAGTAGAGGCTTTTCAGAATAGTATAGACTATCCGATAGTTTTGTTATTATTTTATTAGTTCTAGACAGTTGTTTCCAGTTTCATGATCCAATATTGTTTTCAGTTATTTAAAACCTTATGGCTTATCTATTATTCTTCCACATATGTTATTATATTATTTTATGCACACTGCAGGTACCAACTCATGGGTTAACTTGTGGTCTCTCGGGACCGTAAGCACCATGTGGCGCCCAGGGTGTACTATTGGGTCATTAAAAACTTGGTATCAGAGCCTAAATTTTTAATGTGTCCTAAAAAGTCTGAAAGCCGCCTCGAGTAGAGTTTTGTGCATGGGTGTGAAATGCGCCACTTTTATGGACAAGAGAGTACGAGATATTTTAAGAAAAGTTTCCCTTCTTTAGTGTTCATGTCATACAACCGAGCATGAGCTCATGTTAAACTCTTTGTCTAATCTGTTCTCCCTTCTATTTATAGATTATGCCTCCCAGAAAGACTAACGGAAGAAGAAATGTGAACCAGCCAGCATCTTCGCCTGTTCAGGAAAATCCCCTGAACGAGCATCTTACCTATGTAGGATTTAGAGCTTCATTCACTACTCTATCTCACTCTATAGAAGCACAAAATGCTCATCTATCTTCTTTCCCATCCAACCCAGTGTCTAATACTGCCGCAGCTAGGATTCAGGACTTTACCCGAATGAATCCTCCTCTATTTTTTAGATCCATATATGAAGAGGATCCGAATAAATTCATAGACATGGTCCAAAAGGTAATAGATATTATGGGGGTAACTTCTAGTAAGAGTGTTGAATTGGCTGCTTACCAATTACAGGATGTGGCTCATACATGGTTTAAGCCATGAAAGGTAGATAGAGGAGTAGAAGTAGGGCCTATAGAGTGGGAAGAGTTTTCTACTGCCTTCTTAGATAGATTCTTTCTGCTGGAACTGAGAGAAGCCAAAGTGTCAGAGTTTATGAACTTGAGGCAAGGAAGCATGAGTGTGAGTGAGTATTCCCTTAAGTTTACTAAGTTACCTAGGTATGCTCCTTATGTGGTAGCTAATACCAGATCTAGGATGAGTAAGTTTGTGTCTAGGGTATCTGATAGTATGGTCAATAAGTGTAGAACTGAGATGTTAATTCAAGAGATGGACATATCTAGGCTTATGGTCCATGCTTAACAGATTGAGGAGTAGAAGGATAATGAGAAGGAGAGAGATAACAAGAGGGCTAGAACAGGTAGCTTCAATTTCACTCAGACAAAGTCAAAAAGTGGTAACCGACCTCAGTTCCATCAGAAATCTTTAGTACCATCTCCATCTTTAGCTAGTGACCTAGTACCAAAATTCAAAAATGATAATATGGATAGAGCTCCAGGATCTAAGTCACAAGGCAGGGTAAGAAGTAGTCGTATAAATCCTCTTTGCCAAAAATATAGTAGAAACCATCAGGGTGAGTGTAGAGCTGGCAGTGATGTATGCTTTGGGTGTGGTAAGCCAGGCCATCATATTTGAGAGCATCGAGTAGTTGCTATAAAAGGTAGGGATTTGTGCCAACATGGCTAGTCCCCTTAGTCATCAATTTTAGTCGGCCACTCGACTCAGTAGGGTGGTGCTTCCAGCGCTACTAGCGGTCAGCATCAGAACAAGCTCTATATTCTTTAGTCTCGATAAGATTACAAAAGTTCTCCTGACGTAGTTACTGGTACATTGAAATTCTTTCATTTACATATTTATGATTTACTAGACCTTGGAGCTTTCTTTTTTTTGTAACCTTTTATATAGCCATCAACTTTAGAGTCAGTCCCAAAATCTTAGAAGAACCCTTTTCAGTGTCTACCCCAATAGGTGTCTCTATTGTAGCCCTGCGGGTATACATGAACTGTCTGATTACAGTGTCTCAGAAAGTTACTTCAATTGACCTCTTGGAGTTAGAGATGACAGATTTTTACGTCATTCTCGGCATGGATTGGCTCCACTCATGCTATGCTTCACTGGATTGCAAAAATAGAGTAGTTCATTTTCAGTTTCCAAATGAATCGGTTATTGAATAGAGTGGAAGTACTACAACACTTAGGAGTCAGCTTGTTTCATACCTTAGAGCGAGGAAAATGATATCCAGAAGGTGTATTTATCATCTTGTCTGAGTCAAAGACTCAAATTTTGAGACTCCTAATCTTAAGTCAGTTTCAGCAGTGAGGAAATTTCCACCTGTGTTTTCTAAAGATCTTCCCAGAGTTCCTTCCAAAATGGAAATTAACTTTGGAATAGACATTCTTCCAGATATCCACCCTATCACTATTGCTCCATCAAGAATGGCTCCAGCCGAACTCAAAAAGTTAAAAGAATAGTTGAAAGATCTCCTAGATAAGGGATTTATCAGGCCCAGCATTTCCCTGTGGGGCACACCAGTTCTGTTTGTGCGTAAGAAAAATGGTTTACTTAGAATATTTATTGACTACCGTCAGTTGAACAAAATCACAATCAAGAACAAATACCTACTTCCCAGAATCAATGACTTATTCGACCAACTTCAGGTTCCAGTTATTTTTCTAAGGTAGATCTCAGATCCGGCCATCATCATCTCAGAGTCAGAGAATGTGACATTCCAAAAATAGCTTTTAGAACCCGGTATGGTCACTTCAAATTTCTAGCCATATCCTTTGGTCTCAGGAATTAGCCAGCAACCTTCATGGACTTGATGAACAGAGTGTTCAAATAGTATTTAGACATGTTCTTCATAGTCTTTATTGATGATATTCTTGTCTATTCCCATAACGAAAATGATCATGCAGACCACCTCAGAATAGTATTGTAGACTCTTAGAGCCCATTAGTTGTTTGCTAAATTTAGTAAGTGTGAATTTTGACTAAGATCAGTAGCTTTTATTGGCCATATTATTTCTAGTGATGGCATTAGAGTCGATACTCAAAAGACCGAGGTGGTGAAAAACTAGATCAGAACCATCTCTCCATCAGATATCAGGAGTTTCTTGGGTTTGGCTGGCTATTATCGACGGTTTGTTAAAGGATTTTTGTCCATTGTGTCCTCCATGTATAGATTGACTCAGAAGAAATTTAAGTTTCAATGGTAAGATTCTTATGAGAAGAGTTTTTAGGAGTTGAAGACTCGACACACCACAACCTCAATTTTGACATTGCCAGAAGGTTCAGATGGGTTTTTTGTGTATTGTGATGCTTCCAGAGTTGGTTTGGGGTGTGTTTTGATGCAGAAGTGTAAATTTGTACCCTATGAATCTCGATAGCTTAAGCCCCATGAAAAGAATATCCCACCCATGATCTTGAGTTAGTGGATGTTATGTTTTCCTTAAAGATTTGAAGGCACTATTTATATGGGGTGCGTGTTGATGTGTTCACAGATCACAAAATCTTGTAGTATGTGTTTTTTCAGAAGGATTTGAATCTGTGTTAGAGAACATGGTTAGAGTTGCTGAAAGATTATGAAATAAGTGTTTTGTACCATCCGAGAAAGGTCAATATAGTGGCAGATACCCTAAGTAGATTGTCTATGGGTAGCGTTGCTCATGTCGAGGGTGATAAAAAGAATTTAGTTAGAGAAGTTCATCATCTTTTCAGGTTAGGTGTTCGTTTGGTTGATTCGGCTGAGGGTAGCGTTTGGGTTTAGAATAGTTTAGAATCTTCTTTGGCTGCCAAAGTGAAGGGAAAGCAGGATAGAGATCCTAGTCTGCTAATGTCGAAGGAGTCAGTTAGAGATCATAAAGTAGAGGTTTTATCCCAAGGGAGAGATGGTGTGTTGCGTTTCCAGGGTATACTGTGTATGTCATGTGTTTATGAGTTGAGACAACGAATTCTTGCAAAAGCGCATAGTGCGCGTTACTCAATTCATCCAGGGGCCACGAAGATGTACTGCGATATACGGGAAATCTATTGGTGGAGTGGGATAAAGAGAGATATTTCAGAGTTATTGGCTAAGTGCTCCATTTGTCAATAGGTTAGTATTAAACATTAGAAGCCCAGTAGGTCTAGGCAGGAGTTCAATATTCCCACTTAGAAGTGGGAGAAAGTGAACATGGATTTTGTGATGGGTTTACCTCATACTCGCCGTCAGCATAATTCGATTTGGGTCATTGTAGACAAGATGACTAAATCAGCCCATATTTTTCTAGTCTATACTTCTTGTTCAGCCGAGGACTATGCCAAACTCTATCTCAGGATGTTGGTTAGGTTGAATGGTGTTTCTTTGTCCATCATTTCAAATATAGGTACTCAATTTACCTCGTACTTTTGGAAGGCTTTGTAGAAGGGTTTTGGTACCCCAAGTTCACCTCAGTACAGTCTTTCACCCTTAGATAGATGTTCAGGCAGAAAGGACAATTCATACCCTTGAGGATATGTTGAGAGTGTGTGCCATTGACTAAGGGCAGTTGGGATGACCACTTGCCTTTGATTGAGTTTGCGTATAATAATAGCTATCATTTCAGTATTCAGATGGCTCGATTTGAGGCTCTGTATGGAAGGAGATGTAGATCTCTAATTGATTGGCTTGAAGTAGGTAAGTCCACGGTAGTGGGGCCTGACTTGGTGTTTGATGCCTTAGAGAAAGTATAGTTGATCAGGAAGAGGCTTAAGGCAGCATAGAGCCGATAGAAATCATATCCAGATGTGAGGAGAAATGACCTTGAATTTGGGGTTTCCAATTTGTATATCTAAAGATCTCTCCCATGAAGGGAGTAAAGAGTTTTGGTAAGAATGGAAAGCTTAGTATCCGATATGTTGGCCCTTACAGAATTATGAGCTGTTTCGAAAAGATGGCTTATGAGCTTGAGTTGCCTGCAGACTCAACATTAGTGCACCCAGTATTCTATATCTCCTCGTTGAAGAAGTGTATTGGATACCCAATAGTTTTCGTTCCCTTAGAAAGCATATATGTTTAGAACAACCTCTCTTACGAAGAAATTCCAGTCGAGATCCTTGATCGAAAAATTTGTAGACTAAGGAACAAAGAAGTTCCCCTAGTCAAAGTTCTTTGGCCGAATTAGTCCGTTGAGGGAGCCACTTGGGAAGAAAAAGCAGATATACTAACCAAGTACCCTCATCATTTCTCTGCAAACTCAGATTCAGCTAAGGTAACAACCTTCGTAGAATTTCTCTTTGCCATGCTCAGTTTCAGCTGAATATCATTATCATGTTAGTCATACATTCATAGAACCATTTTAGTCATGTCTTACACTATAGACTTAGTCATGTAATCAAGTATATCCAACATGTAACCTAAGTTCCTCGGTGTTTTCAGCTTAACCAGTCTCATTCGAGGACGAATGTTCCCAAGGGAGAGATATTGTAATACCTCAAAAATTCAAACCAGTGTTAGAGACATTGTTTCAAGATCATGCATAGTACATTATAGTTATTTGGTAATGCTATGCATGAGTTTGATGTATATTAAGGCCTCAAATAACTCCTAGCTATTATATGAATTAAAATAATCCTTACCGATTGAATTTTTGAAAAGAATGTCTCTTTAGTCAACTTCAAACAAGCATATATTTTGCTATATTGAGAATTTTCCAGCTCAAGACCCACCAAATGATAGGAAATTGAATTAGCTTTCCAATGATATCAATTTCACCCGAATTTGATACTCGGGTGAAAAGTTATGGCACTTTTAGTGAAAAATAGTAGCCCAACGCGATAAGGTCGCGTCGTGGTGATTGCGGAAATCACGTTCGTCCTCTTACAGTGTGTCACTACAATTGACACTGCGTCGCTCCAGGGGGACATTTCGCAATTGTCCTTTTCCAGTGGGGCATCGCAAGCCAAGCTTCCAGTTTGGGATCGTCCATTTCCAGAAGTGCAATGTGATAGCACTGCATTGCCCAGTAGGGTAAAATGGGGATTGTCAGTTTTCCAGTGGCCTGACGTGATTGCACCGCGTCGCGTCGGAGCCAAAAATTGGGATTTTCAGCTTTTGTGATTTAAATTCCAGGACCGTTTGGTCTTTTCCCATAGCCCCAAATCCCGTCCAAACATGGGATTTAAGTCCCAATAGAGCATTATTTGCTCATTATTTCACAAATCTCTCAAAAAAATTAAAGTAGCCATCTTTCAAGAACAAAAACCCTAGCCTTCCAAGTTCAAGATCAAAACTCAAGAATTCACCATCAATTCTCATGAATTCATCAACCCAGGTATGTTAAGTGATCATCTATGGGTTCCTTTTAACCATGGAGTCCAAATATCCAATTCTAAATTCAAGTTGGGATCTTTACAATTTTTTCATGATTTTTAATTGTGATTTTAACCATGAATTCCCATGAATTGTAATTCTACACCATGTTTAGATGAAATTATCGTTGTTATTCAACCCCACATGTTTTAATGATGTTATTCGCTGATTTAATTCATAGATGTTGAAATCATGTTATTACTACAAGCTTTAAATTAATCTCATGCTTAGCTTACACTACGAATATCAAGTGTTTGATGAAATGTCTACATGATTGAATTTTGAATAAATGCTTTTATATTATATGCTCAAAGCTTTAGTACTATTTTTCTATTATTGCTATTGTGTCCTGGGGGTTGGGCATACCCAAAAACTTAGCTGTTTACTTAGTCTCAATATTTTCAGATTAGCTTCAGAATATGTTATGAGCATTATCAGTTCAGCCAGTCACCATAATTAGTTAAAGTTAGAACAGTTTAGTATCCCGAGTCAATTAAGTTGGGAGTAGGATTTAGCACCAAGTGAGTTCAGGGATGGAGGCTTTCCCAAAATATACGCAGAGTCGTTAGCAGCAGTCCTTGTACTCCAGAACTACGTAGCCAACATTGAATATGAGGTGTCACCCGTCAGTTTAGGATTGACTACCTCACAGGGGTCACCCGTCAATTTAAGCTTGACACCCTTAGTCTTTCGGGACAGTACATCAGTGGATCCACACAACCAGTGTTAGTACCCATGACACAGTTCTGATACCCTTCCAACTGGGGTCACAGGTTGGACCCAATTTGCTCATTGGGGCATGTCGGCTAGGTGATAGCTCCCACAGTCTCAGTTCAGTATTCAGTATACTTCAGTTCAAGCTTGTATTGACCATAACATACAGATATCGGTTATTTAGTTATCATATTTTAGTATTTCAGTTTACAAATTATATTTAGAACATATTTTATGCTTGGTTATGCATTCTCAGTATTTATAGATTTCATGCATTCTATTTAGTACTTCATGCTATTCATTCAGTCAGTTATTACTCTTGTACATGAAACCATGCTTATCCGCCAACCTCATTTAGCATACCAGTACATTCAAAGTACTAATCGCATGTACATTCAAAGTACTGATCGCATACTTTTTTCTTGCGCTATGATGTATCATATCATAGGTTCGGATGCTTAGTTCCCGGATCACGCATAGACCTTCCAGATTATCAGTCGTAGCAGTGGCGAGTCCTCAAATTTCGAGGACAGACTATATTTATTTTCATGCTTTCAATTCAGTAGTTAGATGGAGTTAGTTGGGGCCTCTCCCATCAACTTTTATTCAGTTTGTAGAGGCTTTTCAGACTAGTACAGACAATCTGTCAGTTTTGTTATTATTTTATTAGTTCCAGACAGTTGTTTCCATATTCAGGATCCAATATTGTTTTCAGTTATTTAAAACCTCATGACTTATCAGTTGTTTTTAGAAATATGTTATTATATTATTCAATGCTCACAGCAGGTACCAGCTCATGGGTTAGCTTGTGGTCTCTAAGAACCGTAAGCACCGTGTGGCACCTAGGGTGTACTCTCGGGGCGTTACAAAAACTTGCACATCTATGTTTCAAAATAAATAACTAAGTGAATGCTTTGGATGCACAGTCATGGATTAGTATAAGTGATGTATTGAGAAGCCCCGGCCACCATCGACCAAGCTGAATCTCATCGTTTTAGCCAATGTTTCTCAGATGACTCCCACTCCCTTTACAAAAATTGGTATATTACTCCGCTCAGATGTTTTATGGCTGAAATTTATATGCATGTACACATAGATGCTAAATATTCTCGTATTTCTTACTATCGGATAAGAGTAAAATAAAGGTCGCATTCAAAATAGGCGTCGAGAGATTACCGGGGCTGATGATCGTTAACTATAAACTTTTATATAAGATAGTGGAGTTTCTACTTTGAAAATACCTGCATTTTTGTAATAGATTCCGGAACAAATGGTAGTTACTTCTTGCTTCTTTCCAGAACCCTCAGTTTCTCCTCACTTTATGGGATGACTTCGAAGGAAGAGTACCCAATCATCCTTGGAAGGAACATATGGTCTGTTAGGGTTTTTTCCGTGATTTTCTTACCAAAATTAAGTTTTACTTTTTCTTAGAAGGAAAATAAAAGTAACCATAAATACTTTTACTTTTCCTAAAAGGAAAATATAAAAAAAATTCATATTTGGCAAACCTCTTTCTTAGAGGAAAGGTTTTGGAACTCTATAAATAGATGACCCCCTTCTCATACCATAACACAATAGCTTCCACAATGTAGTCGTTATAAGAGTCTGGTTTAGGGGGAGATTTATCCCATAGGTTTATATTTTTTCATAGATTTTATTTTTTCGATATTGCTTTTAATATGTAGGTCATTTGACAGAATCATATTAATAATATGTCTTTTTAATATATGTTTTATTTGTCATCTGTATTATCACAATTGATTTGCAAACTTTAAGCTTCCGCATGATGCCCTCTCGATTTTGAACCCAACATGGTGTAATGTACAAGGCTCATGATCGTGTAACTATTGAAATCATTGCACTAAAAGAAAGAAGGATGGAGCAGGAAGTTATTTTAATTTTCATTTTGTTTTCTGGTCTTGGTACTGTTCCTTTTTACAAATTTGTAAAAATTTCTCTTAAATACCAATCTTCTGTGAATTTAGGAGTCCCTAATGAAGAGAATCTTTCCCATGCATCTTAATTTGTGCGGCCAAGACTGGATCTTGCAGTTGAAGTTTGTTACCATTATGTTGAAATTTCTCGTGCATCGTTTTCAACGTTACATGAAAATTATTATCTTGTTGAACATAACTGTATTTCCATTTCCATTGGTTTGTAAATTAATATGTTGAGTCTGTGCTTAGCACGGGCCTTACCCATCTAATATATGTATAAAGGGATACTCCTAATTCCTCCAACACTAACAAATTAAGCTTCTGGATTAGAATTGACCCACCAGATAGAAAAGCTACTTTCAAGAGGCTAATCAGCTACTACTGGGGTTTTTAGCGCTTCTCCTCACTCCCTTGTCAAATAGGAGTCAATGGATACTCATTCGCTGAAATATTATATTATATATATATATTCCATATATTGTCACCTTAACTTCTCAGTGTTTTTTACTTCTTTATATTTAATTTCCTTAATTAAGATCCTGGGTTCGTCTTTGAATCTTGGGATGCTTCATCTTCGAGATGGAGATACCTAACACTAACACTATTAATTAAGAATTGTCAAGATATACATGTAGCGCGACAAAAATTTCATGAATAGTTTCATTCAAGATCATGACAAAGGACATTAACTTACATTCATTTGGCTTTGATCATGCCACTAACACAATATTTTTGAACCCTTTTTTCATATATTGCTTTATAACAAAGATAAATGTGTGCAACCTCTTACCATGTATGGGCTTGATATATTTTTCTTCTGCACCATTGATCATAGGAAAGGTGTAATAGTTGTTGCAAAAGTAGAGATGCTGCACCTAATCTTACGAATGCAGATAAACCTACAAGTTACAGTTCTGCCAATTAACTAGTCTAGATAAGACATGGCCATTGATGCCACTCAAATCAAAAGAATAAGTAGTATTCTTCCATCGAACTAGGCACTCTGATTTAATAAAAAAGTTTTATATTATCGTTTTCTGAGTCATATGAAATAACCTTATCACCTACAGGTAAGCAAAAGATGTGAAGATTAACAGATTGAATATTTGTTGAGAAACTACAAAGCAGAAGACCGGTGGTAGTCCACACATTAGTCTCAGAAGAGAAGCTTTCAATTGTTACACTCGAATGAAGATCAAAAGATATTTCATAATGAACTATTGTAGAGGAGATCACATCACGTTTGATACCAACAAAAGTTCGTGGTTTAGATGGATCAACAATACACCACGAGCGTCTCAAGCGAATCGTGGCCCAAGGCCAAAATCAAACGGAAGTTTTACGGTTTTTAGAAAAAATAATTATTTTTATAAATTCTATTTTTAAAATTATATAATCGATTTCTTCTAATAATTTTTTTTAATTAATAATAGAGTCAATGCATTAATTTCTTGACACATAGTATTCTGGACTAGATATATCAAACTCCATCTAAATTCTTTCTTTTATAAAAAAATTATTTTTTCTATAAATAGTATTTAATATATTTTTTTAAATTTAAAATTTATTATTACTAAAAAAAAATGAGGCCCTCAAATTTTGGGGGCCTTAGGCTGCCACCTTATTTCCCAAAGGGTTGAGACGCCCCTGCAATACACTTTCGCCAATTCTAACACACACATACAAACCTTGCAAGAGATGATTGGAAACTATGTGATTAATTTATCGCTTTATTTTTTAAACTTGAAAAATAAAGTGGACGGAGACTGTGGATGCATTTAATTTGGTACAATCATTTTTTAAATTTTTATATGAGCAGAGAGAAATAGTTTATGATGTGTAAATCTATTCCGCTCATCCTTAATTAATTAAGTATATCTACAATTCACTGTATCGTTGAAGAAAAAGAAGATAGAAAACACCGGAACTTAGATGTGATAAAAGACTTATTAAATATTAAATAAACTACAAAGAAATAAAATAATACAAATTATGGCAATTAAAATTGTAAACTTGTTCCTTCTCTTATCTGGTCAGATTCATGAGAAAATCTAGCGATAATTGTTAAGTAGAGAAATAAAGAAGATAAAAATAAAAAGAAACAAGGGACGCTGCCAAAATAAGAAAGGAGGGATATATCCACTCTTCGTATAATCAAGGGATATATTTTCCTCTTAACTAATTAACTTCTTCTTCTCAACCAAATACATCAAACATGCATTGATGATCTTTTATTACTATCATTTCGAGGAGATTAAAGGTATTATTTTGACCATGATGTAATAAAAATATTTCCATATCGCATTTAACAATAAATAAATAACTTAATTCTTTCATATCATTATCTTTAAGTACATAAGACAATTTTATCATGATTTAACTCAAACATGCATCATTGGGTAATTCTCAAAGATAGACCCCAATTAGGGTATCTTTCAAATTTTAGCCCCAAATAAAAAAACTTCGTTAAAATAGCCTTTACTTGTTAATTCATATTCTTTTGGACGAAAATACCCTCATGCAAAATATTCTCGTTTAAATCTCTTTCTTCCTCTCTTACTTCCAAATTTCAGAATCAACCTCCAAAATATTGATGTTAAATCGCTTTCTTCCAAATTCGAGAATCAACTTTCAAACATTCGCAGAATTGACTTTAGCCGTAAGGTTTCTTCAGGTATAAATTTCATCATCAAATTCATTGTGGTAATTTTATCATATTGATGCATTGTGGTAATTTTAGCTCGTTATATAATTAGCATATTGATTTGATTTTTGGGGAGGTGAACGTAAATAGAACTTGGGATATGTTGTTGTTGTAGCAACATATTTACCATTGGGGAATTCCATCGAACAGGTTGTGGGAAGTTTGTTATTGCAGTTATAATTGTGTTTGAGTAGGTGTGGGAGGTTGGTCTTTGAGAGAAAGGCCATTAATATGAGATTTAACGTTAATCCCAACATATTTTGGGAGGCCAAATGTATAGGGTCAAGGCGGTACAAGAAATTATTTCCAAGTATTTCAACCTAGTGGTATAATTTTCATTAGAAGATGATGAGGAATTGTGTCGGACAGTTTGTGGAGAGTTTGTTATTGCGATTATAATTGTGTTTGAGTAGTTTCGAGGGTTTGGTCTTTGAGGGAAAGGCTGTGTTTTCCATCTCGAATGAATCCAGCCTATGTTTTGGAGATTAAAGAAGCACTAACTTGTTGATTCTAAGAGAGAGCACCTTAGCTATTAGCTTATATAACATAGAGCAACAGGCAATGGGTTTAAACTCTCTAATGGTAGTAGGATTTGACACTTTAGGTAACAAGGTTACTATTATACAACTTTTCATTGTTAAAAAAATACTTCATTGTTGAACACGCATCATATTTATATTCATTGACCATTTGTTGTTGAACAATGCTTACCTAGATATGTTGGAATATGATGAAGTGCATGTCAAACATTGCAATTACAAATAACATCCAATTTAAGGTTTTAAAATCAAGCACAACAAGATATTCACTGCGATGTTTGAACGACAACTGTGTGTGGCGGTTTCATGCCTCGAAGATTCCCGATTCTTTGCTCTTTCAGGTTACTACATATGAAAAGGCTTATAATTGCTCGGTTGATTTTATAACGTCCAACAACAGGAATGCAACATCAAAGGTCATATGTGACTATATACTAGAACTTGTGCGTGACTCTAGTAATGTAATCACACCAAATTTCGTGGTAGATGAAATGAGAAGGAAATACGGAATAATCAAATCCTAAAACAAAGGATGGTGAGTAATACAGCATGCCTATACGCTGATAAGAGGAACCACAGAAAACAACTACAACAGGTTGCCATCGTATCTTAACATGATGAATGAAAACAACCCAGGCACATACACAAACATAAAGAGGGACGATGAGAATAGGTACAAATTCTATACTGTTGAAATTGAAAACTTTTACCAAAGAGGCAAAAGTTTTATTCTTTAATTGCACTGCTTAAATTATTAACATATATGCAACTCATGCCTCATGGGAAAGACTTAGTTTAGAAAATTATTGTACAAATGCTATACTGTTGAAATTGAAAACTTTTGCACAAGGGGAAAAAGTTAATTCTTTAATTGCACTGATGTGATTATTAACATATATGCAACTCTTGCCTCATGAGCAAGACATTCTTTAGAAAATTGTTGAAACTGAAAACTTTTGCCCAAGAGGAAAAAGTTTATTCTTTAATTGCACTGATTACATTATTAACATATATGCAACTCTTGCCTCATGGGCAAGACTTAGTTTAGAAAATTATTAAAATTGAAAACTTTTGCCCAAGAGGCAAAAGTTTATTCTTTAATTGTACTAATTAGATTATTAATATATATGCAACTCTTGCCTCATGGACAAGACTTAATTTAGAAATTGTTGTATAAATGCTATACAACTTGAAAACTTTTGCCCCAGAGGCAAAACTTTATTCTATAATTGCACTGATTAGATTATAAACATATATTCAACTCTTGCCTCATGGGCAAGACTTAGTTTAGAAAATTATTGAAATTGAAAACTTTTACCCAAGAAGAAAAAGTTTATCCTTTAATTGCACTAGTTAGATTATTAACATACATACAACTCTTACCTCATGGGAAAGACTTAGTTTATACAAATGCTATACTGTTGAAATTGAAAACTTTTGCCTAAGAGGAAAAATATTATTCTTTAATTGCTCTGCTTAGATTATTAACATATATGCAACTCTTGCCTCATGGGCAAGACTTAGTTTATACAAATGCTATAGTGTTGAAATTGAAAACTTTTGCCCAAGAGGCAAAAGTTTATTATTTAATTTCACTGATTAGATTATTAACATATATGCAACTCTTGACTAATGGGCAAGAATTAGTTTATAAAATTATTGAAATTGAAAACTTTTGATCAAGAGGAAAAAGTTTATTCTTTAATTGCACTGATTAGATTATTAACATATATGCAACTCATGCCTTATGGGCAAGACTTAGTTTAGAAATTTTTTGAAATTGAAACTTTTGCCCAAGAGGAAAAAGTTTATCCTTTATTTTCACTGATTATATTATTAACATAGATGGAACTCTTACCTTATGGGCAAGACTTCGTTTAGAAAATTGTTGTACAAATGCTAACTGTTGAAGTTTAAAACTTTTGCCCAAGAGGCAAATGTTTATTCTTTAATTGCACCGATTATATTATTAACATATATGCAACTCTTACCTCATGGGAAAGACTTAGTTTAGAAAATTATTGTACTTTGATTATAAACATCAAATGCAAATTGTTACTGATATTCTTTTGCTCAACACAGGTTTCAATTTGAATTTTTTGCTTATGGCACTTTAATCATTAGATGAACCAACTATAGGCTAGTAATAATGATAGATGAAATATTTTTGAAGTCAAAATATCATGTTTTCCTCATGATAGCAATCTCAAAGAGCGGAAACAACAACATATTTCCCTTGGCTTTTGGAATTGTAGACTCCGAGTATAATGAGTCATATAACTGGTTCTTCAATCAGTTAAGAAATGCAATTGGGGTACGTAAACAATTGTCTATTCTATCAGATCATCACCCAGCCATTACAAATGTAATTTCAAATATCTATTCAGAGTGTCATCAAGGGATATACATCTACTACATGGAGAAGAATTTAAGAAAAAGATACTTCTCAGATGTGGTTCTATCACTCTTTTACAATGCAACAACAACATACAAACAAACTGAATTTTATACTTTCATGGATGAGATAGAAAAAGTCGACAAAGTTGCTACGGAGTACTTGAAAGAAGAAGAACCAAAAAGATGGGCTCGTTCATTTCATACCAACAGAAGGTATAATTTCCTTACAACTAACAACGTGGAGTCCATGAATACGGTACTGAGAAAAGCAAGGCAACTGCCAATACTGGGACTGATCAATTATATTCAGAACAAGTTACAAAGTTGGTTTTATGAAAGAAAAATGGAAGAACAAGGCAAATTTCATGACATCACACGTTGGGCGGAAGTGGAGGTGACTGACAAGATTCAAGTCGCCTTGAAATTGAAAGTAAGTAATTGAAATTATATTTTGATGATAGGGAAATATAAGGTTACTATTTTTTGATTGCAGATTATATATAGCTCATTTACTGTTATTAGTAATTTATTGCTAGTTTTTTTATTTCCTTGAGATTCGCGCGCGAAATATGTATTTTGTTGCTTTTGTTCCATTTTTTCTACTCATAGTTGTGTGATCGTTTGTGATATGATGTTGTATGCTTGATTGTAGTTGTTTTTTGGTTGCCTCAAGATTCGTCCCCTATGTATGTTTGATTGCTATGTATGTATGATTCTGCTTATTTACTAGATGTTTCCCTATCATAGTTGATTCTACTCCCAGGTTAGATACAATATCTGTTTTATCTCAGTTTATTTGTAGCTGATTCGCCTGCTCATATGTTGGAAGCATCAGTATTGAATCAGTTGTTGTTCCTGAGCAAGGTTCTATCTTTTCCATATAATATAGGGAATTTGACTTTGAAAGCTCATTCCTTGGATGACATATCCTTCTCCTGCACTATCCCTGACCAAGTCAAGCATCAAAACTCTAACTATCCCCTATATTGGCCCTTCTCTTCCATTTTGAAATAGAACCTTAATTGTGACTCCTTATTATTGGTCAATTATTATTAGATTTTTGATTAGTTCAATATTAGATTGTTATTTGATGTTATATGATTGATTGTAGATGTTTTTTGGCTGCCTCAAGATTCGTTCCATATGTATGGTTGATTCTTCTGTATGCCTAATTCTGCTCATATACTAGATGTTTCACTATAAGTTGTTATTTATTTATCATTTTGTTTACAGGTAGACCCTATTGATGAAATAAGATTTGTTGTAAGAGAATGAGGAGTTGAATATATTATAGACCTGAAGAGTAGGAATTGTCAATGCTTGGTATTTCAAACAGATGAGATACCATACACCTATGCAATTGCAGTGATAAACAGTAGAAATATGAACAAGTCTAGCTATTATTCTCATTGGTTCTCAAGACAGTCTTGGCTACAAATGTACCAGGGAGAATCCTACCAGTTGATAACACAAAATCATGGATTTCCCCAAATAGCATAAAGGATCTGATCACAAAACCCCCAGATAAGGAGGTTCTACTTAGGAGAAGACAAACATCCAGACATCCCTGTAGTTGAGAATCTTAAAGAGACAATTACAGATGTTCGAGATGCAAAAGAACTGGGAATAACATATCAAATTATCACTACACTCCTATCCTTAATCCATATGCAAGAAGATACAAAAAGAAAAATAAGAAAACATGATTAGTTTTACTTTTTATCCGAGAAGTTGGATCAAAATAGCAGTTACAATAGGATTGTTTGATCCCCTATTTTAGTTAGTAACAAGTACTTTTGACTTTCAATCTTGAATTTCTTCTTATTTATTTGAAGTTTAAACTTGTGGTGAAGTATTTAACTCAATACCTTCTTATTGATTTTTTATAAAAATTACTTAGCAGACCACATCCCCAAGAGATGTGCTATGAATAATTCCACAGGATACACTTTAAAATTGGCATTGAAGGTAAGATGCAGAACAAGTTGTTCCCCATGGGCAAGAGTTGACACTAGCTTAATCTGCAATAATTCAGCAGATGATCTACAACACTTACCCTAGAGGCAAGACTTAAGACCCAAAGAAACAAGTTATGCCCTATCAGCAAGAGTAGACACTAACTTAGTGTGTAATAACTTGGTAGATGATCAGCAGCTCATGCCTTAGAGGCAAAAATTAATGCAAAAAACGGACAAGTTATGCCCCATGGACAAGCGTTGGTACTTGATTAGTGTGTAATGATTTTGTAGATAGTTATAAGTCTTTCCTTAGAGGAAATATTTTTTACCCCAAAGGAACAACTCATGCCCCATGGATGAGAGTTGTTACTAGCTTATCTGCAATGATTCGGCAGATGATCTACAACACTTTCCCTAGAGGCAAGACTTAAGCCCCAAAGAAACAAGTTATTCCCTATGGGAAAGAGTTGACACTAGTTTGGTGTGTACTAACTTGGCAGATGATCTACAGCTCGTGCCCTAGAGGCAAAAATTAATACAACAAACGAACAAGTTATGCCCATGTCCAAGCGTTGATACTAGATTAGTGTATAATGATTTGGTAGATAATTTATAAGTCTTGCCCAAGAGGGAAGATTTTTAGACCCCAAAGGAACAAGTTATGTTGCATGGGCAAGAGTTGACACTAGCATAGTCTATAATGATTTGATAGATGATCTATAACTCTTGCCCTAGAGGCAAGACTTACACATCAAAGGTAGTTCAACTCGCAATTTTTCAAAGAACATTCTTACTTTACCATACAAAATATGTTTATAGGAATATTACAATCTTACAACCATATGAGAATCAATCTTCTAGACCAAAAACTAAAATACTATAAGCCAAGAACAAAAGCAATAAATATTAAAAATTACAAAAATAAAAGCATGGGGGGTATTCAATTGCGAGTAGAAAAAAAGATGATATCAATCAACAAAACCAAACATCTAACCAAATAAATAAAAGTGGAGAACCAACTACTAAGGAGGAGTAGATGACCCTTAGATTATAAGGTCTAAATTGTTTCTTATTTTATGCCATTTAATCAAGGACAAATGTGATTGAAAAGTTCACAATGATCAAAATACTCATGTAGCAGTCGCACATAATTAATGATAAGACAACCCCCATAGGAACAAGTTATACCTCATGGGCATGAATTTCCCTGCCACATTATTTACTAATTTAGAAGATACTTAATAACTCTTTCCTCAAGGGCAAGACTTGCCACAAGGAAAGGCAAAAATATTCTTCGATAATAATACATAAATATACAAAGATATAAAAAAATGAATCAGTAGTGATTCTACATTGTATACTTTACGTTATCACATAAAAAATAGCCGATTCAATTTGAAAAGACTGTTTAAAATTTACATAATCTCATAAAAATAGCTAAAACTCCTTCTTGTACAGTGATTTTCAATAACTATAAAACTAAACTACTGCTCCTGGTGCGTCCTCTTCCTCTTTTTCTTTCCAAATAAGCTGCCAACTTTTTCTATAGTGTTGTCTTTTATACCAGCTTCAAGTTTTCTCTTTTCATAATCACACAATAAATCTCCATACTTCATGCGAAAATAACCAATGTCAATCTATTTAGGAATATCTCTACCATGAATGACATATTCAGCAAATGCACAAATAAATGCTCCACAATCACTATGATACAAAAGAAATATATTACGTGAATATATGGAAAACAACAAAAAAAGAAGTTAAATGAAAATTTTAAAAATAAATGCAATAAGATACCATTGAATTTGTTGTGGCATCTCATCAACCATTTTTATCGGCATAGTGTCATTTCCAGATTTGTCAATGCCGTTCTCAAGATAGAAATTGACCTTTTTCAAAAAATATTGTATCAATGTTTGGTAAGGTAACATCACTTTTTGAAAAACTTTATCACTGCACCTGGTACGGTTGAAGTCGTATACATATATGCACCAATCAGTAAAGTCAGAAACTCCCAAAATCCAGTGTCCAGGTTCAGATTTTTCTCGTGGAACATAAACTACAAATAAAAAGTATGTGAAAGCTTGAATAAAATTGAACAACAACTTATAAACCCACAAGTTAAGTGTTCCATCCAGATCAAGAGAAAAAGCCTTTGATATTGGAGTCATTGCATCTTTTGCAGTTTTTTCGTCAACTCAAATGCTCCAACAATTAAAGTTGTTTCATCAGGTGTCAAATCCCCTCCTTTTCTAACCTTTCATAGCAATAAGAATCAAACAAGTTGAGGCATACAGTTAAAGGAATATAATGAATTGAAAACGAGGTTCAACTAGCTATAACACCTAATCTTTGTGAGATGAACTTGGTCGTGTAAGCGGATTGTGTTCATGCATACATACAAAATATTGCATGTCCAGAGATATATTTACACTTGCTTAGATTAGCATTAAAATTTGGGAAATACTGAATAGATTACATCATTGCCATGGAAATCCACAAACGTTTTTAGTTCAGCTCTCCGTAGATGGGCAGCATGCCCCTTACCTAACATCCAATCCAAGACCTAAAAGAAAAAACAAGGATGAAGTTAATATCCATTTTCTTTATCAAGCCAACTATAAGATCCTTAACAACAGAAAGTAGCACTGAGAAATTCTCTTAAATTACTGCATGAGGTTTTGTCTTTTTTTCCAATTCTAAAGATGAATATCCGTGTATCTTAATAAATAAATTGATGGATATTTTACATATCAAGTTATTAGCATGAGAAGTTTCTCATTTATAGTAATAACAAAAAATAAATAGAGATAGAAAAATGGAGTAACTATGATATTATTACTAATTTTTTTCTTCCGTTCGGATTTACTTGTCACTATTTTCCTAATTTGATTTTCATTTTTACTCATCATTTTTGACAAATCAAGAAAAAACAAAATAAAAAATTTCATGTTTTACCCTTAGCATTAATTACTTATTCTCGAAATCATTTCCAATACCTATTACTAAACATCAATTGATAGTGGTAATATTGTAAAGTCACTATACCAATCATTGTTTTCTTAATAGTTGTGCCATATCAAAATGTAACTAGTAAATCCAAACGGAGAGAGAACATAACCAAGGAACTCCTCCATTCAACTTTATGTTGCATTCTTTCCATTTCTTTCCAAGCTACAGAAAAGGAACAAAGCATACAAATTAACCACCATAGCGTATATGAGTACAAATCATGGGTTCATGTAGTTTTATTTCTTAAACCCTGTCAACTAACTCGGATTGAAAGTACAAGGTTGCAACCGAACACACAGCTGGTGAAATCTCTCTCTCTCTCTCTTTGGTAGCAAAACATGAAGACTTAACAACTCTACATGAGTAAATTATAGAATGTGATTGTGTTGTTTTATACCTTACTAATTGGATAAGCAATGGGGAAGAATAACAAGAGAAGAAGCTGAACAAGGGGTGCTATAGTGGATCTAACTGTCAATCCATAGAGAGTATAGATTGATCAAGGAATTATCTGCAAATATAAAACCGATGAACATAGTTAGAGGACAAGAGCCGAGAAAATTCTATAGCTAACAAGTTGAAAGGTTAAGTTGATGACTATAATAGACCACCTCTCTGAACATGAGAATCATTTTAACATATACCAGTATTACTGCCCACGACGGAACAAGCTTGTCCAAGAATATAGGAAGAGACTACAACGAAAAAGGAGAAAAGTAATAAATAAGCCGATAGGGGTAATAAAAGGATAAATATTGCCAAATAAGTATTGGTACACAAACCTCCATTGCTAAGGAGTTGCCGATCAAGAGTGTTCAAATCAATAGATGTTGGTTTTTTACCACCGGAAGTATTTTAGCTCTAAAAGAAAGGAAGAATACTTTAAAAGGACGATCAAAGCATACATAGGTACAACTCAAACTGTGCACAACAGTGCTTCTCTTCTAACTTATCCCACTATAAGCCCTATTCTAATATGGGTGGTTATTGATACAATTGTAGACCCATGATATGTAAAGTGGCTTAACTTTTGTAATTGTGTATTTTAGGTATAAGAAGTATCATGTACCTTTTTCTATTACTCTTTCAACTATTCAAATACCTTTTCTTGGGTACATAATCAATGCATCATTCCTTTACTGTAAGTTTAATTCCACTATTTACTTTGCAATAAACCACATCAAAGCATTTCTAGACAGTTTATTCAGTTTCAAAGGAAAAATTCACTCTCTTTTACTTACTCGTGATTTATAGACACCTTGCCTAATTCAACATTCAACCTTTTCCAGAATTCCTTCGATATTTTGGGGTAGCCAATTCTATACATATATTTACCCAGCTGATACAAATCAAATGTCCACCTTAATTTTTGAATATATGATTGGAGGTCATCATTTAAGGGCTCAATACTTGGTCACCCCGAGGGCACAAGAATATGCAAGGAAGACTCATTTTGAGCACAAGCAAGGCCGTGTGTGGAAGATTTCTTGGAGCATCGAAGACTAGAGGACTCACGGTTTTTGACAACTCTTAATGGGTCATGATTTAGTTATCTTCATTAAGGGTATTTTGGTTACTTCATTAGGTCTAAATGCACTCCATGGCCACCCCGCCCTTTAAGGGCATTGTTGTTATTTTGCCTTGTCTTGTAATAGAATATAAATAGAACATTTTAGGTCTTTTTCTCTTTAATTGTTCATTGATGTAAGACTTGAAACATGAAACACCTTTAGTTGTAGGTCTTGGAATAGCCACCACACCGAAATGAGGGCAACAAGTGTGGATATCACTTGTGTTGCAATGTTGGCTTGAGACGTTAGTGTTTAGAGGAGGTAAAGTTCATCTTGTGTCAACGTAGGAGTTAGGTTTACCATTTTGTATAGTGTTAAGGGTCCAAGATTACCATATTCTTGGATTCTTAAGATTACACCAACCAAGGTCTAACTATCTATCCATTTTGTTTATGTTGTAATCGTTTGTTTGTGTTCTTGTAATTCAAATCTGTGACTTGTTGTTCTTGTTTCATTGTTTTTGTTCTTGATTTTGTTGTTGTTAGCTTTTTTTAGGTGACAAACACATCAATACATTGTGTTCTTGTTGTTTTTTGTTGAATCCGAGTGTGGTCTTCAAAAGGATCCTTGGATCTTTGATCTTGTGGACTGATTTTGAAGTGTGTTTCGTGTTGTCCTTATAATTCTTGTCTCACCAGCTGAACGATTTAAAAGAAAAAGTCTGACTAGAGCATAGAATAAGCAAGAGGAAATAGAACTCCAAGAATTGAACATATAGAAAAGTTTATAGCTTTACACCAAAGTTACAAAGTAGCAGCAAGATATTTAGCCAATCAACTACCGAAACAACATCGTTAAAGTGGTGGAGACCAAATTTTCATCATCTTTAGTGTATACATAACAAAGAGAATTTTTAACCTTGTATATGCATATACAATATGGATTTTTGAAAAAGGAGGCCCAACTGACCCCTTCTACCTGCACAAAGTAGGGGTACATAGACTCAATCCTCCCAGACCCCACTTGTGACTTATAGAATTACACTTGGTATGTTGTTGTTGGTCCGAATGACCCCTTTTCTCCCCTCTAACAATACATCTGGCTCTACTAGTGAATAGAAAAGTTACAACTTTACACCAAAGTTACAAAGGTAGCAGGTAGATATTAGCCAATCCAAACTACTGAACAGTATTAGTGGAAGTTGGATATTCATGAAGGGTATTCATCTTATACAATATACACATAAAAATAGTTTTTGACCTTATAATATGACATATGAATTTTCGCCAATGCACAACCTCTACTTAACTCTGCCCCTAGCTCTACTAATGAAGTAAATGGAAAGAATAAAGGATAAGACATCAAACTTCCATGAAAAACAAGCAAACAAACAATAAAAATCCAAACCAACAAACTTTAGCACTTCTTAATAAACCCGAAAAAAACTACTGATCAACATTAGAAGAAGCTAAATATTTACCAAGACGTTCATCGTCTACAAAATACACATAATTTTTTTTTAAGCTTGTATCCAAAGAACCCGAATAAATTTAACTATTACAAACAACCAATCAAGAAATACTGTCAGCATGCTTCACCTACTAGAAGAAATGGAGGAACAAAACAAAGGACAAGTCAAAAGCACATTACAAATATAGATTAGGATAGCAAGTGATAATACCGTGTCATTCAAAGGTCGACCACAAGTTGCAAGTCAATAAAACCTCTCATTCAAATCCACAGTACAAGAGCCAAACATTAAACATTCAGGTAGCACATCTTTGAGAAATGAGATATCTGTGGGTTGAAGCTTTCTTTACTACACGTGCCATTGATGAATCTCAACTTGTTTCTTCCAAGTATGGCAATTCTCATCGATTCAATCCACACAATAGTTTTTAGATCTCGCTAATTGAATAAAAATTAACATAACTCCAGAAAGATCTGATGCAT